>OY728160.1:382927345-383552345 GCA_963277665.1 Viscum album | reverse complement strand
TGAAAGCTATCACTATCTCCTTGAGCCAGCTCTCTGTCTCCACATGTGAGATGCTACCATTGTACTTCCCAAGGTTTTTCCACTGAAAGGGATGAATCTTCCTCTGCCACTGACTGTCCTCCTCTCGTTTAGACCACTGTGGATCAGCCAAAGAAACCTCTGGGGCCTCAATCATCCTCATTACTCGTGGTCATCTCCCTGGTGCCATAGCTGCAAGGTAAAAAAGGAATTCCTAATCCCGAGTAGTGTATAATATTGTTCATAAATTTTATCAGGATTCTTATTCATTTTAAACCCCAAAATGTCTCATGAAACACAAGAACACAAGTCAATATGATTCATGTTCCTCCCCTAGGGTCTCTGCCATGCAATCAGTGCAGCCTTAGTTGGTCATTCGGTAGATCCAGAGTCCTTGCATCGGATCACGGGGGGACCTAAAATCTTCTGTTCGAGCTGATGTTCCCTAGCCTATTTCACGAACCAAGATCACCCAACACTGTTTCCCTACCATCCCCCGCAATCCTCACTATGCCTAACCCTAGACTCTATCCTATCTCTCAACCCTCCTTTGATACCATTCTGTCACGACCCGCCTTCACTGAAAGGAGAGAAGGGACAACATATTGCCATACCCTTCCTTCTTTAAGTTGAAGGAGAGATAATGACCCCCGAGACCCGCCTTCGATAGGTCCCAGAGTGGCAACCAACACCAAGGGTATATAATCTCACACAAGATGGAAGGCATTACCCTTTTAATTTTTTTATAGGATTGAGAGATAAGATAAAAACCCCAACAACACTAAAGATGAAAGTACAAGTGTGAAGCCAAAACAAACAATTCCCATATGCATGTCCCAAAGGTAAATGATATAGATGTAAAATAAAACCCCAAAAAGGAAGTAGCAAAAGAAAGAAAAACAGCAACAAAAACTGTCCCAACGTCTGAACTAGTACGGCTTCGCATGATCCCTGAAGTCATACTAGAAACCTGAAAGTAGTTTAATATATTTAGGGTGAGCATACAAGTATACTCAGTAGGGAAAACCAAAGACTCTCGTGCACAAGTGAGGAGGCATTCTAATTCCTTGTGAGAAAGAGACAACCAAAACACCTTGCAAGGAAAACTATGCACCCGAGCCTCACCAAGTAGTACTCCCCATATAATGCAAGTCATGTAATGTATATTAATAGAACATCGATGTTTTGGGTACCCCGCGCCACTTTCCCACTGGTTATTGAAGACATCCTACACATCGAACCAATCCCGCCATTCTCACTGCAGTCCCACTTCCACACCCCGCCCACACACACATGGGCCACAACCACAGATCCCGCCCCCAAACACATGGGCCCTAACCACCACTCGAAACCATGCCCTCAAACACCTGGGCAGGAACATCTACTTCCATACTCAAAGACACATGGGCCTCATCCCAAATATTCTTGGGAACAACCTGCCCGCACACAACTGGGAAAACCACCACAACTACCCTGCCCGAAGAATCTTGGGAAATAATGGACCTCAGGCCGTCACAACCTACCCGAAGTGTCTTGGGATATTCGGGAAAGGGAGTATAAAAGGACCTATCAACCAACCACTTATATTAGTGTTGTAAAAAACAACCTCTCTAGGAAATAGGGTGTTCGGCACTAAGTGCTCAATTTGGGAGGGGCGCGAATAATAAATATAAGAAATATGATATATGTATATGTAATAGGCACTCATCCCAACCTAGGGGCTCCAAAACCTAAGAACAGACACCCTAGTTACTATTCATTCGTAATGAAAAGCACATCACTCGCTTCCAAGTCACAAATCATCCCCAAAACCAATTCTCCATTTAAACCATTATTGTTTTCATATTCATGAGATCCCATTTAGGTAAATTCTGCAATACTGGGCAACTAACAAGAATAACCACACGATAGAGAAAAAGAAACATCCAAACTACAATTTAAGCATTCACACCCGATTCTCTTGTAACGTCACAACAAAAAAGGGATCAGTGAGATCCCTCGAAGTACTGGAACCAAACAAAGCCTCGAGATACAACCCACACATACAACAACAAAAAGAGATCAGTGAGATCCCTCGAAGTACTAGAACCAAAGCAAGCATCACGTTACAGCCCACACAGCTTCAAATTCACAACCAACAGTTGTGAACAACATAGGATCCCATACCCATTCACATCTTCCTTTAGGCACCTAGCATAACAACACACCTACTACCAAAACAGAGTGGGAAAATTCCAGGTTCAAGCACATCATTAATTTTGTTCTTCTTTCTGTTTGTTAAGTGAGGTGGTCACACAGGGATTCTTGTTTTACTGAACATCCATTTAAACCAAATGAGTTTATGTGACTAAAAAATTTCAATGTTACAGTTATTTAGTCATCACCAAAGACAAGGGTTTGTTAAGACGCAAGGAAATACCAACAACGACCATGATTTTCAGTGAGCACAAGCCCATACAGTTCAGAATGCATATTAAAAAAAAGAGTACCACAGAACATCGATCACAGCCCATTCCTTATTAAAGGTCCGTTCATTATCTTCATTAATTTTGGTTTCATCAATCCCCACAGAAACAATAGCATATCCACCCTACATGATACACAGTAAGGAGGAATGAAGGAAAAACCCTACTTGGTTGATCAAGGATCGAAGTTCTCCATACGCCAAGAATGTCGGAGACTCCAAGGGTGAGCAGAAAGGTTCTGACACAGGCACACCTCTTGTCTCAGGAAGGGAGACTCCAAATGAACTTGGAAGAAAAGGAGGTCAGAAAAAAGGACGAAGAAGAAGAAGAAATTCCCGAGTGATATATAGATAAGATCCCATTGTCACTGGATATGGGTATTTGAATGGCTTTAAAGTCGGATCGTGGTTCCTCACGCGGTTTGGTGGTTACACATGATGGGATTAATTGTTATTTAATTATTCCTATCGGAAAAAGGTGGTAACAATTGTGATGTTAAAGGATTTTATATAAAAGAAGGGGCACGATACACGGACACACAAATGAGTCCGTTGAGGGTCTCCCCACCCTTGAGAATTTAAAAATTGATTAAGGGATTAAAAACATCCCTGAACAACTTCCAAAAGGATAAAAAGGCCTAAAAGTGGTGTTATGGGAGAAACTGTAGAAGAAAAACCCGACAAGTCCGGGTAGCACCGATCGTGCCACACACCAATCGGTCATACCGATCTGTCAAACCAATCAATCGCACCGATCGATCACACCGATCGGTGAGGAACCAATCGGTGACACACCGGTCGGTGAGGAACCAATCAGTGACACACCAATAGTGCCTCACACCAATCGGTCACACCGATTGGTCGCACCGATTGGTGACACACAGATCACATCACACTAGTCGGTGGGGCACTGATTGGTCTCCCACTAATTGGTTGCTCGTTGATTGGTCCCACACTGATCGGTCGGACGCCGATCGGTCGCACGCCGATCGGTCGCACGCTGATCGGTCACATGCCGATCAGTCGCACCCTGATCGGTCGCATGCCGATCGGTCCCACACTGATCGGTCGCACACCGATCGGTCACACACTGATAGGTCGTACCAACTGAGACGCCACCTTTATGATCTAGTTTTTGGAAAAGGGGTGGACCATGAGGGTCTGGGCCATCACATATCAATGATTTATTGACATGTATTCCAAAGTAAGGTGCTCATTGATTGATTATTACGTCAATGAAACTTAACGAATCCATTGGTCAAGAGGATGAGAATTCAGGCTCACCGCACCCTTCTGATGGAATATTATTGCATATTCCAGGACTCTCTTATAGATCTATGTTTTTTTCATATGTTTCAGAATCCATGGTTCATTCCATAAGAGTGCGTCCACGGGATACCCCTAGTTTGGAAGATCGTCATAAGTATGCATATATCTGATGTTATGGAGGTACTACTAACATGATCCATAAGATAAGGCACTCTGAAATTTGTCGCCATCTAGGGGGGACGGACGGTGATTCGATGATGTGATCAAACCCAAAAGATGGGTTTCATACATATCATTAAGAGATGAATCAGAACCCATGTATCTTGGACTTATGTGGGGCTTATACATGGAAGCTACCCATTTGGGGGGACAATATTGGGTTGAACCATTACGGGATGGAACCCATTTGAGACCAACACTTCTCGTAGGCATCTTTACATATCCTAGTTTGATTATGAATCATAGTCCACATAGTTCATATATGCTTGCGCTTATGAATGGAAGATTCTCATTTACGGAGAAAGGATTTGGAGGACATGTTATGGGAGGGCATCCCTTTTGATCTCATTCCTTTCAGTAGGCATCCTACACATTCTGGTTTGATTAGGAATCAGTGTTCTCATAGTTTAGATATGATGGGACATACGCATGAAATATGTCCATTTAAGGATACATGATTTGGTGGAATCTTTCTGGGAGGGCACCCCTTTTGATCTCAAGCCATCGAGTAGGAATCCTATGTATCTTCGTTTGATCAGGAATCAGAGTTCTCATAGTTTAGATGTTCTAGGACTTATGCATTGATGTTTCCAATTTAAGGGTACATGATTGGGTTGAACCTTTATGGGAGGCCACCCCTTTTCAGCTCGGGCCTTTGAGCAGAAATATTACACATCCTGGTTCGATCAGGAATAAGAGTTCTCATAGTTCAGATATTCGTGGTCAATGACATGGAAGCATCCCATTTATGAATACATGAATGGGTGGACCATTTATTGGAGTTCACCCCTTATGATCTTGGGCATTCGAGTAAGAATCCTATGTATATTGGTTTGATCCGAAATCAGATTTCTCATAGCTTAGATATGATAGAAAGTAGTAATCATTACAAACCTCTAATCCCAGGTGAGCCATGAACGGTGTGAGAAGAAAGAAGACGTGAATGATTTAACAAAGCACATGCTCCCTGTCCTGCTGGTGGTATACGGTGATCCTACAACTGAAGAGGTCAGGGTAAACGTGGTCAAGGAAATGGAGAAACAAACCCTTTAATGTGAGAAGACATTAAAGGCCACATAAGTCTGCCAATAAAGATTGGAGACTTACCTCAGTGGGAGGGTCCCAGAACATCATGTGAGGTATAGTAATGTTTAATGTCATATAGATTGGGCGATGATTAACTAGATGATAATCATGTTGGGATGTTTGGACATGCCTCGAGCATGAGAGGGAAGGAATGTGAAAACCATGATTTTGTTGGATATTAGATCAAAAGAAATCATATGGGGCATAGAATCCATTGAGGCATACAGAGTTAAGAAATGACTATCTTGAGAATGAATTTTCCTTTGTATTATGGATGTTTTTTGTGGGAAACATATACAAAGCCACTGTGTCATGATATGCATAGTAAATCCGTGATGTTCTCAAGATATTTTCCTTTCTCTTCTAATGTCCATGGATGTTTATGACGATCTAAAATCACCCAGTATACTAATGTTTAAGCTCATATATGTTGGAATATGGAATCATAATTTAATGTCGTGTTTCATGGACTAATACTGTAATGACCCGAAATTTTGAATTAATCTTGTCTCCTAATTTTGTGTGTTATTTTATTTTTATTTTTTTATACTCAATAAAACTGTTTCATTTGTTAACATTAGTATAATTAAAATGAAACCGTTGGGTTTTGACTTTTATATTACCATTGGTCAATATGACTGCTGGAAACTAAACGTTTCATTTTTTGTCTCTAAATAAAAGTTATCTTGGATAATTAATATAGAAAGAAGAATGGATGGCCTCACCCAGTAGTCTTGGACCGATCGAAGCCCATCTAACAGAACTTGGGAAGGAGGTAGCACCAATGGGCTTTGCTCTGGACCAAACCCAATCCAAACTTCTTCGTGTGAAGCTAAAACGGAATCGACTTCGCGAGAAGTTCAAACTGATAGAAATTACTACTCGTGCAATGTTGTCCGAGCCTCCCACAGATTCTCTCACCTTAGAACACCTTACACTTAGGTTCTATGCTGGTGTGATAAGGGGCTATTTAAGGAGACCGTAACTGCCTTGTGTAATCCTCTATTTTAAATAAAAAATTTTATTTCTTCTTATGATGAAGTTTTTGAATTTTAAAATGTCCGGATAAATATAGTATGCGTATTTTTTGTGAATTTTAGAGAAAGGATATTTTAAAAAATGTTTATGTAAACATTAAATAATTTAAAATTTTTAATGATTTTCAAAAAATGGTCTTCTATAATTATGTTCAGTACGAAATTTAGAGTCTAATAAGATCAACTTACTTTTTGATGAATAGTATATTATGAATTGTGTTCATATGCTTAGGATTAGTAATGTGACCAAATGGATTAGTAATATCCCTTAAAGAAAGTATTAATATAATATAGGCACCTTGATTAAGTAATGTGATCCAATAAAATGGTTAAATAACGGTTTCATAAATTATTAGTCAAGTATTGGTTTTTTTCAGGTGAATAGTGTTTTTTAATTAAAAATTAAATTCAATATATTTAGAAAATTATTTTTATAAAATGGATTTCATTTTTGAACTCAAAGCATCGATATTATGTTAAGGTAATATTTGGGGATTTTTCTGGAAAAAATGAATTTTTAGTGAATGGTGTATTTATTTAAAAATTATATTAAAAATATTTAGAAAATTATTTTTATAAAATGGATTTCATTTTGGAAATCAGAGAATTGATATTTGGTTAAGGTGAAATTTTTGATTTTTCTGAGAAAGTTGAATTTTCGATGAATAGTGAAAATACAGTTTTTAAGTTACATGTGTTTAATGACATCATTAAATGATGTATTAAGTATGTAATCAATATGGTCGACTTATGAATAGTAATATAAGTTATTAGGTGTCCCAAGTGGCCAATACCATGGGAAAATACCATGGTAAAGCCCATGTTTTTTCCAAAACCACCAATGAGGTGTCCCTTGGCCATTAAAGCCTTTCCCCTCACTTTCCCAATAAATACCAAGCCATCCTCTCATCCATTCGACTCCCAATTATCCCCCAACGAAGCTCTGGTCTCATTACCTCCCACAGAGTCATCCCACGGTGCCCCCAAGCCCTCAAGGTCCCAACCTTTGTGTTTTAAGAGTTACATTTTAAGGTAAGGGATCCAAACTCTCTCTTTCTTTTCAAATACTCTCTTTTAAGTCATTTATTTTACGCTCCATGTTCTTATGTTAGAGTATTTCCTTTTATATTAGTATTACTTCCCTTTTCATGTTCATATGATGATATATCCCATCTTACTCACATCATTTCCTTTTATGAATTTTTATGTGGCGTCGTTAGGCTGTCGAAATTTTTGTAATAGATTCTTTCACCCTTCTCATTTTCAAGTTCTATTTTCTTGTCAAGTCGTTCAAGTTACATTTTATGTTGGGGTATTATCTCTATATCAATAATACTTATCTTTTATGTTCATATGATTAGAGACACTAATTTATCTCTTCAATTCGGTATTTTGATGTTTTAAGTGGCGCCATTAGGCTGTCGAATTTTTAAGGGATTCATTCACCTTTCTCATTTTCAAAGTTCTACTTTCATATGAAGTATTTCAAGTTCCTTTTTATTTTGTTGGGGTATGATCTATAAATCTATCATACTGATCTTTTATGTTCATATTATGAAAGACCCTATTTTATCTCTTCAATTCAGTATTTTGATGTTTTAAGTGGCGCCGTTAGGCTGCCGAATTTTTAAGGGATTCGTTCACCTTTCTCATTTTTCAATGTTCTACTTTCATGTCAAGTATTTCAATTTCCTTTTTATTTTGTTGGGGTATGATATATAAATCTATCATACTGATATTTTATTTTCATATTATGAGAGACCCTATTTTATCTCTTCAATTCGGTATTTTGATGATTTACGTGGCGCCGTAAAGCTGCCGAATTTTTAAGGGATTCGTTCACCTTTCTCGTTTTTCAAAGTTCTACTTTCATTTCAAGTATTTCAAGTTCCTTTTTATTTTTTTGGGGTATGATATCTATATCTATCATACTGAACTTTTATGTTCATATGATGAGAGACCCTATTTTATCTCTTCAATTTATTTTTGTCGAAGTTTTAGTGACATGGTTAGGCTGCCAAATTTTCATAAGAGAAATCTTATTTTTTTGTCTTCCTTCCATGTTTTTCATTTCAAATGGAATGTCCTTAAAATTTCATTACCATGTTCATATACCCTTCATATTATGTCCCTCTACTGTTTTATGGGTCATTTATGAATGTTTGACCCATGTACCCTCTCTTTTCAATGTTTTCTAAAACCCCGAAACATAGTCGTTATCTGCAGAATTTCCGTCTCAAAATGTCTCTCTCTCTTGTTCTAAGGTTATTTTATTTTATTAAGTGAATACTCAAAGCTCTCTACTATATAGGGTAATTCACATATATACAAAAATGTTCTATTTTAAATTCTTTAATTTACATACATGAGACCCACCTTCCTTATCTCTCGATTTTAAAGTGACATAAGGATCACGTCATTAAAGCAGTTTTTTTAAAATGTGATGATTATGAAATGAAACCCATTTATTTTATGCTATATGGGTTGTTTATGAAATTTTTGATGATGATATATGTGGCTCACATGATAATAAAGATAAATTTAAGGGTTCACCCTGATAGATCTCCAATTTATTGGGTAAAGACTTAATCTCTAGAGATGACCATTTAGACTGATACCTTGGTGAATTACCTTGGTAATTTTTATTGAGACCTTGGGGATGGACCTTGTTGAAATGGACATGATTGTCTTTGTAAAATGTTGTATCCACATCTTCATGTTATGAAAAAAAAAATTTATATGCCTCATGATTTCTTTCTCTTGCCTTAAAGTTTTTTTCCTGACCTTATTGAAGTATCTCATGTTCACATGTAAAATGTTTCTCTTGTTTCCCTTACTGGGACTTCTGCTCACCCTTTCTTTTGATGTATGTCCCCAGGTTATGAGATGCAGTAATAAACCTAGGAATAACATAAGGATAATAATTTCAACTGTTTAAGAAGAATGTTTTATGTTGTTTTCATGTATTATGTTCCTGGTTTCCAAGACACTAAACCTTAAAGATCCTCAGTTTTGTGTAATGTAATGAAACTTTATGTTATAAAAGGCGGGATGCTATAGTTTGTATCAAATTATGGTTTCGTTATTTGTGTAAATTAGGATATGAAAACTTTAGGAAGAATCCTATTGAAATGTTTAAATATAGGAAATCATCCTGGTATTTTGGTGAGTATTGAGTAAGGGGTGTCCAAGAAAATAAATCCTTGTCTGGATAAGAGCAGGTAGAGGTGGCTCTGGCACAGATGTACATAGAGGTAAAATCCGAAAACACTGCTTTGAGCTAGACTCGAACGAGAACTGGTACACGACAACGGGCCTTGCTGCACTCTTGGTTATGACACTCCAGGGGGATATGCTTTCGTAAATATATAAGTTTAGTATGAACCATTATTAAAGGAACAAAGATAAAATAAAATAAAGATTCACATAAGAATATATGATCATGGATAACCTAGATGGGAACCTAGGGGATCACAAGTTAGGGTATACTTTCCTTCTAAAAGTTTATCCTTCTGTGATTAAATTTTCCTTTTAAGGGTTATTGGATAAGTATTTAAGCCCCCTAATTATACTTTCTTTTCTTTGTTAATGGTGGGAAATAGAAGAACATGTCCCAAAAACCAATGTGATAGGAAATGTGATGATTGCCCTATTAATGTGACAAAGATGACGAAAGATCAAGTTGAACATATTGTGATTACGCCAAACCATCTATCAAAAATCACAAATAATAATTGGTACCTAGTTGAATACACAATTTATTTTTTAAAAAATGTGTGGGAATAGGAACCAAAGAGAATGTAACAAAGGAACCAAGAGATTTTTTGTGTGTGGGAAGATACGGCATAAAGTAGTCTATTTCTTTAATAAAAATGGATAATGTGAATAATGTAGATAAGTTTCGATCTAATGTACCTTATACATTTCGATGTCATAAATGTGGAGAAGTTAGACATTATCCAAGGCAATTCTCTCTTGGAATGGATGAGAAGCATGGTGAGCATCAACAATCTTCGAGGACAGGGGAACAATGCAAGTCCTATGCTGAGATGGATCATGATGACTGAAGTACATGTAACTTCCTCTCAATAATTGTCTATGTCATGTTTTATTTTAGTTCGTGCTCTATGAGCATATCTTTGATGTTTTATAAGATCATCGAGTCACTACCTAAGATGATTTTATACCATTAAGGAAAAAAATCTATTTTTATGTACCACATGTTTATGTAGTGAAGCTATTATTCTTAAAAAAAGGATGATTAGGGGATTAAAAGATGATTATTATTTTGGAAGATGTTCACTATTTTGGGAACCCTATTTGATCGATGTAAATAGATTACTATGGTATTTTATTTGAGGGGTAATGGTTGACTTATATTTTGAATAATCAATGAATTTAAGGTGAAATTAGGGTAATTTAGGTTACTTATGGAAATGATTAACCTATCTTGTGGAAAATAAGTTTAGGTTAGTTACTTTTGTTATACGATGTTAGGAGTGGTTGATGTTGTTCGGAGGTGAACGTTAAAGTTTATCTTGGAAGACTATGTTATCAAGTCCTTCTGGTAATTGGGTTTCAATCTTAGTTTGGTTTATTTTTAGGAATTTTAAGGATAGTTTTATATAGAATGGTCAATGATGAACATTGGGTAGTACCATGGAACTTTGAAGATTTAAAAGTAGTTTCCCTTCCTATGGGATTATCTATTTTTGAAGAGTTGTTTTATCTTACCCTTTCTATTTTTGGGATAATGTTTAAAGATAGGATAAATTTATAGTTAATCATTTGTGGATTACATGACTCTCAAGAGGATGATTCTTGTGTTTTGATGACACCAAGTGTTTTTGAATGCTCATCGTTTGGAGAAAAGATAAGTTTTGGTAGAAACTTATTAATGGATGAAACTCTACTTAAAGGTAGGTATATTTCCTTATGTTTTCGTTCTATGTAGTAAATGAATTCCACAAAATTATGAAAAGGAACGTAAAACAAAAACGTTGTTGGTTTACGTTTCCTACTATGTAATCAAAGACCGTTTACATACATCATAATTTTGGGATTTTCTCATGGTTAACTTTCTCCAAATCATGTTTTCTATCACTCTCCCTCAGAACATGGCCCTTTGTTTTCTCCTCCATGTCCATGTTTTCCTACATGTAATCCTAGTGTGGGTTAACTCGGGTGGCCTTTGTACTTTCCTTTCATTCTTTTAAAGTAATAGTTTTACTGACTCCTTTTCCTGTGTGGGACTTTCAATGAAATTTCCAAACCCAATTTTAAAAATTGCGAGGACGCAATTTCTTAAGGGGGGATGATTGTGACGTCCTGAAATTTTGAATAAATCTTGTTTCCTTATTTTGTGTGTTATTTTATTTTTAGTTTTTTATACTCAATAAGTCTGTTTCATTTGTTAACATGAGTATAATTAAAATGAAACCGTTGGGTTTTTACTGTTATATGACCATTGGTCAATATGACCACTGGAAACTAAATGTTTCGATTTTTTGTCTCTAAATAAAAGTGATCTTGGTTAATTAATATAGAAAGAAGAATCAATGGCCTCACCTAGTAGTCTTGGACCGATCAAAGCCCATCTAACAAAACTTAGGAAGGAGGTAGCACCACTAGGCTTTACTCTGGACCAAACCCAAGCCGAACATCATCGTGTGAAGCTAGAACAGAAATGCCTTTGTGAGAAGTTCAAACGGATAGAAATTACTACTCGTGCGATGTTGTCCGAGCCTCCCTCGAATTTTCTCAAAATCTCACACCTTACACTTAGGTCCTATGCGGGTGTGATAAGGGGATATGTAAGGAGACAATAACTGCCTTGTGTAATCCTTTGTTTTAGATAAAAAAATTATTTCTTCTTATGATGAAGTTTATGAATTTTCAAATGTTCGGATAAATATAGTATGCTTATTTTTTGGTGAATTTTAGAGAAAGGATATTTTAAACAATGTTTATGTAAACATTAAATAATTAAAAATGTGTAATGATTTTCAAAAAATGTTCTTCTAAAATTATGTTCAGTACGAAATTTAGAGTCTAATAAGATCAACATAATTTTTGATGAATAGTAAATTATGAATAGTAATCTTATGCTTAGTATTAGTAATGTGACCAAATGAATTAGTAATCACACTTAAAGAAAGTATTAATATAATCTAGGCACCTTGATTAAGTAACGTGATTCAATAAAATGGTTAAATAACTGTTTCATAAATTATTAGACAAGTATTAGTTATTTCGGGTGAATAATGTTTTTTAATTAAAAATTACATTACAAATATTTAGAAAATTATTTTTATAAAATGGATTTCATTTTTGAACTCAGAGCATCGAAATTATGTTATGGTAATTTTTGAGGATTTTTCTGGAAACAAGTGAATTTTCGCTAAATAGTGTATTTATTTAAAAATTAACTTAAAAATATTTAGAAAATTATTTTGATAAAATGGAGTTCATTTTTGAAATCGGAGCATCGAAATTTGGTTAAGGTGAAATTTTGGGATTTTTCTGTGAAAGTTGAATTTTTGATGAATAATGGAAATACAGTTTTTAAGTTATGGGTGTTTAATGACATCATTAAATGATGTATTAAGTATGTAATCAATATGGCCGAATTATGAATAGTAATATATGTTATGAGGTGTCCAAAGTGGCCAATACCATTGGAAAATACCATGGTCAAGCCCATGGTTTTTCCAAAACCACCAATGAGTTGTCCCTTGGCCATTAATGCCTTGTCCCCTCACATTCCCTATAAATACCAAGCCATCCTCCCATCCATTCGACTCCCAACTCTACCCCCAACGAAGCTATGGTCTCATTACCTACAAAAGTGTCATCCCAAGGTTCCCCCAAGCTTTCAAGGTCCCAACCTTTGTGTTTTAAGAGTTATGTTTTAAGGTAAGGGATCCAAACTCTCTCTTTCTTTTCAAATACTATCTTTTAAGTCATTTCTTTAATGCTCCATGTTCTTATGTAAAGGATTTTATTTTATATATCTCTTATTTCCCTTTTCATGTTCATATGATGAGAGATCCCCTCTTACTCTCATCATTTCATTTTATGAATGTTTAAGTGGCGTCGTTAGGCTGCCGAAAGTTTTGTAACAGATTCTTTCACCCTTCTCATTTTCAAGTTCTATTTTCTTGTCAAGTCATTCAAGTTCCTTTTTATGTTGGGGTATGATCGCTATATCAATAATTCTGATATTTTATGTTCATATTATAAGAGACCCTATTTTATCTCTATAATTTAGTATTTTTGAAGTTTTAAGTGGCGTCGTTAGGGTGCCGAATTTTTAAGGGATTCATTCACCTTTCTCATTTTTCAAAGTTCTACTTGCATGTCATGTATTTAAATTTCATTTTTATTTTGTTGGGGTATGATTTCTAAATATTTCATACTAATATTCTATGTTCATATGATTATATCCCCTATTTGATCTCTTCAATTAAATATTTTGATGTTTTATGTGGCGCCGTTAGGCTGCCAAATTTTTAAGGGATTCGTTCACCTTTCTTATTTTTTAAAATTCTACTTTCATGTCAAGTATTTCATGTTCCTTTTTATTTTTTTGGGGTATGATATCTAAATCTATCATACTGATATTTTATGTTCATATTATGAGATACCCTATTTGATCTCTTCAATTATGTATTTTGATGTTTTAAGTGGCGTCGTTAGGCTGCTGAATTTTTAAGGGATTTGTTCACCTTTCTCGTTTTTCAAAGTTCTACATTCATGTCAAGTATTTCATGTTCCATTTTATTTTGTTGGGGTATGATAAATATATCTATCATACTGAACTTTTATGTTCTTATGATAAGAGACCCTATTTGATCTCGTCAATTCATTTCTGTTGAAGTTTAAGTGACGATGTTAGGCTGCCGAATTTTCATAAGAGAAATCTTTTTTTTGTATTCCTTCCATTTTTTTCATTTCAAATGGTTTGTCCATCAAATTTCATTACCATGTTCATAAGTCCTTAATATTATTCCCTTGTACTATTTTATGGGTCATTTATGAATGTTTTTCCCATGTCCCCTCTATTTTAAATGATTTCTAATACCCCAAAACATAGTCGTTATGCTACAGAATTTCCGTCTCAAAATGTCTCTCTCTTGTTCTAAAGTTCTTTTATTTTATTAAGTGAATACTAAAAGCTATCTCTTCTATAGGGGTATTCACATATATACCAAAATGTTCTATTTTAAATTATGGGATTTACATACATGAGACCCACCTTCCTTTTCTGTGGTTTTTAAAGTGACATAAGGATCACGTCTTTAAAACAGTTTTTTTAAAATGTGATGACTATGAAATGAAACCCATTTTTTATGCTATATGGGTTTTTTATGAAATGTTTGATGATGATATATGTGGATCACATGATAATAAAGAAAAATTTAAGTGTGTGCCCTGATATCACTCCAATTCATTAGGTAAAGACTTAATCTCTAGAGATGACCATTTAGACTTATACCTTGCTGAATAACCATGGTAATTTTTATTGACACCTTGGGGATGGAACTTAGTGAAACTAAAATGATTGTCTTTGTAAAATGTTTTAGCCACATCTTCACGTTATGAAAAACATTATTTTTATATACATCATGATTTCTATCTCTTTCCTTAAAGTTCTTTTGATGACCTTATTTAAGTATCTCAAGTTCACATGTAAAATGTTTCTCTTGTTTCCCTTACTAGGACTCCTGCTCACCCTTTCATTCAGGAGGGTCTGCTCCACGAGCCGAGGGGATGATACATCCACTGACACATATTCCAGGTTTGATATATCCCAACGTTCTGTATCGTCAACAGGAACTCAACGTCACAGACGGCACAACAATCGGACGACCTGTCTGAGAGTTATTGGCTTTTTTGTCCAAGTGGCCCGGTTAGTTTTTAAATTCAAAACCAACCTGATCATACTCCAACTTCGTCCAAAACTTGAGCGGAGTAATAAAAAAGGTCTATCTCACTAAGAGGAGTCCAACAAAGTCGACGACACATCAATCGGACGTCCGGAACTCAAGTTATAAGCATTTCCGCTCCGAGGGCCCGGTTGGTTTTGTGTACGAACCAACCCGGCCGAACCAAAATTTCTAGGAAACATTGAGTGTAATTAAAAAAACGACCGTATTGATCCAAGGATCGAATCGCAGCTGACGGTGCGTCGATCGGAGGTCCGTATCCCATGTTATGGGCAAAAGACTGAAAGGGGTCCGGAAGTGGGGGTTTCGGGCCCGGACCGATCCGGCCGGAGACCCACTGGGTCGGCCCGAACCGGGTCGACCCGACCCGCGTCCAGGTCCCGCCCTCTTGGGTGCGGTCCGGCCCTCTTGGGCATGGCCTGGGCGTAGCCCGGTGGCCAGGTGGCTCGGCCATTTCGGCCGAGCGGATGCACAAAGGGGGGCGCCGCCCCCTTGAATGAAACTGGGGCCCCGCGTGGGGGCCGCTCTTTGCCAACGGATGTGGCCGAGCACTGCGTATCGCCTCCCTCGGTCTCGTGCAGCCGCGGGAACAGCGGAAGCCCTCCTCAGCGGCGCGCCGTCGGTGTTTTCTGCAGACCACCGGATACGCTCCGGTGGTCCGTTTTGCCTGCGGTCTTCGCCAGCAGTCCTCCCGGGATCGACTCTTCACTGCGAAGACCTCAAAATGCGTTTGCGGCCTGCTTCGTCATTTCCCACTGATCCGTATACCATGAACGATGAAATGGTGGGTTCGGACTTGTTCGTTGGTCCGTAACCACTGCCTTAGCAGTTTAAACGACTTCCGACAAATTTTAAACACATGCCGAGGATATAAATCACATAGATTTAATCGAATCGAAACCCCTACCTCACGAGGTTGATGATTCAAAGATTGCAGTGGGAGAAGGAAAGTCACGGAAGAAGCGTTGTGGAAGAAGCGTCGTGGAAAAAGGATTCGTTGGCATCGCGTCGTCGATCTCCGAGGATCCAGCATTCTTTTCGACCTTCGTCGGAGGTCGTCGTTCTTCGCGTTCTTCGCGTTCTTCGCGTTCTTCGCGTTCTTCGCGTTCTTCGCGTTCTTCATCAAGGAAGGAGTGCTTCACGACTTGAGTGATTTCTCCGAATTCATCTCGCACAACCCACCTCTAATAAAATAAGAATTTTCTTATTTTATTAACACAAGCCAGCGTTTGAATTTCAAAAAGAAACAATCAATTAATTGAATTAATTGAGGAGTTTAAACCGCCCAATTAATGAGGCGTTTATTATCCAGAATGAAGTCAAGGGTTGAATTCATTAAAAGGGGGGTGAGGGTGCATTACTTAATTAAAGGAGGGGATTAAAAAGGTGAAATAAATGATGAGGCCCATGTGGGCCCCACCTAACAAATATCATACCTAGTGGGTAAGATATTGTGGGTCCTACTTCATCCACATAGCTTAGGTTAAACAAAAATAAAATAAAATTGGATGCACCACTTTTATTTTATTCCTTTACTTAACCCCAAAATTTAAAAACCACAACCGAGCAAACGAAACTCCAGAAAAGGAGTTTCTAAGCAATTACCGGCGCTGCAATTCCATCGGTGCCCTCGGAATTCGATTCTGAGCATTGGTTCAAATGTTAGAAAAACCCGCTTGTTCGTTTACTGAACGTACCCGAGCGAAACATCAGAAAATGATTCTGGGCACACCGGACCTTAGAATTAGGTGCCGTCAGAAACCACGCTCTTGTAAAATCCCGAAGAAAATTAAGAAAAAAGTTTCCTTGAATTTTACGGGTCTTTAAAAAGTACCCGGAGTTTGATAGATGGAAATGAGGTGTCTGGTAATTTAAAAATCATTCAGGCAGCGATTTTTCATGGAGTCCAGGGTCGACCTGGAATAGGAGGTAAGAGATAGGGTTATTTTGAGGTATATGAGGAATGTTTCATCTCAAGGTATTTAAGGGATGAATGTTTTGGAAACATGAGGATGAAATGGAAAATTTTTCCGACCCAGTCCAAAAAGATTGTGTTGCGACTCTCCATTTTTCATGGGGGTTAGTAACGGTATTTAAGGGACCATCCTAGCCGGCGAGGACCGTAGCCCAATAGTGATCCCAATCAGGGGTGTAAGGTAACATCCCCCTGTAGTATGGATCGGTGGGTGTGAATTATTATCCGCATAGGGATGTCCGCGTAGGAGATAGGCACATATGGTCATCCACATCGGAGTAGCCTCAAATTTTATGTTCATGAAGGATGTTTTTCACAAACAAGATGGTTGTAGAGGATGGAACATAGAAGTGCAGGCTACCAATGACCATCTAGGTATTGGGTTCTGTATATGAGAGTCTTCATAGTATCTTCTGCAAATGGGCATCATTATATTATCTTCCACATATGGAAATCTGTGAACTATTTTTATTGAATTTTTTTGTTGGTTTTTTGTAGAGGGCCTTCCGAATATTGTTCGTGGGGTGGAGTCTGCGAACTGCATATGGTACTCCTGATGGAATTCCCAAATCTATTCATCTTAGGGACAGATTCTCTCAAACTGCTTCGGGTGCCAGAGAAATTTTGCCTTCACCCTCTATGATCTTGATCCCTTTTTCACTCTTCCTATAGCTCTCTACTAAGTATTCTTTTCCCCACCCCATTTTTATTCCCATAGTTGTACATTTTTATAGTTCTTGGGAGTCTATGTCTATAGTACGCACAACACCTTCTCCAGAATCTCATGGGGGACATATGGCCATCAGATGACTTGGTCAACCACGATTTATGGATCTGTGACTGGTAGGGAAACACCATCTACTCCTCATTCTAAAATTACATGGTTCGCCGAGATAGTCTGTAGGGAATACTTCTATCAAATTTTTTCCACTTAAAATAGTTCACAGCGGATTCGGTTTTCATGTGGATATTCACTGCAAACAGCTTCATTCATCGTCCAACACCTTGTGGTCTAGTGCGACATTGGCCATCTTTGTACTGGTGGTTCACAGTTTATACCTTCTTCAAACATTTCCCATTAATAGGTATGCATCTAGGAAGGATTCATTTTCAAAATATCATTTGTTCAATTTTCTTCTAAATTATTCAATCAAACATGTGTCCATCTTCTTAACAAAACATTTGGGAGTATTTTCCTTCCCTTTTTTAAAATTTTTAGACCATATAATAGGTCTTATAAAAATAATTTCATCATAATAATAATCATAAAACATATAAATAATAAATAAGGATGGAATAATAGGATCATATCCATATTAGAACATAAGAAACACTAAACATTATTTATATAGATGAGTAGGAATGAAATATAATATTATTAAAACACTCGTGAAGAAAGTATATTTTCATTTAAAATAACATAATTAAAATAAAAAAATTCCAAAATATCAAGTAATACAATTTATTTGAAAATAAATTTTTATATACCTTAATTAAGCTTTAAATAATTTTTTTTCATGCGGGTAAATATTTATTTTCACATCATATGAATTAAATCAATCCTTCCATTCACATTTTTTTAAGGGTCATATGATACTTTCTAAAAATATGATAAGAATAAGACTTTTAAACATTATTGTAAAGATTAAAACATGGGAAAATAATATTTAAACATTTTTTAGATATTATTAAAAGTATTATATAAGGATTTTTTTAAAAATTCGGGCAGGGAAGAAAACTTTCTTCCTACCATTGATAAAAATAAATTTTATTTTCATTAAAACAATATTTGTGAATCATCGGTATATTAATTAAGGAAAATTAAAATAATTTGTTTACTATCTATTAATTAATATAGGATAATAATATACACTTGTATCTTGATTTTTATAACCTAATATTTCATCGTAAAAAACTTAATCATAAACAATATCGATAAAAATGATTTTGTAACAGAAAAAGTTTATTAATTTGGTAAATTATTAATCATAATCCCCATAAAATGGGGAGGTTTATATGGATATATATAACATAAAATTTTATATATAATAATATTTAAATAAATTCATTGTCTTTATATACACCACTCATAAGAGAGAAGTGGTGTAAACTGAATGTGTCCCATAGAAATAAATTTGAGATTAAAATAAATTATATGCTTCGGTAACTTTTGAATCACAATCCCCATGAAAGAAAAATATAAAATTAAAAAATAAATAGTTTAAGAATATATAAATCATGAAATTTAAATTAAAATGAATATAATTACATTCTGTAACATAATATATGTTCATAACAAAACATTTGACCCAAAGTAGTCAATTTGAGATACCAATCCCTTACCATAAGTCATGACTTCCTTCATTCATGTTCAAACCTACAATATTAAAAAACTAAGACAATTAAAAATCTATTACATAACCATATATAAATATAAAACCAATTATGATTTATTTTTGACATTTTTTACGTGTTTATTAATTATCCGTTGTTAAAATCGTACTCTGAGTAAAAACTGCTTGGTTTTTCTTATATGTTTTGGTTGGGTAATTTTTTAGGTTATTCATGGTTTCATAACCACAATAATTTGAAAAATGATATATATATATATATCATATATATTCAATAATTTTTTATCTACAGTATTCCACTAAATTAAGAGATATAAAATGAATTATATTATTCATGGTTATGTTATCTAGTACGTATCAAAAAATATCATTTCCTTTTTCCAGATTGATAGATTAAATCAGAAGTAAATACTAATTAACCTTTAGATAAAAATTAAAATTAAATATCTATAAAATATTCTCATTAAATTTATTATTAATAACATTCAAATAAATCTTACGTTAAAAATGAATCACATAACTTTGTGATGCGGTAGTTCGACATACACATGAGTGATATTATTATATTTCCATGTAATGAGTTTCATTTAAAAAAATGTTATTTTAATTAAATAAATATTATAATTAAATATATATCATATATATATAATTTAAATGCATCATTAATTTTTTTTTCAGGTTTCGAAGTGAACGAGGAATGGGTCTCCCTCAACAGTTTGATTAGGGGTATTTTAAGGCCTCTCCCTATCGCACACGTCAGGTTTTCAATCTATTTCATATTGAATAGAAACTCCCAATAGTTCCCCCATTCATAGATTGGTACAGACCTACATTCCAAATGCCTATGGTCATTTGGGTTTTTATGCACATCAACTATCGGGGACTCGTATTGGTCGAGAGGATGGGAGGTCGGTCACATCACACCCTTTTTAGGGGAATTATTTCATAATATTGGACTCTCTTGTGGATTTAAGATATGTTTGTAAACCTCTCCCTTATCCTTATTTGAGACTGATTACCCTAATTAAATGACTATAGTTTAACTCTATTTCAACTGAAAAACAGAATGATATCATTACTGAATCTATCTATATATATCTGTGGTATATCATCATTTTTTGGTAACATGCTACATTCGTATATTCTGTTGATGTATAACCTTATGATTTGAAATATGATTCCATCTTTAGTATTTCTTAGTATTCTATAAAGGGGGTTTATCCATCATTATTCATTCGTTCTATCTTGGTTATCAACATAATCAATGCCCACACTGTTTGCTGGTATTATAAAGTTTAGTATCATATGAAGAGGATATATGTTTCTGTGTTGCGACACCGAATATTTGAGCTATATCCCTAAGGTGGTTCCCTATGAATCCCATGTATTGAGAGAATCATATATTTCATAGTTCATTAGATGCAAGGATTACATATTGGGATTTCCCTAATCGTCATAGATACTCATAGAGTAGATGATATTATTACCACAACTCCCAAAGATCACGAGGTTTGCTCGGTTTAAAAAACAATGGATAGAGAATGATCATTTAATTTCTCAAGATGCAAGACTTATGAACTGGGAATACCATGAAAGTATTTAACATGGGACTCATGTTTCTACAAGACGTCTTACCTATCTTGGTTATGGCAGGAATCAAATTCAACATATATTAGTGGGTTTCCCAGCCTACTGATGGATGAGTTAGGTTGATAATCATTTGTTACTAATTGAGTCACACTATCTAAGATATTAGATTTGTGAAAATAATTCCTCTAAAATGTGGGGTACATTGAACTCAGACCTTAATTATGCATCCTATATATCGTGGATATAGAAGGGAGCATAGTCATCATAGTTTGTATTATGTTTGGGCTTAAAAACTGAGACTTCCCTTGTAACCCTGAGTCATATAGTGTAGATGGCATGTTCATTGCAACTCGCTATACCCACATGAGTTATGTTCTCTATGAGAAACAAGGGTTTTAAAGTAATCAATTTCATTACATTGGGAAAGGGACATAGATACTAGCACCACACTGGGAAGTCAATATGGATCTCAAAATTCAACAATAGGTGTCCTACATATCTTGGATATGGCCAGAATCAGAGTAATCATAGTTCCCATTATGTCAGGTCCTATAGACTACGGTTTCCTTATCTAATAGTGATTTATGATGCCTAATATTGTCTTCATTGCATCCCTCTAAGACCATGTTGTCTATTTTCATTGAGAGAAACAATGGGAGGAAAATGATCAGCCTCATTGACTATAAGTATTGCACATGTGTGTTAAAAAATCCATTAGGAAGTTTGGTATAAATATATTGCCTTAGTAAGGCATCCCATATATCCCGGTTATGGCAGGAATCAGAGTCATCATTTTTTGATTTATGTCATGGCTTACACACTAAGGCTTCCCTTGTAACCCTAGGTTGTATAATTCATATTAAATGATCAGTGAAACTCCCTAAACCCACATGAGATTTGATATTTGTAAGAAAAAGGATTACTAAGTATTGAATGTCATTGCTCAATGTAAGGGACTTGGATACTGGGATCTCCCTATGTAATGAATATGAAGCTCATCCCTCATGGAAAGGTGCCTTAAGTATCCTTAATGTGGAAGGCATTATTATCGTCGTAGTTCCCTTTATGTTGGGGCTTACACACTGAGGTTTCCCTACCTAGTTTAGATTTATGATTCTTAATGAGGTGTTGGTTGTGTCCCCCTAATACCACACAAGAATTTCTCAAGGTGATAAAAATTGGTCAGAATATGATCATCCTCATGCAGAATGTGTATGGACCTTATGAACTAATATATCCATTTGGGTGTTTGGTATTGAGATCTGGCCTCAAGAATGGGTCCTACTTATCCTATTTACGGTGGGAATTAGAGATATCATAGTTCATTCGAGGTCAGGGATTACACAATAATTCTACAATATGATCATGGATTAAACATTGGGAGTATTCAATGTTATCAAGTCTTGGATTACCTAGTGGTGTGGACTTCTTTTCTGGAGGGTGTTTCACGACCTAGTTTATTATCCTTGGAGCTATCACATTATCTAGATTAACACATATGGAGGGTGTCACACTTCATAGTTGTCCATCCTAGAGTGTGTCATAAGATCCTAGTTGTCATTCCCATATGAAACTGTGATACGTAAAATGGTATGAGAAAACACCACTATATGATTCAAGAAATTTATCTTAAGGACATCTCAATTCTTGATTGATAAACTCGGAGTGTTTTGTGAGATCAAAGTGATGTCTGGAAGAAAGATCCATGTGACTTTCTCTGACATGTCTGGAGTATTTTTCATGTCTAATATAGAATGATGAATGTGTGTCACATGATACGGTCGAAATGCATGGGTTTTGTGAAGAGTCTCCTCAGGACCCACACAATGAGCATGAGGTTTAGTGAGTATGTTGTTTTCTTATGTCTTCCACTTCTAATCTCAGCTCTAACCCTTGTTTGTGTGGACTTTAGATTTTTTTAGTATCAATTGTCTTTGGGTATTTAATTATCTAAAAGACGTTATTTATTTTCATTCCATATCTTTCTAGAAGTCCTTTTCATGATATATGGTTGATAACATTAAGGACATTATGGCTGGAGAATCACTACCTGAGAAACATGCTAGTGCATTTTTTGGTGAATTCCACACAGTCACGTATCATGGTTTTCCAGAAATATCTGAACCTCATGATCTAGTAGGGGGGATTGGTTCCAGATTGATGGGAACTACAAAAAAAATTCATTGAATTATTCCATGAGAGTGAGAAATTTTCATTCTACTATGAACCGGAGGATAATTCTGTAAATGAAAAACTTTTAGAGCACATTTTTATCATATGGACCATCTCATAGAGTGAGGATTGATTAATCACTCCAAATTGGTTCCCTTCAGACTCTATCAATCAGGGGAGTCCCATTTTTCAGATATCCAATTGTGGGTTTCTTCCATCTTGGGGTGACTATTTCTTCATCATGCTATAGGGCCTTGTTGACCAGATTTATCATTTCCATTTCAATGATGATGACTACTAAGAGTATTCTATGATGTGTAATTTTGATGATGGATTCCTATTGATTAGGATCTTCCATGATGGTTTCCATATTGGCCATTACTTCAGCACATGCATTCTGTGATCGAGAGACATAATTCAATGTTGGCTTAAAGGGGAAATCATATATCAATCCCATTATATAGCCTATGAGAGGAGAATGTTCACCCTTTTTTATGTCATATTTTCCGTTGATCTTATTTGTCACTATTTATGACTCCCCTTTGATATTAAGGTAACCTCTGTGTAGCAATATGGAATGATATAATCTAGTGTGAGGGATGGAAACTGAGCCTCAACATTAGAACAACATTAAAATAGTTAGAAAGTGTAGGTTAAAATTTCATTGTGTTTATAGATAAAAAAAATACCTCGAACAACCTGATTGAGATTCATGCATTTTATTATTTCACTAGCAGGGCTCTGAGAGGCGCCATCAATGTGCACCTCCCATGTTTGGGGGTGTAATGGGCCTGAAATTACTTTTTATTATGGGGAGAAGTGTCTTTCAATGTATTTTCTAGGGTAGGATGTTCATCAAATAAATTATCCAAGGATTCTACATTCACATGCTTCTATGATATGAAATAAATGACATATTTTGGTAGAATGGCCACCCATCGAACCAACCACCCAGTCATAATTTGGAAGTCCATGATGTACTTGTGAAGGTTAATACGAGAGACCATGTGGACTTCATGATGTAGAAGGTAATGCCTCATCTTTTTCCCTGTAAATATGAGTGCAAGGTGGTTCTTCTCAACATCAGAATATATTTTCCTAGTACCTATCATGGTATGAATGAGTTAATAAATACTATTCTCACTTCTCATATAATTTTCCTGTACAAGGAGGGTTCTCAATGAGTATTCCATGGTGGCCACATATAATATATGTGGAATCCCTTCCACCACATGCATCAAAATCAGTGGTTTCATCAAGTAGCACTTGTGGTTTTTGAAGGATTCTCATCATATATAATCCCATTTGTATAAGAAACCCTTCTTCATTAGCTCAATGAATGGGAGATCTTTGTCACCCAGGTGGGATATGAATTGCCAAATGTAAGAAATGTTTCCTTGGAGTCCCCTAGTTCTTTGAGGTTTATGAGGGTTTCATCACTAACATTGAACTAATTTTCTCTGTGTCCACCTCAATGTCACAATGTTGTACAAAAAATCCAAGGACCTTTCTAAATGTTACCCCAAAAGTACACTTTAGTAGATCTATCTTTAAACTATGCTAATGTAACTTGTCGAAGATTGTTCTGAGATCCATAAATTAATCACATCACCATTAGGATTTAACAACTAGGTCATCGACATAACAATTGGATATCCTCCCCAATAATTGCTTAATTTTTTGATCCATGGAATGCAGGTATGTGGCCCCATCATTGTTTCGTCAAAGGTTATGATCTTTTAGGAAAATATCCATTGAGGCTCTTTAAAGGCAGTTTCATCTTCATCCTCATGGGACATTTTTATCTAATGGTACCCCAAGTATCCTTCAACAAAGGTAAATTATAGGAAACTTTTAGTTGCATGAATAAATAGTTCAATGATTTGTAATAGGAAATCATATTTCGTGTAATGTTGATTAAGGTGTCTTTAGTCGATGCAGACCCTAATCTACGTTTTCATATTCTTGATGGGTGTGATGTTGGCCAATCATATTTGGAATTTTACTTCTATAAAAATGTTTTATTTGATCAGTTTTTCAACTTCCACCTTTATATTTGTTTAATGAGAAGGGTGAATTCTCCTACCTAACTTCTTAAAGACTGAATGTTCATCAGACCGTCCAATATGGTGTGTAGCCACATCTCGATTATATATGGGAATTTTAGTATAATTACAAGATAACCCATACCATTACTACATTAGAAATTATAGGTAAATCCTTTAATTATAGAGGGGAATGGGAGAACTGGTCAGAGTAATCCATGGGTCTTCTTTTATTCATATATTTATCTACCTGATCTAATATATAGCAGTGGTGACACCTTTAATGAAAACTGGATGAGCATTCTTGAGATCATCCTCATCTATTTTCGAGTCTATAGATATGTAAAAATGTGAATATAGATGTATAGAGGCTTCAACACCAATATTAGAGTGATAGAAGATATTAGAAGAAAGATTGTAATACCATGTTATTGGAGTCATTATAGAGAGATTCCAGAGTGGTTCATTGATGCCGAGTACATGGGAGGCTTAACCTTATGGGATTCAATCATCAACCTAGAATTTTTATATTGGGAGCACACATTAATCATTAATCACACTCTTGGGATTCATTGGGCCAGTCCCTAGGCCATTGAGAGAATTAAATTGTATATCTCTATCCACTAGTGGTTTCTTTCATCCATTTTTTATGAAATATTCTTCAGAATATGCAGATATTTATGTCTTGAATGCATCATTGTCTCCATGAAGTTCTCTGAAATTTTCATTGATGTGGTACTTAATACATTGATGTATTGTTGATGCTACCACCAAGTGGCTCTGGATCGAAGGCCTTCCAAGAAGGGAATTATTTGTGGAATCTTTCTAGATAACCATGAACTCATCCTCATATCGGAGTCCCCCAAATTGGGACTCAAGTTTGATCTTCCAAAGATTATTTTTCTCTTTTTTGACATATCAATGAATAGTCATCTTTGGAGGGGTAAGTCCCCTTCACCATACGCTAAGAATCTGAGGGTTTGAACTGGGATGAGATTGATCCCAGATCCATTATAAATTAGCACCCTTTGGATAGTGACATTATTGAGTCATCAAAAAATGTATAAGGGTATGATGTTCCCTAGGCTGGCCTCTTCTAGATCATGATTAGTGAATGATATGGAAAATGAAATCCTCTGTACATAGTCTCCACTTGATAAAACTCAACATCTGTGACTTCTATATTAATTTCATGTGGGGTTTAGAGGGATTTAACAAGTTCCTCCATGAGGTCATTTGAAAGATGCATCACATCAAGGATTGAGAGTTTAGCTAAAAATTAGGCTAGATATTTCAGATCATTGTTCTTTTTTTGCAAGATGTCAGTGCATCCTAACATGGGACTTCTCCTGCACATGTAGTGTAGGAGCAGGATCATGTTACATACACAGATCTAGTGATTGTGTAAAGTTTGAGGGAATATCTCTTATTAGAGGTAGAGGTCACACCGGACATCCCCATTGATGGGATTAATTATAATGAACCAACACTAAGCATTCATGTAAGAAAATCAGATATGGGCGACTATGGAAGGGCCTTGAGGCACCTCATTACCTCCTTTGAGCCTTCTAGAGTGCATGACCATGAGGTTAATCTGCATATATGTCCTCCATGGGAATATGACCAGAATATTGAGTTTCACCATTGTTGTGTTTTCTTCTGTATCCTTTAATTTGGTGCATGTAACCTCACATTCCCCAACAATACACAATAAAACCATATGCATGGAAATATTCATCATCAAAGAAGGGGTTTGAACATTGTGTCACATTGACAGTACCATATATGATCTCTTTATTTGATGAGGATTCTGTTTGGTGGGGTGATGTCCATATTTCAGATGTCACAGGGTATAAATCTGAATGTGTTAGGGCTTTCCTTGCAAAACAATGTGTGTCCTCATCCTTTGCATATTCCAACATTTGGTGGTCACTCCCACCTCTAAAAGGTATATCTGACATTTTACTTTTAGGTTGTGGTGTTATCAAGAATATGGGAAACTATTCATTGAATTTGGTATGATATCGATCAATTATTTTCTAATTCATCCCATTTTCAAACATTTTTACTCACTTGACCATAACAATATTCCATCTATACTCTTATTTTTACTGGGAAATGGTTATGCAAGCCACCTACTTTATGGAATTGTATAGTGTCACCAATCCATATTCGTCCATGCCTTGATGAAAACATTAGAAGATGAAGAAATTCAATATATTTTGATCAATATTATATATAAAGAGAAGTAATAAATATGGTCGGTGAGGTTTACATCATCAAAACACAAGGGTTATGAAATTGTGAGTAGGTTATTATCCATTGATGCCATGATATAATCCTGAACATTTTCATTTCATAAGAAGCATATGTTTTTCATTTGTTCCTCAAATACCGAGCAACCATGATATATCTGTAGTTTTATTTGAGGGAGATTTATTGGTGGTTTCAGATCGACATGATATTCTAGGTGGTTCATGGATTTCATAGGTGCTTGGATGGGAACTACTACAATTTTGATAGTGACAACTTCAATAAATGCTCTGCCTGGTTTCTTTTCCTATGTTATTATAATGATTCAATTCAAGGATTAGATTCCTTAAACTGATTCTTCCAGAAGTTCATCTTTTTTAGTGAACTCTCATAAGTTTCATGGATATTTCATTGGGATTAGGGGTGATTGAAACCCATCTAAAATATTTTTGGACTATATTTCTAATATTCTCACATTCGAGAGGAAAATGCTGATAGAATATGTTTTAAATTTCCTCCATTATATGAAATAATGAAACATCTCATTGATTCAATTATTTTAGTTCATCAGGTTGATGATCATCCTTTTACTTAGTGTCGTAATGAACTGATAATGTAATGGAAGAAGAAGGTCTTTCCATCCTACAATAGATCCCGCTAGCAGATTGTTGTACAATCCAAAGCTAGTCATGTCAGAGTCTGTATGAATCATCTGAGGTTTTTTCCTAATATTGATCTCGATGTCTCATCACCAGTTTTCATCAAGATATTAATTGTTTGAGATATTTTTTGGGATTATATGCACAATAAATGATAGAAAAGGTGGTGATTCCAATATTTTTAGAGGTCGTGTATCATCCATCCATTTGGTATATGGATTCCTTTCAAGCCTCACAGGGCACTCCACCCTTAAACAACTTTCATTAGAGTACCCATGTATTCATTAGTAATATATAACTCTAGGGGTAATGTTTTCGGTGGTCCTCCCATCCACGGGGAGTGGTTAGGTGCTGATGAGGAGGTCTTGCATTCATCACCCACTGATCCATGATTCATCATATGACTGAATGATTACCCTGGTGGGGGATAGGCTATCAAAGTACTAGAGGTAAGTCCAAATAATTTTCATCCTGCTCATTTATAAAGGATGAATTTCTAGATTAGGATTCATACTGTAACTCAGAAACTTCTCTTATTCGTGGATCGACTATGGGAAATAGAATACTTGTCTCCGGATAGAGATGATACCCATCAAGAATATTTCCCCTGAGTAACGTCTCATTGAGTTACTCAAGAGATTTAATTTAACACTCATATTGTGACAATAATTCCTTTATTGTTGGAAACAAATATATAGTTTCATCTTTTCCATTTTATTTCAAGTATTTTGGGGAGGATGTGGAATCTCGTTTTTAAGTAGTGCCAAATTTTTATGACTTCATTGGTTCCAATTTCATGAAATCAAATTTAGTGTGTCTTAATAACCAGATTCCTAGAGTACATGTTCTATGATGTGGCCCACTAAATTTGTGTTTTTTAAATGTGTTCCATGTTTATAGAGACGACATTCGCACAGACATATCAGGAAATTGTGGTTGTTCTATTGCTTTCGGCACAACAAGCTGACTCTTCACAACTTCTATCAGAGTTGTTATTTTAACCCTTGGCCTTGATAATCCATTTTGGATTATCACCGCATTAAGGTATTATTTCCTTTTTTTACATTCCCCCCCATCCCAGCCTATAAAATGTTACTATGAGGGTGTTTTTTATTATAATTTCTAAATGAGACTTGACCAATAAGGGGTCATATTGTGATGGGTTGAATATGCAGTATGTCGACCGTTCATTTATTCCCCCTAGCCTAGAGATCATTGATTACCTCTATGGTGATCGTGATTATGAAAACACCCACAACCCTATTGGGTGGGGGTCATTTGGGGCCTCCATTGGCCCCGATTTGTCCTTGTTTTGAGGATCTAATGGCTCCAATCGATGACTTGATGAATCCTATGATGGAAATAATGATAAAGATTCCCATAGTACAGTGGGGTGGGGGTGGTCCAGAAATATTGTGGATTTATCTAGGGTCTTCTTGGGGAATAATGAACATAGTGGGGTATACTGAGATACAAATTCCTGTAGCCCAGTGGGCTAAGGTTCAACTATGGCGGTTCAGGGTATGTCATGAATCATATTGGGGAATGATGACCCGAGTGGTTGTGGTGGTGGTATATATTATCCTAGAACAGGGGGTCACGGAATCTCATTGATGGGTGTTATTCCAGTTAATACAACGGTCTGGGTGATGTTTCTGGCCATGCTCATGTGGGAGCTTAGTGCGATGGAACCCCTTTTTGAGAATTATTCTATATGGTATGTTTTTCAAGTGATATAATCTTTGATTTTTGTCTTGAAATTTTCATAATATTATCTTGATATTCCTAGTATGATGTCATGTTGTCTATCCTCTCTCCATATCCATGTTTTTTGGGAACCATTAATGCAGGGGAATTCAGTTTCAATGACCAACTTTCCTGAGCATTAACTAGTCCCTCGATTTTTCCAGAGCCTATAACATTATAGGATGTCATGTGTAAGGTGTTATTCTATTTCAGCGGAGTGGAAAAGTGTAAATGTCTATACATTCCCATCCTCAAATAAGGATGAACGATGTGGATTCAGAGATCAGCTGCTGAAGCATAATAAAGAAATATAATAAAGCATGTTGCAGCCTTCTACTGTGATTTTATGGTTTTCGATCTTGTCCCATAGAGACTGTAGCTAGGTCAACCTATCAAAAGAGTTTCTAGATTTTCTGATACTGTGATTCAAATCAAATATATGGGAGAGATTGATCATTCAATCATGTATGAGTAGCCCAAATATATTTTTTCTTCGATAAGTAATTCACTCTTTTTCTAACTCATCTCGAATCACATTGTTGGGTGTGGTGAGGTTCTATAACAATATGGAGAGGTTTTTTTCAGCTAACTCTCTCCACACATCATTTTTAGCTTCATCAAAATCATAGTTACATGCCTCCATCCAATCAAACAATTGAATATGGATTGGATGGTTTCCTGTTGATGGGAGTGGATTATTGGTAGATGATGTAGTGGGACAATATATCCTTGACCTAGGAGTATCAAGAACTTACCTTTACAAAGGTGTCAGAATTTGGTTCACCAATATATATAGAGGAATTTGCACAAAAGGATGATATCCATTACCATTGGAGATATTTCCATGAGGAGGTTGACCATATGGACGTCAATAGTAGAGTCTCTAAGATCCAACTCCACACTACCCCAAGGAGGACAATGGTGGTAATGAATATCTTCTGCCTCCACTCTGATAAATGATTTTACAGACCCTTGGGGTATTTAGAATATATATATAATAACCCCAAGGACACTGGCATTGAGCACATTAGGGTTATGTGCCATGCTGTGTATTGTGGAAGGAATTTCCAACCTACATTTTTTGATTCTATAGGGATATGAGCCCGATGTGTGACAGTTTCTGGAACATGTATGTAACTATTTGGTGTCGTGGGGGTATGCTTTCCATGCTAGAAATCTACTGGTACATGAAAATACACAATATCACTACTAAAAGTGATACGACTCTATACTAGTGCATTTTCCATTATCACTTGGTAATCATCAGTTATTATGGGCGTATGAGAATGATCTACAACGTTAGGGTATGTAACTGGTCTATCTTGGTAGGAATATGAGCCTGACTTGAAGCATGTTCTTCTCTAACCCGATGAGCCCTAGTTGGAATAAAAATATGATAAATTCATGAATATGAATTCCTCATTAGAATATAACAATAGAAGTCCGGAATGGGAGTTGAAATATGTTCCTACTATTTTATTACCTTATAATGATCCCGAAACATTATTTCATCAACAGATGTAGGAATATGTTCCTTGCTTCTAGGATCTGATGTAATATGATAGGTAGAATCACCAACAGGAATATATGCATGTCTTGAGGATTTTATGATTCTCAAGAAGTCATCTTGTGCTACAATGGAGATATATGATCGATTTTAGGACATTGGTGTATATCTATTGACATTTTCAAAATGAATATGAGTATATCCCTAGGATTGTTCCCCTCTTTCATAGAGATCCATGGCCAGAATGGGGGTATGATCCTAACCATGGGCCATTGGAATATTCTATCATACTTATTTGATAGGCATGTTCCCTTGTCCCAAGGCATGATCCACTATCACCTAGTGAGAATTGGATGGAATGGGAGTATGATCCCACTCAGATGACTCTCACATTATTGGAATATGTTGATATTCCTCCTAGCTGAGATCATGAAAGTGTGATTTCTCTGGTACAACTAGATGTTCACGATTATCAAAGTGTTGACCTATCCTAGCTATAGGGATAAAGAGTATGACCATGTCCCTTTATATACAAAAGTGTAAGAATATGATGGTGTAGTTATTTAGTTATTTATACAATATATTGGATTTTTTTCAATGTGTTTCCAGTTATATATAGCCGAAAAATCTATTTTCTCCGTTATATGTTGGCAGATTTCTTCTTTTGAAATGGTGATATAAGGTCACATTTTTCCTCTTTGTTCCATTGGAGTATTCTGATGGGATTCATGCAAAGGGGTGAAAGTATGAGCCTCCCCAATGAATTCTATGAGAATATTCCCCCAGAAATGTTCTCAGCATGTAGGGACATGAGCCTTATTGTTTGTTATTACCAGAGAATGCATGCTTCAATAATTAACATGAGTGGGAATATGATCCCTCTCAGAAATATATTACACCTTACTCATCCTATGAGTATTCCTCGTTTCCCATGAATGGCCATCAAAGTTAGATGTTTCTCAGATGGAACCCTCAATAGGTGACTGATGGGTACCATTATGATAGTGTTGGTGAAATAAATTGGCAGACACCCTCTTTAGAGGATCCTAAACCGAAAGGGATCTATATTCATCTTGTTGGTCAACCTTACTCATATATTGATGGTTTCAGTTTTAGAGCATTGGGGATAATCCCTCAATGCTGTTTAGCATAGTGACGATGGTTACAGTCCTTGTGGAAGCCATTGCAGGGAGATTTAGATTCACCGACATTCATTCTTGGAGAATCGCAGGCGAAGCATCCATGGTTGTTATTTTACTATGATTTTCGTATTCCTAGACTATCATTTTCGCCACTTTTAATTGGATATATCAAGAATGTGATATGGATTTATGACCTATGGGAATCGTCGTGGATGTTGAGTTACCAAAACAAATGTTGGATGATGAAGACATTTCCTCGGGTTGGGAGTCTGTTGATGAGAGCAGAATCTGCAATCACACAGTCAACAATGAACAAGGGTACCAATCGATTCTATATTTTAGAAATATAAATGATCAATCAGATTCAAAAGTATATGAAAACTGTCATGTAATCCATTTTCGGCCATTCTTCTAGAATGGACTTGTCAATGCGAGGAAAGAATTTCGAGAGTCCATATTTTTTATGGTAATACTACTCTTTTTGTATATATGTTTTTCATAAAAAGTGGTCTGAGATATTCACGTCAAGAATATGAGTTCTTTTTAAATTTAGGCAGCAAGAATCAAATCTTGACATATTGTAACCCAATAATTTTTTATTTACAGTGTTTCTTGGTGGGTTCACCATTTTTGTTCTGCTGGTTTTTGATGTGAACATGGATTGGGTCCCCCTCAATGGATTGATTGAGGGGAATTTTAAGGCCTCTCTCAGTTTCACACATCAAATTTTCAGTCTATTTTTTATTTTATAATTACTCCAAATGGTACCCTCAAACATATATGGCCATGGAACTTATTTCCAAAGTCTGGTGGTCATCTGGGTTCTCAGGCCCATCGACTCTTGGGGTCTCACATTAGTTGAGATGATGGGATGTCTAGCTCATCGCACACTTTTGACCGGAATTATTTCCTACTACAGTAATCACTTATACATTTATGATATATTTATGAACCTCTCTCCAATTCCAATATGGGGCTGGTTACCCTAACTATACTACTCTAGGTTAATTATTTTTTATGTGAAAAAAACTAGGATATCTTTTTTGAAACAATCTATATGTATATGAGAATATCCATAATTTTCTGGTAATGGGTGGTTTCATAGATTCTGAATCCATATAATAATGCTATTAGTAAAATGATTCCACTTAAATATACGGATAGTGTTCTATGAATGGGGGTGAGCCATCATAAATCTTCTTACATATCATGATTTTTGTAAGAATAAAATACCACATTGTGTATTAGTCCCATACATCATATTTTTTGATAGAGAGTACATATTTTTGGGAAGTGAGACACCTAATATATGATATCAAAAACTAAGGGGGTGTCCAAAGTATCCTGATTATTGTGAGAATCATAGTTTTTGGAGTTCATTCTATACAGGTCATATGTATTTGGATTTCCCCTGTTAGTATATAGACTCATAGCGAAGATGATATGATTACTGAAACTCTTTTTGTTCATGTGATCTATGTTTGGTGTGAGAAAAAAGGGAAGTAGAATGATAATTTAATTTCTCTTGATGTTGGAATTATGAACTAGGAATTCCTTAAAATGATTTATTATGGGACTCGGGTCTCAGAGAGAAGTCTTACAAATCCTGGTAAGGGAAGGAATAAGAGAAATCATAGTTTGGTGGGTTGTGACATTTCTAATTCATGAGTTTGGGTGATCATCTTCTCGTACTAATTGATTCTCATGGGCTTAGATATCAGATTCATTAAAATACATGCACAAAAAGTGTGTTTTACATGAGCTCGGGCCTTAAGAACACATCCTACATATCTTGATCATTGGAGGAATCAGAGTTATCATAGTTTGCCTTATGTTAGGGCATACACACTAAGTCTTCCATTGTAATCCTGGGTCTTATAGTGAATATGAAATGATCATTGAAACTCCACAAACCCATGTGATCTATTCTCTTTTTGAGAGACAAGTGTTATCAGGTTATCAATGTCACTGAATTGGGTAAGGGACATAGATACTAGGATCTCACCAGGTAATCAATGTGGTGCTCTAACCTCATGGAAATGTTTCATACATATCCTAAATATAAAACGAATCATAGTCGTTGTAGGTAGCTTCATGTTGGGGATAAAAAATGAGGTTTCCCTATATAATGGAGATTATTATGCCTACAGAGGTGTTTGTTGTGTCCCCTATGACCATTTGTTCTATGATTTGGGTGAGAAACAGTGGGGAGAAAATGATTAGCCTCATGGAACAAAAGTATGGAACATATGTATTAAAACAACCATTAGGGGTTTGTTATAGATATAAAGCCTCAAGAAGGTGTCTTACATATCCCGGTTATGGTAGGAATAAGTGTCATCATAGGTCAATTTATATAGGGGATTATAGAATGTGGTTTCCCATGCATCATCAGGGAGTATAGTGAAGATGACCAGATTATTGAAACACCCTAAACCCATGTAAGATATTTTCATTGTGGGAAACATAGTATAGAAAGTAATCAATGTCATTGATTTCGGTGAGTGACTTCGATATTGGGATCTCCCTGGGTAATAAAAATGGTTATTGAACATCTAAGATAGGTGTCCAACAAATCCTGAATATTTAAAAAATCTAAGTCATAATAGTTTTGTTTTTTTAGGCTTACGGACTAAGGATTCCTAGTCTAAAAGAGATTTATTAGACCCACTAAGTTGTTTCTTGTGTTACCCTTAAGTCCACATGATCTATGATCGGGGAAATAAACAAGGTGAATAAATGGATCAGCCACATGGTGTATAGTTCTGTCACTAGTGTATTAAAATTTCTCATGGGGTGTTTCGTATAGATCTCATCCCTCTAGAAGGTTTCCTATGTGTCCTGATTATTGTGTGAATTAGAGTTCTCATAGTTCATTATATGTCATGAATTACAAACTGAGGATTTCCCATGATTAGGGATTACACACTAGGGATTGGAAATGTTATCAAGTCATGGGATTCCCTATTTGTATGGCCTTCTTGTTTGGAGGGTGTCTGATGACCATGTTGTCAGGTCTAGGGAGCCACTATATGACTTGGATTAACACATACAAAGGGTGTCTCATGTCTGATCTAGCCTTCCTGTAGGGTGTTGCAAGATTGAGGTTGTCATTACCAGATTCAACAATGATTCTTTAAATGATATGAGTGAACTCCACTATATGAGTCACACAATGTTTCTGAAGGGTATCACAAGTGTCATTTGACAATCATGGAGGGTATCGAGAGATCAATGTGATATCCATAAGGATAATCTATTAAAATTCTCCTACATGTCTGGAGTATTTCACAAGTACCAAATGGCTTGGGAATAGAGTGTTGCATGATCTAAGAAACATTTCTTGGTGCTTGCTTGTGTCTTTGGATGACATATGTGAGGGCCTTATATTTCTTCAATATTAGTTGTTTTTGGGTCTTCTATGATATGGAATACATGTGGTATGTTATTTACATGTCTTGAAATAAGTCATTTGTGTGATCAACGGTAGATCACACGAATGGAATTATACATGGCACATCACTACCCCAACTACTAACCATTATATAACCTAATGGAGTGTCATATGGTTTCATGATCAATATATTTGATAAGACCTTTTTGATTATTGGGATCCTTGATCATTAGAGTTTCTTTTTTGTTTCTACCCATAAATTTTTCTTTCTAGGGTGTGGAATTTAATGGCATCACCACCGCATTTTTTCGGAACATTGTGCGGATTATATAATATGTGTCCAAGATCAAGATGGTGAATGGATCCTGCTTCCATGTGGTTTCATGACTCTTTATCATTGGTCATTCCTAGTTTTTTCCATGATATTAAATTATTGAGAGTCTATTCTATCAACGCCTACGTAATCAAACTTAGTTCCAGTTGATGTAGACTTGATCAATCATGCAAGAATGTCAAAGGGATTCCATTCCCTTTTGATGATATGTAAAAGGTCCATATCAAGATTCCTGTGTGTGTTAGAGGATAATCCTGAGGCCTTAAGAGACATGTCTTGGGGGGTCTGTGGACAAGGATGATTTTTGTAGGTTTATTACAATTTTGTGTTGTGGACATCCTTGGTTGTGTCGCATGTTCCTCAGTGTCCAAAAATACCTTCCACCACCTCCCTCTTTTAATTCCCTTTTTTTATGTGACAATGGTTGGGAGTCATATGGGATAAAATTATTAATTTCATTGTATGTTTCTCATCTTTTTGGTGATAAATCGCGTCAAAAATATGGGTTATATGGGGATACGATATCATTTCATTGAAAAAAAATCTTTTCATTCATCCTTAGTGTGTGGAAATGTTTCTGATAGATACCTGAGTACTTATTTGTTTCCAGGATGAAAATACAAATGTATTTTGGGAGATAAGGGAGAAAATTTCCTCGAGGTCTCATGGTGTCTTTCAGGATTCAAGTGCCTCATCACATGCCTTTTAGTGACAATGAAAACCTCTCGCATGTTCCCTTATATCTCCATTGTTTCATCCCATAATGGTTTAGAGATCTTGCGAGTAGGATTGGATATAAACAAGGATTTTTATTATTTTAAATAGTGATATAGTATGTGATCATAATGAACACTAGGGATCCCTCAGTTTGAATATCATCCCAACTTATTTTCAATGGATTTCTGGTGGTCTATAGGTACTTTCCAACAACAAACCATGATACCTAGTGGTACTTGTTGGGTTTTCACCATGCTTCCATCGATTGATTGGGGATCCTTTTAATGATCAAGAAGGATTTTTAGGGGGATCCATGGGACATTCAATGGGTTATACACAATGTGCTTGAGCATTCATATGACCTTGAAATGGTCATGTGATGGATGGTCCCACAAAGGATCGTGCAATTCGTAGGTCTATTCCATCCTCATCTTTCTTTGATTTTTTGGGGAATATAATACCCTTATTCATTTATTTCATCATTTGTGTCTTTTATGCTGCTTATTCAGGTGGACAACCTTTTGAGATTTTTATAGAAAACATAATATATCATTTCTTTAGGTGGCAGTTTTCTATACATGAATGATTTGTTTCTCATTTTATGGAAGAGAAGGTTTATATATGATATAAAATTATCATATTTACATATAATTATATAGTATATAAATAATTTATTTCATTAGAAAAATTTAAAATTATTTTTAGGATATGGATGAATAAAAAATATAAATTCTCAATTGATAATGATACATGTTCATCAGATAAACACAATAGGTTTTCAACAAAGTACTTCCTTTCATGGATTCATGATCAAACCAAGGGCACTAGTATGTCAAGATTTAATTATGAAAAGGATTTTGGTAATTATATTCCAATCTAATATATTATATAGCATTGAATATGAGAGGGGAGGGTATTCCCATTTATAAGTGGGGGAGAGGGAAGACAAAGAATTTTAAAGTGAAACCATTTTTACCCTAATATAATGCTCATAAAAAGTAACATTATAGAATAATAGATGACATTAAATCAAAATCAATGAAAAAAAGTTTATTTGGAAATGGTTTTAGGTCATTTGACCCCTTATATATTTTAATTTAACTATCGGTAAACTCGTGTTAACCATACCACTGCTAAATATTTTTTATTTTTCGTACGATAAATTTTTTCCCAAAATTATATTTAACTTACTATAAGTTATTAATTTAAATGATTGAAAAAATGAAAACAAGTTTTTCAAAATTTTATTCAGAGAAGTGGAAAAATATAATTTAATTAAAATCATGACGACGTTATGATAAATTTATTATCCAAAGAAAAAAATTCATATATATAAGAAAATTTAATATCAAAAGTAAACAGGAATTTAGCTGAAATGACATAAATAGGTTTAATGATATCATAATTAACCTAATTTTTCTTCTAAAAAATTTTTAAACATGATTTCAATTCGTAAATTTTAAAATTAAAATTATTTCTTAAATAAAAAAAAATTTCTTTCAGGATTCATTGACAAATTATTATTTTCTAAAAATAAACAAAAAGTCACTAAAAGATAATATTGAAATATATATTTCATAATTAAAGGTTATTTATTAAAATATTTTTTTGAAAATTTGACAAATTTAATTTTATAATTTATTCACAAAATTAAATAAAAATTGTTGTTAAGAAAATAGTATTTTAAAAAATAACATTACATAAAATTTATTACTTTTTATCAATATGATTTCATTATATAAAAAATTATTATTAATATTTTTAAAATTCCTATTTACTAGTATAATATTAATAGCTACGTTAAAACATTTGTTACTTATAAATAATAACATTAATAATATATTATCTTTATTTAATGAATGGTGTTCCATGGAAGACAAAATATCAAAGTAATTAAATGTATTGAAAGGATGGGGGAGATAGGGGAGAATGGGGAGAATAGGGAAAGTCCCGAAATTTGTGAACTTGAAGCCAATGAGAAGAAAAAACCTATATTTAATCTAAGAGATTCAAACCACAATGATCATGTTTTTTTATAATGGACACATCCATCTTGAAGAAAAACCTCAATCAGAGGAATTAAATCATGATGTTGTCATTTCTCCTAGGAAGAACATTGAATAGGTAGTCACATCTATTTTCTATCTCTGTTTTGTATATTTTTACACACCCCTCTTATAAGGGTTATTCTGAATTGGAATATAGGATATATATCGACCAATTAGGATATGGTAGGAGGGAATGTTTATGAAAATATTCTATTATCACAATAGTTTTTTCCTGAACGGAGAAAGAACATGGAGGTTCAAATATCGTACTCAACAAATCATAGAACTGTTGGGATTTGATGATTATTGAATGAAGGTTACGGGGGATTAATTTTATCATTTCATGTTCCCTTATGATGATTCTAATAGCAGTGCCAAAGTCATGTGGTCAATATCCAGGAAGCATGGATTCTTGATAATTCAAGTGTGGGATAGAAATTTTAATCAAAATAATGTTCAAAACATGTTTACTTTGGTATGGATTCATATATGTCAACTTAATTGACATTACTAGAATACGAGTATGTTAGGGAGATCACATTGTCTTTGGGAAATCCCATAATGATCGATTGACAAATAGATAATATGAGTTTTGAGCATTACTCTGTGATCAAGGTGGAGATTGATATATATATAACCTTTACAGGGGAGGTGAGGATAACTACAAGAGATGAAATTATTAATATTGAGATGAAATATGAATGGAATATGAAATTTTTCCTGAATTATAAATTCATAAGACATTTAAAATTTGAGTGAAAAAGGGATATTGAATGTAGCTTCTACAATATAAAGTGACATGATGCAGGTATTTTTAGAAATAGAATAGGGAAATAAATAATTCCTCTTGATTTCAGTAAAAAGGGGAGACCCCTCAATTGAATGTGACAGATATAGAACACCTCTTCAAGAAAAACATGTTCTATTTTCCACAATAGGTCACATTTTTGAATTTTGGTGAATGGATTAGATAATTTTATGATAATATAAGATGAAGAAACATATGTTGAGTTTTTTTTAAATCCCTTAGGATGAAGGCTTGATGACAAGTGATTTAATCAATGTCCAATGTATAGGAATTGTTTCCCTCCATGTGGTGAAATGGATAAGGATGTGAATATATAAAAAAGGTAAAAAATGTACCATAGTGATTTCCGGATGAGACAACCATATACATGGATATTGTGATAGTGGATGTATCTGCACATGATTACATGGAGGGACTTTCAATAGTGATAACAACCCTTCTATAGACTGTAAAATATTTCCCAATGAAACTAATACAAAAAATTTAATAGATGCCTATTACCATGCTAATGATATGGGAAAAGGCCAGGGGAGTCCATGGATTCCAACTCTATAAAAAGTGGAACATTCTAGTGAAGTACATGAAACAAATATAAAATCAACTATTAATGTGACTCCAAATTATATTGGGAATGTACCCAAATCCCCGTAATTGATTGAAAAGGAAAGAGAAAAGAAAGAAAAGTTTCTTGAAAATCATGACCTGGAAGGGTATTTCTCATATGCTCATACATCTAATCCTGCTAAGTGGAAAAAATCCATCGAGAAAATAATAATTTTGGATAGTTAAAGAATAAATTCACCGCTTTGAGTGGTGTTTTTTGTCTGATGAAGCTAATGACACAAAAATATTTAGTTGACTAAGGATAATTTAGTTGAAGACAATAGTAAAAAATAAAAATCAATTAATGTTAAAAAATATTCACAAATTGATAGAATTATAAAGGAAGAAAATAATAAAAAAAGAAACAAAAAAGGTGGAGAGCCTACCTAAATGTTTCATAATAAGGAAGGACTCAAACAAGGTTCAAATACCTTAAATATTTAAGATTCTATAAAAAATTATCAAAATATAGATAATTCCCAAATAGAAAAATCACTTAGGCACTTTGTAAACTCCAAAAAACCCAAGATGTTCGATATTACAAAAATAATGTCACTCATTGATAATTGAAAACATTTAAATTTAACTCTCTTGGGTACAAGTTTGTCTCACAAAATACCCCTGAATCCACTGTGGAAAATGTATGGTTTTTGAGACTTTAACTAATAAATATTATTTGCAGTAATAGAAAAAACATGTTGTACCTTAGTCTCATGAAACATATGCAGATTGGATCTGTCAATATGATTGTGTATAAATATTCATCCTATATACTGGGAAGAGAATTATGTAAGGAAATATTGAATCTTTCTAAAAACATAGAGCATAAATTTATAATTCTTTGATAATTTAACAATATATAGAAGCCTGAATAGAAAATTGGATTTAATTTTATCATGATGGCCTCTATGCAATTATATTCTTGCAATAATCAGTGCAATCTTATTGTGGTCCCAATTTAAGAGGTTGAATTCACTTGGATAAGATACACATTGAATGGTATAATAGAAAGTATGCTTGAATGATGCTTCATTCATATGGATGAAAGAAGTTCTTCAAATGGGGGTTTAGGTTTCACCCTCTACGGAAATTACATAGACCATAATCTAATTCTTGTGGGGTTTCTACACATAATGAAAATTCAACCTCTATTCTATTTATATTTAATAATCATTGACTTGTGAATCCTAGAAGTTTGGATTTTTTTTGCAACATAGAAGATTGATCCCATTAAATGTTCTTTTCACAAGGTGAATGAAAAATTAAATCAATATTAACATAGGGAATGTAGTTGGAAATCATTCCTCAAACAAGATATGGTAATTCAAGATGTTAAAATTTTTATTTCCAGTATCCAAATAGGGAATCAATATCAGAATACCCCATCTATAGAAGAAATGAATGTTTAACACATGTCAGATGATTTCATAATTTTAAATTAATGTCATGAGAAAATAAATTGATTGTCAATTTGTTAAATTAGAAGTATATGAATCAAAATTTATTTCATAGAATACAAAATGAAAAGAGATAATTTGATGGAAATAAGGCCATTAGTGTAAATGGATGCGTTCACACTACTTATGTTGGGATATCTTAGGGGGTTTTAGATAACATAAATGCACATTATTTTGATAACGGAAATAAAAACACAAAATATATGGTTTATATCCTAGTTCCCTTCATTGAGGAACATAAAAAACTAAACCCTTCTTATTGTTCCACTCATAGAGAAAAAAAATTATATCTTTTCTCTCTCAACAGAGAGAGTGCACCTGGTCTATATGTATTTACTAACAAATTTTCTATGTTTAATTGGGAAATTTTTTAAGATGTTATAACTCATTAAATCAGGTAATTTTTTAATCATTACTCAATTCTATATGTGATAAATTCAATATTTTTTTCCTTAATACCTAGGAATGATAATGAAAGATATATCAATATATTAACGACTATTTCACTAGGTAATACAATTTGAAAACTCATTAGAAAGATCATCATGAATATAATGGGAGAGGTTTTCAATAATTATATAACTTCAAATAAATTTTGGTTCTCCAAGGATTATCATTCCATATATTCTTTTTAGAGCATCCGAATTTGTAAATCTAATAGGGAGGAAATAGAGGACAACAACATTGATCTCAACATTGACATCTCAAAGTCCCTCGATACACTGAAGTAGGATATCATTTTTGATACACAAAGGATATATGGATTCTCAAATGTATTTATCAAGATTACTCATATCATTTTCAGTTTTAAAAGGATATACATCATCATTACTTAATATCCAAGAGGATTCATTCAATAAAAATGTGGTGTTATATAAGGTGATCTTCATTCATGACTTCTGTTTTCTATTGATGAAGATTATGAATAGATTTATTAATTAAATTTCTCAAATTGGATTTTATAAACAAATTATTACTTTCAAGATTGAATATTCCCGTTCAAATTTTTTTTACGATGATGGCATTCTTCTAACTGTGTAAGCTTTAAGTTGGACCATCTCCTTTGTTAAATCTCTATTTGTACATTATGAAGAGGAGTCTAGACAATCCATATGTTAAGAGAAATCTTCAATTATTTTTTTTTATAATATTATATAGGAAAAAATCAGGCGAGCTAAAATTTTTGGAGTAAAATGTGGATATCATCCTTTCCAATTCCTTGGATATCAATTATTTTGGGGCAAGGGGAAGATATAGTATCATGAAGGAATATTGTCTATGATTATTAATAGAATTTATTGGTGGAATGGAAATGAAATGTATCTCACCAGATGGGTGTGTCAATTAAATTTGTTGATTAAATCAATGTGTTTCTAATTATTTTCTCATTATAGGGGGCCTAAATGGATCATCAAGGACCCTTAATGAATGGTCAAGAATTTCGTATTCACATGATTAGTTTATTAAAATAATATAATCACTATTTCATGTAAGTAGTGAATTAAACCCATTTCAATGGGTGGCCCTAGAATTAAATACCTCACGATATTTAGTGATGGAATTATTGGTACATTCACATGTAATCTAATCCATAATGATGATAATTTTTATTTATTATCCAATAAATATAATGAGATACCATTGAATGGATAAAAACACTACTTTATATCTTTTGATCAGGAATATCTCTAGAATTAATTCGATGGTGTCATTCTTGTTACAAAGTGGTTAGAATTTAGTAACACTACAAATAATTGTTGGACCACTGTTTGGTTAGAAAACTCACTAAAAAACATAGCGAATGTTCCACATCAATTATTTCACATGTCTATTTCAGATTTTGGGTCACAACAATACAATATTTACAATATAGTTCCTTATGAAACTAGTTTTTCTCTTAATTATTACATCATTATGGATTTTTAAACTATTGTATGTTGGCACCATAATAAGGTAAATTTTATCGTCAAGGAATTTTACAAAATAGATTGTATAGAATTTAATAGACCAATGGATTGTTTGATGAACTTGAAGGAACCATTGTTATAGCCTTATTGATGCCATATTATTTAGTGGATATGAAAAAATATTATTCCCACTCTTGATCAATCTAATATGGATGGAAAATATATTATATCATATTATCAATTATGTTTTAAGGAATAAGAGAATATGTAGCATATATTCTATACATATGATTTTTCTTAGAATCTATTGGATTATGTAGGTTAGTTATTTTGAGATGAAAATTGAATCTATTTTGCAAGTGCATGACTTTATAGAGAGAATTACCAACACTAGTTACAGTGAACAGGTCGAAAATATCCTCTTTGGCCATAGCTGTAGTGATTTATTCGGAAATCTCAAATTATTGAAATGAATTTTTTTTGGAACTACCTCACTCCCCCAACATGACTACACTTATGGTTAATATATAAGATTATATTGTGTCTATATTAAAAAACATGTAGTAGGTATAATTTCATAAATGACCTAACCACTCTAAGGAAATTGGATGTGATAGGTAGGCAGAGGATACCAAGGAAGCTCAAGTATATTCCATGGATACCTCCAACCAACATGTGGCTCAATGTCAATGTTAATGTTTTGGCGTAAAAAATGATAGGACCCTTAACGTGTGGTTTCTCTTTAAAACACACTTTAGTTTCAGTTTATGGTTATTTCAATGATATACTATAATTGGAGTGGCCTATGAATCATAATTATAGGTTATTGTCTTCGCAGTTTGGTATGTTTTCCAATATAAATGGAACCCCTTATAGATTGAGTCGGATTCTGAAATTTTTGTTCAAGCCTTAAAATCACAGACAAAGAATGTTCCTTATAAAATTATACCTCACTAGAATTATTTCCTTTAAAATATCACTTTTCATAATATAGACATCTAATAAGCATATAGGGAGGAAAAATAAGTGGTGGCTACACTGAAAAATAAGGTTTCATGGAGATGAACATGATGTTGTCCTTTAGAAAACATAATTACTATATTCCAATGGTGGATGAGAAATTTTTGTGATGCAAATCATACATGTATTTTTTAATAACCCCATGTTATATTTTATTATATTTTCCTCTTTATAATTTTTTTTCATTGAATAATTTGTCTGGATCCTTGAATTTTTTGTTATAATTGTCTTCTAAAATTCCTATAACATTAAAATCCAAATTCTTAATGATGAGCATTTTGAGGTGTTGGGACCCTTACGATGTGGTGGTCCTTTTAAAATGACCTGGTGAGGATTTAGTTTGACCAGAAGGGGTTGGTGGTGTTCACATTGTCTTTACTATGGGGGTTCGATGTAGGATCTTTTTCCTGTAATAGAGAATGGCACATGTTCTAAAGTGAGTTGACTCAGTTGGTATATGTTCCCCAACAAATATAAGAGACTTAGTGGTTCTAAGTGCCATAGTGGGTCTAAGAGACTCAATGCGTCTATGTTCCCCAATGATTCAATGTTGAGTATAGACCACACAGGGAGGCTTGGCTGGTCTTTACTTCTTCTTTTTTGGTGCCTTAGATAGGGGTTTTGGACAAGTTATGACCAATATTAATATGGGAACATATCCCCTATCTATTATTATAATTCTAGTAGGGATAGGATGTCCCCCAATGGGCCCTAGGTCTAGAAAAAACTATCTTTGTATCGAGATATGATTCATTCCATCACGACTTTACCAAACTAGTGTGCTTCACATAGTTCTCAATGTGTTTTCTTTGGGCGGGGCACAAAGAAGCAAGACCTTTTTGTAAGGGTCTCTGATAACATCATAGCTCATGGATAGTGCCCTCCTAGAATGATCACGCCCTGAGAAGAATACTAAGACCAAGGATTGGTTGCGATATAGAGACACCTTTTCTCAGTGAGACTAGACATATCAGGGAAATTTCATGACATATCCTGAATATATAATCTCTCAGATACTTTTTATAGACTTGTTCAATGCACATTCTTTCAGATTGATCAAGGAGGGGGATCTCCTAGAATTGAGCATGGTATGAGCAGAACCATATGGATGGCAGGGGATGAGATGGTGTGTCTTATAATATTTTATGAGTATCGATGGATATTCTTGTTATATGTGTTGTGGTCATTTACATGATTTGATTAGATTATACCTTCTTGGTGTTGTTTCTGTTGTGGTCATTTACATTATGTGTTAGGGTACCCTTCTAAGTATTGTTTTACTCACCCCTACATAGGATTTTCCTACGCATGTTACTTCTTATGCAATTGAATGACACATTGGTGGTGTCCAAGGTGGAGCAAGACAAGGAATATGACCATACATTGCCTTGTGAGATCAGACGAGCCGAGATGTTTTTTGCATCTTCCTATAGTAGCTTATGTAACAGTGTTTACATGTCATACATTTTAGTTTTATTTCTTTTAGCATGATTGTATTATGTCTTGATTTTACTTTACTGCTTCATATTTCTTCATACTATGTTGTTGGGTTATAGTGGTATGAAAGAATTTTTCATTAGATAGTGTTTTCTATCTCCATACACTATGGTTTGTGGTTGGGTGCATGTGTATAAGTTCATAGGAAAATGCCTCCCATTTGTGGTATAACCTACTAGGATCTACTCACCAGTTCCTTGCCTATCAAAGGTTGGCTTGGGGTAGTCACAACTTAGGCCTCGGGGGACTGGTCATGACAGAGTGGTATCAAATAGACGATCAGTTCCACATTTGGACCAAGAGTAAATGAGATTGATTTAGGACATCATTATTAAGTGTTTCGAGTTCGAATTTGAGTCTAGTGACTCTAGTGTTGGTGTAGACGCCCATGTATCCATACACTAGGTCTCTGGGAACGTTCATTTAAGCTTAGTACATGGAAAAACTTGTTGAAGTAAAAATAAAGGTACATACATCATATATGAATGGGTTGTGTTTTCCATGTCATTAATTCATCTCACAAGGTATACTATTTTAACCATGATAAATCTTGTTTTACATTGGATGTGTTCACGATGCCAGCTATCAATAATTTTGTAGCAGGATCAGAAGTTTATCTCGACATGCAATGTGGCTCCCTGATGGGAGAAATTCACATAGAAGTTCTTCTTCATGATGGTTAGTAGGTCACGATTTCTCCTGATGAATAGTCATAATAACCACATACAATTGTTCAGGTGGATAAAGATTTCTAGACTGATTCATAGATGGCACTTTTAGTGCTACATGATGAGGTTGTAGGTTCAGACATGTGTCTTAATCTTTTGAGTTTGTGCTTGGCTGGAATGTAGGGTTAGTAGGACCTATCGATAGCAAGTTTGCAATGTATGCTACAAAATATGAGGTTTCATGAGAAGCTCCTAAGATCTACTAGTTCCCAGAAGGATAATATTTTCTATGCTGGTCATAAAAGGGGGAATCACATGTGAGATTTTCTCACCATTCATGAGGCAATCATAGTGGAAGTTGATAAACCACCAAGGAAGAGGAAGCAAAAATAGTAGATAGATCCATCAGGTTGGGAACATTAAAGGAGAGTAGGGGAAGTTGTATGAGGTGGCTGGCATTTTTATGTGTTACCACCACCACCTCCATGTGGTCCATACCAGGCTTCGGGAGTTAGAAGATATGAAAGGATACCATTGTAGACTATTGAGTCTTATAACCCTAGGACTCTAGGAATGATTCATTGTATGATCTGTGTCTTTATACCTTAGCTATAGTATTGATAGACACTTCCATAAGTGATTTCCTTTACTTCCACTTTCCTTGTTTGAAACCTAGTGGTTCCGGTTAAAATAGTAATCTTGATCCACATTTTTAGATACTACTTCTATAGGAGAACGAATGAACACACAATGGTACTAAAAGTGTGAAATGACTCCAAGCGGCGAGTGTTTTAGTTGGGATCTCTTGGTAGTGGTGTCGAGGCCTTACGATGTCATTTTCGGTATGGAATAATCCATAGTTCATGTTTACATTGATTTTTTTGGAAACTGGTGTCGTACATCAGTGGTGATCGAACAATATTTCCCTCTATCAAAAAGGGGGAAAATCCTTGTAATCTTGAGGGACTCAGGTAGAGGAGGGTGCAACCAATTTCTGTTCATTTGGATAGTCCGACCATTGGTGTAGTTTATGTATTATGTCCTCAAGTTTCCTATTGGTGGTAGAGTATAAGGATGTCTTCCTAGATGATGTTCCAGTTTTACCTCTCCACATAGAGATAGACTTCAATATCAGTTTACTCCATGGGTTGGAACTAATATTTATGCCATTATATTAGATGGATCTCGAAGAGCTACATGATCTGGGGGTGTAGATGTTGGAATTAAAAATGGAGGGATTAGTAATACAGATTAGTTAACCCTAGGAAGCACTGAGTGATCTTATTTGATGACATCTTAGTGTTTTTGGAGTTCATGGATGAGAACACAAAAAACTCAAGGATGATCTTGGACCCACTTTGAGAGCACCATCTACATAGGAGGCTCTTGAAGTGTCTGTCTTGGATTTGAGAGTTCTTCAATTTCTAGTATACATCACCTCAAAGTATAGTTTTTTAGTGATTCCATTGAGGGATGAGATGAAGTCTAATGAGAAAAATTGACCAACCCATATCATGAGATATTAGTGGTTGTCCTTGCATTAATTATGTGGTGATACTACATGTTAGAAGAGAAATACATCTTCCAATTCAACCTTGAGATTATAAAGTATATCTTCCCTTAGAAGGACAAAGGCTTGAGATATAGGTGATGCATAGAGTTCCTACATGACTATGACTTGGAGTTTTTCTATACACCTTTGAAGAGGAACATGGAATATTATTCACTCACTAGGAATCTAGTTATCAGTTACTGAATAAGGAATCAAATCAATTGTCCTCCTTGTGGTTATACTTCATGGATGGAGATGGAGAATCTTATATTTAGTCTTTGGTTGTTACCGGTCCATTCATAATAGAGTTAGGGAGGAAAAACCTAGTGACACTGACTGTGTGTCATTATGTGCTCAGTTTTCCATAGGAAACACCCTGATGAACATTCGAAAGGTGAGAATCATGTTGTTCTTTAAAAAAATGGTATATTATAGAAGTGATTCCAAGAGTGGAACGATGAATCGAAACATTCTTGTGAGTTTCAAGGTGGTCATTTGGTGGTGACTGAACTGGTTGAATCTAGGATTACATATTTAATTAGAAGATAAACGTTTGAATGGATCGGTATTTGGGTTGTTTCTTCTCTTTCTGGAGGTACCAAGAAAAAATGGGGAGGGATATAGATGGAAACCATTACTGGTTTACCACATATTTCTATAATACATGATACTATCTAGATTCGTGTTGACCGACTCATCATGTAGTCCTACTTCCTAATTACACAAGAACATTGTTTAGTACAACGATTGGGATTCCTCTACAAGTAGGAGATATTTCAACTCAATATACATTCATTGATAACTGTTTCAGATCATGATATTTTCATTATATCCTAGATGTGGAAGGGATTCTAGGATGCATTTACTGATAGTGTACAGGATATCTACGAGCGAATGAATAATTCAAATGTCCATTCGAATTTTGGTGCTGGCATGCGTCGGAGACCATTGGAGTTTGAGGAAGGAGACCATGAATTCCTTTGGGTCTCTCCTCAATGAGGGTTACGGGGAATCATTATGGGGTGACAACCAATATATGAGGATATTAGTCCCTATTTCAGATGCTGTGTCTATTGGTGAGGTAGCATAGTGGTTGGCCTTACCCCGTTGTTGGACCAGGTACATAACATCTCCATTGTATTGCAGCTGAGAAGATTAATGCATAATCCTTTTTCATGTCCTAATCTAGGGTGATATAAACATCGACATACAAATTTCTTAGGTAGAGTATCCAATGAATATAGAGGATCCTTCATGGATGATATTTTCCCTTAGTGTGTTCTCGATGGAAGCACGAGAATCTATTAAAAAATGGGTGGGGGGGGATCCGCTTCTTCTCATACACACATTAGTTTGGGTATCCCATGGTTTTGATTTCTAGGATATAAATACATAAGGGGGAGATAATGTAATGAAATTGTTTTTTTAGAAATTAAATGGGAAAATTATAAGACTAGGCGATGAGACATCATGTTATTATGAGGCCTAGTCTTCCCGAAAAAGTTTGACGAAAAATTTTATGTTTTTAAATAGATCGCTTCAATGGTTTTAATAAAAGAGTTATGTAACTCTTAAAAGGACGGCTAGATCATAAATCTGAGAGCCCCGTTGCATTCATAATCTCAGGTTTACTATAGGTGTGACTTAACATTAGTTAGTGTGGGTCTCTTGTGAGAAATCCCGAAAATGGAATTACCATAGATAAAATTATTAAATTAAATTATTTGGGTTTTCAAATCTTTATAACTCATAAAAGGTAACTGGGATTGAAAATTTGAATCTATCGTTGAGCTCATGAGGGTGTGATTTCCATAGGCGAAAACTAACCTCAACCGGCCTAGGTCAAGGGTAAAATATAATTTTTGGACTTTTTAAAAGAGAATAAAAATTACTTAATGAAGTTTATTTTATTTCCTTTTAACATTTATTAGTATGGATACACTATAATACAGTGATGGAGAAACCCATTCTCTACTTATAAATGAAGAAGCATGATGATATTGTTTCAAAGAGAAATAGTAACGCTAAAATGTGTTAACACCTTAACGCATTTCCTCAATTAATTAGGGGAAGGGTCTAGTGTTATAATTCATAAATCTGGAGAGTGTATCTAAAAAATGGAGTTTCTCTATGGAGAGGAGAGGATGATCTCTCACTGGAAATGATAGATCAGAGGTTGGGATTCGATCATGTGACGATGAGTCGATGAATGCTGGGAAAACAAGGATTGAAGTGATGATGTGACTTCAATCTACATCTACATGTGATCCAACGTGAGGTAGGGGTTGTTTTTTAAATCTTTTATTTCTTTGTTCTTCTATTTTAATGATGAAATTGAATCATCTCACAAATATATTGACCTGTGGTTTGTTCATTAATTTGGGAGGGTTTGATGTGTGTGGTTTGAAGGAGATATTATCTTGGTGATTTTTGGTTAACCCTTCTAATGGAAACAAACCCTTATTGACACAAACATTGATCAAGATCCATTCATATTTATTGATTCATTCCTTTAATCCATCAGTTATTCATTTTTCATAAGCATTCATCATTTGGACCATGTCTTGAATGTTGGTGATCGCTTGATCATTGTGCAACTGATCCTTGGTGCATTGATTCGACATAATGATTCCAGGATGGACTCAGCATGACAGAGGTGCGATGATGATTGTGGAGTTTGGATAGAGGTAGTGAGGTATATATCACCACTCAAATATTTTTTTCATCGAAGTGGTTTGTACTGTGTATTTGAGTGCACATAAATCATGATGGTGACCAGAGGAATCGAAAACCACTTCCAGATCGAAGAACTGACCACTAGAGCACATCTGGTGCCCAGTGAAAGACCCGACTAACACGTTGGTGGCCCGTAGTAGAGTCTAGTGGTGGATGATGGTGGCCTCATGTTGGTGATGTTGAATTTGGATGCCCGAGGTGATGATCAGAGGAACCCATGGTGGCTTGGCCGTAGGTGGTGATGTGAATACATCCAGGGTGGGCCGCAAAAAAGCATACCAACAACGCGACTACGCTACGTCGATCTGGTGCCACACGTTCAATGGGCCGCATGGAGAAATTAAGTTGTTGGACAAGACAAATGCGTGAAATGGAAGGACATGTCATGTCTCTACATCTGGGGTGGATGTACCAACCCACAACCGAGTGGGCCGGAATAGGTACCAACCATTCCTTTGTCACTAAAATGCCCATAACATTTAAACCATAAGATTGATTGATGATCCATTTATGGAGTTTATACCTTTTCAATAAATAATTTCATTCGATATGACTTGGTGTGGTTTAGTTGGAATAGAAGGGGTTGGTGGAGTACTCTTTATCATTCTTATGAGGTTTTGTTGCAAGATCTCGTTACAGTCATCGAGAACGTCCTATAATCCTATGTGAGTTTACTAAGCGGGTCTAAGTGCCCTAGTAGGTCTGAAATACATAGAGAGTCTATGTAACCTAGTGGTTGTAAGATACTCTCCAAGGATAATTTACATTGTGAATATAAGTGGAGTATAAACCAAACAGAGAGGCCCAGTCGGTCTTCACATATTTTTGTGGTACCTTAGATAGTGTCTTTAGACAAGGTGTGACCAATATTTACATGGGTACCTATCCCCAATCTAGGATGATAATTCCATTAGGGGTAAGATATCCCCTAGTGATCCCTAGGTGCAGGAACCCCTATCATTGTATCAAGATAAAATTCATTCCTTCATGACATGACCTGACAAGCGTACATCGGGTAGTTCTCATTGTGTACCCATTGGGCAGGGCCAAATAAAGTAGGACCTCATCTCAAGTTTCTCTGATAACTTCTTAGCATAAGGAAAGTGTTCTCCTGGAACAGGCATGACATGAGTAGAATAATATGATCAAGGGTTGGATACAATATCGAGACTTTGTCTCTCGGTGAGACTGAAAATATCAGGAAATCATCACGATGTATCAAGACCGGATGTTCTATCAGATACATTTTGTAGACTTGATCTAAATACGTTTATTCTGATATCTATAGTGTGGGATATCCCAGAATCGAGTGTGCAATGAGTGGAACCATATGGATGGTAGTTGATGAGATTTTGTAAAAAGGAATCCTTTAGGATTATACATGAATATTATTGGTATATGTGATGTTGACATATAACTATGTTTAGATGACTGTACATGCTTGGTGGTGTTTCCATTCTGGTATTTTACTTTGTGTTTTGGGGTCCCATATTGAGTATTTTTTGACTCACACCTTCACAGGCTTTGACCACCCATGTCATGTCTTGTGTAGTTCTAAAGCTATTTGTTGGTTTTCTAGGTAGAGTAGGACCAGGACCAAGATCGGACAATGACTTCTAAGATCAAATGATCAAATGTGTTTCTGGAAGCTTCCTACAACATCTTCAGTACCCATGTTTACATGTAATACATTGAGTTTTTCTTTCTTTTAGAGGTCTTATATTGTGGTCTGGTTTTACTTAACACCATAACTTTCCATCTTACTCTATTGTTGGGTTGTAGTGGTACGAATGATTGTTTTTTACTTATTTTTTTTACTCTCCAGCTCATATGGCTTAGATTTGGGTTCATGTGTATAGGTTCTTAGGAAAATTTCTCCCATTTTGGGGATAAGCCTACTCGGTGCTAGTTTCCAGCCCCTAGTATATCAAATGCTCACATGGGATTGTCACGACATAATCCATGGGGGATGTGTCCTGACTGTTTCTCATAGAGTTTTTTCTATTACTTCAACAAGTCAATCAAGGTCATTATATCTGAACAATTGGAAATAGGGTTTTCACCATATATGATTTCTATTGAGACCTCAACATCACATTTCTGTGGAACAGATGGAAAATATTCTGAAATTACATCCCAAAACACTTTCTCAATAATAATATCAATGATATGTAGTTTCTCCTAGATAATATAAGATAAAAAACCCTTATTGTAACCCTCTCGACCCTAGTTACCCGGAGTTGAAACATGGTTAGATTACATCGACATGATCACAAGAGATCATGTCCAAAAAGACAGATCAGTTTTGTAGCCTTAGTAGTACTATATACATATGTAAGATTTACATTACATTATGAAATGAAAAAAAAGAACATTGTGTGTCCTTTGAACACAATAATTTTTCTTATCATATCCCTATAGTTCAATCATTACACACTTCTTCGCATCGTGGTAAAAATAAAACATGATAAAGGGTTGAGCTCAGATTCTTAGTATGGATGACAATATAGCGGAAGCTATCATAAATAAGAATAAACATTTAAGGCAATTTATAAGACTAAACACATGCTTTTTAAACATAATATTCATCATAATAAGGCTATGGTAAATCAAATAATTCCATTTTATTATTCACATGGATATTCTACTATTCTAATAATCACATTTAATATCAATAGAAAATCTCATTATGAGATAATGCATAATGCTATAAATCATAACCACAAAGTCATAGCCTTGTTCCAATACCCTAAAAATATTTTTTTCCAAGGCCTTGTCCCAAGACACTAGTTTTTATCATGACACCTACTGAGGCAATGAGGGGCTATAGTGGGCCCCGCCCATCACATACTACATCCAATGCATTCATCATATGAAAAAGGTCGAAATAAAACATAAAAATTCATTTTAAAAATATCATAGAAAATGTTAATTAATTAACCATAAACCATGAATGGTATAAAAATAGAACATCCATAGTCAAAAATATGACAAAACCATCAATACCATATGGAATATTGTATCATAATGAATCAATATCAAACAAGCGTAAAATCCAACAAAAGATGTTGACATAGATGAAATCAATCCAAAAACAATTTAAGTGAAATATCTCTTTCTACATTATAATAATTTAAAAGTAAAGATAAAATTTATTTTCAACGTATTCTTATAAGATTTTAAGGGATGTTTCGAAGGTTTTATAATGGTGGAAAATGGCTGCACCCACCGTATAAGTTAAAAAATCATTCTTCCCATAATTTTTCTAAAAGGACATAAGGTTCCTTGTTTGGAAAATGAGGAAAATATTCCATTAAAGGAGTTTTATAAAAATTCAAATAAGGTTATAAATGAGTTTTACCAATAGTATAAAAAATAGTAAAAAAAAAATTGAAATTCATTTTTATGAAACACAGATGTGAATGATATACATGTCCCAATAGATAATTACATATTAACCACTTCAGATAATAGGGAGATTGTAAAATTAACCATTAAATTTTACTTTTCCTTAGTTGAGGGTATATTAAACTCATGTATAATGGTTAAATAATTACTATTAAATTATATAAGAACCACAAACATAAATATGATATCATATATGGTCCTCTAATATTTCTTTGTTAATAATACTTCAGTAGTATCATGGTTTTGGGTGTCAACTAATTTGCTTTCATTTATATGTTTTGTTACATAAGATAAGTTTTTTAAGGATATGATTTATTTTATTCATATACAGAATGATATTAATTTCATAAAAATTATTTTTAATCATCAAATGAAAATTATTCTTCATTGGTTACGATGGGAATAAAAGCACATCGCATCGTGGAGACGGTAAGTTGTACGTATGCATGAGTGACGATATCATTCAATTGATGGTGAAATAATATGTATTTGGATGGAATTTTTTATATAAAGAATCATTAACATGTTATATTTATTATTTACATCAATTATACTCATTATTATACCCATCCAAATAATGAAGTGTTGAATAAAATACTACACCACAACATGGAGATGGTAAGTTGTATGTATGCACGTATGGTGACTTTGTCATTCATAAAAGGGATAGAATAATGAATATGGTTTTACCATATTTATATTAACATCACAGTATGTATAAGTTAATGGATTTATTATTTATGTATGGAAACAACTAAATAATGAATAATTGGAATAAGAAAAGAACATTGAAAGAGGTGATGAAATAATTACATCTTCTCCAGGTGCTTCCACTTGATTTGAACAAAAGGGCTCCATTGGTTGGATTTATTAACAATTTAATGAATATAGGATGAGTTGAGGGTATTTTTTATGAAATATTAGTAGGTTTTGGCCGATCCAAATGGCTTTTGAGGTGTGAAATTAATTGAAGGGGAAGTACCCTTTTATAAGAGAGGTGAGGGGAACTTTAGAAAGAGCTTGAAATATTAATTTATTATAAAATCATTTTCTATTTATAATAGCTCCAAATGGATATATTTTGAGGCTAAGGAGAGTATGGGTAGAAATGTTCTTCACTAATATGTTTTAGACATGTGTATGTAACCATATTAACCTTATCCTGTATATTTAACACTAAGTTAAATAGTTTAACATTTATCATGTCTTATGGAATTTTTATTTTACACAATAAATAAAATCACAATAAAATGAAATGTAAACCTCAAGTGGTTAATAAATGACATATATAACATTATTTAAGTCCTTTTTCACAATAATATATTTTTAATAATATTATATACTTTAATAAAATAACCTTTGTTTGAAAACTCATTTATATCAATTTTGACATTATTTAGTATTTGGTTTTTGTGAAAGTCATAACAACTTGATTACATCGTAAAAATGAATTTTATCAACCGTAAAATGAAATATAAACATAGAAAATTATTTCATGACATCAAAAGTTTCAATTTAAATTTATTTTAATAATTATAACATCAATTATATTAATCCTTCATTAATAATTTTATTACTGAATCATCATTGTTTCATAAGTAAATTTAATTATTTAATTAATAAAATTTATAACTAAACTACAATGGTTTTGGAAATCCTTTTATATTTACAATTAATATTTATAGTCTAATTTGACTTATGTATAACTCTATATTAAAAAAGGTTTAGTAAATAATCTTTGAATTTAACAGATTTTACACTTCTTTAAATAAAATATTATAAATGTCCTAATCTAATCCTAGTGGATAAAAAAAGATCATATTTTTTTTCTTAATTTTTATTATGGTTGAAGAAAATTATCCAATATAATTACGACATGTGTTGGGGTAACTATAATATTATTTTTACCTTTAATTACCCTATTTACTTTTAAATGTGGTAAATAAAATTCAAAAGATACTATTTATAAAAAATTATTTTCATCATATTGAATCACGTTTTACATATTGATGAAAACCACGTCTATCAGTTTTTTGGAATTCAATTCACAGAAGCTGTAAAATTACGTTTTATAGAAATTTGAAAATGTGCCTAGAAAGTGGGTAAAAGACGTTAAAAAGTTCAATAACATTTTATATAACTAATGTTATTATAAATTGAATCCAATAAAATAAATTGTCATAATATAGGTATTATTTATATATTTTGATATTAAAATAAAATTAAATAATAATAATAATTAAATAAAAAAATTCGGTTTTAGACAATAACGAAGTGTTTTTTACTATTAATCAAAAATTGAATGTTTTCAGAAAAATAACAAAAATTTACTATAAGATAATTTTGATATTCCGAATCCAAAAATGAAGTCCATTTTGAATAAAAAATAAAATATTTTCAAAAATGGGTATTAATATTTATAACTTCCTTTTAAATGGCGAGTTTGATAGGTCATGGTGTGCTAGAACTCAAAGTTTCATTCAACAGAAGCTATTGTATTATTGAAATAGAAGTGTATCCTGGAAGATTGGGGTGTTAAATTCAGCCCTCCTTTAAATAATTTTGGCCTATAAATTCATATAATATTACTACCCTAAAAGATTCGGGTGGTTCTTCATCATAAGTTCCTCAGGATCCCACATTGCCTCATCCATATTATGGTTTCTCCAATGAAATTTATCTGGATGAGTCATCCGGTTTCTCAACACTTGTTCTCTGGTATTATGAATTCTGATAGGAGCTACACAATAAAATAGATTTGGTTCATGTTCAATTTCTTCATATGTGAGTGCATGTGTTGGGTCCGGCTTGTATTTTTTCAATAGTGATACGTGGAACACATCATGACCTTTGCAGAGACTTGGCGGCATTTCTAAATGGTAAGCTATAACTCCAATACATTCAAGAATTTTGAAAGGTCTGATGTCCTTGGGACATAATTTACCCTTCTTACTGTATCTTATAACACCCTTCAATGGAGATACCTTCAAGAAAAAATGACCACTTACTTGAAATTCCAAATCCTTCCATCAGTTATCGGCATAGCTCATTCTCCTACTTCGAGCTACTTTGATTTGGGTTTGGATAATCTTCACATTTTCCATTTTTTCCTAAAAAAGTTCTGGGACTTTGAGTTTTAATTCACCAACATCATCAAAACATGTTGGTGTGTGACATCTCTTTCCATATAACATTTCATATGGTTCCATATGAATATTTGAGTGGAAGATATTTTTATAAGAAAAGTATACCCGAGGTAAATATTGATCCCGCATACCTTGAATGTCTTGTGAGAAAGATCTCAACATGTCTTCTAAGGTTTGAATAGTACGTTCTGATTGTCCATCTATTTGAGTGTGGAAGGAAGTGTTCAAACTAATTTCAGTATCTGAGGCTTTTTGAATACTTTTAAAGAATCTATATGTAAAATAGGTATTACGATCCGAAAATATCGATAGGGGTACACCATGAAGTATTACAACTTAATTTATATATAGTCTTACCAATCATTCTAGTGGTAAATCTTCTCTTATAGAATAAAAATGTAATGACTTGGTATGATGATATAAATGACCCATATTTTATCATTTCATCAAGGATTATTTGGTAGTCCCATGAAAAAAGTCCATCATAATAACATACAATTTCAACTTAGGTTTGTGAATAGGTTTCATGATTCCTCTAGGATGTTGTCTTCTATCCTTAACCTGATGACAAACCATACATTTTGACACATAATCAGAAATCTCCATCTTCATGTTGTCCCAACAATAATGTTCCTTATAATATATATACATCTTAGTGCCACCAGGGTGTATAGAGAAATAGGATCTATGACTATCATCCAACAATATACTTTTTAGATTATTTATATAAGGAACACAAATCCTCATCCCAAATTTCAAGATTCCGTCTTCAAATATGAGGTCAACCAATATCCCATCCTTCATAGTGTTAATTTTCTTTTGAATCTCCTCATCACTGGTCTGAGAAAATTTTAACTATTCTAGTAATGATAGTTTAGAAACCATTTGAAAAATTATTGATGTTTCACCTTCCATGATTATTACCATATCTATATTTACTATATCCACAAAATTATGATCCTTTTCAACTCTCATCTTGTTCAAAACACCATGATCCTTTCTGATCAGAGCATCTCCCACCTAATTTGCCTTCCCTGGGTGGTAGTGTATTTTTAAATCATAATCCACGAGTAGTTCAAGCCATTGCCTCTACCATATGTTGAGTTCATTATCTTATGAAATATACCTTAAAATCTTGTCATCAGTATAAATCTCAATTTTTTTACCATAGAGATAGTGTTTCCATATCAATAGAGCCAAGATTATAGCTTCAAATGAAAGATCACGAGTATGATAGTTTTTCAGATCATTTTTTAGTAGCCATGAAGCATGGGAAATAACTCTATCATTCATCATAAGGACACTTCCATGTATTTTCATTTAAGTATAACTATAAATTACAAACGCATCATTCCCCGATGGTAGAGTCATGATAGGAGCATTGAAAATATTATCATAAAATCGTAAAAACATTATTCAAACTCTTTTGTCCACAAAAAATAACCCTTTTACGTCTGAGTTTGGTTAATGGGTTATCCATTTTGGAAAAATCCTATAAAAATACCAATAATAACTTGCTAAACCAATAAAATAGTGTACCTCAGTTATACTCATCAGTGCTGGCCTTTTTGGGATTTCCATTGTCTTTGAAGGATCATTAGAGATTCCATCCCTAGAGAAAATATGGCCAAGAAAGGAAATATCTGGAAGCCAGAATTCAAACTTTCTAAACTTCCCATATAATTAAATTCTTCTGAGAGTATTTATAATAGTGATCATGCGATTTTCATATCTTCATAGCTTTTGGATTATACCAAGATATCATCAAAAAATACCTTTACAAATTCATCATGATGTTCCTTGAAAACTATATTCATTATATCTATGAAAATATAGGGTAAATTAGTCAGTCCAAAGGGAATTACTGTGAACTCTTAATTCCCATACCGGGTTTGAAATGTTGTCTTTGGAATTTCATCCTTCTTCATGAACAACTGATGGTATCTATATTGAAGTTAAATCTTTCGAAAATATTGAGCTTCACGAAGTTGATCAAATAAATCATCAATACAAGGTAGGGGATACTTTTTATTTATTATTATAGGATTTATCTTTCTGTAGTCAATACACAACCTCATAGATCCATATTTTTTCCTATCAAAAAATAGGGACTCCCCATATAGAAAAACTATATCGAATAAATCCTTTATTACTCAATTTCTCTAGTTATTTCATTAGTTCCATTAATTCCACAGCAGTCATTCTATAAGGGGTCTTTAATATGGTCCTTGAACCTTGAATTAACTCAATGGAATACTCAATTTCTTGTTCTGTAATATGTCTGGTTAAATCCTCTAGAAACACATCAATATATTATTGCAGAATATGAAAATCCTATATTTGGACATTACATTACTCATGCATAGTTATTTTAATCCCTTACTCCCCAATAATTTAATTTTTAGAGGTACTGTGGGTAGTTCTAAATGAAAATCAGATGGTGATGTTTCTGATCTAAAGATAAGGGATTCCATATCATCATCAAAAATTGTAACTTCATTCTAATTACAATAAATTTTTATATCTTGGTCCAAAATAAAATATATACTCAGGTCTATATCAAATTAAATCGTGCGTTTGATAATAAGATCAGCAGATAAAGAATGTTTACTTTCAATAATGGTAAATGATTGAAAAATCATTGTGGCAATGATAGTTCCCTTAGCCGTTTTTACTGACAACTCCATTAATAAGTTAAATTTGAAATATCGAATTTTTTTAGAAAACTAGGAACATATGAAAGAAAGTGATGATCCAAAATCAAATAAATCATTGGCTAATTTTGAAGAAATGATTAAAGTACTTACCCCCAATACATTTGAAACATCAACCTCAGCAGTTGTGATCGCATAGATCATCCATTGTTCCTTGGATTTTTTTGTGGAATGATTCCTTGACACTTAATACATTCATTTTCATATTTCCCCATTTTTTTACAATTGTAGAATTCAACATTTACCGATTCTTTCTTCCCCTTGAAATAATGATCTTGGTGGTCTATTTCTCCACACTTGTAAAAAACTCTCATCCCCATTATGCATGTACCATGATGCTTCTTCCCACAATTATTACACGATTAATGTTCGCCATTTCCATTCTTCCTATTATTCCCATTCCCAGAGTGTTCAACAGATCTCTTCTTCTCTTGCTTCACATTAAATTCATAAGACTTAGAGAATTCCTTGTATCTCTTGATAGCACGTGATACTATATATTCGTACGATGAGAAGGATTGTGAGACTAATTCTCGATAGAGAAATGGGTTTAACCCATCAAATAATTGGTCAATCTTACTACTTGGGTTACATATATAATCTGCAACTTGTCTTGTTATCCTTGTAATGTTAGACTTGTACTTTGAGATATTCTCATCCTCCTTTTTCCTCCGACCCAAAAATTGTCATTCCATATATGCTCAATGTTCACAAGGATAGTATTTTTCTAAGAAAATACCTTTAAACTCCCTTCGTTCCATAGTTGATACATCTTCATCATCCTTTGTTTTTTGAATTAATGATCACTATTGTTCTGCATCTCTTGCGATGTGATAAACTGCAATGACAACTTTTTCCCTTTCACTACTCCCCAAAGCATGAAATATATTATTTAAAGAACTTATCCATTTCTCAACTACAAATATATTTTTGTCCCATTGAATATTGGTGGTTTTTTCCTCAGGAAGTGGTCTAACATCAATCCCCCACATTGTGGGTCAGGGTGCTCTATATGGGTAAAGTTATTATTCATAACATGAGTGGGGTTTCCTAGTTTAGTTATAAGCTGTTAAACACCAGTTGCATCACCATCTACATAATAATTATCTGGGGTAAGATTGAAATCCCGACATGGATTACATGCATTAATACTGTTTACATCCGTCCACTAGGTGCCATTTCTAAATAATGACATAAACTAGGTTAGTTTATGAATCATAATGCATAATTCCAAACATGTAAAATACTTAACATAAATTTAAAAGTTTATGCATACAATCCATAATAATATAAAGGTTTTCCTTGGGTATGTATTTACTCTTAAATCCTTCATAATGGTTTGTAACGAAAATTTGCATTATCCTAAACATATCCCAAAGGAGTGTCAAAGCAGGTGTGAAGTAAGGCTCGTTATCGTGTACCATGATACCCTGGGTCAAGCCCGAAACTCCTTTCCAGAGTTTTCACACCTAGGTAAATTTGTTCTACAACCATGTACACTTATAGTATCATGATATGGATGAATTTTTTTTGAAAACCCACATAATAGATACTTTACAAAAATTCTATGATGTTCTTTTATACTAACCCTCAATTTCTATCTTAGGCTTATGGTATCTAATCAATGTTTTTCTAAATATAGTTTACAAGGTTTGTACTAAACATTCTATGATATAAATTGTAACACCCTGAACTCAATTACCCAAAGTCGGCGCTTTATTACATAACATTAGCATGATCACAATAGATCATGTCCTGAAAGACTGATCAATTTAGTAGCCTTGGAAGTAATAGATACATACATATGTTTTACATTAAATTATGAAATGATAAAAAATTGTATCTCCTTTGAAAACAATCATATCCCTTAGCCTATCCCTATATGTTAATCATAATATACTTTTTCACATCATAAGAAAAATAAATATAAGAAATGTGTGAGCCCAAATGCTTAGTAAGGATAACAATATAGAGTACGATATCATAAATAAGCATAAACATTTAAGAAAATGTATAAAAATAAACCAAAATCCTTCTAAACACAATCTTCAGTATAATATAAAAATGATGAATCATATAATTCTATTTAATTATTCCCATGGATATTCTACTAGTCGAATAATAAATGTAATATCAATAGCTAATATCACAATGAAGAAATTCATAATTCCGAACATCTTAACCACAATGTCAGAGCCCATTCAAAGACCCTAAATATAAATATTTTCAAGGCCTTGTTTCAGGACAATAGTTTTCGTAATGATACATTCTCATGCATTGAGGGGATATTGTGGGCCTCACCTGACACTTACTACATCCAATGCATTCCTCATTTGAAAAGGTCAAACATAACATAATCATTTATATTAAAAATAGCATATGAAATGTTAATACATTAACCATAAACCATGAATGGTATAAAAATAGCACATCCAAATTCAAAAATATCACAAAACATTAAATAAAATATGGACAATTGTATTATTATGAGTCAACATCAAACAAGCATAACTTCCAAAAAAGGATGTTGACATAGATAAAATCAATCCAAAATATATTTTATTGAAATATCTCATTCTACATTGATTTCATTTAAAAGTAAAGAAAAAATTTATATTGAAAATATTTTTATATGATTTTAAGGGAAGCATCAAAGGTGTTATAATGATGGAAAATGGCCGCACCCACCAAATAAGATAAAAACAATTATTTCCTTAATTTTTAAAAAAGGCCATCAAGTGTATTATTTGGAAAATAGTGGAAAGAATTCATTCCATGAATTTTATAAAAATAAAAAAAGTAAAAAATTATATTAAACCATTGTCTATGAAATAGTAAAAATGTATTGAAATACATTTTTTAGAAACATGGATGTAGATGATGAAGATGTCCCAGTAGATACTTACGTATAAACAACATCAGATAACAGATAGATTTTAAAATTAAAACTTACCTTGTACTTTTAATTAATATAGGGTACATTATCCTCCTTTATAATAGTTAAATAATTGTTATTAAATTATAAAATAACTACATACATCAATATGATAACATATATGATCTTCTAATATTTCTTTGTCAAATATATTTCTGTATTATCATTGTTTGGGGGGTTAACTGATTCATTTTTTTATATGTTTTGTTTTTTATATCATGTTTGATATGGATAGATTAAATTTTATTCATATCCAGAAGTATATTAAGCTCTTATACATTATTTTTAATCATAAAATGAAAATTATTCTTTAATGGTTATGATGGGGAACAAAATCTCATTGCGTCATGGAGATGGAAAGACGTACATACACATGAATGATAATATCAATATATTGATAATGAAATAATATGTAGTTGGATGGTATATTATATATAAAAAATCACTAAAAAGTTAAATTTATTAGTTCAATCAATTACACTCATTATTATACTCATCCAAATAATGATGCGTTGAATAAAAAATTACACCACGATGTGGATATGGTAAGTCATACTTACACAAGTATGGTGACATTGTCATTCATATGAATGTCATAATAATGAATATAGTTGTACCATATTTCTTATAACAACACAATATATAAGGTACTGGAGTTATTATTTTTTGTATGCAAACAAAAAATAAATAAGAAGTGGAAGAAGAAAATAAGATTGAAAGAGGTGATGAAATAATTACCTCTTCTTCTAGTTCTTCCATTCTATTTGAACAAATGGGCTCTATAGGATGTATTTCAGATCAATGTAAGGAATATAAGTTAATGTTAGGGCAGTTGGGAGGATATTTGAGAAGTTTTTGGCTGGGGAAAATGGGTTTACATGTTTGAATTTAAGAGAAGGTGGAGTACCATTTTTTAAAAGATGTAAGGGGCACATTAGGAAGAGCTTGAAATAATTTATTATAAAATCATGTTCGGTTTCTAATATCTCCAAATATATTTTGTTTGAGGTTAAGGAGGGTATGGGTCGAAATATTCTCAACTAATTGATTTTAGACATGTTTAGGTTACCATATTATCGTTATCTTTTATATTTAACTCTTATTTTCATAGTTTATCATTTACGTTGTCTTCTTGTATTTTTATATTACATCGTTAATAAAAAAACAATAAAATTCCGAGAGAACCGAATGTGGCTAATTAATGACATATCTAACTTTATCTAAGCCCTTTAGTAAAATAGTTAATTTTTAACAATATTATATCCTTTAATAATATTGTATTTGTTCTAAAAATCATTTATGTCAATTTTGACATTATTAAGTATTTGGTTTTGGTGAAAGTCATAACGACTTGATTATTTCGGAAAAAACATAGAATCAACCCTAACATGTCATATTCACCTAGAAAAATTCATGGATCGCATCAAAAGTTTCAATTTACATTTATTTTAATATTTATAACATCAATTATTTTAATTATTCATTAATAATTTAATTACTACCACATCATTGTGTCATAAATAAATTTAACTATATAATATCTAAAAATTATAAATAAAATACCATGATGTAGGAAACAATATTAGACTTATAATGAAAATTTATAGTCGAATTTTTCATATGTATAACTCTATATTAAAAATATTTTATTTAACATAATATTAATCTACCACTTTTAACACTTCTTTAAATAAAATATAATAAATATCATAATCTAATCCATGTGGATAAAAAAGGATCATATTTTTTTCCTAAGGATTATTTTTTTTCTAAATACAGTTATACAGTATAATAAAGACATGTTTTGGGATAATTATAACATTATTTCTACCTTTAATTACCCTATTTACTTTTAACCATTATAAATAAAATTCAAAAGTTACTATTTACCATAAATTATTTTAATCCTATTAAACCACAATTTACTTACTGATGAAAACCGTGTAAATTTTATTTTTGAAATTCAATTCATAGAAGCAGTAAAATTGTGTTTTAAACAAATTTTTAAATGTTCCTAAAAGTTGGGGAAAAGATGTTAAAAAGATCAATAAAATTTTATATGCCTAATCTTATTATAAAATAAATCAAATGAATTACCTTGAAGTAATATAGGAATTATGTATCTATCATCAAATTAAAATAAATTAAAATCATAAAAATTATTTTTTAAATAAAAAGTCGGTTTTAGACAATAATTGTTTTTCACTATTCATCAAAAATTGAAAGTTTTCAGAATAATACCAAAAATTTACCCAATGATTATTTTAATATTTTGAATCCAAAAATGAAGACCATTTTGAAAAATAAAATTTAACAAAATTTTAAAAAGTGGGTATTACTATTCATAACTACATTTTAAATGGCTAGTTTTATTGGTCATGGTGTGCTATAAGTCGAAGTTGTGTACAAGGAAAGGTGTTATAATAATCAAAGAGAAGCATATTGTGTAAGATTGGTGTGTTACATTCTTCCCACCATCAAATAATTTCATCAAAATTTTAATAAAATTACCACACAAAACGTTTTGGGTGGTTCTTCTTCATAAGTTCCTCAGGTTCCCATGTTGCCTCTTCCATTTAATGGTTTCTCTGAAGAAATTTTACTAGATTATTCGTCTATTTTTTCAACCCTTCATCACTGGTATCAAAAATTCTGTTAGGCTCTTCATAATAAGATAGATCAGGTTCTTGTTCTATTTCATTATAGTTGAGTACATGCATTGGGTCATGCATGTATTTTCTCAACAGTGATACATGGATGATATACATAACACTGGAGAGACTTGGAAGCATTTCCAAACAATAATCTACAACTGAAATTTTTTCTAGAATTTCGAATGGTCCAATGTACCTGGGAATTAATTTACCCTTCTTATCGAATCATATAACACCCTTTCAAGGAGATATATTCAAGATAACATGATCTCAAACTTGAAATGTCAAATCCTTACTTTGGTTATCGGAATAAATATTTTTCCTAAATTGAGATGCATTGATGTGGGTTTTGATAATCTTCACCATTTACATTGTTTAAACAATAAGTTATGGGCTTACAAGTTTTCTTTCACCTGCACCATTTCAACAAGTTTTTGTGAAACATCTCTTTCCATATAACTCTTCATATGGTTCCATATGAATAATTTAATGGAAGCTATTGTTATAGAAAAATTCTAATAGAGGTAAATATTGATCTTGTATACCTTGAATGTCATGTGGGAATGATCTCAACATGTCTTCTAAGGTTTAAATATTATATTCAGATTGTCCATCAGTTTGATGGTGGTAGGAAATGCTCAAATGATGATCAGTATCACAGGATTTCTAAAGACATTTCCATAATCTTGATGTAAAATTGGGATCACGATCAGAGACAATTGATATAGGTACACCATGATGTCTTACAAATATATTAATATATAGTCTTTCTAAATGTTCAGGTGATAAATCTTCTCTTATAGAAAGACAATTTTCTCTCTTGGTAAGATGATAAAAAATGACCCGTATTTCATCATTTCTTCTAGGAGTCTTTGGTAGCCCAAAGACAAAATCCATCATAATATCATCTCATTTCTACTCAGGAACATGAAAAGGATCGATGAATCCTTTAAAATTTTGTCTTCCTGCCTTCACCTGTTGGAAAACCAAACATTTTGACACAGAATCTACAATATCCCTCTTTATGTTGTCCTAGAAAAAATGTTCCTTCAAATATCTATACATATTTGTGCTACCATGGTGTATAGAGAAATTGGATCTATGAGAATCATCCAATAATTATTTTTTAGATTTGTTATATTAGGAACACAAATCCTCTTCACAAATTTCAAGATTCTTCATCATATATGAAGTAAACCAATCACCCATAATTTACAGCTTTAAATTTCTTTTGACTCCCCTCATCATCAGGCTGAGAATTTTTTTCCTAATAAGGATGGTTCGACAACCAGCTGAAAAAGTCTTGATGGTTCACCCACCATGATTATTCCTATATCCATATTTACTAGATCCATGAATATATGATCCTTTTCCACTCTCATCTTGTTTAGAACACTATGACCATTTCTTCTCGAAGCATCTTCCAACTTATTTTCCTTCCCTAGGTGGTATTTTATTGTGAAATCATAATCCTTGAGTATTTAAATACATTTACACTACCTTATATTGAATGTGTTCTATGAGAAAATATACTTCAACCTCTTATGATCAATATATATCACATATTTTTCACTATAGAGATAGTGTCTCCATAACTTTAGAGTAACAATTAAATCTTTTAACACATGATCATGAGTAGGATAATTTTTTTCATGAATTTTTAGCTGTTGTGATGCATGGTCAAAAAATCCATCATTATATAGATTGACACAACCTAGTCTTTTCTTTAAAGAATCACTATAAATAAAAAACCCATCATTCTATGATGTTAGAGTCTAGATAGGAACATTAAATAATCATCTCATAATTTTTTGAAAAAAAAATCTTCACACTCTTCTTTCCAAATAAATTTAACCCCTTTATGTGTGAACTTGGTTAAGGGGTTAGAATATCTAGAAAAATTCTAGACAAAATGACCATAATAACCTACTAAAACAATAAAAATATGTACCTTAGTTATACTCATCGGTGCTAGCCATTCATGGATTTCCCTTATCTTTGAAGGATCAATAGATATTTCATCCTTAGAGACAATATGGCCAATAAATGAAATTTCCCGATGCCATAATTTACACTTACTAAATATCTAATATAATTAATTTCTTCTAAGAGTCTTTAGAATAGTGCATAAATAATTTTCTTGATCTTCGTTGCTTTATGATAATACTAATATATCATCAGTAAATACCACTAAAAATCATAAAGATATTATTTGAAAACTCTATTCATTAGATCCATGAAAATAAAGGGTGCATTAGACATTCCAAAAGGCATTACTGTAAACTTGTAATTCCCATAACTAATTAAAAATACTCACTTTGTAATTACTTACATCTTCATACACAACTGATGGTCTCCATATCTAAGGTCAATAATTGAAAGAAATAAACCTACATGAAGTTGGTCAAATAAATCTTCAATGCGAGGTAGGGGATAATTGTTCTTTTTTGTGATAGCATTGATCGACCTGTAGTCAATGCAAAACTTCATAGATCAATCTTTCTTCTTAACAAAAGGAACATGGGCTCCCCATGGAAAATTACTAGGTTGAATAAATCCTTTATTAATCAAATCCTTTAGTTTTTTCTTTAGTTCCACTAATTACACAGTGGCCATTCTATATGGGGTCATCAATATGGGTATTGAACCATGAATTAAGTCAATGGAAAAATCAATTTCTTATTCTGGAGGATGTCCATGTAAATCCTATGGAAACACATCAACATATTCTTTCACAATAGGTACATCTTATATTTAAACATTACTTTCCTCACCCATAGTTATTTCACTCCCTTTCTCCCTAATAATTGAAATTTGTAGAGCTACTTTGGGTGGATCTAAATGAGAATAAAATGATGATGTTTTTTCTCTAAAGATAAGGGATTACTTATAATCATCAAAAAATTTAACCTCCTTCTTCTTACAATAAATTTTCACATCATGGTCTGAAATTCAATCCATAATGAGGATTATATCCAATATGATTAGGGGTATGACAATAAGATCAGATGATAACGCATGTTTATAAGAAAAAATGGAATCTAATTGAAAAAAACATTGGTTCAATGATACATCCCTAACATGTTTTGAATAAAAATCCCTTAATAAGTCAAATTAGAAATATCTAATTTTATTAGAAAACTGGGAAGTTATGAAAGAATGCAATGATCCATGATCAAATAAAGCATTGGCTAATTTTGATGAAACGATTAATGTACTTTCCACCGTGTCATTCGGTACTTCAACCTTATCTATTGTGATCACATAAGTGTTTCCCTGCTTAATTAGACTTTTCTGAGGTATGTTTCATTGATGGTTAAGACATTAATTTTCATAATTCCCAATTTCATTACAATTATGGCATTCAACATTGACCCCATCTTTCTTCCCCTTGTAATCATGAGCATGGTAGACTTTGTGTCCACACATGTAACAAACTCCCATAACCTTTTGGGATGTACCAGGATATTTCTTCCCACAATTACTAGAAGATGGAAATTCAAAATTTCCCTTAATCTCCTTATTTCTTTTTCCATAGTGTTTAGTAGATCTTTTCTTCTATTGCTGTACATTGATTTCAAAAAATGTAGAGAATTAATTTTCATTCTTGATAGCACATGAGACCATATCTTCGTACGATGAGAAGGATTGTGAGACTATTACATGATGTAGAAATGGTTTTAACTCATAAAAGAATCAATTAATCCTTCTTATTGGGTTAAATATATAATATTTAGCATGCCTTTAAAACATTGTAAAGTTATCCTCATATATAGAGACATTCTCTTCCGCTTTTTGCCTCAGACTCAAAAATTTCTTTTCTATATCTGCTCGATGTTCACGAGGAAAGTATTTTTCTAGTAAAATATCTTAAACACCCTTCATTTCATATTCTATACTTCTTCATCCTCATTTGTTCTTTGAATTAATGACCTCCATTGATATGTCTCCGATGGGGTGATAAACTACCATGAGAACTTTTCCCTTTTTCTACTCATAAGGAATGAAATATTTTCACTAAGGAACATACCAATTACATAGCTAGAAATTTATTTGTATTCCCATGGAATATTGGTGGTTGTTTACTCATGAAGCAGTCTAACATTTATCTTTCACATTGTGGATCAGGGTGCTCCATACGTGTAAAGTTATTATTCATAACGTGAGTGAGTTGTTCCAGTATGGTTACAGGCTATTCAGCACCAGTTGCATCACCGGTTCCAATATAATTATCCTGAGTATGAGAAAAATCCCTTCATGGATTAAATTCATTGATACAGTTTCCATTACATCAACTAAGTGCCATTTCTATACAATGACATACCATAGGATAGTTTATGAATCACAATGAATAATTCCAAATATTTCAAATAAATATAATAAATTTTACCGTTTATGCATATATTCCATAATCATAAAATAATTCAATGGGGTTGTATTTACTCATAAATACATCACATTGGTTTGTAAAGTTAATGTGAATTATCCTAAGCATATCCCACGGGATTGTCAAACCAGGTGCACAGTAAGGCCTCTTGTCTTGTACATGGATTCCCTGGGTAAAGCCCAAATCCCCTATCGAAGTTTTGAATTCTTGGTACATCTGTGCCAGAACCACGTCCACTTGTAGTATCCAAACATGGATGTGTTTCTTGAAAAAACCTCATAAGATCTACATTACCATAATTTTTTGATTTTCTTTTATACTAATCCTTAATGTTTATCTTAGGGTAATGTTACCTAATCAAAGATTTTATATATCTAGTTTACATGGTCTGTAAAAAACATCCTATGCTACCAACTATAACACCCCTACCCTTGTTACCCAATGTCGGTGCTTTATTACATTACATTAGAATGTTTACAAGAGATCATATTCTGAAAGACTGAACAATTTAGTATCCATGGATGTACTAGATACATACATATGTCTTACATTACATTATGAAATGAAAAAAAATAATAGTGTGTATCCTTTTAATACTCTCATATCCCTTCGCCAATCCTAGTAAGTAAATAATAATATAATTCTTCACATCCTAGGAAAAATATAAATAAGAAATGGGTGAGCTCAGATTTGTAGAAAGGATAACAATATAGAAGAAGCATTCCTAAATAATCATAATCATTAAAGGAATGTATAAGGCTAAAACCAAAGCCTTTTAAACATAAAAATCATCATAATATGTCCATGATAAATCAAATAATTCCATTTAATTATTCACATACTTATTCTAATAGTCGAATAATCACATGTAATATCAATAACTAATCTCAAAATCGCAAAATGCATAATGCTGAACATATTAACCACAAAATGAAGGCCTCATGTGAAGTCCCTAAAGATAAATTTTATCAAGGCCTTATGCTAGGACACCAGTTTGTCTCATGAGACATAGAGATGCATATAGGGTAATAGAGGTCCCCGCCCATCACTTACTATGTCCAATACATTCCTCATATGAAAAGGTTGAAACATAACATTAACATTCGTATTAAAACTATCACACAACACATTAATAATGTAACCATAAACCATTAATGGTTTAAAATCAAAACATCCATAGTAAAAAATATCACAAAACCATGAATAAAATACAGAATATTTTATCATAATGAATCAACTTCAAATAAGAATAATATCCAACAAAGGATATTGATAGAGATGAAAGCAATCCAAAAAAATATTTGAGGAAAATATCAATTTCTATATTGAAATCATTTCAAATTAAATAAAACATTAATTTTGGAAATATTCTTATAAGATTTTATGGGATGTTTCAAAAGTTTTATAATGGCTAGAAATGGATGCACCCTCCATATAAGATAAAAAACATTCTTTCCTTAATGTGTCGAAAAGGTCATAAAGTACCTTGTTTGGAAAACTACGGAAACATTCATTTCAAGGAATTTTACTAAAAGTAAAACATTGGTATAATTCAATATAACCCAGAGTCTAGGAAATAGTAAAAATGTTTTGAAATACATATTTACGAATCACATATGTGGATGATAAAGAAGCCCCAGTAGATACTTACATATAAACAACCTCAGATAATAGAGAAATTGTAAAATTAAACATTAACTTGTACATTTATTTAGTAGTGGGTACATTAACCTTTTGTATAATGGTTAAATAATTGTTATTAAATTATAAAATTACAACATACATAAATATTATATCACATATGATCCTATAATATTTTTTTTAATAATATTCCAGTTGAATCATTGTTTTAGTTGTTAAGTGATTTGTTTTCCATTATATGTTTTGTTACATAATTCATGATTATTATGGGTATGATGTATTTGATTCATATACATAATTATATTAGGTTATTAAACATTATTTTTAATCATAAAATGAAAATTATTCTTGAATGGTTACATTGGGGAATGAAATCTCTACACGTCGTGGAGACGGTAATCCGTACGTACACACGAGCGATAATATGCTTCTACTGGTGGTGAAATCACATGTAGTTGGGTGGTATATTATATATAAAAAATAATTAAAATTTTATATTTATTATTTTAATAAATTACAGTCATTATTATACCCATCCAAATAATGTAGTGTTCAATAACAAACTACACCACGACGTGGAGATGGTAAGCCGTACGTACGCACGTATGGGGACTTTTTCATTCATAGGATGAATAGAATAAAGAATACAGGTTTACCATATTTATAATAACATAACATTATTTATAAGGTAATGTAGTTATTATTTTCGTATGGAAACAACAAATAAAGAGGAAGTGGAAGAAGAAAAGAACATTGAAAGGGATGATGAAATAATTACCTCTTCTTCATGTGCTTCCTTTTGATTTGAACAAAAGTGATCATTAGGATGGATTTCGGATCAATGTAAGTCCTATAGGATAATGTGTGGGTATTTTGGAATAGATTTGAGTAGGTTTTGGTTGTTCTGAATATTTTGAAGGTGTGAATTTCAGAAAAGGTGAAGTACAGTTTTATAAGAGAGGTGAGGGGAATTTTAGGAAGAGTTTGAACTATTAATTTATTATAAAATCCATTACAGTTTCTAATAGCTAAAAATGGATTTATTTCAAGGATAAGGTATTTATGGGTCGAAATATGTTTAACCAATAGGTTTTAGACAAGTTTAGTGCTTCATATTAACCTTATCTCTGAGATTTAACTCTTAGTTAAATAGTTTAACATTTACCATATCTTCTTGTATTTTTATATAACATGATTAATAAACATACTATAAAAATACAAGAGAACCTCATGTGGTTCATTATTGAAATTTATAACCTTATCTAAGTTATTTTTATGAATCGTTGATTCTTAGGAATATTATATCATTTAATAAAATAGTATTTGTTCTAAAATCTCATTTATGTCAATATTGACATTATTTAGTATTTTGTTTTCTTTAAAGTCATAACAACTTTATTAATTCTGAAAAAATACATTTTATAATCCCTAAAATGTAATATTATCTTATAAAATGTGTGTATGGCATCAAATGTTTCATTTGAAATTTATTTTCTTATTTATAACATTAAAATTTTATATCATTCATTAATAAGGTAATTGTTGCACCATCATTGGGACATAAATAAATTTAATTATTTAAATATAAAAATTATTAATAAAATACCATGATGTATGATATATTTTTATCTTTAAAATTAATATTTTTAGTCAAATTTATCTTATGTATAACTCTATATTAAAAATGGTTTAGATAATAAAATTGAAATTTAACTCTTTCAACACTTCTTTAGATATACTATAATAAATGTCTTAATCTATTCCAAGTGGATAAAAAAAGAACATATTTATGTCATAAAGTTTATTTTGGTTGCAAAAAACTTATCTAATAGAATTATGTAATGTCTTGGTGTAATATTATTATTATTTTAACCTTTAATTACTCTATTTACTTATAACCCTTGTAAATAAAAATCAAAAGTTTCTATTCACAAAAAATTATTATCATCCTGTTGAACCACATTTTACTTACTGAAGAAAATCGCGTCTCTTGGATTTCAGAAATTCAATACATAGAAGTGGTAATGTTTCATTTTAGGAAAATTTTCAAATGTTCTTAGAAGGTGGCTAAAAGTTGATAAAAAGTTCAATTAAATTTTATATATCTAATCTTATTATAAATAGAAACCAATGAATTAAATTACACTAATATATGAATTATGTATCTATTTTTAAATTAAAATATATTAAAATAAAAATAATTATTATTTAAATAAAAATTCATTTTTAGACAATAACGTAGTGTTTTCACTATTCATAAAAAATTGAATGTTTTTATAAAAATAGGAAAAATTTACCCTAAGCCAATTTTTATATTCTAAATCCAAAAATAAAGTCCATTATAAAAAATATAATTTATGGAAATTTCAAAAGTTTGGTATTACTAATAATCACCCCCTTTCAAATGGCTATTTTGATTGGTCGTGGTGCCCTAGAACTCTAAGTTGCGTGCAACACAAGAAATTGTATTATTCAAAGAGAATCATACCATGGAATGTTGACATATTACACTTATAAATATGAATAAATACCCCTTCAATAGATGTGATCATTATTTGATGTTTATATCTATCTTCTCTCTGATAGATGATCATTGATTTTTTTAACTATAAAAAGTAACTTCAATTCCCTGTAAATTGAAATGGGATTTATGTTATTATTTTCAATACATTCCTATGATAACATCAAATTTATATAGAGGGAGAATAAAAATATTTATTGTAAGAACATTAACATAAAATTAATCTAGTAAAAACTAATATGTTTTATATGTTTTCATCATATTATTTGGGGTTTTTAATTGTAATTAATCATCTAATCATTGATGTGGTATTTTCATAAAATTATAAAATTCATCAGATATAAATTATTGGTTGATCAAAAAACAAATGGTACATTAGAATTTATATAGTTGATTTTATGTGTACTGTTCACCACATCATTATGATACCCCTCATCAAAAATTCTGATGACATGATATTTCACTTTTTCCCCATGATAGAGAAGATGGTTTTTTCAATCATCATCATTAACCTCATTATTTTAGAACATTTTTGCATTATTCCCCTAATAATGATTTTTGAATCGTTCGAGTGTAGGTATTGAATTAGTGGAATTTTTCTTCCCTTCAATTGCATTAACCGACACATTTATTTCCATTAAACATTCATGAGATAAAATACCAACCCTAGAATAAATAATTCACCTCCCAATTCAATTCATGCATATCCCTTGATGTTTTTTCAAACCATTTATCACATTAAAATTAATGAAATTTATTTATAACGTGATTTGTTTTCACAGTTTTATGATATATGATCTATATTTTACTATCAAAACCGTGGTACTGGTGGAAATATTTAGTTTTCATGTCTATCGTGTGTGCACAATGAAATATTTTTGAATATCTGTAACAACCCAGGATTTAATAGTAAGTTATCTCATTATATTAATCCAATAGATTGTGCTATCAGCAAAACCGAGTTCGAGTGCACTACACCTTACCAAACTAGCTGTTCAAAAAGTGGTTATTAATAGTATTAAATTAATTTTAAATATTATATAATCTATATAATTTTAACATCCATATTATGTGTTTCTTAAGCATAATATAAGAAAAAATTCAATTTTTCAAACAAAATAAGTATTTAAAAAGAATGCAATTTTAACGCCTTTTAATGATGAACCCTTTTTAAAACCAATATTTGAAACTTTTATATATTCCATTTAATGAAATTATATTATTATTTATAATATGGAAATAATAATTTAGTTTGGATAAATTTTTGTTACTTTTCTGATAACATTCATATTTTGACGAATAGTGAAAAACACTATGTTTTAATGGAAAACAAGTTTTAAATCAAAATAAGTTATACTGGTAAATTATTCCGTTGAATAGTTTGGAAGTGTTATTAGATTATTTTTTTATCATTTAATACATTTTAGCTCATTATATGTAATTTCACATTTAAATTTGACATAAATACATTTCAACCTTTTGATAGTTTTTATTTTTCAAAAACCGGCTTTTTGGTTTTGACAACATGAAATAAATTTAAATTAATAAATTCAACATCAATGTTTTTAATATGGTAAATTAGACCTAATTTTTTATTTCTTAATATCAAATCAACTTAGGGTGAATTTTTGGTATTTTTCTGAAAACATATATTTTATGATGAATAGTGAAAAAGACTGTGTTATTATTTAAAACTGAATTTTTATTTAAATAATTATTTATTTTATTTAAATTTATTTGAAGTCCAAATAGATATAAAAGACCTATATAAGTTCAATGTAATTCATTTGAGTCATTTTAAAATAAAATTAGATGTATAAACTTTTATTGAACTTTTTAACCTCTTTTACCCACTTTCTAGGAACTTTAGCAAATTTTCCTAAAACACAATTTTACCAATTCTATGAGTTAAATTTAGAAATTTTGAGTGGCACGGTTGACGTCAGTATGTAAAATTTGATTCAATAAGATGCAAATAATTTTGGTGAATAGTTACTTATGACTTTTATTTACCACGGCTAAAAATAAATAGGGTAATTAAAGGTAAAAATGATATTATAATTAGACTAAAACATGTCCTAATTCTATTAGATAAGTTTAATTCGTCTAAAAAAACTTAGGAATAAAATATTATCCTTTAGTTATACATTGATATGATTAAGACATTTATTATTATTTTATTTAAAGAAGAGTAAAATGTGTTAAATTCAAAGTTTATTATCTACACCATTTTTAATATAGGGTTAAAATAAGATAAATCTGACTATAAATATTCATTAGAAATATAAAATTATTTTCTATATAATGGTATTTTATTTATAATTTTTAGACATTAAATAATTTAATTTATTTTCTGACAGAATGATGATGAAATAATTATCTTATTAATAAAATATTAAAATAATATATATTATAAATATCTGAGTAAATGTAAATTGAGACATATGATGAATTAAACTAAATTTTATAGGTTAATATGACATTTTAGGGGTGATTAGATATTTTTTTGAAGTGATAAGGTTGTTATGACTTTCACAAAAACAAAATGCCAATTAGTTTCAAAATTGAAAAAAATTAATTTTTAAAACAAATACTATATTATTGGTTGATATAATATTTCTTAAAGTCTATGGTTCATAAAAAGGAATTGAATAATATTATATAAGTCATTAATTAACAACTTGAGGTTCTCTTGGATGTTTAGAATCTGTTTATTAACCATATAGTGTAAGAATACAAAAAGAAATAGTAAATGTTAAACAATTTAACTAAGAGTTACATCTAACATATAATGTTAAAATGGAAACCAATACTTGTCTATAACATATTGGTTGAGATTTTATCAACCCATACTTGCCTTATAATTGAAATAATTCATTTTTGAGCCATTAAAAACCGAAAATTATTTTATTATAAAATAATATTTGAAGCATTTCCTAGTGTGACCATCACCTCTCTTATCAAAGGGAACTTCACATTATTTTAATTTCACATATCCAAAGCCATTTTTCTTGGAAAAAGACTATCCAAATTACCTCCCAAAATTCCTCCATTAATCCTAGAGTCCTTACATTAGTCTAAAATCCATCCTAAATATCCCTTTTGATAAAATCAAAAGGAATAACCCGAAGAAGAGGTAAATATTTCATCAACTCTTTCAAGTTCGTTTCTTCTCCACTTATATTTATTTACAGTTTCCATTTTAAAATAATAAATTCAGTATATTCGATATACTGTGATGTTATTATAAAAATGGTACAACCATATTCATTATTCTATCCAACTTATTAATGACAAAGTCCCCATATGTGCATACGTATGGCTTACTGTCTCCACGTCGTGTTGTAGTTTGTTATTCAAAAACATCATTATTTGGATGGGTATAATAATGAGAATAAATAATGTAAATAATAAATATAATAGGTTAATGAATTTTTATTTATGATATACCAACCAATTACATACTATTTCCCCATCAATATAATGATATTGTCGCTCGTGCGTATGTTCATATTACTGTCTCCATGACACGATGAGATTAATTTCAGCATTCACCATTCAAAAATGATTATAAAAATTTGTATTATTAATAAGTATGAAATATATGACATAATAATTCTACTAAAAACATATATATATATATATATATATATATCTTTGTGTGTGTGTGTATTTAAATATGTCGTATTCACTTAGTTATATTCAATATGACATGAAAATGGAAACAGTGTTTATGCGTACGTACGACCTACTGTCTACATAAACGTTGTTTTCCATTTCATATATATAACTATTATACAGATTTATATTCTAAATATATATGATATATGAATCTTGTGGTATATTTTGGAAGTATTAAAATCACGATCTAACTGATACGATTAAGAATAACAAGTTAAAACATGTACGATAAAGAAAGCGATTATTAACTGAAATGTTTATTTAACATTTAAATCATTATTAAATGGGTAGTATAATGTCTTAAATGAATCATGTATGATATAATAAATATGAATATAGTTCTGGATTAATTTAATAACATTGTATTGTCATTATACAGGAGGTTACACGTACCCTTGTCCAAAGGAAAGTGTAAGGTAAGTGTTAATTTGACAATCTCTTTATTATCTGAGGTTGTTTTTACTTAATTATAGACTAAGACATATTTATTATCCATTTCCTTGATTCATAAAATATTTTTCGAAGGTATTCTTTTTAAGGGGTTTTTTTACTAAAACATCATTTTAAATATTTTAAAGATTTATTCTTCTAAACCTTTCTCATTAATGTCTATGTTTTCAAAATGGTTTTAAGGATTTATTTAGATGGACATGAATATTATTAAATTTTAATTCCATTAAAAAGTTTCAATGTGGTATGGGAAACATTTATTTAAAACTATCTTTTAAATTAATTCCTTTATAAATTATGTTTCTTTTAAATTATTTCATTAAAAAGGGATATTTCTCTCAAAGATTTTAACTAATCATTTTCAACTATGTCAACATCCTTTACAATATATTATTCTTAATCAAGGTTGATTTATTATGATAAAAATATTCCATATATTATTGACTATTTTTTGATATTTTTGACTGTGGATGTGTTATTTTTATACCATTCATGGTTTCTGGATAATGTATTGACATTTTGTACGCTATTTTTACTATGAATGTTTATGTTATGTTTAAACCATTTCATATCCGGAACTCATTGGACTTATTATGTGATGGTTGGAGCCCACTATATCTCCTTGATGCTTCGGTAGGTCTCATGATACAAAGTAGTGTCTTGGAATAAGGCCTTGAAAAAATCATATATGTTGTCCTGGAACAGGGCCTTGATTATGTGGTTAGGAAGTCTGGAATTATGGATTCAATAATTAGGAAATAGGCTATTGATATTTCATGTGATTATTAGAGTATTAGAATATCCATTTTAATAAGTAAATGGAATTATTTGATTTATCTATTCCATATTATGATGAATTTAATGTTTAAAAGTCTTGTGTTTTAGTCTTATAAATTGTGATACATGTTTATACTTATTTCTGAACGGTTTCTCTATATTGTAATCCTTACTAAGGGTTTGATGTAGAGACTCCAAAATTGATGTACATAGACTTTAAATTACTTTTGCGGAATATCTTATACATAACAAAAACAGACACCAAAGTATCGTAATAGTTTAGTGTCTTTGGAAACTCGGAATATAATCTTCTAATCATGGTGAAAGATCTTCAACATTTCCCATAAAGATCTTCCTTTTTTTCTTACCTAAAACCTTTCTTTATATCTTGGGGAAAAGAAAACATATAATGGGTGAGCTGAAATTCTTAGTAAGGGTATGCATGGAGAAAATAAAACAGACCATATACATTTGAAGCTCAAAACATGAACATAATATTTAAACATCAAAATCATGAGCAATGACAAAAAACATTACAGTACATAAGGCATAGATCATAATGGATCATCAATAATGATAAAATAGTATTGGAATATAGCATGTAATTGTGGAAACCATTAAGCACATGTTATGATTTCCATAGTATCCAAGGCATTGCTGCCAAGACCACTTTAGTGGACAAAGTCCCTTTCTGAATTGAGTTCAATACTCGTTCCAGTCCTGTATCACTGAACTGGATTAACTTACCATTACCACCATGTCTATCTCATGAGATATAAATCATTACCCAATTAATTGGAGGGATATATAGGTCCCACCAATCTCATAATGAAATCATTTTATGTGTACCACAACATAAACATAAATCATTAATCATTACCCAAAGAATAAAATGGGTTTTATAAACATCATCCCATCATAACATAATCCATATAAAAAAATGGATATCATTTCATCATATGAAAATTGAAACCATGTAAATCATAGAGACATTATACTTGAAATATACACATATGAAACAATTTCATCTTAGATGGAAATTTGTTTTGATAAAACACTTGAAATGAATTCTTGAGGAAAATATCATTTCTTTTTCAAAATCATTTTCATTTCACAAAATGCCATGCGAATTTAAAAGAAAAACATTTTGTTGAAAATATTACATAAATCTTGTAGAGTAATATTCATGAAAATAAGGCATTATGGAACCATAAAAATCCATTCATGCCGTATATGTTTAAAAAACATTCTTTTAGTGCTTTTTCGGAAAAGACAAAAGGGACCTTGTATGGTAAACAAAAGAAATATTTCTTCCATACGATGTGGTAAAAGTAAAAAAGGGTAAACATGACTTTAAACATACATGGAATAAATGTAAAAAATTTATGAAAACATTTTGAGAACATATGTACATTGATGATAAACATAACCCCAATAAATACTTATGGATAAACAATCTCGGATAAGAATGAGATTGGAATAATTATCCCTTACCTTATGTCCAATTTCTTCTGTATGTGTTCGATACTCTTGTATAGTGGTTTTAAGAATATTATTAACTTGTAACAGATCCATAATAATATTTATGATATCATATATGATTCACTTATGACTTTATATTATCCGTTCATTTGTCAATTCGAAGTTAAAGCAGCGTTTTGGGTAAAATCGTTTCATTTATCATCAGTGTTTTGACTTGTAATTATTAATATGAATACATAGATCATGATTACATAATTCAAGAATATAAAAAATTATTTATATTTAATAGATATTTATAATATACATATATATAATAGATCGATAAATGGTATGAAATAAACTGTTCATGGAGACAGTAGGTCGTACATTCGCATGAACACTGTTTTCTATTTCCTTGTTGAATTGAATAGAATTAATTAGATGATATACATATATATATACATAAATCCAATAGAGTTATTATGTCATATATTTATTGATTACTTATTATATATACATTATAATCATTCTTGAATTGTTAACATGGAAAATGAATCTCATCGCGTCGTGGTGATGGTAAGTCGTACGTACGCACGAGCGATGATATCATTCCCATATTTATTGAATAGAATTGGACTGGATGATATAATATCTTAGAATCTATATGATTTTATAATAATCATATATAGTTATTATTTACATAGTTATTCCCATAAAATTAAGGTTGTGGTGGAAAAACTGATTACAGCACGACATGGAGACGGTATTCCGTACGTACACACGCACGATGATTTTGTTTTTAGTAGGATGGATATAAGGTGAAATATGGTTGTTTCATATTTATAATAAAATATCAGTATATAATTAATACTGATGTAATTACTTTATAGTTAAACAACTAAAGAAGAGGAAGTAGAAGAAGAAATAAACTTGAAAGAGTCAGTATAAGAGATTAACTCTTCCTCAACGCACCTCCTTTAAACTTATTCTTAGGGAAATAGAGTTGGTCTTTTGAGAAGAACGGAACCTCTATGATATAACTATATAGGCTTAGAAGTGTAATTGGCAGGGGTTGGCCGAGCTTCAAGGCTCAAAAGGGTGTGAAGATAAGAGGTAAGTGGTGCCCTTTTTATAAGGGAGGAGAGGGGTACCTTTGGTAACATAAGAAATATTAATTTATAATAGATTCAACATCACTTAAAAACATCCAAAAAATGACTCAAATACATATATTAGATGAGATAGGGTTTTAATATCATCGACCAATAAACTTAAGACATGTTGGGAATTTATTTTAAACATTATCAACTTGATTTAAAATTATTTAATCTATTTAATTTTATTTGTGGTAATAAGATTCTAATTTTTTAATTGTTATAAATAATTACTTATGTGATTTTAATTATTAATAATTGGATACTATATGACATTTTAGATCATATAAATTTCAATTTAAAATTTTTAAATATTTTTGTGATTTTTAAACAATTTTATAATATGTTATTTTTATTAAATAACAATAGTGTCAATTTTGCCATTATTCATTTATTTAAATTTAAATAAAATCCACACAAAAGATATATTCTAACCAAAATATTTAATAGATTCCTAAAATTTCAAATTTGTCTATAAAATTCGTGTATAACATTAAATAGTTCATATAATATTTATTTTAATATTTTTAATCCCATGTATTTGGTATATTTCTTAATAAAACAGTTAGTACAACATTTTTGTATAATTATTTAATATAATTATTTTTATAATAAAAATAAAAAATAATATCCTACTATAAAGATAAATCTAATATCTTTTATAATAATACTTTCACTCGAATTTTTCATCTTAAAATCACAACATGTAAATTGTTATATTTATTAAATTATGAAGGTGACAACTTTGGAATCATTTAAAATAAAATAATACAGGTGTCATAATCTTCTTTATAAGGATCTAAATGGTCACCAATTAGGCCATTGAATTATTAGGGGTTATATGTACACTAAAAATAAGTCTTGGTCAGGTTTTTGGGCCTTTTGATGTGTATTATTATTCCAATAATAACAATATTATTTATTTTTCACTAAATAAAAAAATTATGCAGCATTAATGTATAAGCTAATAATGTAAATAAATAATTCATAAAAATTATAAATAAGTTACCATATTAAAGAAAAACATTTTAGCGTTCAAATGATTATTTATAACTTAATTTATATTGTGGCTATCCTTATAATAAGAATAGTTTAATTATTAATGATTGAGTGAGACATAATTCACTTTCTTTTAAATAAAATAAATTAAAGGTCTTAATCACATCCAAGTGGGTTCAAATGGATTCCATTTAGACAAAAATATTCCATAGGATGAGATATAATAATCCAATTATATTAGGACACGTGTTAGGGTAATTTTATAATATTATATTTTCCCTCAATTACCCGATTTACCTTTAACTATGGTAAATAATCTTTTCTGTAGAAACTATTCATAGTGCCCAAAAATAAAACGTAGTCTATTAACATAATTTGAAACTAGTGATTTCAAATATGGAATCCATTTTTCCGAATTCAAATCACAGAAGTTGCAGAAATTAATTTAAAATTTATCCATTTGTTATGAAAACGAGTTTTAAAAGTTAAAACATTGAATAAGATTGAAATGATGTTACCTATGAATTCAATGTAAAATCAATGATAATGACATAAGATATATTAAATGGTAAAACATATTCTTTTTATAATTTAAAACCATTCAATATTATAATTTATCCATATAAATTATTATGATAAATAAATTTGTTTTTAACTAAAATATAGCGTGTTTTTACTATTCATTAAAATATGGAAGTTATCAGAATAATATGAAAAATTTATCCAAAGTAAATTTTTATATCATGATTCCAAATAAAAATTTTATTTTTTCAAATTGAACTTATAAAAATGTAAAGAATTATATTTAAAATGGGTGCCCCATCAAAAGGCGACAAAACTGCATTTTTTTAAAAATACTTATTTTACAAAAAAAATTATTTTGTTCTAATACCATGTTCTAGAAAATGTGTAAGATGAATAATAATGTCATAAAATAATAAATGTAGTTAATACTATTCATTACAGCTAGTTTAGAATAATATTATAACCATATATCGTTATTTAATGAAACCCGGTATTGCGTACAAAACAAGCTATTGAGGAAGGTCGCAATTGCGTGTAATGCAAGCCAAGTCATGGTTCTGTGTAGTGAAAGACTCGTTTGTTGTTGAATATAACAAAATCCAACCAATATCTCATTCATACATTGAATATATATATATATATACTCAATTTTCCGTAGAATAACTACTATCATACAAACTTGAAATTGTGTGTGACACGATCTACGATTACTTTGCATATACTGCAAGATAATACGGTGTTGAGTATAGTGCAAGATAATCTTGGCGTAGTTTACAAGAGAAGATATTAAATAAATTAAAAAATATATATCTTATAAAATCCCGGGTTGTTACATTCTACCCCCTTAAGATGAATTTCGCCCTCGAAATTCGTTGGGGTTATAAATGTTTTACTACATGAAAATTTCTTTCATAAAAACCCACATCGTAAAAAGGACTACTAAAAATCATTTTAAAAAGGTAAGTTAGTATCATAATAGTTACCCAAAGTAACTCAGCACTAGGTTTCCACATAAGACCACATAGTTGAAAATATGGACATGGAAGAGAAATCTAACCATCAAGTTCTGAAAAAAAGTGGTAGAGGACATGGATATGAAAAAGACAAAAATAAAAAAGCCATAAATTTGTGATGATTTAAGGTATCATCTGATTCATTGGATAAAAGGACACTAGGACAACATTTTTTTGTTTTCAAGATCATTTCCCTAAATATAAAGAATTGTTGAATTAAAATAAATACTTACTTTATTTGGGTAAAATCTTACTGTTGTTTGTGCCTTGAAAAATTATAAATTAATCTCTTAAATAAATGAAGTTGAATTTGTCTTTCGTGAAGTGTTAACAGTTCATGCGATAAAATGATAGGTAATTCCATCTGTTTCAAACAAAAGGATAACAAAAGTTATTAAATATACATAAGTCCATCTATTGTGAGATTAATCATATATGGTTCCTAAAATGGATTTATAATTCATATATCAGACCTCTTAATATAATAAAACTATTTTCAACTTACCAGGGACTTCTGGTAGGCTAGTGGTAGGCGATAAAGGCCTATCACACTTCGTTTGTGGGTTCGATTCCCACAGCCTTGTCCGACGTGAGGGGTTGTCACCCATCCTGCAAGTTGTCCTTTTTCTAAAACTACATTATTATATCATTCCATAAATAATATCAAAAAAATTTCTAGCCTTAAACAATACTAACTTATGTCCAACATAATACATTCCAATATTTAGGCTTATCCAAAATACTTCTGTCCAAGCTCAAAGTATAAAGAAAAAATTTACTAGAAATGTCATCTATCAAGCATGGGAATACCATCATTTATCCTCCATATATCATATGATATATCTTATTGGTCCAATTGAAAAAAAAAATTAATACCTTAATCATGTATTCTATTGAAAAATGAATACCCATTGACCCTTAGTGAAAACATGAATGCTATCAAAATTTAACACTTTCCACATACCAAAATCCTAGAATTTCTATATACTCAAACCATGATATAATTTTTTCCCTTATATTAGTCATGAGCTCATTTAATTTTTTCTTTATCCCTTCATTATGTGCATATCAGCTTCCTTCTAAAAATATTTCAATCAGTTTTCATGGTTACCAGTGGTATATAATTATTGAAAACCAATACATAGATATTCCAAAATTCTATAAAGCCATAAATGAGATTCTGTGATACTATTTTGAAATCCCATTACATAAAAACTTAATCATTACACAACATCATTTTCATACTCAACATCACAAATAGTGATCACATGTGACTTCCCTTTATCATTTTCCTAAAGAGTTTTCTCACATTGATCATCATTAACCCTTGGATTCGATCTTTGATTAACATAATGCCCCATTTCTTTTCACTTGAAGCATTGAAGTGTTGGTGGTGCGTTCACTATAGTATTTTCTTTATTCAAATAATTAGTAAACTTTTTTCCATTACTTCGACACTCAGCTGCTCAATGAACTTCTTTTCCACACTTAAAACATTTTCTAGTCCATTTAAGAAAATCTCCACCATGCTTCTTTCCACACTTTGAAAATAAAGAAACATTCATCTTCTTTTCACCATTATTCTGAGATTTATCCTTAAACATCTTATTTTATTTCTTGTCAAAACCATGAGATGGATATGTAACACCAACATCCATTTCTACCTTGATAGCACAACACACAATTTCTTCATAGCTACTGAAGTCTGTTATACCTAATGCCTTTCAAAGACATGGTTTTAAGCCAATGAAGAATCTATCAACTTTACATTCAGGTTGGACGATAAATCTATATGCATACCTTGAAAGCCTTTTAAAATTCGATTCGTATATACCAAAAGATTCATCATCTTTTAGCTTAAGATCCAGGAAATCCATTTCCATATTTGTTCTAAGAATAAATGGGAAGTAATTATTAAAAAATAAGTTCTTGAACTCATCCCATTCAATGGATTAAATTTCATCTCGGGGCCTCGTATTCTTAATTAGAGTCTAAAATTGATTTGCTTCACCTTCTAAACGGTAAATAGCTAGAATGAATTTTCCATGTTTCGAACTTCGAAGTATGAAAAATATCTTTTCAATGGTACTGATCCAGTGTTTAGTAACAAGCGGATCAGAAGACCCACTGAAAGAAGGTGGATTTTGCCTCATTAAAGACTCAATAGAATATTGTTCCATTCTCTGATCATTTGGAAGTCCAGAATGATTCATAGCTTGTCTAAGTATACTAATAAGATTTTTCATGCCATCTCCCATAACATTGGTTTCTTCAGGAGGACAATCATTGCATTGCCCATTACATTGATCAACATGGTTCCTTCGAGTTCCAGCCATTGTCTAAAACCCAAAATGAATAGTGTGAGAGGACAAAATCATGCTAGGGAAAAAAACATAATAAAGGGGGAGTAACTTCAATATATTAAATCTTATGGTTATTTATAATCTTGTTACCGTAATTCTAGGACTATAACCTATACTTATAATTATCCTTAGGGACATCCCTAGACAAACCTTAGAAATATCTCTAGGGATATCACTAAAGCTTTCTCATCCTAGTTTCCAAAGGTTAACTAAACCTTTCCTCTGATACCAATTATAGAGACCCCAAACATGACATACATAGACATTACATTACTTTTTCTGAATATCAAATACATAACTAAAACAGAAACCATAGGACCGTAATAGTTTATTGTCTTTGGAAACATGGAATTTAATCTTCTAATATTGTTGAATGTTCTTCAACATCTCCCATAAAGTTCATCCTTTTTTTTCTTACCTAAAAACCTTATTTATATCCTGGGGAAAATAAAACATATAAAGGTTGAGCTCAAATGCTCAGTATGGTTATGCATGGAGAAAAGATAACAAACCATATACATTTTAACTTCAAAACATGAACATAATATTTTAACATCAAAATCTTGAGCAATGACAAAAAACATGAAAGTACGTAAGTCATAAATCATAATGGATCATCAATCATGATAAAATACCATGGGAGTAAATAATTTAATTGTGGAAACCATTAATCACATGTTATGATTCTATAGTATCCAAGGCATTGCTTCCAAGACCATCTTAGTGGACAATGCCCCTTTTAGAATCGAGTTCACTCCTCGTTCAAGTCCTGTATCACAAAACTGGATTAACTTACCATTCCAGCCATGTCTATATCATGAGATATAAATCTTTACCCAATGCATTGGAAGAAGATATAGGTCCCACCCATCTAATAATGAAATAATTCTTACATGTGCCACAACATGAGCATAAATCATTCACCATTACCCAAAGAATAAAATGGGTTTCATAAACATCATAAAAGAATAAAATAATCCATATAAAAAAAATGGATATCATTTAATCAGAAGAAAAGTGAAACCATGTAAATCATAGAGAAATTATAATTGAAAAATACACATATAAAATGCTGTCATATTAGATGGAAAATGGTTTTGATAAAACACTTGAAATTAATTCTTGAGTAAAATATCATTTCTTTTTCAAAATAATTTTCTTTTCACAAAATGCCAAGTGAATTTAAAATAAAATGATTTTGTTGAAAATAGTCATGAAATATTATAATGTAAGATTCATGAAAATAAGGTGTTATGAAACCCTAAAAATCCATTCATGTCGTACAATTTAAAAAACATTCTTCTCATTCTTTTGTCAAAAAAGTCAAAAAGTACTTTGTATGGTAAACAAAAGAAAGATTCCTTCCATATGATGTGGTAAAAGTAAAAAATGGTAAAAATGACTTTAAACATACATGGAAGAAAAGTAAAAAATTTATGAAAACATTTTGAGAACATATGGACATGGATGATAAACATAACCCCAGTAAATAGTTACGGATAAACAATATCGGATAAGAAAAAGATTGGAATAATTATCCCTTACCTTAGGTCCAATTTCTTCCATATGTGTCCGAGACTCCTATATAGTGGGTTTAAGAATATTATTAACTTGTAACAGCACCATAATAATATTTATGATATCATATATGATTCACTTACGTCTTTATATTATCCGTTCATTTGTCAATTCCATGTTAAAGAAGGTTTTTCAGTAAAATCATTTCATTTATCGTCCGGGCGTGGACTTGTGATTATTAATATGATTACCTAGATCCTGAATAATTAATTCCAGAATATAAAACATGATTTATATATAATATTTATTCATAATATCCATATATATAATAGATCGATAAATGGAAAGAAATACACCGTTCATGGAGACGGTAGGCCGTACGTACACATGAACGCTGTTTTTCGTTTCCTTATTGAATTGAATGGAATTAAGTAGATTATATACATATATATATACATAAATTCAGTATAATTATTATGTCATATATTTCATGATTACTTATTATATATACTTTATAATCATTCTTGATTTGATAACATGGAAAATGAATCTCATCGCGTCGTGGAGACGGTAATCCGTACGTACGCACGAGCGATGATATAGTTAAAATATTTATTGAATGGAATTGGAGTGGATGATATAATATCCTAGAATCAGTATGATGTTATAAAAATAATATATAGTTATTCTTTACACCATTATACCCATCCATGTAAGGTGGTGGTGGAAAAACCGATTAAACCATGGCTTGGAGACGATATTCTGTACGTACGCACGCGTGGTGATTTCATTTTCCGTGGGATAGATAGAAGGTGAAATAGGGTTGTTCCATATTTATAATAACATATCATTATATAAGTAATACTGATGTTATTACATTATAATGAAACAACTAAAGAAGAGGAAGTAGAAGAAGAAAGAAACTTGAAAGAGTCGGTAGAAGAGATTACCTCTTCCTCACCGCACCTCCTTTAAACTTCTTCTTAGGGAACTAGAGTTGGTCTTGTGATAAGACCCAAACCGCTATGTTATAACAAGTGAGGTTGAGAAGAGTAATTGGTAGGGGTTGGATGAGCATCAAGGATCAAAAGGGTGTGAAGAGAAAAGGGAAGGAGTGCCCTTTTTATAAGGGAGGAGAGGGGATCCTTTGGTAACATAACATATATTAATTTATAATAAATTAAAACTCATTTAAAAACTCCAAAAATGACTCAAATATATAGATTAGATTAGATAGCGTTTTAATCTCATCAAACAGTAAAATTTATACCTGTTGGAAATTTATTTTATACATTATCAACTTCATTTATCCTTATTTAATCTATTTAATTTTATTTGTGGTAATTAATTTTTTAATTGTAATAAATAATTACTTATGTGTTGTGAATTGTGAATAATTGGATAATTTATGACAAAGTAGACCATATAAATTTCAATTTATAATTTTTGAATATTCTTGTGATTTTTAAACAATTTTATTATATGTTATTTTTATAAAATAACAATAGTTTCAATTTTGACATTATTCATTTATTTTAATTTAAATAAAATCCATATAGAGTGTATATTCTAAAAAAAATCTTTAATCGATTCCAAAAATGTCAAAGTTGTCTAGAAAATTCGTGGAGCAAATTAAATTGTTCATATAATATTTATTTTAATATTTTTAAAACCATTTATTTGGTATATCTCTTAATAAAATAATTAGTAGAACATTTTTGTATAATTATTTAATATATTTTTTTGTTTCATAAAATTAAAAATAAAATCCTATGATGAAGATAAATCTCATAGATTTAATAATAATACTTTTACTCTAATTTATCATCTTTAAATAACAATATGTAAATTTTTATATTTATTAAAATATTAAGGTGACAACTTTGGAATCATTTAAAATAAAATAATATAGCTGTCATAATATTCTTTATAATGATCCAAATGCTCACTGATTCGGCCATTGAATTATTACAGTTTATATAAACACTACCAATAAGTCTTGGTCTCGTTTTTGGGTCTTTTTATGTGTATTATTATTTCAATAATAACTATATTATTTATTTTTCACTAAGTAAATAATTTATGCATCATTAATGTATAAGCTAATAAGGTAAATAAATAATTCTTAGAAATTACAAATAAATTACCATCATAAATAAAAAAAAATTATTTCAAATGAGTATTTATAATGGAATTTATAGTCTGTATAACCTTATATTAAAAATAGTTTAATTATTAAAGTTTGAGTGATACATATTTCACTTTCTTTTAAATAAAATAAATTAAAGGTCTTAATCACTTCCAAATGGGTTCCAATGGATTCCATTTTGACCAAAATATGCCATAGGACGATATGTAATCATCCAATTATATTATTCCAAGTGTTAGAGTAATTTTATAATATTATATTTACCCTTAATTACCAGATTTACCTTTAACTATGGTAAATAAAATTTACCATAGTTACTATTCATAGTGCCCAAAAATATAAAGTATCCTATTAACATAATTTGGACCTACTGATTCTAAATATAGAATAAATTTTTCCAAATTGAAATCACAGAATTGGCAGAAATTAATTTAAAATTAATATCGTTGTTAAGAAAACGGGTTTTAAAAGTTAAAACATCGAAAAATATTGGAATGATTTTGCCTATGAATTAAATGTAAAATCATTGATAATTACATCAATTATATTAAATGGTAAAAATATATTCTATTTTTACTTTAAAACCATTCAATATTATAATTTAACCATATAAATGATTATGATGAAAAAAGCTGTTTTTAATTAAAATATAGCGTATTTTTACTATTCAATAAAATATGAAAGTTATCAGAATAATATGAAAACATTATCCAATGTAAATTTTGATATCCTTATTTTAAACAATAAATTTATTTTGTCAAATTGAACTTATAAACATGTCAAAAATTATATTTAAAATGGGTGTGCCATCAAAAGGCGGCAAAACGACATTTAAAAAAAATACTTATTTAACCCGAAAAATTTATTTTGATCTCATACCATGTTTTAGAAAAAGTGTAAGATGAATAATAATGTTATAAAATTAAAAATTTAGTTAATACTATTCATAACGGCTAGTTTAAAATAATATTATAACCATATGTCGTTGTTTAGGGAAACCTTGTATTGCGTACAACACACGCTATCGAGGAAGGGCGTGATTGCCTGTAATGCAAGCCAAGTAAGGGTTGCGTGTAGTGCAAGACTCCATTGTAGTTGCGTATAAAAAATCCAACCATATTTCATTAATACATTGAATATATATATATACACACACACACTCAATGTTGCGTAGAATAACAACTATCATACAAACTTGAAATTGTGTGTAACACAATCCAAGATTAGTGTTGTGTATACTTCAAGATAATACAGTGTTGTGTATAGTGCCAGAAAATCTTGGTGTATCATACAATCAATGATATGAAAGATATTAAAAATAATATATCTTATAAAATCTCAGGTTGTTACATTTGAGCTCACCACTTTATTAAGGGTTTTTTCCAGGATTCCAAGAAGTGTATTTTGATTTATATCAAGGGTTAAGCTAGAAGGATTAATGGTGTTCTCAAAGGATCATTTATGTTGTGTTTTATTTTCTAATGTGTAATGTAATGTTCATGTATGTAATCTATTTTCCAAGACTTCTAAACTGATCGGTCTTCCAGGACTTGATTCCTTATAATCATGCCATTGTATTAAAATAACTCACCAACTCTGGGCTTCTGGGGTCAGGGCGTTACAGTTTGTATCAGAGGAAGATTAACAATAACCTTGGAAACTAGATTTATAAAAACTATGATTATAGAAAATTACCCATAGATAGACTTTGTGGATTTTTATAGAATAACATCCTAGAATTTTGGTAATATAGAGATTTTGTGATTTTTTTCAAGCAATACATCCATGTCTAGATACGAGTAGGTAGAGGTGGCTCTAGAACAGTTGTACCTGGTACTGAAAACTCCCACAAGGAGTTTCAGGCTTGACCCGGGGTATCTTGATACATGAAAATAGTCCTTTCTGTACTCTTCGTTACGACACTCTCGGGGGATATGCTTGGGATAATTAACGTTTTCATTACAACCCATTATTAATTATTTAAGGGTAAATACTCCCTCAAAGAAAACATTTAATAATTATATATTATATTCATAATCATTTCAATTTAAGTTAGTTATTTTACATCTTTGGAATTAGGAATTGCGATTTATAAACTAACCTAGTGTATGTCGTTATTTAGAAATGGTTCCAAGTAGAATGAATGAGAAATTCAGCAATACACATGATCCAAAGATTAAGAAGGATGATATATTTCAGGGAATATGTGAACATTTAGAAGTGAAATAGTCTCCCATGTATTCTTATCAAATGAAGAAATAACATCATGTGTTAATAAGATAAGTAAGGAATTCTCTGAATCTTATTGCTTTAAAGGGAAGCAAGAGAAGAAAAGGGTGGAATAGAACAAGATGGATAAAGGGAAGAAGATAAAGAAGGATTTTTCCATATGTGATAACTGTAGAAAGAATCACCTTAGTAAATTCTTGAAGGGTATGGGAGTTTGTAATAAGTGTGGAGAAAAAGGACACAAACTATGTGATTTCAAGGATAAGAAATAGGTTTCAAATGTACAATGCTTCATCTTCAAGGAGTTGGGACCCTACGTGAATCAATGTCCAAATCATTAGAGTATATCCCAAATGCTGTTATTGGATAATAATCAAATTATGATACTACCTATGATTAAGAGGAATGATTAAGAGTTCTTATGCTGTTATTATATTATTGTGTCATTTTAGTATTGTATTAATGATGTAGATGTTATATGAATTATAGAGTATATAAGGATTGTATTGTAGTATTATTTCATTAAGGACTTAAGATTGTGTGGAACCAAGAAATGTGAGTCAATGGTAAGTTATATTTTTTGGAAAATATATGGATAAGAGAAAGATAAACATAAATATGATTCTGATACTGAGGTAGTCATTTTGGAATATGATATGATTGATCTGGATAAATTACATTACATATTCATGACTACGTTAAAACTGATTAATGATTTGAATATTCCATAATTTTTGGAGTTTACTACATTTCTGTATATAAGAATTATATCCATTATTCTATAAAAAATAAGGGTGCATGAAGGCAATCAATATAGTTATATGATAATTCAGGGTTTTACTCTGTTTTAAAAGAATACATGATGAAGGTATTTACTTGTTATTAAGTCGAAAAAAAGATCTTCATTGTGTTTTCCATCATTATAAATTTTGGAATGCGAGTTTGGACAGAAGTATTTTGGATAAGTCGAAAGGTTGGAATCGATTATGTTTGACATTGGATACTATTTTTAAGGTAAAATAATTTAATTAAATTATTTTTGGTTTATCATAAGAAGGAAAACACGGAGGTCGGGCGACAACCTGTTGCATCTGGCAAGGCGGAGAGACTTGAACCCACAACCGAAGGGCGACAAGGGTGGATAACCTACCACTGGAATACGTGATGTTTTGGATTGTATAATTTATTTTTATAAATATTTTTTAAAATGAATTATAAATTCATTATTTTTAGAACCCTATATGATTAGGATAAATAGAATATTTTTGAATTCTATTATATTTTGGAGTGAAAGATGAGTTTGTGATAGAAATTATTTGAAGGATGAAACTCTACATGTCAAGTATATTTTTTCTCCTATTATAAGAATAAATTAATTCCTAAAGATTAGGGAAGGGATATTAAATCAAAAAATATGTTATCCTAATACCTTATGTTTTTTTGAACTAACTAAATATTAAATCATCATAGATTGATGGATTTAAGTCCCTCAATTTTACACTTATTTGTGATTGATGACCTCAATCACTACCAAAAAATATTTACATTTTTCCTCCATTTATTTTTCCTAATTTCATAAAATGTTCATATAATCGAGATCATAATTTGGTGGTGACTTTTTCACTCCCTTTTCCGCTTATTAAGACTAAATTCAATTAACCCAATTTCCAATGTGGGTTTTCCACAAATGTATTTTCCTATTTTTAACCTTTTATTTTTGAAGACCAATTTAAAATTATGAGTACAAAATTTATTGGAGGAGGGTAGAATTAAACACCCCATAAATTTCATAGTAAGTTATATCATTAAATTAATTCAATAGCTTATACTACATGCAACACTGAGTTCGAGCACACCACAACTTACCAAACTAGCCATTCAAAAAGTGGTTATGAATAGTATTAACATCATTTTGAATGTTATATAATTTATATAATTTTTTCAACTATATTATTTGTTTCTTAGACATAATATGAGAACAAATTCATTTTTTTCAGATAAAATAAGTATTTTTTAAAAAATTCAATTTTACCGCCTTTTAATGATGAAACATTTGAAAAAATTATTTGACACTATTATATATTTAATTTAATGAAATTAAATTCTTATTTAGAAGTGGGATATAAAAATTTAGTTTGGATAAATTTTTGGTACGTTTCTGATAACTTTCATATTTTGACGAATAGTGCAAAATACCATGTTTTAATTGAAAACAACTTTTTTAGTCAAAATAATTTATTGAGATAAATTATACATTTTAATGGTTTGTAAGTATATTTAGATTATATTTTTATTATTTATTACAATGTGGGTCATTATAAGTAATTTTACATTTAAATGTGACATAAACACATGTCAATATTTTGATAGTTTTTACTTTTTAAAAACCCACTTTTTTGGTATTGACAATGGAAATTAATTTTTAATTAATAAATACAACATCTATGTATTGAATTTGGTAAAATAGACTTTATTTTTGAATTCATAATATCAAAATTACCTTAGGGTTAATATTTTTTATTTTTCTAAAAACATTCAATTTTTGATGAATAGTTAAAACACTGCGTTATTATTTAAACCTGGATTTTTATTTAAATTTTTATTTATTTTAATTTAATTTATTTTAATTGAAAATAGATACATAATACATATATATGTTCAATTTAATTAACTTGAGTCATTTTATAATAAAATTATATGTATTTTTTTTTGAACTTTTAAACCTATTTTACCCACCTTCTAGGCACGTTAGCAAATGTGCATAAAATGTAATTTTACCGGTTTTGTGAGTTGAATTTAAAAAATCAAAGAGACAAGGGTTAAATAAGTATGTAAAATTTAATCAATATGTTTAAAATAGTTTTGGTGAATAGTAAGTTTTGACTTTTATTTCCATGATTAAAAATAAATAGGGTAATTAAAGGTAAAAATGATATTATAATTACCCTAACACATGTCATAATTCTATTGGATAAGCAAAAATCTCCCAAAAAAATTATGAATAAAATATGTTCCTCTAGGTCCACTTGGGTAATAATAGGACATTTATTATTATTTTATTCAAAAAAGAGTTTAAAGTGAAAAATTAAATGTTTATTAACTATCCCATTTTTAATATAAAGTTATACATAAGATAAATTCACCTATAAATATTAATTAGAAAGATAAAAAAGATTTAATATATAATAGTATTTTATTTATAATTTTTAGACATAATATAAGTTAATTTATTTTTGACACAATGATGATGCAATAATTACCTTATTAATGAAATATTAATATAATTAATATTATAAATATTTAAATAAATGAATATCGATACATATGATGAATTAAAATAATTTTATAGGTTAATATGAAATTTTAGGTTTGATTAGATTTTTTTTGAAGTGATATGGTTTTTATGACTTAAAAAAATACCAAATAGTGTCAAAATTAAAATAAATTAATTTTTAAAACAAATACAATATTATTGGTTCATATAATATTCCTAAAAATATAAATTTATAAAAAATATCTTAAATTATATTATATATGTCATTAATGAACCACTTGAGGTTCTTTTGGGAGTTTAGAGTGTGTTTATTAACCATATAGTGTAAGAATACAAGAAAACACGGTAAAAGTTAAACTATTTAACTAAGAGTTAAATCTAAAATATAAGGTTAAAATTGTAGCATAAATTTTTCTAAAACCTATTGGTTGAGAGGTTTTAGATCTATCTCTACATTAACCACAAAATAATTTATTTTTTTCTCATTAGAAACCGAAAATGATTTTATTATAAAATAATATTTCAAACGTTTCCTAATGTGACCCTCACCTCTCTTATAAAATGGAACATCCCCTTCTATTAATTTCACACCTCCAAAGACATTTGAATCAGCAAACCCCGGCCCAAATATCCTCCAAACATTCATCCATTCATCCTAGAGGCCTTTTACTGGTCATAAACCCAACTTAAGGAGCCTGTTTGATCAAATCAGTAAGAAAGAATACGAAGAAGAGGTAAATATTTCATCACCTCTTTCAAGTTCTTTTCTTCTTGAAATTACTCTTTCTTATTTGATTCCATTATAAAATAATAACTCTAGTATATTATATATACAGTGATGTTATTATAAAAATTTTACAACCATATTCATTATTATACCCATCCTATAAATGACAAGGTCACCATATGTGCGTACGTATAGCTTACCGTCTCCACGTCGTGGTGTAGTTTGTTATTCGAACACTTCATTATTTGGTTGGGTATATTAATGAGTATAACCTATATAAATAATAAATATAACATGTTAATTATTCTATATATATGATATTCCATCTAATTATACTATATTTCACCATTAATATAATGATATTGTCGCTCATGCATACGTACAGATTACTGTCTCCACGACGCGATGAGATTCATTTCCACATTCACCATTCACCGATAATTATAAATATATATATTATAAATAAGTATGAAATATATGAAATAATAATTCTACTGAAAACACTAACACAGACACACACACACACACATATATATATATATATATATATCATATTCACTTAGTTCCGTTCAATACAATATGATAACGGAAACAATGTTTATGTGTATGTACGACCTACTATCTCCATAAACGGTGTTTTCCATTTCATATATCTATCTATTATACGTATTTATATTCTTAATTTATACGATATATAAATCATTTTTTATATTATAAAGGTATGTAAATCATGATCTAAATGATATAATCAAGAATAACCTGTTAAAACTCATACGATAAAGAAAGCGATTATTACCCAAAATGTTAATTTCACATGAAAATCATTATTTAATGGGTATTGTAAAGTCATAAATATATCATGTATGATATAATAAATATGAATATTGTTCTAGAATAATTTAATAACATACTATGGTCATTATATAGGAGGTTAAATGTACCCTCAGCTGAAGGAAAGTGCAAGGTAGGGGTTAATATCACAATGTCTTTATTATCTGAGATTGTTTTTACGTAGGTATCTACTGGGAAATATTTATTATCTATGTCCATGTTTCATAAAATAGTTTTCAAATGGATTCTTTTTAAGGTACTTTTTTACTAAAACATCAATTTAAAGGTTTTAATGATTTATTCTTGTAATCATTTCTCATTAATATCCATGTTTTCAAAATGGTTTAAAGGATTTATTAATATGGAAATGAATGTTTTAAAATGTTAGTTCCTTTCAAATGTTTCAAAGTGGTATGGAAAACTTTTATTCGAAACTACCATTTAAATTACTTTTTTTTATAAATTATGTGACATTAAAATTATTTCATGAAAAAAGAGATATTTCTCTCAAATATTTTTCCTGATCATTTTCAACTATGTCAGCATCTTTTACTAGATATTATTCGTGATCGAGGATGATTTATTATGATACAAATATTCCATATTTTATTGAAGGTTTTGTGTTATGTTTGACTGTGGATGTGTTATTTTTATATAATTCATGGTTTATAGATAATGTATCGACATTTCGTATGCTAGTTTTAGTATAAATGTTTATGTTATGTTTAATCCTTTTCATATGAGGAACACATAAGACTTAGTAAGTGATAGATGGAGCCCGCTATAGCTCCTAGATGCATCGGTAGGTCTCATTAGACAAACTAGTGTTTTGGAACAAGGCCTTGAAAAAATCATATTTGTAGTCTTGGTGCAAGGCCTTACAATGTGGTTATGAAGTCTGGCAGGCCTTCCATCATTATGAAATTGGATATTGATATTGTATGTGATTATTTGACTAGTAAACTATCACAGTGAAAAGTAAATGGCATTATTTGATTTATCTTTTCCATATGATGATGAATTTTAAATTTAAAAATCTTCTGATTTAGTTTTATAAATTGCCTTGATTTTTTATGCTTACATGTGAAAGATTCCACAATATTGTTATCCTTACTGATTGTTTGAGATCACCCCTTTATTATGTTTTATTTTCACAAGATTCCAATAAGTGTATTATGATTGATAAAAAGGGTTAAGCTAGGGTATTAATTTCATTCTCAACAAATCATTTATGTTGTGTTTTATTTTCTAATGTGTAATGTAATGTTCATGGATGTAATCTATTTTCCAGAACTACTAAACTGATCGGTCATTCAGGACTATATTCCTTGAAATCATTCTATTATATTAATATAATAGACCGAATCTAGGATTTTGGGTTCGGGGCGTTACAGTTGGTATCAGTGGAAGTTTAGAAATAACCTGGGAAACTAGATTTAGAAAAAATCTGATTAGAGAACATTACCCTAAGATAGGCTTCAAGGATTATAATATAAGGACATTCTATAATTTTTGTAATATAGAGATTTTATGAATATTCCAAGAAATATATCCCTATTTGGAAACGATCAGGTAGAGGTGGCTCTGACACAGATGTACCTAGGAGTGAAAAATATGACAAAGAGTTTCGTGCATGACATGGGGTATCCTGGTACACGACAATGGGCCTTGTTATACTCTTGTTTACGAAACTCCCAGGGGATATTCTTGGGATAATTCTCATTTTAATTAAAACCCATTAAAAAGGATTTAAGAGTAAATACTACCTCAAAGAAAAAAAATTATAATTATATATTATATTCATAATCATTTCAATTTACTTTAGTTATTTTACATGTTTTGAATTATTCATTGTGATTCATAATCTAACCTAGTTTATTATATTATTTAGAAATGGTTCCTAGTATAAGGAATGAGAAATCCAACAATACACATGATCCAAAGATTAAGAAGGGTCATATCATTCATGGATTAAGTGAACATTTAGAAGTAAAATAGTCTCCCATGTATTCTTATCATATAAATAAATAACATCATGTGTTAATAAGATAAGTAAATTATTCTCTGAGTCATATGGCTTTGAAAGGAAGCAAGGGAAGAAATGGATGGAATAGAGAATGATGGATTAAGGGAAAGGGGAAAGAAGAATTTTCCCATATGTGATAATAGTGGAAAAATCACCTTGGAAAATTCTTTAAAGGAATGTGAGATTGTTATATTTGTGGAGAAAAAGGCCACCAAGTATCTGATTGAAAGGGTAAGAAAAATGTTTCAAATTTTCAATGCTTCATCGGAAAGGATTTTGGACACTACGTGAATCAATTTACAAATCATCACAGTATACTGCAAATGATGCTATTGGTTAATAATCTAGTTATGATACTACTAAAGATAAAGAGGAATTATTAATTGTTATAATGTTTTTATTAATGTATTGTGTCATTTGAGTATTTTATTAATGATGCACATGTTATAAGAATTATAGTGTATATAAGGACTGCACTGCAGAACTATTTCATTAAGGACTTGAGAATGCATGGAACAAAGAAAAGTGACTCAATGTCGGGATAAATTTTTTGAAAAATATATGGTTCAGATAAAGATAAACCATAATATGATTCTGATACCGAGGTAGTAGTTTTGGAATAAGATGTGATTGATTTGGATAAATTATATTGGATATTCTTTACTTCCTTGAAACTGATTAAGGATTTGTATATTTCATCATTGTTGGAGTTTACTACATTATTGGATATGAGGAGTATATCTAGTATTTTCTAAGGAATAAGGGTGAATTAATGTAATCAATACAGTTATATGATAATTCATGGTGTCACCATGTTTTAAAAATAATTCATGATGAAGTTATTTACATGTTATTATGTGGAAAATGGGATCTTCTTTGTGTTTACCTTCCTTATAAATTTTGGATTGTGAATTTGGATAGAAGTATTTTGGATAAGTATAATGGTTGGAATCAATTTAGATTGACATTGGATACTAATGTTAAGGTTAAATCATTTTTTGAGATTATTTTTTCATTATCATAAAAAGGACAACCCAGAGGTCTGGCAACAACCTGTCACATCCGGCAAGGCTGCCAGACTTGAACCCGCAACCGAAGGGAAACAAGGGTGGATCAACTACCACAAGCATACATGATTTCTTGGTTTGTATAATGTAGTTTTTTTAAATATTCTGAAAATTAATTATAAACTCATTATTTTTGGAACCCTATATGATTAGGATAATTAGAATATATTTGAATTATATTATCTTTTGGAATAAAAGATGAGTTTGTGGTAACAATTAGTTGAATGATGAAACTCTTGTTGTCTAGTTTATTATTTTCCTCTTATTCTGTGAATATATTAATTCTTAAACTTTTGGGAAGGGATCTTAAAATCAAAAATGTGTTGTCCTAAAACCTTATGTTTTGTTGAAATAACGATATTTTAAATCATCATTGATTGGTGGCTTTGAGGCCCTCAATTTTACACTTTTTTGTGGTTGATGACCTCAATCAATCCCTATAAATATTTAAATTTTTCCTCTAATTATGTTTCTATAGTTTCCACCAATGGTTTTCTAATCGAGATCATAATTTGGCGGTGACATTTTCATTCCCTTTCTCTATTATTAAGATTAAATTTTATTAACCCCATTTCTGGTGTGGATTTTCCACAAAGGTATTCATCTATATTTAATCATTTATTTTAGAGAAACAATTTAAAATTACGAGGATGCAATTTATTGAAGAAGGGTATAATGTAACACCCCATGATTTCAATGTACGTCATATCATTAATATAATTCAATAGCTTGTGCTACACGCAACACCAAGTTCGAGCGCACTTCAACTTACCAAACTAGCCATTCAAAATGAATTTATAAATAGTATTAACTTTATTTTGAATCTTATATACTCTACATAATTTTAATATCCATATTATGAGTTTCATAGAAGTTATATAAAAACAAATTAATTTTTTTAGATAAAAGAAGTATTTTTCAAAAAATGCAATTTTACCGCCTTTTAATAGAGAACCCTTTTTAAAACCAATATTTGACACTTTTATAAATTAAATTTAATGAAATTAAATTAATTTTTATAATAAGGAAATAAAAATTTAGTTTGGATAAATTTTTGGTACATTTCTGATAACTTTCATATTTTGACGAATAGTGAAAAATACTATATTTTAATAAAAAAACTACATTTTTAATAGAAATAATTTGTAGTGATGTATTATTCATTTGAATGGTCTGTAAGTATATTTGGATTATATTTTTATTATTTAATACAATTTAAGTTATTATAAATAATTTCACATTTAAATTTAACATAAACACATGTCATTCTTTTGATAGGTTTTTCTTTATAAAAACATGCTTTTTGGTTTTGACAATGGGAAATAAATTTAAATTAATAACTTAAACTAATCGGTCTTTAATTTGGAAAAATATAATTCATTTTTGAATTCATAATATTAAAATTAGCCTAGGGTTATTTATTGGTATTTTTCTGAAAACATTTAATTTTTGATGAATAGTGAAAACACTGCCTTATTATTTAAAACCAACTTTTTATTTAAATAATTATTTTTTATATAAATTGGTTTATGTCAAAATAGATATATAATATCAATATAGTTATAATTTAATTCACTGAAGTCATTTTATAATAAAATTATATGTATAAAAATTTATTGAACTTTTTAACCTCTTTAACCAACATTTTAGGAACGTTAGCAAATTTTCATAAGACATAATTTTATCAATTCTGTGAGTTGAATTTCAAAGAACCAAGAGGCAAAATTGACATCATTATGTAAAATTTTATTCAATAAGCTGAAAATAATTTTTGGTGAATAGTAAATTTTAACTTTTATTTTGCACGGTAACAAGGAAATAGGGTAATTAAAGGTAAAAATGATATTATAATAACACTAACACGTGTCCTAAATCTATTAGATAAGTGTAATTCGACCAAAAACAACCTTATTAATAAAATATGAGCCTTTATGTCCAGTTAGATTATATTAGGACATTTTATATTATTTTATTTAAAAAAGATTTAAAATTGTTAAATTCAATGTTTATTAAGTTAACCATTTTTAATACAGGGTTATACCTAAGATAAATTTGACTATAAATATTCATTAAAAATATAGAAATATTTTCTATATAATGGTATTTTATTTATAATTTTTATACATTTTGTTGGTTAATATGACATGTTAGGGTTGATTAGAATTTTTATTTTGAAGTGATAATGTTGTTATGACTTTAAGAAAAACAAAACACCAAATAGCGAAAAAATTGACATAAATTAATTTATAAAACCAATAATATATTCTTAGTTGATATAATATTCCAAAAAATATATTTTTCTGCAAAAGGTAATAAATAATATTATATATGACATTAATGAATAACTTGAGGTTCTCTTGGAAGTTTAGAGTATGTTTATTAACCATATAGTGTAAGAATACAAGAAAACAAAGTAAGAGTTATACTATTTAACTAAGAGTTAAATCTTAAAGATAAGGTTAAAATGGTAACCTACAATTATATAAAAATATTTGTTGAGAGTTTTTCAACCTATCCCCACCTTAGCCTCTAAATAATTCATTTTGGATCCACTATAAACAGAAAATCTTTTTATTATAAAATAGTATTTCATGCTTTTCCTAAAGTTACCCTCACATCTCTTATAAAAGTGTACTTCTACTTATCTTACATTCACTCCTCATATATCCATTTGGCTCGGCCAAAACCTGCTCAAATATCCTCCCAACATTCCTCCAATAATCCTAGATTCCTTCCTTTGGTCAAAAATCCATCTTAAGGAGCCCTTTTGAACAAATCAAAAATAATAAACTCAAGAAGAGTTAAATATTTCATCACCGCTTTCAAGTTCTTTTCTTCTTCCACTTCCTCTTTCATTGTTGTGTCCATTATAAAATAATAACTCAAGTATCTTACATATACTGTGAGGTTATTATGAAAATGTAACTACCATATTCATTATTCTATCCATCTTATAAATGACAAAGTCACCATACGTTCATACGTACGGTTTACCGTCTCCACGTCCTGGTGTAGTTTTTTATTCAAACACTTCAATATTTGGATGGGTATAATAATGAGTATAACTAATGAAAGTAATAAATATAACATGTTAATTATTCTTTATATATGATATAACATCCAATAATATATGTTTTCACCACCAATAAAATGATATTTTTTCTCATGCATTCGTACGGATTACCGTCTCCATGACACAATGAGATTCATTTCCACATTCACCATTCAACGATGATTATAAAAATATATTCTATTAATAATTATGAAATATATGACATAATAATTCTACTTAAAACACACACATATATATATATATATCTGTGTGTGTGTGTGTGTGTGAATTTAAATATATATTATTCACTTAGTTCTGTTCAATATGATATGAAAACGGAAATAATGTTTATGCGAACGTACAGCCTACCGTCTCCATAATCGGTGTATTCCATTTCATATATCGATCCATTATACATTCCTATATTCATAATATATATGATATATAAATCATGTGTTATATTCTGTATCTATGTAAATCATGATCTAAATGATACAATCAAGAGTAACAAGTTAAAATGTGTGTGATAAAGAAAGTGATTGTTACCCGAAATGTTAATTTAACATGGAAATCATTATTAAATGGGTAGTATAAAGTCATAAATGAATCATGTATGATATAATAAATATGAATATGGTTTTTTAATAATTTAATAACATACTATGGTCATTATACATGAGGTTATATGTACCCTCAACCAAAGGAAAGTGGATAGTAAGGGTTAATTTCACAATCTCTTTATTATTTAAGGTTGTTTTTACATAAGTATCTACTGGGAAATGTCTATTATCCGTGTCCATGTTTCATAAAATATATTTCAAAGGGATTATTTTTAAGTGACATTTTTTTACTAAAACATCATTTTAAAATTTTCAGTTATTTATTCTCCGAAACCATTCTCATTAATGTCGGTGTTTTCAAAATGGTTTAAAGGGTTTATTTATATGGACATGAATGTTTTAAAATGGTTGTTCCATTCAAAAGTTTCAAATTGGTATGGTGAACTTTGATTAAAAATACCTTTTAAATGAATTCCTATAAAAATTATTTTACTTTTAAATTATTTCATGAAAAATTGATATTTCTCTCAAAGATTTTTAATGATCATTTTCATCTATATCAACGTCCTTTATAAGATATTATTCTTGATCGATGTTGATTTATTATGATGCAAATCTTCCATATTTAATTGATGGTTTTGTGATATTTTTGACTGTGGATGTGTTAATTTTTTTACAATTCATGTTTTATGGATAAAGTATTGACATTTCATATGCTAGTTTTAATACGAATGTTTATGTTATGTTTAAACCTTTTCATATGAGTAGTTCATTAGACTTATTAAGTGACGTGTGGAGACCACTATATCTCCTTGATGCATCGGTAGGTACCATGAGACAAACTAGGGTCTTGGGCCAAGGCCTTGACAAAATATTATTTGCAGTCTTGGCAGAAGGCCTTGACTATGTGGTTATGAAGTCTGACATTATGCATTCGTTCGGAATGAAATTGGATATTGATATTGTATGTGATAATTATAATAATATAATATCCATGTGAATAAGTTAATGACATTATTTGATTTATCTTTTTCTAAATTAAGATGAATTTTAAGTTTAAAAGTATTGTGTTTTAGTCTTATACATTGCCATAAATGTTTATACTTATTTTTGAATGATTCCACCATATAGTAATCCTTACTGAGCATTTGAGCTCACCCATTTCTTATGTTTGTATTTTTCCCAAGATTCCCAAAAGTGTATAATGATTGATAAATAAGGGTTAAGAAAGGGTATTAATGGAGTTATAAAAGGATCATTTATGTTTTGTTTTATTTTCTAATGTGTAATATAATGTTCATGTATGTAATCTATTTTCCAACACTACTAAACTGATCAGTCTTTCAGGACTTTATTTCTTTGCAATCATGCCAATGTATTAAAACATTTCACTGACTATGGGATTCTGGGGTCGGGAGATTATAATATCTACTAAATTATCTTATATCTAATTCCTTTCAGATACATGGTTTTAGGTGACAATGAACCAATCAACCATACCTTCAGGGTGGATGATAATACAAACCATATATCTCGAAATTCATGAAATATATTTTCTTATATGTTTAAATGGATTCATCATCATTCCACATAATATCATGTAATTATATATCTATTTTTTTAATATGAATAATGTACTTGTGAAAAAATAATCTCTTAAAATCATCCCACTCTGGATAGTAAATTTTATCGTGTTTGCTCGTGTTCTTGATAATATACCCCATTTTCCTAATTCACTTTCAAAATAATAAATATCCAAATTTACTTTTTTATGATATGAAAACTGTAGAACAGAAAATATAAAATTACTGGTACTAATCCATTTTTAGAAACTAGTATATTAATAATACTACTAAAATATTATTGGTGTTACCCGATAAACAAATTAGCAGTAACTTATTCCCTCTATTTCTCATTTGAGTGTTCAAAATGATCCATCTCTTGAGAATGATGTGTTATCATAGTAATTATATTTTGAATTCAATTTAAAATAACATTTGGTTTCTCATTAGTAAAATAATTAAATTTTCTTTCACATTTTGTACTATCATGTTTCCTTAAAATTCTACACATTGATTGAAACATAAAATAATAGTCTAAAAATCATAGTGGGAAACTAGATAATCAAGAAAGAAAAAAAATTATAATATTTATTAAATATTAAATCCTTATTTTTTACTCCATGAAACCATATGTTTTTCCCATTTCATTCATGGACATATATGCAAATCCTTCATGATGGAACATAGAGAGTTTGTAACTTATAAATCATATCAAGCTGTAGTGTCAAAATAAAATTGATGAAATAAAATTTTCATTCACTAAGTGATGATCGAGTATATTTCAATGCAACCATTTCAAATTTATTAGACTTAGGTATAACATTTTCAGGCCCACATCTACATGTAGTATCCAGATTGACATGTAATATCTTAGAAACTACACTCTCTATCATCTCAAAATTTCTAGGATATGTTTTATACATTAAATTATCAATATAAATATCCCTATACTTATGACTGGGGATGTCACATTGGTTTTCTCATCAAAGTATCTAATGAAAAATAATATTTTACTCTGATACAAATTTTAATCACCATGTTTTTTTTCAAACATATATATTCAATCCTAAAAGATGAATATTGAAAAATTTTGGAAAAAATATAGAAGACCATAAAATTTTGTGTCATTAGAGAATTGATACACCGTAATTCTTATTTTCGAATAATATTTTTAACATATCCAAAAAAATACTTCTATTGAGAACGCATGATAAAGATACCATATTTAATCATTTACTAATATCTAAGAAAATGGAGACATATGGAAGAGTGATCTCATAATCATTGTAGGGGTAAAAATTGAATATATCAACTAATTATCTTATGAATGAATAAGATAAAAATATGTTATTGAGATCGCAAATACAAAGTACAATGTTCATACCCAATCTATCATGGATCTGAAACCATTTCATATGTCAAGATTCAAATCCAAGACCATAAATTCAAAAAAAATTAGGAATCAGCACTTATTTATTATTTCATAATGGATCAGATATCATCACCTATTTCCCAATGTGAATTAAAAACACCGACTTGTTTCCCAAATTGGATCAAGAAATTCAATTTTCTTCTTATCAGTATCATAGGTAATATAAAAAATTACCTAGTTCATTAGATGGAGATATATTTCCCACCCAAAATATGGTACATACATTTTTATTCCAAAATATTATAAAATATTATTCAATTCATAATCATTAAAAAAGGAAATGGTTGTCATAATCATTTCATCATAGTATAAGCCACGAAGAAAACATATATCATAAACATTTTATAAATTTATCATATCATATCTCTTGGAAAAGGAATGGATATCATAATCCTCTTTTTATCATAATCACAAAAATAAACCATACCAATAAGGAATATGGAATTTAAAATTGGATCACATATATAGAAAAAAAATAAACAGCTAAGGTTCTTTTTATTGATGAATAAAAATTCCATAAAATATCATTAAAAAAATCCATGTTGTTTAAAATCACTTCATTAAAATATAAGAAGTTCCAAAATATAAACTAGAAAAATTATTTAAAGATAAAATTGAAAAGTAAATAAAAAGGAATCATTAAATAAATTTTTTTCATTATGATGGAAGTTTTTTTAATGATACAAAATTTTTAATAAATATTTGTTTAAAATTTAGTTAAAAGGTCTATGAATAATTGATCAGATAACGATAATAACATTCAATTTAAGCCATTATTTTTAAAATTTTAACATGGATAAAATTTTCATTTATAAATTCAATGATATTAGTAAAAATATTCATTTAATCATTTTTAGAAAATAAAGGAATGAATCAAATGGTTTTTTTGTGGAAGATAGAAATAAATTCAACTTTTCATTGAAAACCCATTTGGAATATTGATTACATAAGTAAGGATAAATAAAACGAAAACATGTATTAATTAGAAATAACCAAAGGTGATTAAAATCCATTTGATTCATGAGTGTTATATTGTAATAATTCATCATCAGAAACATAATCATAAACAATACCGATAAATAATAAGATTATAATACAAAACTCTTACCACAATTTTAACTTTTGAATCATATATCACATGAAATATAAAACATTTTATAAATATTTATATACATTTGTTTTATATAATGAATCATAAATGATATTCATGGTCTATAAAAACACCACCCAAAAGATACATGTGCTGAATAATGAATGTTACACACCAAAATAAAAGTGACATGAAAATCCCTTGTCTGATTTAGTAACTCTTGAATAATAATCCCCATGAAGGATTAAAATTAAATAAAACATTATATATCATGAAAATAATAAAATTATTGTTGTATCATACAAAATAGAAATAATTTCACCTTATAAAATAATATATATGTATAACAAAACAAATGACCAACAGAAAATAATTTGAGATGAAAAATCTCTTACCTTAAGTTCCATCTTCCTTTTTATAAATTTAAACCTCATGTATAATAAATATAGGGTTTTAATAAATATATTCCATAACCATACATATATATATCATGAAATATTATAGTTTCTTATAACAATTTGTTACCCACATATTGACATTTAATTTTTTATATCATGTTCTAGGTAATAAATATTTAATTTTTCGTGTCTGTTTTGGTGTAGAGTTTTTGATCTTTCTACATTGATCATTGATACACAATATTTATAGTTTTAAACAGGATATTAATGTGAAATATAGTCATTATATTTTTATTTATGATAATCCATTACTAATAGATATAGAAAATGAGTTAAACGATTCTTTGAGATCGTAGGTCATATGTATGTATGAACGCTATTTCCATATTTTTACCAGTTTGAATGAAAGAAAATTAAATATTAAGTCAATTTTACTATATAATTATTATTTCATATATATAAACCATATACATTGAATGTTTTCATATTACCTTCCATGTAAAGTGTAAGTGGAAAATTAATAACATCACTTTTTGAAGTGGTAATCCATCGTACAAATGGGCAACATTATCATATTCCCATAGAATAGAATGAAATAATGTTTATGTGATATTATAGTTATTCAATTATAATAATGTGGAAAATAAAATATATATACTTTGAATACATCATTATATCATTCTCTGAGAGTTGTTGATGGTTTAAAAATTAAAATGTTTTATGTGGTAGTAATCTTTCGTAAACATGATCGACTATTTAATTTCCCATTTTATGGAAAAGGTGGAGAATATATGTTATAAAATTAACAAACAATTGTTCAGAATACTTTAAATAAAAATATTTTTAAATCATCATAATTTTAGATGATTTGATGGAGGTGTATGAAAAATTTAATAGATATTCCCAGTTGTTAGTGATACCTCTTCTTCAGATAACCTCAATATGTTTTAACAAACATCATTCCTATGATGGTTTAATGATCAATACAAGGCCCTTAGAATGTAATTATGTGAGTAGGAAATTATTGGGTTAGTTGTTTTCTAAACCAAGTTGTTTTATATGTGTTATTTGTAGAGAAACGAGGGTTCACTTTTATAAGTGGGGGAGATATCACACATTGATTTTTGAAGTGTTCCCACATTTTTCATTTCCCACAAGGCTCTAAATTAGGCCAGTCATGATCATTAGATTGAATAAGGTCTATATATTTCTATATAACAAGATTTAGAGATTTTTTTTCCAATTTACATAATTACAATTTTTTAATAACCAATAAATCTATTTTAACGTTAATAACTATAATTAATTATTACTGTAATTTCCAAAAACATTATTTTGATATTTTTATATAATATTAGATTTTCTTATTAAAAATATGACATCCATTTTTTCAAATTAAATTCAATTTTTTGGGGAATTGTTATTTAAAATTAAGCACATATTTGGGAAAAAATCTAATTTTCTATATAGAATATTTTCACAATAATAGATTGTTTTAATATGAATTGTTAATATAAATTTTCATCCAAATACCTAAATTGGTTTAAACATATTATAATAAAACTGAAATAACTTGGTAAATTTTTTTAACCAGTGTGGATCTTTTAAAGTTATTTAAAATAAAACGATGTTTTTAATAAACATATTTATTTTTCACTAGTCATAAAAATTTATCCTTTTCATAAAATTCTTAAAAAATTAGTCAAATAAAATCTGAACATGTACATTTTAGAAATGGTATTAATTTATTAATTTAATTTTTATTACAGTAGAAATTTTTTTCATTTATTATTATTTATTAACCAATAAATAAATTTTTTTAGACAATAGTATCTTTCAAACATATAAATGTTTTACTAAAAAATAAGTACTTCTTATTCAATATGATTTATTTATATAACATAATTTTAATTTATTTTTAGAACATAGATATTCCATTTAATTCATCCATGTATTATGTAATGGTTATAATGATAATGATTAAAATATTATATTAATTATATATTTCTATTCACTAAAACTCGGTGTTGCATGTAATACCAAATATAAAAAAATTATTTTAATTCATAAAAAATATTCATAAAAACAATTGTTGTTATAATAAGGAGGAGGAGAATGGAGTAGTTTTTTTATAAAATTCCATCCTCAAACCACTCCTAGAAAAATCCGATGGTGGGTCGATGGTATAAAGTTAAAAAGGAACTAGATAAGAAAAAACCTAGCACCCCAAAAAGCCACCTGATCAAAAACCACTACCTCGACTGTTCTACAAGGAATCATGTCGGACTACTCTCAAGACCGCCCTCTAGAACGTACTAATAAACTAGTTAACCAATGGAACATAATGGTTGGAAGGTTCTATAACCTATGACATCTTTCAGTCAATTCATGGAAGCTGTATCTTCATCCACACTGACATACCACTGATGATTCCCCAATCACGTCTTATCCCATAGGATCCTTCTTCCATTTCTAAAACCCCTATTTATGTAATTTATAAACAATTAATTCCCAACTATATGTGTCAATTTTTTAAATTAAACAACCACTAAATCAAAAATTCAAATTACTCATTATATTCTTAAGTATGCCAATTATATGGTATTACAATCTACCCACTATTATGCATTTCAATACTAATATTTCTTACCATGAATTCAGTCATACAACCTAACATACATCATTCACAAAATAATTATTTAACCCAAATTTTTATTCTTTTAATGTCCAACAATATTCCATGGTGAAACTCCAAACACTAGTCTCTTAATTAATTTATATATTATCTATCACTCACAAAAATTTAAATACAAACATGTTGATTAAAATTAATATTTCCTCTATGAGATTTCATTGTTTATCAACCAATTCATAACTCCACTAATGGTGATACAAAATATGGGTCTCCCCACCTTATTAATTTACTTATTTATATGAATCCTTTATAGTCCAAAAAATATTTATGTATTGTTCTTACATTACCAAACCCATCCCTAAGCTAAATAATTAGTAAGAAACTTGTACATATTCTCATTTAAAAAATACTATGAAAAAAATTTATCAGTCCCCAAAATTTAATTACTAATATATGTTTAAAAATATATCCAAAAAAATCCTAGCCAAATAATAATCCCACTTATCATTAATAATATAACATAACGGATGTGGGTTCCAATGTGCCACATTGAATCTCATGGAGAGGAGTTTGTTGAACCTATCAGACCAATATTTTTTCAAGACACTCATCTTTATTTGAAAATAGATTACTTGAGAACCTATTCATGAATTTTTTAATCTATATTTATCTCATATTCATAAAAACACACACCTTAATTTCCTACCACATACCACCAATAGAAATATCATAGTGGAGTCCCCATCCAACAAAACTGATTGATGTTCCATAACATAAAACTAAAGAAACATCGATCAAAGTCTTGATCAACATACTTTAAAACTACCTTGAGAATGATTCTAATAAAAAAATTCCTTTACATACCTCATTCAAATGTAAAATATGATATTATTCCTTGTAAATAAAATAAAATTTACCTTATCACTAACATACAAAAGCTACATCATCCATCTAACATTCTGTCCCACTACATCAATAACCCTTCACACACAAGGGCCGTTTTTCTTATATGTGATATAATCCTCCCCATTAGGAGAATATCCATTTTCACTCCACCAAATAATTTTATTGTTCACCATGACCAATGTTTCATCTATTATTAAACACCGTGACTAAAAATTATCATTATACTAATTTATGAGTTCCAAAAAGAAACACTAATTAATATTAATTTTACATTCCTAAAAACATTATAAAGTTCATATGTCAAATTTCATCCATAACATGGGCCCCACTCCTTAAAAATTAATGGTGTGCTCCCCACCACATAAATTCACTAATATTTATCCATGACCTATACCATAAATGGTTCTATGAATACATGTTTTTTTGATCTAGATCTACACACATCTCGAACAATTTAGATGCATCACTAACTAGTGTCATCATATCTACTAAGGGAACACTCCATGTTCATATCAAAATAATTATCTAACTCTAATAAAATCACATACTATTGAGACCAAACATAATTTTGTAAAATTTCAACCATCATCATTTCCTATAGAATCTCACAATTTTTATTAGTCTGTGTATCACTTATTTCTAAATACACATTCACAACTTTGTCAGTACCATGAATAATTAGATAACTACATCTTGATCACTTTAGATTCCAATGAGTGTATGATACAATATCACTCTGAGGCATGATCCCACATACAACACCATGAGTGGGATTCCATCAAACTCAGTCTCACATTCCTAACAACCAACCATGATCTCATAATTTCAACCATATTTAGTATGAATCTCTCAGGGATACCAATATAAAAACTAATAATTCATCTATTTCATGCATTTCAATCGACCACCAATTGATCTGGGAATCAATAAATTACTCATTAGAGTATTCATTCTTTCTTGATTACGTATCCAAGGGACATTGGTCCATGTATCCTATTATTTATTCCCTATAATTACATGATTTTGAAATTAGTAAAACATAATGTGCTCATTATGAAAACTTTTCTTATGCATCAGATGAGTATTTTATTTCACTATTAGAATATCTATTAAACCATTATTATAAACAGAATAGCCCATTCATTCTACATGCCTATATAGAACTCACGTTATTGAGATAACTCCTCCTCTTGTGTTACCTTTTAATTTCTAATATTAATAATTGAATGTTGTAACACCCCTCTTTCTATTCCTAACCCTTCGTTCACTGATGTCATTGCCCAATATCATGGAAAAATGTCTATCACATAACATAGAGGCCAGATGACGCACATGTCATGGATCACATGTAACAAATCACAATTCAAATATTTTACATAACTTTAAAACTCATGGATTACTACACCTTATAGATCCAATTACATTTTTAACATATCTAGAATCACATACTAAGTCATCTTCCTACTATGGAATTGATTCTTAATAGTAATCCACATATTGGACTACCGCCTCGAGAATTAAAATATCATCTTTCAATTGTAATATATATAAATATACTAATATATAATGAAATCATAATAAGCTATTTTTTTGAATAACAAAAATACTTTAGTCTCATGGGTTAGTTTTTTAGAATTTTTAACAGAATATTTAATTTATTAAAAAGGGTTCATCAATATGGAACATAGATCATGTATAAATCTATTAAGTATGTCTATACACTCTAAATCTAAATTATTTGATTGTAGTCATAAACATGAACTATGTTTCATATACATATATCCTGACATTATAAAATATATATATTGTGTTCTATGATCAATAAATCTCCACATAGATGAACATATTTCATTTGAATCCTACATGATTAATATGAAACATGAATATGATTCATTCCACATATTAACTTTCTAATTTTCAATGGTTCAAGACCAAAAAATATTGATTAAATTAAAAATATGAAAATTATTTTCATCAAAATAATTGAAATTGGTTAAATTTAACATTGAAGATCCATAACATTAATCCCAAGCCTTCAAAATTTTGGACTTCTTCTGTAAAAAGTTGTTCAAAATTAAAAAATAATATTTCTATCATATTTGTTGAAAATTTTCTATATTAACTATCTACCATTTCCTAAAATAGTAAGATAAGAAAAGGATACTCTAATACATTTTTATAATTCCCCCAATCCAGTTTACTAAGAATAGTATCAAGAACGGGTCTCTACATGATCTCACATTCATCACCGTATATAGTGGTGGATTTTGAATAGTGTAAAGAGTGTATGGTGTGATTGTGGGGAGATAATACACTCATATTAGTGTATAAAAATTTGAAAATTATATTCTAAATATAATCCAAAATGGTAAACATCATATTACGGATAAAGAACAAAAAAAATGAAAAATGGGTAAATAATGAAAGAAAAAATAAATTCATGAAACTAATTGACCTATTATTTTACCTATCACACATAAAAATAAAATAAGAAAGAAATACAATGAAACTTTAAAACATACTCAATCATCACCTCATCCTAGTATCAAGTCCATCAAATCTATCTTTCTCATTTATGATATGTCATGCCTCTATACAACCAGAACCTACAAAAAATGGGGTTTTCTTAGGAACCTAATATAAATGGGAACCTAAAATGGGTTTTATTACATAACATAAAAGGTTTCCTCCAATGTGGTTCCATACATAGATATTGAATCTAGTGGAACGTGCATGTGACAATCCTAAGAAAATAAATAAAAACATAACTGTAGTTTCAAAATAAATAAAATCATCGATCCTTATTTTCTAATGGGTGTCCTTATCTATAAAACTTATAGTTATCCCTTCCCAAAAAACCATCATATTTTATATAATATTTTGGAATACCATATATGTGGACTATGTCCAAGGTCCAAAAAAATTTATTATTGGGCACATCAGATCCATGGAACTATGTCTAAAATCCACCAATGATATCATAATTGGAATATAAAATCTATAGAATCACCTCATGGTCACATTAGATTTATATAAATCATTGTCACATCACATTCAAGGAACTAAATCCATGTTACCCCAACCAAATCATAGTGGGATACCAAATCACTAAAATCACCTAAAATTCCACCTAAAATACTAACAAAATGACTACGAAATCTATGAAACTACAACCATGGTCGGCCGAAATTTATCATAATGGTCATACTAGATCCCTAGAATCACATCAGGGTCCCCCAGTAATTATATAAATTATGGACACATAGGATCCATGGAAACTATATCTGTGGTCCCCATACCAAATAGAAATTGGAAAATTAGATCCTTGAACTAACATATAATTACTCCAATCATAATTAAAATGGAATACTAGATCATTAGATTTATATCAATGTAGACATATAATAATAATAGTATTCATCACATTTAATCAATTTCATTAATAAAAATTTCACAACATAGCTGGAAACATGATTCATAAGTAATATCCAAAAAATCCCTTGAAAATCAATTAATAATTATCCTATGATTTTCAACTGGAAAATCACATCATCAATGTTATGAACCAACCTAGGTTGACCCTGAACCGGTCACCTGAGTCAGTCCGCGACATCGATCGAGAGGTGTTCCCGATCCTCCTGGGAAAGCGACAAGTACCAGGGAATACACCGAGGCTGTGGTGATAATTTAACCCAATAAAAATAAATAAATCGGCAGAAATAATATAGAGAAAAGAATAATAAATAAACCAAACAAAATGACTAATCATGAATGTAATAAAATAACGCTAAATGAACTTGATGTATGAACTAACTCCGTTTAACCTCACAGGTCACTCTCTATCTCAACGATCAAGTGCCTCCCAAGGTGAGCGAACTCAAGTTGTAGCCTACACAAACCCTAAAAACAGAAAATAAAACTATAGGTGTGACAATTAAAACCCATTAGGATATCCTAATATCTATTCCCAATGCACTACATTTAAAATAAAAGAAACATCATTTCAAGGTTGACCTACAATTTATGAAAGTATGTTTTTTCCACGTTTTTATCTCCAAAGCAAAGTGCAAACCATTACCCTTATCCATTTTCAAATCTAGTTTAATATATTTAGTGTCAATGGAATTTTAGGAAGGGGAAGTGATGATTATATCTTCAAATTTGAACACAGGGGATTAAACACTTTCATTTGAAAATAATTTTTTTCAAACCTTATCAAAACTAGTTTACCACTTTCCATGGAAAAAAATATACCAAAATGCAAAAAAAAAACTCACACAACAAGGTCAATGTCGGTATACATATAAGAATCATAATCACTACTGCAAGAAAAAAAACAAAATAGATATAAGCGAACCTAGGAGATAAAGAATAATCCAGAAGACACCAATACATGAGACCTCATCCTCATTGACATGTGACGCACTATGAAATCAAAACGCCTAATACGCTCGACCATCATTTCTCAAGAAATCCAAGGGAAAATACCATAGTAATAAACCAAATATATCCACCTACTATGGGCCACTAGTTAGTATCATAACCTACCAGTGCGACAATCATTATTAGAATATTCTCTCAATATTCAAGATTCCCATGTCTTAATTATTTTAAAAGGGGGTGAGGCAACTGATTCCATCCAAACATCAAATCACATACATATACATACATAATAATAATTCACATTGGGAATCACCCCAATCCACCCCATGGGACAACCTCTTTCCTTTAAACTGTTCAAGTAGCAGGGAGCTTCTAAGTGTGGGCCCCCCCCAAACAGTCAGTCTCAACAAGGCAGGGGAGTTATTTTAGGTGGGATTTTATCAAAACAATTTCATCATATTCTATAAAGTGTCAAATGGTCATTAAACACATTTCACAATCAGCAATTTTAAAAGAATAAAATTATTTTTCCAAGAAGGAGGAAATACCACAACTTTCTCTTTGACAACCATTTAAAAGAAATCCAACATCCTTATAAGATCAAAAATAGTTGGAAACCATTTATGGAGCCCCGAAATACAGCATCAGAAGTTCAAAATATTTTTATAATACCAAACCAAAACATTTTAGTTATCCAAGTAAACCATCAAGTGCAGACCAACAAAACATTTATTTAATGAAAACAGTGTGCACAAACCTAACAAAACAACAACATTTTACACACCACACGAATTGAATTATAAATTTGAATAATAAATGAATTAATCACAAGTTTCCCAAAAATATTTATCACACATATATATATAGGGTGAAAATATGAGAAAATCAAGGAACTTATATTTTAAAATGCAGTGAAATGGAAACCTACCTCAAGATCAAAGCACGACAACAACACACCCTCAGAACCAAGGAGTGATGACAAAACGTGTGTCTAAAACCATGCGATAATGTACAACAACCTATATACAAAATATCAAGGACTCAAACACATACAAAAGCTCAACTAGGGTATGCGAAACCAAGCGGTGGGTTGAAACCCTCACCTCAAATCCAAATCCCAATGAAAACACCCACTTGGAATCAACACATGTGGTCCTAAATAGCTACCTATACCAAAAATTTCCCTTAAGAAAATAGAAATTCTATCACAATGAAAAATTATTTGCATTAAAGAGGTTACCGGTGGAGTGCTGGTGAGGCTGGTCGGAGAAGGAGACGAGGGAAGCAGCAGGGAAAAGGAGGCAGGGGATGGTGCTAGATAACAATGCAGTCGGGTGGCAGGGAAGCCGGTCAAGGGTGTTGGTTCGGGGGATAGGACTTGTCGAAGGTGGGGGTTTCTATGCGGGGTGACGGTGCTGCTGCAAGGAGGTCGAGCTCTAGGAGTGGTCTCCATAGAATAGGGTCCCTGGCCTGCTTGAATGCATCTAAGGGAGTCAGAGGGGTGTTGTCAGCTAAGTGGATGAAGCTCAGGCTGCTGCGAAGGGAAAAAGGGTTAGTTCTAGGTTGATAGGGCGCGCTGAAAGGAGGCTGATGGGGACAGGGATGGCTGGTACACTATAGAAAGGGATCTGAGAGGGGTCTCATAGTAGAAAACAGGGCAGAAGGATAGGTGGTCAGCCCATGAGTGCTTTGCAGGAAAAGGGGGGTCGGGTATTCAAGCGTGAAAGAGGGTAGCAGGTCTTAACGTGTGAAGAAGGGAAGACTGGTGGGTGGTTGGGTGAGTTGCATAAAGGGAGAGATGTGATAGGGTCCGAGGTTGCTGGATCCCGCCACATAGAGGGAGGGGTGCGATCGGGGTGATGAGGTGCTGGGGAGAAGTGGTGCACCGCTGAGATGGAGGGAGGTCGGGTTTGATGGTATCCAGGAAGCAACAGAGTTGGTGGGTGTGCTGGGAAAGGAAAGAGGCGGAGGTGCGTTACAGGGGAAGAAGGTGGCGGCGGGCTAGCTCTAGTGCAACAAGGGAAAGGGGTGGAGGGTCTTGGGAAACCATAAAAAAAGAAGAAAAAAACCAACCTTAACAAAACCAATTAATATTATATAACCCACTAATAATAATATTAATAATAATAGGAATGACAATAATAATAATACTAATAATAGAAATATTAATGACAATAATTAATATAATAATATCAATATTAATATGAGAAACAAAAATAATAATATCATGATCGTAATAAAATTTAAAGTATTTAATTCATTTTAATGATACTAAAATTAACAATTTTAGTGTTTATCATAAAATAAAAATATTGAAATTCTTAATAACCATAAAAAATATTTAAATGTCATAAAAATTAAAATTTATTTATTCTTTTTAATTCTTCAAATACAACAAGGCAACGCGGTTTTCTGGGAAAAGCTGTGTGGCGTCATGCTCCGCCCGTGCATCCAGTGATGTCTAACCCAAAATGCGCACTTTTTAACATAGACTCAAAATTTTCGTCTGAGACTCACCTCGGACCCCAGAAAATTTATTTAAGGATAATGAAATAATAAAATAAAACAAATGCATTGGTCGTGGTGTGACAATTCTCCCCACCATAAGGGTTTCTATCCCCGGAATACCACAACAACTTCCAGTCGATTGATCAACACTAAGGATTGCACATAAATATGATCCAACCTCTTAACACAAGGACATTCCACCAACCACCAGTAGGACTCAACCTCATTGCCTTAAACAAATCACCAGCAGAGGGGAGGTCTGAATAGAATCCTCACTATAAAACATCAACTAGCATCTAACAAATACTTTAGGGAAAACCCAAAGAGATGATGGATCTCCCCATCATATAGAAACAACCTACTAGAGACCATACAGAAATCCAACATAGGCCTGAAGCGGGCCATACTCAAGCTATAAAATTCTCAAACAAAACATTTCATTCACTCACTTCTATCCAAAAGGGGATGGAGTTGATCCGAATAATATGTCAAAACCAAAACCCATTACCCCATGGGAGAGGTGGGAGGGCACAAGGATTGGATCAATGAAACCACGACAGACCACTACTCATGACCCACCACATCAGGATGGACACAAACCAAAGTATTAACTAATTAACATGGGTGGTCCACAAAAAGTCACTAATTTGAAGCCTCACATCCAAAAAGGCAGAATTTCCGATATTTCACAATGGATAAGTCCATCGCGCTCCATACGATAAGAGGAAATTTATAATGATGGAGAAACCACAATTCAAATGCTAAAACTGTCTCACCGCAATGATAGAGGCTCAACCTTAACTAGACTCCTTAAAATTCCCCAGGGTTCTGTACTACATGCAAGCTTCACTCCGAGGCCTTTTGGCTACAGATCTAATGGATGAAGCGTCTTCTGCCTCACAGTAAGGTTCTGATAACGCCAATTATAAACATACACCTTATGATTTAACAATAGAAACACGGTATTTTTAAATTAAAATCATATTGGCATTGAAAACCAGAGTTCATCAAAAGACCCACGACATTCCCATACATTTCAAAACCCAAAACACCCTTAGTACAAAAAAATGATAAGAGATCCCTTACACTGGAAGGAATAATACACATGAAAATTTAAACAAAACCTCACCAACACATCACTTCTGAGAACATCATCTGCAATACATTATAGCAACACACCGACAGAATCATCGCAAGTGTCCTAGGTGTCAACATGCCTAAAAGGGTTTCAGAGCACTTGGGCATGACAGCTTCTTGGAACCCAGCATGCCACACTGATAACAGATGAGGATCTCTCACTCTAAAGATGTTGATGAACGATCCTGATGCTTTTTTATTCCACGACCTATTCCATACACTCTCAATTTATTACTAATTTCCTTTCCAAAAATTTCACCAATGTTCATATGGATCAAAGAAGGGAGGACTTCTATGAGCACTCACGCCATCATGGCTTCGACATAAAAAGCTCGTCTCACCACATCAACAAAGGAAGTTAGGTTATACTCCAACACCTTCAACTGTAGATCATGGTGGAGACCCACCACAAATCATCGAGCCTTTATGGGGTCATCTATGGCATACCCTGAATCACAAGGGACTAGCTCCGCAAATCACTGGAAATATTCAAACATGGATCTATCTCCCTACTGCAGACAACACATTTCCATCCCCCTTCTCACCCTTTCTTCTTCAGAGAAATACTAACGAATGAAAAATTCCTTGAAGAACTCTTATGTAATCTCTTAACGGGGTGGGTTCTGAGACACCGACTTCCACCACATCCCCAGTGAACCTCCAAGCATAAAGGGTGCAAACTTGACTTTCAATGACTTGGGCAACTCAATGAGGTTAATGTCCCTTTCAATCTTATGAATCCACTCCTCCGCTATGGAAGGGTCTTCTTGACCATAAAATAAAGGTGGATCCAGCTACCAAAACTCAAGAATAAAATCCTTAGGTTGATCAACCTCACTATGATCACCCATCGAAGCATCAAGGGCATATCCACCAGAGAAGAAGAGTCAAAAACCCAATCTAGACCAACTCAATAAAAAATACACAAAAACAAAAGCTGCATAAATGACAATATCTAAAAAAAGAAAACAATCCATCATAAAATCAAAACATTTCTTTTGAAAACATCGTTAATTTAAAACAAGATTGGTGGGTTAAACCCTTGCCATTAGAAATATTTAGAGTCTCAATAACATGAATGAATCTGTGCCTCCATGGATATCCATCCACCATTCAAGAAATCCATTCAAATTCCAACATACCATTATGAATTTGAGAACCCATCAGAACACCAAGGACAAAAAAACAATATCCCTTTCCAAAAATATTTAATTCACCCCATTTCCTGAATAAAAATCCCCAAATTAAACATGTCATTTCAAACAACCATTTTTCAAAACCAATTTTTCTGATTCAAACCACTTTAAAAAGTAACAGGAGACTCAAAACAACTCAAATAGGGAACTAGTGTCAATGGGTGACTTGAATATATGGTTGGCAGTCATATGCCAAACACATCACCAACATAGAGAGCCTTTTTGGACCTTGTCCATATCTCCACATGGCTTTATAGACCATGTGGATTAGGAGGACTAGTATCCCAACTTCCTTTTTCATATACCAATCTGAAAACATTTCCATAAGAACCCAAATAAACAAATTAAACCAGACATCCCATGGAAAATCAAGGATCAGAACGAGCAAGAGTTCACGACGCTCTTCCTGCACCTACCCCTCGAGTTTCAACAATCCTACTCCATATACCTTGAAATCCCATATAACAAATGGTACTCTAAAATGGAGGTCCTCTAAGATTTGACATGCTACGATACCATTTTGTCATGAACCAACCCAATTCAACCTAGAATCGGTCACCTAAGTCAGTATGAGACATGGCCTGCGAGGCATTCTCGATCCTCCAAGGCTGGCGAGAAGCACCAGTGCATCAATAGAGGTTGTGGGAACGATTTCAACCAATACAAAGAAATAAATCATTAGAGATAATACAGAGAAATGTAGAATAATTAAACCCAACAAAAAAAAATAAACATAAACAAAATAAAATAATTATAATCAAACTCAACGTCCGAACAAACTCTGTGTGACATCACAGGTCACTCTTCGACTCAATGATCAAATGTCTCCCAAGGAACTCACACTCAAGATGTATCCTCCACAAACACTAAAAATAGAAAAGAACTATATGAGTGAGTATTAAAACTGAGTAGGCTAGCCCGATAACTTTTCCCAATGCACTAAATTTAAAATAAAAGAATCATCATTTCACGTTTGAACTAAAATTTATAAAAGTATGTTTTTCCAAGTATTTTATTCAAAATCGTGGTACAATTAATTTCCTTTTACAATTTTCAAATCTAGTTTCATTTCATTAGTGTCAACAGAATTTTTGAAATGGAATGTGATGTGTATATCTTCAAATTTTTACAAAGAGAATTAAACACTTTCATTTGAAAACCAGTTTTTTGAAACCTAATCTAAACAATTTTACCACTTTCCAAGGAAAACAATAAAAAAAAATCACAAAATAATTCACTCAGCAAGGGTAGTGTAGGTAGACATATAAGTATCATAATCAGTACTATAATAAACAAAACCAAATAGACATTGGTGAACCCTAGAGATCAAGAATAATCGAGAAGACACCTATACATGAGACCTCATCCCCTTTGACATGTCACATATAATGACATCAAAATTCCTAATATGCTCGACCATCCTTTCTCAGGAAGGCTGACTGAAAATCACATAGTAATAAACCCAATATATCTACCTACTATGGGCCACAGGTAAGTACCTAAACCTAACAGTGCATAAATCATTCTTAGAATACTCTCTTAATATGCCAGATTTCCATGTCTCAAGTATTTGAAAAGGGAGTGAGGTAACTGATGCTAGTCGAGAATCCAATCACATACATATATATACGTAATAATAATGAACAGCATGCATCACCTCGAGCCACTCATTGGAAATAAATATTGCCTTTAAATCATTCAAGCACCTGGGAGATTCTAAGCATGGGCCTCCTAAACAATTAGTCGCAACAAGGTAGGAGAGTTATACTACGAGGGTTTTCATCAAAACAATTTCATCATTTTCCATAAAGATCTAAACGGTCATTAAATACATTTCAAAATCAGCACTTTAAAAAGAACCAACTTCTTTTTCTAATAAGGGAGAAATACCACCACTTTCTATTTCACAACCTTTTAAAAGAAATCCATATTTTTTATAAGATCAAAACTAATTTTAAACCAGTTAGAAAACCCCAAAATACTACATCTCATGTTTCCAATATTTTTATAAAACCAAACAAGAACATTTTATTTTTCCAAATAAACCATCAAGTGCAGACCAAAATAAGTATTTAACTAATGAAAATAGTGTGCATATACATAACGAAAATACTTCATTTTTCACACCACAATGAATGATTTAATAATTTACATAATAAATTAATTAATAAAAAGTTTCAAAATAATATTTATCACATATATATATAGGTCACAAATAGCTGAAAAGAATGTAACTTAAATTTTAAAATGCAGTGCAGTGGGAACCTACCTCCAGATTAAAGCGTGACGACAACCCAACCTTGAAACCAATGAAACATGACATAACGTGTGTCCAAACCCATGTGATAAAGTCCATCACCCTGCACACAAAATATCAAGGACTCAATCACATACAAAAATCTCAACTATAGTATGTAAAACCAAGTGGCGGGGAGAAACCCTCACCTTAAATCCAAAGCCCAATGACAATGCCCACTTGGAATTGCCTCGTGCGGTCCTAAAAAGATAACTATATCCAAAATACACCTTAAGAAAACAAAACATATATCACAAACAAAAAGGATTAGCATAAAGAAGGCTTCCGGTGGAGTGCCAGTGGGGATGGTCGGGGAAGGAGACTATAGCGGTGGCAGGGAAAAGAAAGCAGGGGTCGGTGCTAGATAACAATGCAGCAGGGTGGTAGGGAATTTGGCCAAGGGTGTTGGTGCTAGAGAGTGTCCTCGCCGAAAGTGGGGGTTTCTACACGGGATGATGGGGTTGCTGCAATGTGGTCGAGTAGGAGGAGTGTACGCTGTAGAACAGGGTCCTTGGCCTGCTTGCATGCAACTAAGGGATTTAGAGTGGTGTTATGGACTGAGTGGCTGAAGCTCAGGCTACTACGACGCTAAAAAATGTGTCACGCTGGGTTGATGGGGTGCACAGAAAGGAGGATGAGAGGATCGGTGTTAGCTGGCATGTCCGATCAATGGATCCGGGAGGTGTATTGTGGTAGGAAACATGGCATAAGAATAGGCGGTCAACCAAGGCATGAAATGCTGGAAAAGGGGGGGTCGAGTATTCAAGCGTAATGGAGGGAAGTAGGCATTCAATCATGAAGGAGGGAAGACCTGCGGGTGGATGGTTGAGTTGTAGAAAGGGAGGGAGGCGGCTGGGTCCGGGGGTGACAGATTGTGCCACACAGATGGAGGGGTGTGTCCGGGGTGATGAGGTGTTGGGAAGAAGTGGTTCACCGCTGAGATGGAGGGAGGCCGTGTTCGACGGCATCCAAGAAGTAGGAAGGTTCGTAGGTGCACTGGGCATGGAAGGAGGTGGAGGGCGCTACAGGGGAAGAAGGTGGGGGTGGGGTGGCTCTCACGCAACAAGGGAAAGGGGCCGAAGGTCATGGGAAACCCTAAAAAAAAGAAAAAACCAACCTTAAAAAACCAATTAAAATTATAATAACCAACTAATAATAATATTAATAATATTAGGAATGAAAATAATAATAATAATAATAATGACAACATAAATATTAATGATAATAATTAAAATAATAATATTAATATTAATAAGAGTATTAAGAATAAAAATATCATGATGATAAAAAAATATTAAAGCATTTATTTCATTTTAATGATATTAATATTAACAATTTTAGTGCTTATCTTAAAATAAAAATATTGAAATTTCTGATAATCATAAAAAAATTAAATGAAATAATAAATTAACATTTATTTATTCTTTGTAATTTTTCAAAGAAAACAAGGCAACACATTTTTATCAGCGAAGTCGCGCGGCGTCATGCTCTGCCCATGCGTCAAATGACATTGAACCCAAAACACACACTTTTTAACATAGACTCAAAATTTTGGTCCGGGACTCACCCCGGACCCCAGAAAAATTATTTAATGAAAATGAAATAATAAAATAAAATAAAATCCTAGGACTGGGTTACACAATGAAGGGGTATTATATCCAAAGTGGTCAGCCCAAAAAAAATGTAGTCTTATAAATCTTTTATAATAAAAATCCCTGATCAAAAATACTAAGGACCCTATTTAGTATCTCTATGTCCATTTTGATAGGCTCTCCATATATAGGTATAAGCTCTATTATACCTTAATAACCTATAATTGAAAAAATATATATCAATTTATCACTCTATCTTAATCAAAGGGGTATATGATGGCATATATAGTTCACTAATTTCATGTAGTCATTTAATTTATAAGCTTAAAAAGGATTATGTAACTCAACATAAATTATTTACAATTGAGATCCAGGCCATCGATAGTCTGATTATCTATAAATTTCACAGCATTCCATCACGGACCTTTCAATTTTTAAATTAAATATAGTTGAATTAAATTCAATATATATGATTTCAATAAAAAAATACATCATATTTTGTGGTGTAAGTGAGTGTAAAAGGGTATGTCAGGGACATTATCACTCTTTTCATTTTATAATTATGCATTAAATTTTAATAAAACAGAACTATCTTGGAATAAATATTTTTTTAGTTTTAAAGGAAAATCTACCATGGTTATGACACCATATATCAGATTTCATATCCATTGAACAATTTAAATGCATAAAATGAAGAAAATTTCTTTGGGACCACATGCTTAAATTTCACGTCACAACTATCTTTAATGTAGATTATCATATCTCACATACTCTTATAAAGAGATTTTGAATTTATATAATCACCTGAGTCCATATTAAACATTAATACAAAAAATTTAATTGATTATTGTTATATTATAATTCATTAATATATAAATATTTTTTTATCAATTTTATTCAATTTGGCATGAATTCTTAATTAATCATTGGCTGAACCCATTACAGAAGAACTATGTTCTTCCACCCATGGTATGTGTAAAATTTATCCTTAGAGACATTATATATGTATTTATACCATCTTAAATTTTAAAAATCATCCATTTAATACAATTGATTCAAAACCCCCAAAATTAAATTAGTTCTATGACTCACCACTATAGAAACAATTCTAGAAAACTTCTAGATAACATATCAGGTCCTTTTTTAGGAATGATAATAAATATACTAAAATAAATACGACCATTTAATGTTAAATTTAAACAAATTTCACTAAAATAATTTATGAAAATCATATTACAAATGTTGTGGTGAAAAATATAGGCTGAAAATTCAATCCAAACTCATGGGATACCCTCTACCGAATCATAATGAAATTCCCATCAATTGGGATGATTTCCTCTAAAATATAATCTAAATACTCATTCATTAAATTTTTAAATAAATATAAAATTATTTGATATTAGAGAAGATAATGAAATGATGATGAATTTGTGATTTTACCAAGTAATTCTCTTATAATATCCCTCATATTCATCCCATAACAAGGCTAATTAATAGAGGGAGAAGAGGTGTGGAGTTGGATGAATAGCCACCCAAAAAACCATATAAGTATAATCTAAATGGGGTGAAAATAAATGGAAGAAGTACCATGAAATAAAATCTTTGTAGAACCACTATTTTGTGAGTTGGATCTTACATTCAATCTAGTGGATCACAAACTATCCATCCTGGGCTCACCAACTAGCCGGTGGAACCAATTGGGAAAAATAATGACTTCTCTTGCAATTAAATCATTAGTGTCTTTAGGTAAGCCACCCAGACACCTCATTGACACATACCCTTCCACTATACTACCATATGTGCGTCATATCATTTTTAAATCATCTATTTTTAGGTTTAAAATCTCAAAAACCTCACTCTATGTCCTGGTTTTAAAACGAACCACTTATTAATCAAAAATTCAATTTTCTCTTGAATTTTTCAATTTTTACCAACATAAAAAATTGAAAATATCATGGAAATTTATAATAAATATATGTAGATATAATAGTGGATAAGTGAGAGAGTTAGGTTTCTTAACATGATCAAATTTATAAATAATTTTTCTCTAAATGAAAAAATTATATTATAATCTTTAGTAAATAGGGAAGAAAATTATTACAATGTTCAATATTAAATATGGTCATATTTAAATCAACAATAAAAATTTTATTTATCAAAAACTAATATTTAATTAAAAAAGATAAAATTTATTAAGGTATTTATTTAGTCTAACATGTTGTTTTTAAAATAAATTTTTTATTGCATATGTGACTATATAAATTAGTTATTTGTTTAATAATGAACCTATTATTTAACCACAAAGAATTAGATTGTGAGAGTATGGAGGACTTTATTCCACAAAAATGTATCATGTTAATAAGATGATAAAAAAATTTAAGTGGAAGGAGAAAATTAATTTTATTTATTAAATGAGTTGTTTGAATGGTGGGACAAACAGAATCATGTTATAAAAAATTATCTGAAATTAATAATTGATCTATTATAAAAAATATGAATCAAATTTTTAAAATTAATGGCATGGAAAAATTAACCTAATTCGATGAACTATATTTATTGGATGATTTGGTTAATGATTGTTCATGGATTCGAGATATTGTGTGTTTATCTTTCATGAAAGGTGTTCTAAGGCAATTAAAAGTATTTATAAAAAGTGAAAGAGAATCTATAATGTTTAGAAATGATATTACAGTAAATATATAATCTATTAAGTACATAAATATATGCTAAAATTAAATAATTTTTTCTTTTGGAATAATGAGTTTTTAGTGAATATGATGATATATTGTAATGTGTTGGTCAAAGGATAAAAATAAGGGGAATATTATTTCAGGGTGGAAAAATTAGAAACTCAGTCGTTCAATGTGTGGAGGAAAATAATAAATTGAGGAATTAATGTATTAACTTTATTGGTTGTAAAATCATTATGGGTTATGATGATATAGTCAAAGAAAAAAATTATTCCATTAGATAACATTAAATAGAATATAATATTGAAAATGATGAAGTTGGTCTACTTTGAAAAAAATATCTCTTTAAGAGATAGAGGAAGTACATGGAATCAATGTTCTTCTTAGTGAAAAATTTCATTTATTTGATTATCTTATTACAAATGGGATCAACAATATTTAAATAAATTTCAAAATAAATGTATGGACATAGTGAGATATAAATATTACTGAGTAAAATAAATAAAATTATTGTACTATTCCATGTATAGTTCTTAAGAGATAATGGGATATTAATTTAAGAAGTTTCTTCTAATAGGGATTTTGTATATTCTATATTTTAAACTAATCTATATATTATTCATTGTATACTAAAAATTTAATATTTTATGATATACCTATATCATTTCAAGAGTAAGGTATTTATATTATCTTTTTTCCCTTTAATATTTTTCATATTTTTGTTAAATGTGGATAGTGATATAAATTAAAAATAATTTTAATATGTTTTTTAGGAATTGGAGGAAGTTATTTAGGGTGAGAAGAAAATGGAATGTATGAATTTAGTAACATTTTTTCTTAATGTTATGAGCTATATTAAATGTATATTTATTGGAATAAACAATATGTATGTAATCTAAGAATGTAGGTGAATTATGGTTATTTTTATATGATGTAAACATAATGATATGTCAGAATGATAAATAAATTTAGTCAATTGGTATTTAGATCCATTAGTTTAGTAATAAATTTATAGAGTATTTATAACATCATAATAATAATACATAATAGTTTTTTTCAATAATTAGTATACATTTTTAAACTAATACATTGTTGATTAATGTCATATTTCTATGAGGTGATTCATATTTTTATAAAAAAAATTATTTATATATGTTTTATTATTATAATTGTTTTTATTTATTTATTGTAGAAGAGAAACTAGAATGTGAAATATTGTCGGAGGATGTGGGATAATGAACTCTAAGACAATTATTATTTTCATTATGGATCTTTAGATATGAAAAGGGTATAATATTAAAAATTTAATAATAGAGATATATAATTAAAACCCACTATAATTATTTAATTTTTTTCATCTACGTAATCCATAAGTATCATATAAATCATATTTACCTATGGTTTACAATATTGATGTATTTGTGGATAACTATACGAATTATATAAGGTAAATAGATTCTATCGGTGACATTTGAATATGATCTATGTGATGAAAATATTCTAATGAATTTTATATGTACAATTAAAATGTAGTTTTAAGATTTATGTAACAAAATTATAGAAATGGAAAAGGTCTCATAACACAAGTATGATTTATGTAACACTTGAAGGAAATTTTTATAGATTTTGTAAAAGTATTTTACATAGAAAAGAGTTATGAAATAGTATATTGGTTCCTTTATATGATTTAAATATAATTTATAACAGGTGTGTAACAGTTTATATATATATAAAAGTAAATATAAATTCAATGGTAATGGAATTAAAATATCTAAAGGTTTCCTAGTTTTTTTATACTATACTAAATAAATCCCGGAGTTTTTTTAATATTTTTACATACCAAAATATTTTTTATAAAGAAAATTCATAATAGTGATGCCAGAATTATGAAGCTAGCATAGTAGTTGGAAATATGTCTGGTTATAGTGAATTTTATTTTGTAAATTCTTATAGTGGGTTTGTAACTTTTTTGTAATGATAAATAGTTAGATCAAAACAGTACATAAGTGTTGAAAAATGTGATTTGGTTACATAAAAATAAATTATATTTTTTATTGGTTCCCAATTTTTAGTTTTAATTATTAAAAAAATACATTGAAGGGAATCGATCACCCATTAAAAACATAAAAAAATAAACAAAAATATATATGTAAGATGATATATAATACTTTATTTTGGATCTATAATCACCTATAACTATGTAATATTACCAACTCTCTTTTAATTGATAATTCATAGAATAAATTTTAACACGAACCATCATTATTGTATAATCATCCTTCGTGGCCCCCTTTTGATTTTTCTTCTGTTTCTTCTTAACCATGAATTATTTCAAATATATATCTAATTAGAAATATTTATATTATTGAATAATAATATGAAATTTATTATTGATGTAGAATAATGTATTACAATTTTATAAATCCTTTCATATAATAAAATTTAAAAATTAAATCACTTGTAGGAATTCATATATATTGTGATAGTGTACAATGGATGAGCAATAAAATTTAATTATTAACATAAAACATCATTTCTATCAATTATGATCAAATTAGGTTTTAAAATTTTTAGAGGTGAAATTTTAGATTTTTACTAAATAGATATATAATAATGGCTAACTAAACCATGTCTATAAACTATATATGGTTGGAAAATTTTCCATTATAATTTCATGGAAAGATTAAAATTATGAGCTAAGTATGAATCATGGGTTTTAACCCAATTTTTCTTGCATGATTAAACATATGGTTAACCTAATCAATAAATCTAAAAAATCCAATCATGATTATTACATATGTTTTTTTAATAAAATTCTGTCTTTTTTAACCCCAACAATCAAACATCTCTAATTCTAGGTGAATCTACTGTATATTTATGTAAATTTTTGGGCCTCTATAATAATGAACAATAGATTGAATATAACGAATAATTGAGTCAATACATAACTGAATGTTTGTCTCTAATGGATTTCATTGACATTGTAATATCTATCTCCACCACCCTCTTGATATATTTAATTATATTCATTGTAGATATATTGTTGTTTAATTTTTGAGTAATTGGATGTTGAATTTATAGAATTGTATCATAAAGATTAAGGAATTAAGTATTAAATTTTTATTTCATTAGGTATATTTGGGGGATTCCCTATTATAATCAATAGATTTATTATAATAATGATTGAATCAACACATAATTGATGGTTATGCTTTTATGATTTTATTTGATTTTGGAATCTATAACTACACTATCCTTTTGACATATTTAATTATCTCAGGTAGATATATGTTAGTATTATATTTTTTAGTTATCATAAATATATTTTATATAATTTTTATCATTATTATTAGGGGATAAATAATTAAACCTATTAATGTAAATTGAAGAGTCTGTAATTTAAAATTTTCAAGAAAAAACAAGACATTGTATATATCTCCAATCCCATATTTTATTTATCTATGTTTCTTATATGTTTCAAATTGATTATAATTAATTTATGTTTATTTTAATTATATATCATTTTAACTTTTTGATCGATGGTGATTTTTGAAAAATTACATTTTTAATGAAATTTGGGATTTAATTAATAACAAATTTTTTAAAATATTAAGATACATTTTAATTAAGATTATTATGTTTGGGGATTAGGTATTTTAGAAAACAAATAATTTAATATTCCCTATAAAATTTTAGGTTATAAAATGTATTCTGACTTTATAAAATAATATAATATTTTGTGTTGATTGAAATTTCATAAATTTGCTTCCAGAAATGAATTGGGATATATTTTTTTAACATTTTTTTTGTAATTTAAATAAAATGTCTTTGTGTGATTAAAAAAAAATTAGTGATAATTTTTTTTACCACTATGTTTTTTCTATAGATATACGTATCATAGAGAGTATACATCCAGGAATGAAATGGTTTTGATAAATGGATTTTAAAGGAAGTAATCACTATTCTGCGAGTTTGTATATATATAGAAATTTCATACATTATATCTATAATTGTAAAATGAATTTGAAAAAAATGGGTATTCTAATTATTTATGATTAAAAACCCTTAGAATAAATAATTAATTTTAGGGTAAATAGAGAGTTTCTAATGGATTTAAGAAAATGAGAATTTTACATCAGATTGTGAAAATGATGTGTTTTTCATATATTAATAAAATTATTATTATCTATAATTTGTGTTTCCATAGTGAAAATGTAATTTTTACGATTTATTGACAATCATGTTTTTATGAAATAATTTTATAATCTATGATATAATTTTTAAATGAATTATTTTCTAGAATTTTTATTTCAATAAAATTTTATATTTCATTTTTTTATTTTACATAATTTATTTGAATTTCAAATGAAATATTCATTAAAATTGAATTTATTAATGTCCAAGTGAAATTATAAACTTCTTGTATACGACCCCTACAAGTGTACATCACAGGACTTTATAAATGAATAGACATAATAATGATAAAGGTAAGATATCATTCTTTATTAGTTGTATGTCATAGTTCCACATCACAGATAGAGTGCTGTAGATATAAGCTCATTGTTTGAGAGAATTAATAGTGGTGTTGTGTGGTTACTATTTCTGTACATTCTATATATTTGTTATATGATAGAATATAAACAAAAAATATTACTATTTAATTTTTATATAGATTATATGGTTTTATATTGAATATTTTTCTATAATAATATATATTTTAGGTATTAATTTGGATGTAAAATCATTATTCATTTTATGTTTAATCCTTCATCGCATATTAGTAGACTCTAGCGATGAATCGTCACTCTTAATTCATTTAAAATCTTAGGAGGGGGTCTTGGGAGTCATTTTCCTTGTTTGATTTGTTGTAAAATGGAATGAAAAGGGGTTTTAAGTTGATACATTATCAGTCTACTAAATATAGAGATTTTGATTTTCAAGACAATAAATGTGCCCATAAAAATATTTTTATAACCGTTACATGGTGAACTCAATGATTATAGAAATTATAGGTAAAATATAGGTTTTTGGTTGTTGAAATGACCCTATAGAGTTCTGTAAATATATGAGTGGGGGGAGCGAATATGTTGTTGCATATTTTTACCAAATTCCAATATCACTTTATATTATTCAGACCATAGTGATTTAAGCTTGGTTTCATGTTACGATAGATGTGGCATTTTATGTTTTTAATAGAAAAAAATACCACTTGTAACGAATGTATAGAATGTAAAAGTGCATGAAATACTTTTTCATGGTTAATCTATAAGGAATATTGTATACTTTGATTAGTTATTTTCTTTCATAAAGGATTCTCCACTATAAAAAATCCTTGAATAAAATGGTTGGATCTTTCCTTCCCTACACAACATATCACTCGACATAAAAATTCGAAATTTCATTGATTTTCAACTAACATTGTAACACCCCAGGTAAATAAAGAATATGACATTTTTATATTTATCCCTAGTTGTGAATAAAATGTCAATATTAATTTAAATGGAACGCTATGCTCTATGGCTTACACAATATGAAACAACGAGTTCCTTTGAAATCTTCCGTTGCACTCTAATAATAAAATAATATTATTTTAAATGGTAGTTAATGCCTAGCCGTTGTATTGACAGGAATGAATAGAAATAACTAAAATATGATTATATATGTTTGCTAAATTTTTTTACTTTTATCCAATAAATTTTAGAGGCTTAAAATACAAATGAATCACATCTTAAGCATTGAATACACTAGTATTTTTAAAAGATTGTTTTACTACTTTTTGATGGAAAAACATTTTTTAAATTATACTTTTGACAATTTTATAAGCTATATTTTTCAAAATAAACATATTATTTATGATTGGGACATTAAAATTTACCTTGGGTTAATTTTTTGTATTTTTCCGAAAAAGTTCAATTTTTAATGAATAGTGAAAAATGTTGTATTTTAATTCAAAACCACTTTTTAATATAATTTATTTATATGATTAGATTATCTTTTGAATTGATTTTAAAGTGAAATTAGAATATATTTTTACCATTTAATCCAATATTGGTCGATGTAATTAATTTCACATTGAAATCAGACTTAAACTAGTGTCAATCTTTTGATACATTTTGTTTCATAAAAACACGCTATTTGTTTTGACAGTGGGAATTAATTATTAAATTAATTAATTCAACTTATATGTTTTGAATTTTTTAAAATAGAAATCATTTTTGAATTCGGAATATCAAATATAGCTTAGGGTGAATTTTTGGTAATTTTCTGAAAAACTTCAATTTTTTATGAATAGTGAAACCACTAAGTGGTACTTATAAAAACTGATTTTCCGTTTAAATGAAATTTTGCAACCTTTGTGTTTTGAATTTTAAGAATCCGACATACATGGTTCTCATTAAGAAGTAAAATGTGGTTCAATGGGATTAAAATGATTTTTTGGTGAATAGTAACTCATTATGTTTTTAATCGCGATTAGAGGTAATTAGTGTAGTTTAAGGTAAGAATAATGTTTTAATAAAATAAAATGACCTATAAACATGTCCTACCCTCACTGGATATTTCATTTCCGACTAAGAAAATCCATGTGTCAACTTGGGGACCCCATGGAGCCACTTTGGTTGGAAAATGACATAAATACCTTTTTATTTAATGATAAAGTAAAAATGACGCAAACATAAAATGTTTTACTAAAACAATTTTTAAAAGAGTTATACAAGTCATATTTTTGACTATAAATAGTAATTGGAAAGATAAAAATATTTACTATATCATAGTATTTTTTTATTAATTTTTAGACATTAAATAAATTAAATTATATATGACATCATGATGATGCAGCGATGACCTCCTTATTTAACGATTTAAATAAAATGGAAAGATAATGTAATATCTAAGACCAAAACATGTCCAAAACCTATTGGATGTGTAAATTTCGAACCCTTATCACCATATCCACTAATTATATCAATGTGGGACCTTTTAAATCCGAAAATCATTTTCAAATAAAGTAAAATTTTCTTACTTTCCAAGAGTGCCCCTCCTCTCCTCTTATAAAAGGCCCCCACCTCTACCTCCTTTCCCACACCTCTCAAGCCTTTGGCTCGGCCAAACTCTTCCCATTTAATCTCTAAAAATCCCTCTCTTCCTCCTTGAAGCCTCACTTTGGTCATAATCCTTTCCAAGGAAGCCTTTGAGCTCAAATCAAAGGAAGTTACCCGATTTAAAGGTATTGTCTTCACTTGTGTCCTTTTGTTTTATTTTGCTTCTCCAACCCCCTAAACTCTTTTTATTCATTTATTTTGTAACAAATACAGTATCCTCAATATACTAGTATGTTTTTATAAGAAGTATTCAAGCTACACTTATACACACCTACACTTAATGGTTAAAGAACATACTGTTTCCGTGGATGGCGAATTTCTGCCTCCCGAAACGATGATTGTTCAACATTCTTCTAACACCTTCAAAGGTGGCCATTAAAATGACACTATATTTATATATGATATCCAATATGTTTATTTTTTACTTAAGTTTCTGTATTTTTAATTTATGGCATACCTTTATGGTTTCCATTATGGGTAAACGCGATATCTTCATTTAAGGAAGTGCGGACTACCGCCCCCTCAAAGTGATTTGATTCGTTAATATGATATGTGGTACGTATAAAGGATATATTTAATGATATTATATATGATACCATACTGTAATTAAAATACTATTATGTATCATTATGTTTTAATTCCATTAAATATGAAATAGAAATGGAAGTAGCGTTCATGCGTACGTACGGCTTACCGTCTCCATGAATGGTGCATTTCATTTATTAACTCTAAATGTTATGTAATATTATAAATGCATAAATATACTGTATATATATGATATATATGATATCTACATCATGAATACAACTCTGGATATAATGAACCTTTGACCACACAAACAACATGTAATTATAAGAAGTCCAGTTTCGACTTAAGAACCAAATATCGACAAAACAAACATTATTAACTTAAATGATTACATAATGTTTATGACATGGTAATAAGTGTTATAAAAGGAATAATGAACATGAAAAATTTTCTTAAGGAAGTAGAAATTAACTCATGTTTATTATTTAGGAGATTAAAGAACGATCGAATCAAGTCGGACCCGAGGTAAGGGATCCTACACCTCTCTTTTTTTTATGTACATTCATTTATGTCATTCCTTTTAAGCTCATCTTTCTTATGATTGGGATGTTATTTTATATTACTCCTACTGTAATTATTATTTTCATATGATTAGAGACCCTATTTACTCTCATCAATCCACTTTGGATGTTTTGAGTGGCGCCGTTATGCTGCCGAATTTTCGTAAGAGATCTAACCTCTCTCTTTCTCTTTAAGTACTTTCCTTTATGTCACTTCTTTTAAGATCCTATTTTTTATGATAGGGGATGATCTTTTACATTCCTATTTATGTAAATTTTATTGTAATGTGATTAGATTCCCTATTTGATCTCATCAATCCATTTTTTGAAGTTTTATGTGGCGCCGTTAGGCTGCCGAGTTTTCGTAAGGGATTTTTCATCTCACTTTTATTCCTGTGAGATTTATTCTACATTTGCCACAATTTCCTTTGAGTGGTGTATGTAATGACCATTATTTTACTCATTGTGTAATATTCTTTCATTTATGAGTATTTACATCAATGTTGTGTTGTCCTTCTTTCACGGGGCGTATGTTTCAAAAGATACCCAAGTCGGTAAGGGAACCTTTCACCCTCCTATTTTTAAAAGACTTCTTTTGTTGGGTATTTTAATTTACATATTGTTATGTTGGGATATGTTCTCATATATCCTTATTGATTTAAATTTTATGTCCAAGTGATGAGATACCCTTTTTTATCTCTCATCAACTCATTTTAATGTGACGTCGTTAGGCTGTCAAGGGAACTTCTTAAACCAATTTCGATTTCTTTGGGTTCAACATGTAGTTATTGAATATGTCATACTTTGAATATGTGTGAATGAACTTTGATTATTTTACACATATTATCCACTTATATTTGTTGTATTCGTTTATCACACATAATTATGTAATTGATTTATCCTTAAACCAAGGATATCGTCTTTGTATGGGACTTTGTCTCAATCTCCTTTCATTGAGGCATATTTTATTTTATACACAACCTTCTTTTATAAGGTGTATAAACCACTTTGACTGTTACGTTTATCTAAAAGGAATCTTTCTTTATACAATGTGTTTTACTAAACGACAAAAGGGAATTTTTTTTTCATACGTATGTGGCGACAACGACTTCTCTTCCGCCGTGACCATTATTTGAGTATCGACTTCCTCTACAAGACATACCTTCTTTTTAAAAGAAAAATAAATAACATGTTTTACTTTTCTTTTATTTTGGTATTGAAAATGGTTTTCATAATGTTTTTATGTGTTCAACTGTGGAAATGTTATGTTTCCTTTATGCATGTTTTATGTGATACGATTATGTTATGGTTCATGGGCATTATTATGAAGATGGGTGGTTCCATGATAAACTAAGGGCAGGTGAGCCTGATATAGCTCACCAATGCATTGGGTAACGTAAAGGAGTGAAACGTTAAGGTTTCTCTGAAGAGATTTAGGGAATATACTGCGGTGGGTATTCCAAACATAACCTAGAGGGTTACTACCTACGTACGAATGTTATGAATGACTCAAGTTACCTTTTATGTCTTATGATTTCTATGATTTATTCAAGATTTGATGAGGTATGTTAAAGTGCCTATGTTTTATGGGTAAATAATGATTTCATTCTTATGTATATATGAAATCATGTTTCCTTTACATATTTTTATAACCCTTACTGAGCTTTTTATGATCATCCCATGTTTTTGAAATGTTTTTCACAGGTCAAGGGAAAGGTACATGATGTGATGATAGTGTCAAGAATGTGTCAAGAACGAGTCCTTGTTTTTTTAAATATGTTTCTGTTGATGGGAAGAACGAATACTGTCTTTTATGTAACCACTTTGTTTAAATGTGGAATGTAATGCAAGTTTCATGATATAATTATCTAAAACTCTAAACCTGAAAAGATCCTCAATGTGTAATCTTTTAATATATCAAGATTAAGTAAGGTTTAAGGATGGGGCCTTATAGTTGGTATCAGAGGTCGGTTTAGACAACTTTAGGGATTAGGAGTTCTTGTGAGACACATGATTAGTCTCTATATCTATTATTTCAGTTAAATACTTGTTTTATAACTTTTATTCAGGTCAAGTAAAGTCGGTTACGAATGGAATGAGAAGTATCTCAAATGACATTCCTATCTCATCCTGATGACATTCTTGCAATAATTATTTCAAAGTCATCTTCGGATGATTGTGAAACTTTTTCTAGCATACAACTCACTTGTAAGAAGTTGTTTGAGATATCAAACACCTCCACTATACTCCATTATCATCGTGGATCATGGGTTGTTTTTAGACAAATTCTATTTTCACAATATTCTCATATTTTCAAGAAAGGTAAATATTATCAAGGTATCTTCAAATATTTTACCTTATCACAATAATTTGAAGCATATTATGATTTTAAAAATGGTGCTGAGGAAGGAGACCCTTGCGCAATGTATTTATATTGGATTTTAAAATATAGTCTCACATCACATACTTATGGTATTTTAAAATAACCAATAATAGAAAGTTTCAACTAAATTTCGGTCGGACTATTTTATAGAAATCAGGTTTTATCAGATGTTTTGGAATTATATGTCATACATGATTATTTTCCAGAACTGTTTTTCTGTGAACACCCATATGACCCATGTTGTATGAGGTGTATTTGGATGGATGAAGAAAATGATTTTTCAAGGAAATCAAAATCATTGTTGTAATGCATGGGACTTATACCTACGTGAGCAAGATGACGATGAAACCGAGTGGACTCCATGATCAAGGTATGATGTTATTCATTTTGGGAATCGTTTTATTTTATCTTATGGTGGTGAAATAAGACCTCAAGAATTAAGATGTTGAGATCGTAACAAATTCGGATGAAAATTAAAGTTATATGGAAACGATTGAAGTTAAAACATGTTAGGGTTAATTTTTGAGTTTTATAAAAAGGACAACACACAGACCGTGTGACAAACCGTCGTGTCGGACAAAGCTGCGGGAATCGAACCCACCACCAAAGTGCGACTGGTATTTATCGCCTACCACTGGACTACATGAAGTTCCTGGTTAGTTTGACTGATTCTTTTTAGTTAGATGATTTTATTAATTAAGAGTAAGTAGATTTTGGGTTATCTATGGATATTTATTAACCTATCATGGAGGATATGTAATTAGGTTAATTACTTTTCAATAAGAGACATTAAGAGCAACTGTTGTTGTTTGGAGATAAATGTTATGATTTAACTTGGAAGACAATGTGACTAAATCTTTCAAATATTTGGGTTTCAATCTTATTTTGGTTTAGTTTGAAGAATTTTTATGGAAAAATTGTTTATCGAATGGTCCTCGTTGAACTTTGGGTTTTGTTGGAAAAATTTTGGAGAATAAGAATAGATTTTCTTTTTATAAAGGGTTATCTTTTTCTGGATTATTTGATCTTGTACTAACCTTTTTTAGATTTGGTTTTGTTTAGAGTATAAAGACATGGGAAGTATATAGTTCTCTATTGTGTATTAGGTGATTCTCTAGAAATTGGTTAGAGTACTCTTAATGTGAACAAGTCTTCTTAAATACTCATCTTTTGGAGAAAATATGAGTTTGTGTAAGGAATCTAAGAAAAGTTGAAAGTAAACATGATAAGTGATTATGTTTCCTTATGAATAAATTCCTCAAAAAAAAGTAACTTAAAATAAAAATTTTGACTATTAACTTTTTCAACTGGGGAATCGAATACCGTTTAACCCATCACAAGTTTGTGATTTTATTGTGGTTAACTTTCTCCTAAACATGTTTTCTATCACTCTCCATCAGAACATGACCCTATTTTTTCTCCTCCATGTCCATATTTTTCTACATGTAATCCTAGTATGGGTTAACTCGGGTGACCTTTGTACTTATCTTTATTTTTTTTAAAGTGATTGTTTTACCAACTCTTGTTCTGATGTGGGACGTTCAAGGACGTTTCCAAGATCAATTTTAAAATTGAGAGGACGCAATTCCCAAAAGGGGGGAAGGATGTAACACCCCAGCTAAATAAAGAATATTACATTTTTATATTTATCCATATTTGTGAATAAAATGTCAATATTAATTTAAATGGAACGCTATTCTCGATGGCTTACCCAATATGCAACAACGAGTTCCTTTGAAATCTTCTGTTGCACTCTAATAATAAAATAATTTTATTTTAAATGGTAGTTAATGCCTAGCCGTTGTATTGACAGGAATGAATAGAAATAACTAAAACATGAATATATATGTTTGTTAAATGTTTATACTTTTATCTAATAAATTTTAGAGGCTTAAAATACAAATGAATCCCATCTTAAGCATTGAATACACTAATATTTTTATAAGATTGTTTTACTACCTTTTGATGGAAAACCATTTTTTAAATCAAACGTTTGACAATTTTATAAGCTATATTTTTCAAAAGAAACATATTATTTATTATTGGGACATTGAAATTTACCTTGGGTAAATTTTTGGTATTTTTCCGAAAAATTTAAATTTTTAATGAATAGTGAAAAATGTTGTATTTTAATTCAAAACCACTTTTTCATCTAATTTATTTATATGATTAGATTATCTTTTGAATTGGTTTTAAATTGAAATTAGAATATATTTTTTCCATTTCATCCAATAGTGGTCGATGGAATTAATTTCACTTTGAAATCGGACTTAAACTAGTGTCAATCTTTTGATACATTTTGTTTCATAAAAACACGTTATTTGTTTTGACAGCGGGAATTAATTATTAAATTAAATAATCCAACTTATATGTTTTGAATTTTTTAAAATAGACATCATTTTTGAATTCGTAATATCAAATATATCTTAGGGTGAATATTTGGTAATTTTCTGAAAAACTTCAATTTTTGATGAATAGTGAGACCACTAAGTGGTACTTATAAAAACTGATTTTCCGTTTAAATGAAATTTTTACACCTTGGTGTTTTGAATTTTGAAAATCCGACATACATGGTTATCATTACGATGTAAAATGTGGTTCAATGAGTTTAAAATAATTTTTTGGTGAATAGTAATTCATTAAGTTTTTAATCACGATTAGAGGTAATTAGTGTAGTTTAAGGTAAGAATAATGTCTTAATAAAATTAAATGACCTAGACACATGTCCTACCCTTATTGGATGTGTAATGGCCGACCATGAAAATCCATGGGTCAACTTGGGGACCCCATAGAGCCACTTGGGTTCGAAAATGACATAAATACCTTTTTATTTAATGATAAAGTAAAAATGACACAAACATGAGATGTTTAACTAAAACAACTTTTACATGGGGTTATAAAAGTCAGAGTTTTGACTATAAATATTCATTGGAAAGCTAAAAATATTTCCTATATCATAGTATTTTTTTTATAATTTTTAGACATTAAATAAATTAAATTATAAATGACATCATGATGATGCAGCGATGACCTCATTATTTAACGATTTAAATAAAATGGAATGATAATGTAATATCTAAGACCTACACATGTCCAAAACCTATTGGATGGGTGGATTTAGAACCCTTATCACCTTATCCACGAATTATTTCAATGTGCGACCTTTTAAATGAGAAAATAATTTTCAAATAAAGTAACATTTTCTTACATTCCAAGAGTGCCCCTCCTCTCCTCTTATAAAAGGCCCCCACCTCTACCTCCTTACCCACACCTCTCAAGCCTTTGGCTCGGCCAACCTCTTCCCATTTCATCTCTCCACGTCCTTTTATAACTCCTTGAAGCCTCACTTTGGGCATAATCCTTTCCAAGGAAGCCTTTGAGCTCAAATCAAAGGAAGTTACCCGATTTAAAGGTAATGTCTTCACTTGTGTCCTTTTGTTTTATTTTCCTTCTCCAACCCCCTAAACTCTTTTTATTAATTTATTTTGTAACAAATACAGTATCCTAAATATACTAGTATGTTGTTATAAGAAGGATTCGAGCTACACATACACACACCTACATCTAATGGTTAAAGAACATACTGTTTCTGTGGATGGCGAATTTCTGCCTCCCGAAACGATGATTGTTCAAAATTCTTCTAACACCTTCAAAGGTGGACATTAAAATGACAATATATTTATATAGTATATCTAATATGTTTATTTTTTACTTAAGCTTCTGTATTTTTCATTTATGGCATACCTTTATGGTTTCCATTATGGGTAAACACGATATCTTCATTTAAGGAAGTGCGGACTACCGCCCCCTCAAAGTGATTTGATTCGTCAATACCATATGTGGTATGTATAAAGGATATATTTAATGATCTTATATATGATACCATACTGGAATTAAAATACTATTATGTATCATTATGTTTTAATTCCATTAAATATGAAATAGAAATGGAAGTAGTGTTCCTGCGTACGTACGGCTTACCGTCTCCATGAACGGTGCATTTCATTTCTTAACTCTAAATGTTATGTAATATTATAAATGCATAAATATACTTTATATATATGATATATATGATATCTACATCGTGAATACAATTCTGGATATAATGAACCTTTGACCACACGAACAACATGTAATTGTAAGAAGTCCACTTTCGACTTAAGATCCAAATATCGACAAAACAAACATTATTAACTTAAATGATTACATAATGTTTATGACATGGTAATAAGTGATATAAAAGGAATAATGAACTTGAATAATGTTCTTAAGGAAGTTGAAATTAACTCAAGTTTATTATTCATGAGATTAAAGAACGATCAAGTCAAGTCGGACCTGAGGTAAGGGGTCCTACACCTCTCTATCTTTTTAAGTACACTCTTTTATGTCATTCCTTTTAAGCTCATCTTTCATATGATTGGGATGTTATTTTATATTACTCATACTATAATTATTATGTAAATATGATGAGAGACCCTATTTCCTCTCATCAATCCATTTTGGAAGTTTTGAGTGGTGCCGTTAGGCTGCCGAATTTTCATAAGAGATCTACCTCTCTCTTTCTCTTTAAGTACTCTCCTTTATATCACTTCTTTTAAGATCCTCTTTTTTATGATGGGGGTGTTATTTTATATTCCTATTGATATAAATTTTATTGTAATGTGATGAGATACCCTATTTTATATTATCAATCCATTTTTGGAAGTTTTAAGTGGTGTCGTTAGGCTATCGAGTTTTCGTAAGGGATTTTTCATCTCACTTTTATTCCTGTGAGATTTATGCTAAATTTTCCAAAATTTCCTTTGAGTGGTGTATGTACTTACCATTAATTTACACATTGTGTAATATTATTTCATTTATGAGTATTTACATCAATGTTGTATTGTCTTTCTTTCACGGGGCGTATGTTTCGAAAGATACCCATGTCGGTAAGGGAACATCTCACCCTTCTCTTTTTAAAAGACTTCTTTTGTTGGGTCTTTTAATTTACATATTATTATGTTGGGATATGTTACCATATAACCTTTTTGATGTAAATTTTATGTCCAAGTGATGAGATACCCTTTTTTATCTCTCATCAACCCATTTTGATGTGATGTCGTTAGGCTATCAAGGGAACTTCTTAACCCAATTTCGATTTCTTTGGGTTCAACATGTAGTTATTGAATATGTCATCCTTTGAATATGTGTGAATGACCTTTGATTATTTTAAACTTAATATCCACATATATTTGGTGTATTCGTTTGTCACACATAATTGTGTAATTGATTTATCCCTAAACCAAGGATACCGTCTTTGTATGGGACCTCGTATCAATCTCCTTTCATTGAGGCATATTTTATTTTATACACAACCTTATTTTATACGGTGTATAAACCCCTTTGACTTTTATGTTTATCCAAAAGGAATCTTTCTTTATACAAAGTGTTTTACTAAACGACAAAAGGGAATGTTTTTTGTCATACGTATGCGGTGACAACGACTTCGTTACCGCCATGACCATTATTTGAGTTTCAGCTTCCTCTACAATCCATACCTTTTTTAATAGAAAAATAAATACCATGTTTTACTTTTCTTTTATTTTGGTATTGAAAATGGTTTTCATAATGTTTTTACGTGTTGAAATGTGGAAATGTCATGTTTCCTTTATGCATGTTTTATGTGATACGATTATGTTATGGTTCTTGGGCATTATTATGAAGATGGGTGGTTCCATGATAAACTAAGGGAGGGTGAGCCTGATATAGCTCTCCAATGCATTGGGTAACACGAAGGAGTGAAACGTTAAGGTTTCTCCGAAGAGATTTAGGGAATATACTGCGGTGGGTATTCCAAACGTAACCTAGAGGGTTACTCCCTATGTAAGAATGTTATGAATGCCTCAAGTTACCATTTATGTCTTATGATTTCTTTGATTTATTCATGATTTGATGAGGTATGTTAAAGTGCCTATGTTTTATGGGTAAATTGTGATTTAATTCTTATGTATATATGAACACATGTTTCCTTTACATATTTTTATGACCCATAATGAGCTTTTTATGCTCATCCCATGTTTTTGAAATGTTTTTCACAGGTCAAGGGAAAGGTATATGATGTGATGATAGTGTCAAGGATGTGTTAAGAAAGAATCCGTGTTTTATTTTAAATATGTTTCTGTTGATGGGAAGAATGAATACTGTCTTTTATATAACCACTTTGTTTAAATGTGTAATGTAATGCATGTTTCATGATCTAATTCTCTGAAAATCTAAACCTGAAAATATCCTCAATGTGTAATCTTGTAATATCTGAAGATTAAGTAAGGTTTAAGGCTGGGGCCATATAAACATACCATCCCACTAAAATCAAATCATTATATATTTTTCTTCTTTTATATCCTGAGACACTCTAGTTCCAAATCATCTCACCATGTATACATGCATATTAAATTTACATCTTCTACTTGCTATAGATAAAAAAATATTATTTGAATTCTTTAGCATTAATAAGGGTGATCTCCTTTATCTTGGAAATAGGTATTTGAAAGTGACATATTCATCAATAATACATTCTTCAATATAATTACGATTTAATCATAGCTATCGTGATATTTAGAAAACATAGTCATTTTTATTCTCTCTCATTCATGCTCAAATGATATTCTAAAATTTATATTTTGAGGATTTTATAAAAGGTTAGGTTCCATTTGTAAAATAATGAAATATAGGTTGGACTTTACTAAGATCCATTCTCCCTCTCTTTAATTTAGTTCATTTGATATGATCTCAAATTGATAGTTTATTTTATATTCTCCCTCTAGATTTTATATCTAAGAGATCTCAAATTCCATTTTTTATTAAATATAAATCCTTTATCTTCATTTATTATTCTTTTGTACATGTATTACAAATTCCATTTTTTAAGAAAACATTCCTCTATAATTACGTAATTTTCATAAATAGATCAAAATTATACAAAATTATATATATTTAAAATATTTAAAATTTTCATTTCTATCTGTTCTCATGGGCCTTAATTTTCAGTTTCCCATCTTCTTCTATCTGGATATGATCCCACGATATTTATTTTCTTTTTTATCAAATGGTTATCTCAATGTAAATTAATGCTCTACACGTTTTTTATTTTCTCTAATTTTATTATTCTTTATCATAATTGAATATATTTTACAATTGTTCTAAAAAATGAATTCTTCATCATGTTATTCTTAAACAACTTACACTAATATTCATAGTTAAAATAATCATTTCTATATTAAAACCACACATTATTCCAACGTATATCATACCATATTTTTTTATTGCTTTAGATATGTTTAACATCCAATTAACCCATCATTTTCCAAAAATATATTATAAAACATCATAGATATAACTCCTCTAACTTGATCCCATCAATAATCCAAATTACCTATATTATACGTTGAACAATATTTATGATATCTTACATTATTATATTTATAAATTCCTAATATGATAATCTAAAATTTAATGTTTTGGATATATAATTTACACATAAGATTATTATTCTCTAATATTTATCTTTTCTCAGGAAAATAACATTAATATCATCAATAATATGATATTTATATCATTAATAATTAGTATTAGAAATATCTAGCTTTATTTCCATCATAATTACCCAACTCTATAAACATATCATTTTCAAACATGAAATATTTCTCGAAATTCCTCTTACATTGGTCTTAACTTTGTTTTCTTGGGGATTTTCTTCTCCATAATTCATCACTTGTATAACATCTGGTTTTTTATTTTTTTATCCATGAAAAATATATCATAAATTATCATAATAATTTTTCTTATTTAGATATTTAATATAGGAAGTAAATTTAAGGATTGAATATTTATTTCGAGTTCATTGTATCTGGATTCTTACACATAACATTGGTGTTTACATAGAGTTGGATGAATTTTAAAAAGATAAACTTCATGATTATATAAATAAATCTTCTAGATATTATTCATATGTAACATTTAATTATGACTGTAAAGGTGGGACCCATACTAACCTCTAGTTTAGATTATCCTTTTTCATATAAAGTGTCATGATTTTATAGAGTTTAAATTGAATCAGTTAATATTTTTATAGTTATCACATGACACATACATTATCCCAATTGAGTCTTAGGTAGATATAAAATCCTTCCATTTTTTATTTTTAAGTTAAATTCCTTTGGGGTCACATCATATTAAATTATAACTATCACAATAAAGTCAAATATAAATAATTATCCTTTTGTAATTTATTAACATTTCTTAAATTATATCGACACCATTCCCATGGCCTTCAAACATAAAAAAGTGATTGAGTATTTGGTTAAACTATTATTCCTAATAATTTCATATTCACTTCACCCACATAAAATAACATCATAAAAGTGATTTATACACTTTCTATTAGTATCTAGTTTTTAAAAAACATAGGAACTTTTTCTCCATAATATCAGCAATTCATCTCACCTTTAAGAAATAATTGAAATTTTATATTAATGGGTTCATTATTATTTTCACCCGTACATCATTCTGATAGATGTATAAAAGATCATTATATTCATCATATTCAATGTTCATGAAAAAAAGATCAGCCTATCATCTTATTTTTGGATTTCACCTAAAAAAATGAATCTTCTATACTATATTTCCAAAATATAAAACGTCGTTTATAACTCCAATATAAGTGTTATCTTATCTTCTTCCCATGATGTACTTAATATAAGTTAAACATGTATTTAGTGGGTGGATACTCTAATACAAGACCCATTTCTCAATGATTACATACATATTATCATGATTTATTGACAAAAATCATAATCACTGTCTAAAGTTAAATTCAATCTCCCCCTTTGTATTTTTTTCTAATACATTGAAGTTAAAAATACATAAGATATATGTAAATATTCAAAAATAATAATAAACCATTCACTCTCCCCTTAATGATACTAAATAAAATGTAGGAAAACATTTTTCTTTCCACCTTTTCAAAATAAGAAAGTTATAGGAAGGTCTTATGAGAGAATATTTCTCTATAACCTACATTTTTTTGGAATTAAGAACATTTATCACCTCCCTTGTTCGCTTTTTTTCATTATGGAAGGATCAAATCACTGAAATTTTTAAAAAATTTACTTAGGTAAGTCAAATATATTCATATGTTAGAAATATTAATGTATAAAAAAATATTAAAATTAAAAATTCATCAAAGTCTACCATTTACCTCTCTCAGTGTCATAGAAACTCTAATTTTTTTATTTAGATAGATTTTAACGATTGGGTATTATCCAACACTCATCTAAAAAATCAACTATAAATGCATGTGTAATATTATTTTTAAACCAAATTTTGTTTCAAAGTCACTCATTGTTGATAATTTATCGATCACTGTCTAAAGAAGAGATAGAATTTGAATATCATAGCTCAAATATTTTAATTTGTTATGGATATCTAGATTCTGGAGTTATGTAATCATAACTAAAATATATATGTATTCTCTGTCCCTATATCACACCCATCATGAAATGAATTCCATACATGACCATGGTTGATTCATTCTTTATGAATCTTTCCCTTATAACTTTTGATACAATTTGATGGTGGATACAAATTGAAAAAAGAAGATTTTTTATGAAGGGAGATATCACGATAAAAAATTAAATATTTTCCTTAATGGATGTTAATAATTCTATACTGAAGTCAAATTATTCATTATATCCTTTTATTTATAAATATTAATCCCTTTTTTATTAATAATAACTTCTAATAATTTGAGAATATTTTGGATCTTCTATTGATCTTTATTTATGGCATTTGGGTAAGGATTTATTCCTCATACTATCAAAACCATTCTTTTAAGGTATAAAATGAATTGATCTTTTCATGCTTACCTATTCATTAAAATTATATATATTTATTATTTAATTATAAAAGACTCAATTTTTTTGATTTTATCATCGCAGGAAATATATTTTTTTCATTACGTAACTACATAACACTTTTTATCAACATTATCATTTTTTTTCATTATCCAACTTACATGGTTATATAATAATATTCACATGAACTAAATGATTGCCCATATTTTCAGTGAAATCCTACGTAACTTTACAATTTTTAAAACATGGATATGATTTGACATCCCTTGAACAATTTTTTTCATATTTTGGCCTAGACGGAAATTCACTCATTTGTAAGAAGTGTGTATAACTAGATTTCACCTTCAAAAAACTATTTTATAAAAATATTTGATTCCTTTCATTGATAACCTCTCAAAATATTCATATTAGATTTCTTCTCAAATGAATTCTTTCCTTTTTTATCATTTATTGACTAAATGATTAGCTTTATCTTGGTCCTTTATTTCATAAAACTTATAACAAACTAGAAATTTTCAATGGCGTGGAATCTTATTTTATAATAGTATCATATTTTATCCCCTAGTGTGATATATATCTCATACTTTGTCATTGTCTTATTAGGTGTATGATTCTTATTAAAATTAATCATAAGGAATACTTATTTTGATATCATATTAATTATATTATTGTATCCACCTCTTCATATTAGTATGACTATTTTATCTAATGGAAAATTAATATAATTCAACAAAAATGTGACAAAATTTGTTTCAAAACTCATAGAAGTTATCATGGACCTAAAATCTATTTCTCATTGATGTATTAAATCCATTATATGAATAATGTCCATTCTATGAATTCTATGTAACATTTTTCATCTCATATTAAGCTCTTTTATCCATTTCTTATTGTATATTATTATTTTATATGTTTAAAAAATATGGTAATAGTTCATTTAAATATACCATTCAATGAGAAATTTCAAAATCTATAATAAACAATATTTCATTTTTCATTGGTAACATGATATTTATATTTTTAATGATTTATATTATTGGTGATTTTATATTACAAGATATAAAATTTAGGATTATATTAAGGAAATTATTTTATCAGTGTTTTTCTCATACACCCTTGATTTATTGGAGGGTTTTCTAGTATTTTCCAACCAAATTTTATCACAAATTGAGTTTTTTACAGAACATCTTGATAAAACAGATTTAGAAAAGAAATCTTTATTTAGGAAGTGTGATACTGTTACCCTTGAGAATGAGGTGTTTGTCTCCCAACATGTACTATAACTCATTTCACAACTAGTACGGGTCCATTTTTAGGTAGAAAACATCTTCGAACCATGGAAAGAGATATCTATGTTCTCAATTATTTTGGATGATTAAGTTTTGATTAATTCTAGATATTTCATGTTGACTTCCAACACCAATGACATCTTGTTGAAGTAATGTTTGTTATCCTCTACTATATTTAATATATCTTCCCAATATCTTATAAACTTATGAATTATATCCTTATTAATTTTATTTATCTATTACATCAAACAATCCAAATCTTTTATTATTGTTTTTATAATTTATATATCTATATATCTGACATCCCTAAAGACTCTATATAGCATATAAAATGAAAACATACCCTTTTTAATATCAACCATTTAAAAATAAAAACATAAAAATCATTCATCAGTATATGAAAGTATACAATTAAAAAAATTAACTGATTCATCATTCTCATTAACCAAACTGAAAATTGTTCTATATTTTTAACATTTTTATCCAGTGTATCTTCCATTGAATATTATTTTTCATCATGCTATCAATTTTAATCATGTATGAAATTAATATGTTCATAAAACATTGTAAAAACAACTCAGGGAACCATATCAAGATAAAAAAGCACTTAATATTAACATTAAATAATATTCTTTATCATTAGTATTCTTTTATATTCATCATTTCATGAATGTAATTAAACTGAGAAATAAATGTCAACATGTTTTTCAAGAGAATACCCATTATAATTACCTTATACTAATTGTTTATCATCTTTCCCCAATAATATTTTTCATTAATTATTACCATGTTTTTTCATCATGTTTGTCATTATCATTGATTAAATTTAATAATCAATAATAATTGGACGATAAATTTCTTCTTCCGTTATAGGATCCTTTCCAAATAATATAAATATAAACTTGATACAACATGATAAAAATAACTATGTAACTAGAATTATATCCAACCAGATTGAACCTGTCTCTGAAGCTACTAGAAATATCCACTAGGATAGTTTCTAACATTATAGAGGGGTGAATCATATGTTTATTATTATTTTTTAAATTCTAATTTCCTTTAAATTTTTTTATCCCTCGTGACATTTCACCATTTTTTCCAATAAATATAGATAAGTCCATTATTTTTATATTAACAATCAATACCACATGAAATACAAGGTAAATGGTGCAATTAGTAGTTTTATAAGGTTCATATCCATGAAAAACTTATTTATTTGACTGTTTATTCACCCAAAAAAATAATTATCTGCCTTAATCAATTATTGGAATCTCTAGATTGTTCTTTACACACTGATAAAACATCTCAACATGGATAAAATTACTTGATATTCACAGGACATACAAAAACATAAATTCATAATGAAATGAGAACATCACATTTTAATGTACTTGCATACCCTAAGTGTTATAGGTTCTACAGATTCTCACCTTGTATACAAAAATATTTACATTCCATCATCTGATCACATTCTTCGTAGTACTTGTTCTCCGACTACCACATGTTCCTCAATAATAACATCTTACATCTAGATTCCTATTTCATCTAAACAATATATCCATTCAACAGAATCATTTCACATAGATTCTCACTCATATGATATCAGGTGGTCATCATAAATCCAATTTATCCTCTTTAATTAAATGGATACTCCCCATGAATAAAATAATAAACTATATGTTATTTATTCCTAAAAAATTAATCCCTACTAATGCATTTTTTCACATTATATATTCACAAATTAAATGTTGATTTCCTATTCTTAAAATAGAATAGATACCAATAGATATTATCATCTATTTAGTATCAGATACTACCTTTTATACTTCTTTGATATTTATTTAGTTCTTCTTGCCTCCCTACTCATGGTTTCTTGAATATAGTTTTCTGCATCCATTTTTTTATATTAATAAAAATTTCAATAAAAAATAAAAATCTTGATATTCAAAATATAGAACATCCATATTTTATTTTGTTTCCAATATACTGATTTTATTTTTATCACACTTTTGTATGCGAGTGATATATAATGATATCTATTTTCTATTTATCCCAAATAGAATTTTCATAGTGACTTATATAAGTACCAAATTTTTATATTTAAATTAATTATTTAATTATAATAATATATTAAAATTACCTTCCATGTTTTTATAGAACATGTAAAGGATTCCTTATCATCTTCTCAAATTACATCCACTAAAATCCAATCACAAATCAAATATAATTATTTTATTAAAATTACATTGTATTCCCAAATGATATATCAGAGGCTCTTAACATCATGTTAGTCCATAAAAATCCACCTTTAATATCATAGAACTTAAAATATTTAAATTCTATAATTATGTGTGAAAAATAATTCTAGTGATAATTTTGATATTTAGAAAATTAATTCTCAACTCATTAAAGATAATATTTACTCATTAATTATTTTATATTATAAAATTTTAACTTCCTTTATGATGATTTATTCATAAATTCATCCTTCTATATTATTCATATTTTCTCATATGATGATGTTGAAATAAAAATTATTTTGATATTTAAAACATTAAAAAATAGCTTCAGACCCATCTTTTTTTCTAATCTTTATATTTAAAAAACATTATAAAATCAGATTTTTCTTGCATGAAATGTCTTTATAAATTCCTCCTTCATAAATCATCTCATATCACATCATTAATATCATCTTCTACATAATTTATTCCTTATATTAAATTTAATTTGTCATGTTTTAAACCATTAAAATGGGTTAAACCATCATTCCAATCCTTTTTATTTCTAAGATATAATATATATAATATCATATTTCATATAGTGTGTTTTATATATTCAATCTCTAATTTTTGATACATATTTAAGAAATTATGTTTTATGTAGTAGAGGATGATAGTTACATAAAGCCACCTCTAGACTATATAGAGGATACTTATAGGGATGAGAAATAGTCATATTTAGAAGATATTTAAAAAATGTTGATTCATCCTTATGAAATGTAAGGATTATACTAATTCATTTCCAGATTCATAATTTCATAGAGTCCGTATTGGATAAGATAATGTGTACACATTTTTTGAAAGTTGTTTTCATAGGTCCGACTGATTCTTATAGAATTATGAAATCTTTTTGTTTTTCTAGATTTAAATCCAATGACATTAAATAAACTTCATATCAACTCATTCCTATGTTAAATAAATAAATTTTTATCAAGATATATATAAAAATCTCTTAAACATTTATAAATGATCACAAAATCAATCCCATGGTTATTCCACTTGTAAAATCATATTTCTATTTTCTCAAATCTGCACAACCTTTAAAGTTTAGATTAAATTTTCCCTCTTCAAAAACATCCATAACTTTTTGTTCTAAAATTAATATCTATATCAAAAATACAGAATAAATTTGATCATGAAATCATGTTCATTTTAACTCTTTATCTCACAGTTAGGCCAACTTTGGAAATTTTTATTAACAATATCATAATGCTATTCACCCAACCACCCTTCCAACTACTGAAACTGTCACTTGATGATTCATTTGTTTTCATATACATGAATAATCTCATAATTAATGTCACACCAAAACCTTGAATATTCTTTTAGTTTATTCCTTTACTGACCTTTGATCCATGGTTAGTGGTTTGGGTTGATCCCCAATTCTTTTTTTTAAATTTCGGATATCCATGGTTAAATTTTGGCCTTTGGATGGTTTGGGGGAAAATTTAGAAAATTGTACTCCCCTTCCAATATATATGTGTTATATGTGTTGGGTATTCATTACTAAGTCACATGGGATGTGAAAATTTTAGAACATTGTGATGAAACTATGAGGTTTGGTTCTATAAATTGAAAAAGTCATTCAATGTGGTAAACACATGGTTTTTATACCATGCAGTCATCTGGTATTAGGTGACCCTCCTTTATACTATCTCATGAACTATTATAAAATGGTTTAGTAAGTTGTACAACCAAACTATCTGAGCTTCCAAGATTCATAAAACATTTAAATTCAAATTATACCCCACATATGTTTTAACCAACATTTATATCCCCTCCCTCTTTCTCAGTTTTGTTGCATGAAGGGGTATCCAAACCACTCTTTCTTTAATTATTTTCCCTCCATGGATCCATTTCCATGCTTTTAAGGTATGTTTCTAGGGTTTTGATCATTTTTTCTTCTTTTTATTTTCTAACCCTTGTTCCTATAGGTTTCCTTATGAGTTTTCCATCTTTTATGAACCCTAAGGGTTAGGGTTTGTGTCTTATTCTATATTTTAGATATTAGGGTGTGAAGACTATGTCTTGAGTTTTCATATTACTCCTCCAAAACGTTTGGTGGCATTGTAATGTCATTGATGTATATGTCTTTATATTTTTCTTTTCTAACGAATTCCATTGATTCTTGGGTGATTTTAATAATTTAAAAATTTGTTTCTCATTATTATGATGCACTTGTTTTCTTTACTGTGATTCTAGGGTATTGGTAGACTTTTTTAAAAATGGTTTTCAAAGTTGTTCATTAAATATGATCATGAGTATATGAACTCATGGTGATTGTTAAAATGTTATAATTTCTTATAAAATGATATTCTTGTGTTTTGATAAGTGTTTATACTTGGTTATGATGTGATTTTATTGTTAAACAAAAAATTTGGGATTGTTTTGGATATTAGTGACTCATATCTGTAATTATTATATATAATTTGTTATGTCAATTTGGAATCATTTGGAGTTCCTTTGAAGAACAATTTTCATGATTTCATGAAGCACTTGATTTGTGTCACTGGATGTGGGCACAACCATGTGTGCCTGATGTGCACACATGGAGGGTCACACAAATGGTAATTATAATAGGGAAAGTCCTTTTAACGATAAAATATGTCTGAAAAACACATAACCATTATTAATCATCCTTCTCCCAATACCATTCAAGCCTATATGTTTTCATAAATGGTTTATGGTATAAATGTGGTTTTGAAAGTGGTTTCAAATATGACCTTTAACACGTGTCCCATTTGGTATATTTTGGGACTAGATTGGTCTCTAAATGGTTTTCTAGCCTATTTGGAATCTTTAAATATATTATGTGTTATCATTATGTATTTGAAACAAATTGAGATTAAAAGTAAACGCATGTTTGAAATTAGGTATTCTAAAATGGTGTTTTATATCATTTTGTATGTGCTGAGAAAATTCAGTATATGTGTATTTAAAATATACATGATGTGAGGTGTGGTTTGGACTTTATAAAGTTTTTGAAATGAGTTGTGGTTTTGGAAGTGTAAATGACCGATCAGAATCATTGAATGTTTTGTGAAATGATTTGAAAGATCATGTAATATGATGGCCCGATAGGCACTTCGGATTGGTTTGTTATTTCACAGGCAGCCCAATTTAGAATTTTGATCTATGGTTTATCTTATTGTTGGTGTGCATGTTTGGGGTAGGCATGTGTAGTGACAGGAGGTATGGTGGGTGATGTGTGTATCGGCCTCAAACATACATAGTGTACTAATACCATTGGTTTTGTGGGTGTCTTTAGAGTGTTGAGTGAAGGTTTCTTGTCTACCCCGATTAGCTGGGTTGATACCCATTTTATGGATTAATGGCTAGGTATGTAGTTCCATGGGATTTTCTAGTATAGAGCGGTCAGTTGGTTATAGTCTATTTGTTTTGACAATACGGAGGAAGGTGGAATGGACTTGATTATGTATAAGATTGCTCTAGGGATGTTTATAAAATTCCCATTGTGACTAATTGTATTTTTTTTGTTTACTTTTACTACAATTTTTTACTTTCGTATTCCTATTTTTTACTTTTAAACATATCTTGGTATCATTTTTATGGTTTTGGATTGGGTTTTAATTATAAAATCGTAAGATATTTTCAAACTATCAATGTTGGGTTCAATGTTTTAAAAAGGAAAAGAAGTGTCATTTATGAAATAATTTGAAACCTGTTATACATATATATATCAAAATACTGTTAATGGGATCCTTTTACGAAAGGAAAAATATAGATTCATTAGTGGTTTACTACCAATTTGTGAAGGTCACACCATACTTATACCATTTGGTGTTGGTAGACCCGAGCTGTTTTTCAGGTTCAACTAGTTGTTCAGGTTTACATGTTCGAGATGTCTCATAGATAATTTTAGTCTTGAATATGGTGGTGACATTACATTCACATGTAGATAGAGTCATTCCCATTCTCATTGTAGTTTCTTATATATATTTCAGTTGTTTAGTTTCATTTACTTAGTTGTAGATCGTAACAAGACCCATTTGGGATTTATTAAATTTCACTTATTATAATTTCTTAAAAATATCTATTATATTTATTGAATTTAGATTATTGGGCTAAAATAATTTCTATTTGGAATATGTTTGATGACCAACACTATTTTCCAGCCAATGGGGATCAGGAACGTCCTCTAAGCCATGTCCCAAACCAAGTTGAATACTAGGATGGATGAAAAACTGGCATGGTTCACGAAGAAATGGTATCAATAGAGGTTTGTTATTATATTGGGTGTTTGGTAGCTGAATATTAGGACTTTTAGGACTTGGAATGTAGGTACAAAAAGTGGTTTGTGAACTCTTTCTCATTATAATACTCATTATTTCATGGTTTCTCCTAAATTTGAGTCATTTTTATATATTTTGGATTGAGGAATAACAATGGAGGTGAGTCAGTGTCATGTTGTGATCTCACATGGATTAGTGACCCATGTAAGGTATGATAACATGTTTTAAAGTCATCTTAGATATTATCACTTAATTAAGCCATGTACTACTACTATATTACAAGGTTAGGCGTCGATACTAGTTCTGAATTATGATATTTTTTCCAAAGTCATCTTTCGTTTTGTTATTGGTTGATTTGTGTAAGATTTCAATATGAAAACGGTCTTTGAAATCGATATTTTTCCATAAAATGGTTTTGGATTAGAATATTGGGATTTAAAATAGAAAGTTTATATTTTGATAAATAGGTACATGTTTGTAATTGACAATAATGTTTCATGGGTGAGACCCTTGTTATTCCTCTTGGAAGTTCGCATATGTGTGGGTATGTGTTGAATGTTCACATAGGCACATGTTGATAGAAATGCATGAACAAATATGTGACAGTTCATATGATTCCATGGGTGATTATTTTAAATCAAAGGCTTTGAATGGTTTTTATAAAATGTCTTGGATTGAGAAAATCGTGTCAAAAATTAATTCTAGTATAAATAGTGGGTTTTATACTTTAAAAGTGTTGTTGAGGTAAGGAATTTTTTAAATTAAAATTGATGAGGGATTTTGATATCATAATCTTTTTTTGTGTTTTTATTTTTTTTTGTATCGTGAGCCTATTTTTTGGCTCAATATGTTCTTGTTGATAATGTTTTGGGTTGATGATGGTTTTGGTTTTTTGATTATTTTGTTTATCAAAATATGACAACTAGAATGGTCCTTGATGTTTCTAACTAGTCATTCCTAGTTTCTATTTCTTCTCAATTTTTTCCAATACATTATGGTGGCTGAGTTACATTTATGTAATCATAATGGATGGAGATTTTTGACTGTCTTCATATTATTGGGAACTCTTAAATCTATTTGGATTCATGGCATCATGGGTTTACTTGAGAGTCTAGTTTAGACAATTGGAAGTCAGTTGTCCCATAATAATTGCAAGTTGGGATGATATGGAAGTGATTATGTCCATCATTTTATTATTATTTATACCTATGGAGGTGATGATGATGAAAAAAGGAATATCTCATGAATATTTAGCATGGATAGATCATACTGAAGTTGTATATCAAACATTTCAAAGAGATGGTCTTCTTTTCTTTATAGGTGGTGACACATGATCTGGTAAAGGATTATCTTTTCTTTAGGGGTATACATATAATGACCAAAGAGTGAGTCCTCTCATCCAAGAATCCTATTTTTGAGAAGTTGGTGGAAGAATAAATTTTATTTTAGTTGGTTTCTGGAGAACATGATGTTGGCAATATGGAATTCGCTATGACTTGTGAAGGTTCCCCATCTGGTGAGAGGGGTGTGGTATAGGAACCAATTTTTGAGAATTCTCTTATATTAGGTATCATATAAATTTCATCATATATTTTAGTGTATTTACACTAGTGTTGTAACGCCCCGACCATAGTTACCCAGATTCGGTGCATTATTACATAACATTGGCATGATCACAAAAGATCATGTCTCGAAAGACTGATTAGTTTAGTAGCCTTGGAAACACTAGATATATTCATATGTCTTACATTACATCATGAAGTAAAAAATAACAACAAAATCATGTCTTTATATCCCCTCATACTATCCCTGCAGGTCATTCATAATTTACTTCTTCACATCCTGGGAAAAATTAAAACATTGAAAGTGGTGAGGTCAGATGCTCAGTAAGGATAACAATATAGCAGAAACTTTCGTAAATAAGCATAAACATTTAAGGCCATTTATAAATAAAAAAATCCTTTTAAAAATGATCTTTAGCATAATACAGCAAAGAGAAAATGAAATAATTCCATTTCCATATTCACAAGGATATTCTACTAGTCGAATAATCACATGAAATATCAATAACCACTTTCATAATGATGGAATGCATAATGCGAGACTATCATAACCACATAGTCAAGGCCTCGTGCCAAGACAACAAATAATATTTTGTCAACACTTGTTCCAAGACACTAGTATGTCTCATGATACCTACTGATGCATCGAGGAACTATAGCGGGCTCCACCCATCACTTATTATGTCCAATGCATTTCTCATATGAACAGGTTTAACATAACATAAACATTCATATTAAAACTAGAATACAAAATGTCCATAAACCATGAATGGAATAAAAATAACACATCCACAGTCAAACATATCACAAAACCTTCAATAAAATATTGAACTTTTGTATCATAATAAATAAACTTCAAATAATCTTAAAATCCATCAAATGATGTTGACATAGATGAAATCAAAACTACTTGAGAGAAATATCTCTTTTTTGTGAAATCATTTAAAATTTACATATTTATTAAAGGCAAAATTTACTTTGAAAATATTATTATAAGCTTGGAAGGGAAGAGTTTACAATTTTATAATGGTGGAAAATAGTTGCAGATGCCGTATATGTTAAAAAACTTTCTTACCTTAATTTTTTCGAAAAGGTTAAAAATGACCTTGTTTGGAAAGCGATGGAAAGATTCCTTTATAAAAATCGTATAGAAAGTCAACAAGGGTATTAATGACCTTAACAAAAAGTCTATACAATAGTTATAATAACTTTAAACACATTTTTAAGAAACATGGATGTGGACGATAAAGAGGTCCCAGTAGATAATTACGTATAAACATTCTCGGATAACAAAGAGATTTAGAAATAAACCCTTACCTTGTAATTTTCCATGGAAGAGAGTAGGTTAAACTCCAGTATAATGTTGAAATAATTGTTATTAAATTATACAAGAATCATTTAAATTAATATGATATCATATATGATATTTTAACATATCTTTGTTAATAAAATCTTAGTATTATCGTTGTTTCGGGTGTTGACTTACTCGTTTTCTTTTATATGTTTTGTTACATAAGATGTGTTTTCTTATGGATAGGTTCTATATTATTCATATAAAGGATGATATCATGTCCCTAGACATTATTTTTAATAATTAAATGAGAATTAGACTTGCATGGATACGATGGGGAATAATCTCATCGCGTTCGTGGAGACGGTAGTCCGTACGTACGCACGAGCGACAATATCATTCTTTTGATGTTAAAATAATATATAAATGGATGGTATATCATATATAAAGAATCATTATCATGTTATATTTATTATTTACATGAATTACACATCATTATTATACCCATACAAATAATAATTTATTGAATAACAATTACACCACGATGTGGAGACGGTAAGCCATACGTACACACCTATGGTGAAATGTCATTAAAATAATGGATAGAATACTGAATATGGTTGTACCATATTTATAATAACATAATATTATATATAATATAAAGGAGTTATTATTTTATAATGGGATAACAAAGAAAGAAGAAGTCGAAAAAGAAAGGAACTTGAAAGAGGGTGGTGAAAACATTGCCTCTTCCTCGGGTTCTTCCTTTTGATTTGATCAAAAGGGCTCCATAGGTTCTCTTTAGGACTAAAGGAAGCTCTATAGGATGAAGGGGGGATATTTGATAGGGTATTTGGTCAGATTTTGGCCGACCCCAAAGGCTTTGAATGTGTGGATTAGTGAGAAGGGGGAGTTCCCTTTTATAAGAGGGGTGAGGGGCACCTTAGGAAAAGCGAGAAATATTATTTTATAATAAACACATATTCGGTTTAAAATGCCTAAAATGTGGATTATTTAAATGTTATGGTGGGAATGGGTCTAAATCCTTTCATCCAATAGATATTAGACATGTTTGGGTCACTATTTTAACCTTATCATTTATATTTAACTCTTAGTTAAATAGTTTGACATTTACCATGTCTCTTTGTATTTTTATATTATATAGTTAATAAACGTATCATATACATATAAGAGAACCCCAAGTGGTTAATTAATGATACACCTATCATTATATAAGTCTCTTGGTTGTACCTTATATTTTTAGGAATTAAATATAAAATAATAATATAATATTTGTTTTAAAAACTCTTTTATGTCAATTTTGACACTAAGTATTTGATTTTTGTGAAAATTATAATAGTATTATTACTTCGAAAAAACATAATTAAATAAATAATAACATGTCATATTAAACTATTAAATTAGTTTAATTCATAAAAAGTATCAAATTACATATATTTAGATATTTAGAATATCAATTATTTCAATATTTCATTAATTAGGTAATTACTGCCTCACCATTGTGTCATAACTAAATTAAATTATTTAATTTCTAAAAAATACAAATAAAATACTAATATGTATGAAATATTTTTATATTTCTAATGAATATTTAAAATCTAATTTATCTTTTGTATAACCCTATATTAAAAATGTTTTGGTAATTAAACCATGATTCTAACTCTTTTAACTCTTCTTTGAATTAAATAATAATAAATGTCCTAATCTAATCCAAGTAGACCTAAATGATAATATTTTATTCCTAAGGTTGTTTTTTGTCGAGATACACTTTCCCAATACAATTAGGACATGCGTTAGGGTAATATTTATATCATTTTTTCACTTAATTACCCTATTTACTTTTAACCGTGGTAAATAAAAGTAAAAAGTTACTATTAACCAAAAATTATTTTTATCTTATTGAACCACATTTTACTTCTTGATATTAACCTTTTCTCTCATATTTTCGATATTCCACTCACAGAAGTGGTAAAATTAAGTTTTATGTGAATTTGTAAATTCTCCTAGGAGGTGGGTAAAAGACGGTGAAAAGTTCAATAAAATTTTTATATATCTAAAATTATTCTAAAGTAACTCGAATGAATTACATTGAACATATATAGTTATTATGTATCTATTTTGACCATAATTTAATTTAAATAAAATAAATAATCATTTAAATAAAAATCCAGTTTTAAACAATAACTCAATGTTTTTTTCACCATTCATAAAAAATTGAATGTTTTCAGAAAAATAACAAAAATTCACCCTAAGATAATTTTTCTATTACTAATCCAAAAAATAATTCTATTTTGAAAGATAAAATTTATAAATTATCAAAAAGTGGGTATTACTATTCATAACAACTAGTTTGATTGGTTGTGGTGTGTGTCAGAACTCGAAGTTGCGTACAACACACACTATTGTATTATTCAAAGAGAAGCGTACTGTGAAGTTTGGGGTGTTACATTCTCCCCTCCTTCAAAAAATATCATCCTCGAAATTTCTAGAATACTACTGCATGAAAGGACATGGGTGGTTCTTCATCATAAGTTCCCCAGGTTCCCACATTGCCTCTTCCATCTTATGGTTTCTCTATAGAGATTTTACCAGACGAGTCCTCCAGTTTCTCAGCAGTTGTTCTATTGTATCAAGAATCCTGATGGGCTCTTCACAATAAGTCAAATTGAGTTCCACTTCTAATTCCTCGTAAGTGAGTACATGCGTTGGGTCTTACATGTATTTTCTCAATAGTGATACGTGCAACATATCGTGAACTTTGGAGTGACTTGGATGCATTGCCAAATGGTAAGCCACATCCCCAATTCATTCTAGAATTTCGAAAGGTCCGATGTACTTGGGACTCAATTTACCATTCTTACAGAAACCTAGAACTCCCTTACATAGAGATACCTTCAAGAAAACATGATCTCCTACCTTAAATTCCAAATCCATTCATCGGTTATTGACATAGCTCTTCTACCTACATTGAACTGCTTTGATGTGGTTTTGGATTACCTTCACCTTTTCTATTGTTTCCTCCACCAGTTCTGGGCCTACAAGTTTTCTTTCCCCAACATTATCCCAACAGGTTGTGGTGCGACATCTCTTTCCATATAACACTTTATATGGTACCATCCGAATAATTGAATGGAAGCTATTGATATAGTAAAACTCCACTAGAGGTAAATATTGATCCCACATACCCTGAAATTATAGTGATCATTATCTCAACATGTCTTCTAAGGTTTGAACAGTCTGTTCTGATTGTCCATCTATTTGAGGGTGGTAGGCATTGCTCAAATGAAATATAGTATCCTAGGCCTTCTGAATACTTTTCCAGAATCTTGAAGTAAAACAAGGATCATGATCAGAAACAATCAATAGGGGTACTCCATGAAGTCTCACAACTTCATTAATATATAGTCTTGGTAGATGTTCTAGTGGTAGATCTTCTCTTATAGAAAGAAAACGTGCTGACGTGGTAAGACGATCAACAATAACCCATATTGCATCGTTCTTTCTATGAGTCTTTGTTAGTCCCGTGACAATGTACATCGTTATATTATCCCATTTCCACTCTGGTATGGGAAGAGGTTTCATGACTCCTCTCGGCTGTTGCCATCTAGCTTTAACTTGTTGACAAACCATACATATTGACACAAAATCATCAATCTCCCTCTTCATGTTGCCCCACAAAAAATGTTCCTTCAAATCTATATACATTTTGGTGCTCCAAGGGTGTATAGAGAAATTGGAACTATGATCATCGTCCAACAATTCCCTTGTTAGATCAGGTATATCGGGAACACAAAGTCTCTTCCTGAATTTCAAAATTCCATCTTCATACTCAAATTCACTCAATCTCCCATCATTCACAACATTAATCTTCTTTTGAAACTCTTTGTCATCGGTTTGATAACTCTTTATCTATTCTAGTAATGATGGCTTGGTAAACATTTGAAAAGTCCTTGATGTTTCACCTTCCATGGTTATTCTAATGTCCAACTTTACTAGATCCCTGAAAATAGGATCCCTCTCAATTATCATCTTTTTCAAAACTCCATGATCTTTTCTGCTCAATGTATATACCACCTTATTTTCCTTCCATGGGTGGTATTGTATCGTGAAATCATAATACTTGAGTAGTTCAAGCCATTTCCTTTGCCTCATGTTGAGTTCTTTTTGTGAAAAATTATACTTCAAACTCTTGTGATCAGTATAAATCTCACATTTTAACCATAGAGGTAGTGCCTCCATATCTTCAAATAAAATATCACAGATGCTCACTCAAGAACATGATTAGGATAGTTTTGCTCATGAATTTTCAACTTTCGTGATGCATAGGAAATAAACCTATCATTCTGCATAAAGACACAACCAAGTCCTTTCTTCGATGCATCACTATAAATAACTAACCCATCATTCCTTGATGGTAGAGTCAATATAAGAGAATTTACTAATCTTCTCTTCGGTTCTTTGAAACATTCTTCACACTCTTTTGTCCAAACAAATTTAACCCCTTTGCATGTGGGCTTTGTTAATGGGTTAGCCAACCGGGAAAAATTCTGGAAGAAACGTCAATAATAACCCGCTAAACCAATAAAACTGTGTAGCTCAGTTATACTTGTCGGTGCAGGCCATTCATAGATTGCCATGGTCTTAGAAGGATCAAAAGATATTACATCTTTAGAGTCAATATGGCCAAGAAAAGAAATCTCTTCAATCCAGAATTCACACTTGCTAAACATCCCATATAATTCATGTCTTCTCATAGTCTTTAGGATATTGCGCAAGTGATGTTCATGATCTTTGTAGATTTTAGAGTATACCAAGATATCATCCATAAATACCACCACAAATTCATCGAGATATTCCTTGAAAACTATATTCATTAGATACATGAATACAGAGGGTTCATTAGTCAATCCAAAAGGCATTACTGTAAACTCTTAATGCCCATACCTTGTTCGAAATGATGTCTTCAGAATGTCTTCATTCTTCACACACTACTGATGATATCCAGATCGAAGTTCAATCTTTAAAAAGTATTGAGCTCCATGCAATTGGTCAAATAAATCATCAATGTGAGGTAGGGGATACTTGTTCATTATTGTTATAGAATTAATCTCCCTATAGTCGATACATAACCTCATAGATCCATCATTCTTTTTTTAAAAAAAACTGGGGATCCCTATGGAGAAACACTAGGGAGAATAAATCCTTTATTACTCAATTCTTCTAGTTTTTTCTTTAGTTCCACTAATTCCATAGTGGCCATTTTATAAGGGGTCTTCGATATGGGCCTTGATCCAGAAATTAAATCAATGGAAAACTCAATTTGTCAATCTAGAGGATGTCCAGGTAAATCTTCTGGAAACACATCTACATATTCTTTCACAATAGGCACATCCTTTTTTTGATCATTCATTTCCTTACCAACAGTTATTTCATTCTCTTCCTCCCAAATAATTGAATTTAGTTGAGCTATTGGGGGTGGATCTAGGTAAGAATTAGGTGGTGATGATTTGGCTCTAATGATAAGGTGTTCCTTATCATCATCATCAAAAATAGTAACCTCATTCTTCTTAAAATAATTTTTTTCTTCATGGTCTGAAAGCCGATCTATACAGAGGATTCTATAAAATTCAATCATAGGTATGACGATGAGATCCGCAGATGCAGAACATTTATTTTCTCTAATAGGGACTAAAACAAAAAACATTGTTGCAATGACACATCCCATAAGAGTTTTAACTGACAACTCCATTGTTAAATAAAATTGGAAATATCTAATTTTCTTAGCAGATTGGGAAGATATGAAACAATGCGATGATCCAGAATCAAATAATGTATTTTCTAAACATGAGGAAACCATTAAATTACCTGCCAACATGTCTTTCATAGCTTCTAACTCACCAGTAGTGATTGCATAAGCTTGGCCTTGATCCCTTGGCCTTTTCTGAGGTATGTTCCCCTGACGCTTTGGACATTCATTTTCACAATGTCCTGTATCCCTGAAATTGTAGCATTGGACATCAGTAACTTCCTTCTTCCCCTTGCAATCACGAGCATGGTGGCCTTTTTCACCACACTTGTAACAGACTCCCATTCCTTTTAAGCATGTACCTGGGTGTTTCTTCCCACATTTAATGCAGTATAGATATTCAAATTTTCCCTTCTTCCCCTTATTTACATTCCCATAGTGATCAGCAGATCTATTCTTTTCCAGCTTTGCTTTAAAGTCATAAGACTTAGAGAATTCTTTTTCTGTCATGATAGCACAATGAGACAATATCTTCGTACAACGAGAAGGTCTAAGAGACTAATGCTCAACACATAAATAGTTTTAACCCATAAAATAAATGATCAATATTACTTCTTGGGTTACGTATATAATCTGCTGCATACCTAGCTATCCTTGTAATGTTATCCTCATACTTTGTGACATTCTCATCCTCCTTTTTACTCAGAAACAGAAATTGCCTTTCCTTATCTTCTCGATGGTCACGAGGAAATTATTTTTCTAAGAATATCTCTTTGAACTGCATACATTCCATATTTGATACTTCATCATCTTCCTTTGTGTTTTGTATCAATGACCACCATTGATCAGCATCTCCAATGAGGCGATAAACTACCAAGATAACTTTTTCCCTTTCACTACTCCCCAAAGCCTGAAATATTTTCTCTAAGGAATTTATCCATTGATCAGCTACTAAGGGATTTGTACTCCCATTTAACATTGGTGGTTGTTGCCTCATTAAGCGATCTAACATTGATCCTCCACGCTGTGGATCAGGGTGCTCCATACACGTAAGGTTATTATTCATAACCTGAGTGAGTTTTCCCAGTATGGTGATTAGCTGATCAGAACCAGTTTCATCACCAACTCCACTATAATTATCTTAATCAGGAGGGAAATCCCTATATGGAGTGAATTAATTAACATGGTATCCATTTCTTCCACTAGGATCCATTTCTAAACAATGGAATAAACAAGATTTATTTATGAATTAAAATACATAATCACATACTTGTAAAACACTTAACATAAATTGAACTATTTATGTATATAATCCATAATCATAAAAATGTTTTCTTTGAGAAAGTATATATTCATAAACCCTTCATAATGGTTTGTAATGAAAATGATAATTATCCTAAGAATATCCCCCAGGAGTGTCGTAACCAAGAGTGCAGCCAAGCCCGTTGTCATGCACCAGTTCCCATTCAAGTATAGCTAAAAGAGGTGTTTTCGGGTTTTAACCCTTGGTATATCTATGCCAGATCAGCCTCTATCTTCTCGTATCTGGACATGGATATATATCTCAGAAAACTCACAAAATCTATACAATACCAAAATTATAGGAAGTTCTTCTATACCAATCCTCAATGTTTATCTTAGGCCTATGTTCTGTAATCAGAGTTTATCTAAATCTAGTTTCCAAGGTTTTTACTAAACATCCTCTAATACAAACTGTAACGCCCTGACCCCAGTTACCTAGAGTCGGTTCATTATTTCATAACATAGGCATGATCACAAAAGATCAAGTCTCAAAAGACCAAGTAGTTTAGTAGCCTTGGAAACACAAGATATATTCATAAGTATTACATTACATCATAAAGTAAAAAAACTACAACAACATCTTGTCTTCATATCCCCTCATAATATCCCTATAGGTCATTCATAATTTACTTCTTCGGATATTGGGAAAAATTAAAACATTGAAAGAGTGAGCTCATATGCTCAGTAAGGATAACAATATAGCAGAAACATTCATAAATAAGCATAAACATTTAAGGCAATGTATATCTAAAACAAAATCCTTTTAAACTTTAAATTCAGTATAATATGGAAAAGATAAAATGAAATAATTTCATTTACATATTCACTTGGATATTCTACTAGTCGAATAATCACATTCAATATCAGTAACCACTTTCATAATGATGGAATACATAATGTCAGACTATCAAAACACCATAGTCAAGGCCTCATACACTTTAAATTCAGTATAATATGGAAAAGATAAAATGAAATAATTTCATTTACATATTCACTTGGATATTCTACTAGTCGAATAATCACATTCAATATCAGTAACCACTTTCATAATGATGGAATACATAATGTCAGACTATCAAAACACCATAGTCAAGGCCTCATACCGAGACTACAAATAAGATTTTGTTAAGGCCTTGTGCCAAGACACTAGTTTGTCTAATGAGACCTACCGATGCATCAATGAGCTATATCGGGCTCCACCTGTCACTTATTAATTCCAATTCATTCCTCATATGAACATGTTTAACATAACATAAACATTCGTATTAAAACTAGCATACGAAATGTCCATAAACCATGAATGGTATAAAAATAAGACATCCACAGTCAAACATATCACATAAGTTTCAATACAATATGGATGTTTTGTATCATAATAAATAAACATCAAATAAGCTTTAAATCCATCAAAGGATGGGGACATAGATGATTTCAAAAATATTTGAGAGAAATTTCTCTTTTTTTGAAATCATTTAAAAGTCACATAATTATAAAAGAAAAAAATTTAATTTTAAAATATTATTATAAGCTTGTAAGGAAAGCTTCAACAATTTTATAATGGTGGAAAATAGTCTCACCCGCCGTATAAGTTAAAAAACATTCTTACCTTAATTTTGTCGAAAATGTTAAAAAGACCTTGTTTGGAAAGCGACAGAAAGATTCCCTTATAAACATCTTATAAAAAGTCAACAAGGGTATAAATTACATTAATCAATATTCTATAAAATCATAAGAATGATTTGGAATAAATTTTTAAGAATCATGGATGTGGATGATAAATAGGTCCTAGTAGATAATTATGTATAAACAACCTCGGATAATGAAGAGATTGTGAAATAAACCCTTACCTTGTACTTTTCCTTGGTCGAGGGTAAGTTAAACCCTTGTATAATGGTGAAATAATTTTTATTAAATTATTCAAGAATCATTTAAAATTACATGATTTCATATATGATCTTTTATCATTGCTTTGTTAATAAAATCTTAGTATTATCGTTGTTTCGGGTGTTAACATACTTGTTTTCTTTTATATGTTTTGTTACACAAGCTATGTTTTTTATGTATAGGTTGTATCTTACTCATATAAAGTATTATATCAAGTACTTAAACATTTTTTTAATCATTAAATGATAATTAGACTTGCACGGACATGATGGGGAATGAATCTCATCACATTCGTGGAGAGGGTTGTCCGTACGTACGCACGAGAAACAATATCATTATTTTGAAATTAAAATAATATATAAATGGATTGTATATAATATATAAAGAATCATTATCATGTCATATTTATTATTTAAATGAATTAAAAATCATTATTATACCCATCCAAATAATAATTTATTGAATAAAATTTACACCACGATGTGGAGACGGTAAGTCATACGTACACACATATGGTGACATGTCATTTAAAAGATGGATAGAATACAGAATATGGTTGTACCATATTTATAATAACATCATAGTATATAGAAGATACTGGATTTATTATTTTAGAATATGAATAACAAATAAAGAATAATTTGAAGAAGAAAGGAACTTGAAAGAGGGTGGTGAAAACATTACCTCTTCTTCGGGTTCTTCCTTTTGATTTTAACAAAAGGGATCCTTAGGTTTGCTTTCGGACTAAAGTAAGGCCTCTAGGATTAAGGGAGTATATTTTAAGGGGTTTTTGGGCAGATTTTTGTCGAGCACAAAGGCTTTGAATGTGTGAATTAGTGAGAAGGGGGAGTGCCCTTTTATAAGAGGGGTGAGGGACACCTTAGGAAAATCTAGAAATATTATTTTATAATAAATTAATATTCGTTTTCTAATGGATTAAAAGTAGAATATTAAAATTTTAATGTGGGTATGTGTCAAAATCCTTTCAACCAATAGATTTTAGACAAGTTTGTGTCACTATTGTAACCTTACCATTTATATCTAACTCTTAGTTAAATAGTTTGACATTTACCACGTCTCTTTGTATTTTTATATTATATAGTTAATAAACATACCATATATATCCAATAGAACCCTATGTGGTTTATAAATGATACACCTATAATTATATAAGTCTCTTGACCGATACTTAGATTTTTAGGAATTTAATATCAATTAATAATATAATATTTTAAAAAAAACTATTTTCTGTCTATTTTGACACTATTTAGTATTTGATTTTTTTGAAAATAATAACAGCATGATTACTTCTAAAGAACATAATTAATTCAATACTAACATGTCATATTAACTTATACAATTAGTGGAATTCATAAAAAGTCTCAAATTACATTTATTTGGATATTTAAAATATCATTTATTTTAATATTTCATTAATTAGGTAATTACTTCATAACCATTGTGTCATAAACAAATTAAATTATATAATTTCTAAAAATTATAAATAAAATACCATTATTTAGGAATTAATTTTATATTTCTAATGAATTTTTAAAATCGAATTTATCTTATGTATAACCCTATATTAAAAATGTTTTAGTAATTAAACCATGATTTTAACTATTTTAACTCTTCTTTGAATTAAATAATAATAAATGTCCTAATCTAATCCAAGTGGACCTAGATGATAATATTTTATTCTTAAGTTTGTTTTTGGTCGAGATACACTTTCCCAATAGAATTATCACATGTGTTAGGGTAATATTAATATCATGTTGACCCTTAATTACCTTATTTACTTTTAACTGTGGTAAATAAAAGTAAAAATTTACTATTCACCACAAATTATTTTTAACTTATTGAACCAAATTTTAGTCCTTGATATTAACTATGTCTCTCAGATTTTCGAAATTCCACTCACAGATGTGGTAAAATTATGTTTTATGTGAATTTGTAAATTCTCCTAGGAGGTGGGTAAAAGACTGTGAAAAGTTCAATAAAATTTTTATATATCTAAAATTATTCTAAAATCACACCAATGAATTAAATTGAACTTATATAGGTATTATGTATCTATTTTGACCTTAATTAAATTAAAAAAAATAAATATTTATTTAAATGAAAATTTGGTTTTAAACTACAACTCAGTGTTTTTTCACTGTTCATCAAAAATTGAATGTTTTCAGAAAAATACCAAAAATTCACCCCAAGATAATTTCGATATTCCGAATCCAAAAATGAAGTCCATTTTGAAAGATAAAATTTATAAAATTTATAAAAGTGGGTATTACTATTCATAACGGCTAGTTTGATTGGTTTTGGTGTGTGCTAGAACTCAAAGTTGCGTACAACACACGCTACTGTATTATTCAAAGAGAAGTGTACCATGGAATATTGGGGTGTTACAAGTGTGGTAAGTCCAAGTATTCGAATCATTCTTTTCATATTCCTTTGAAAACAATTTATCATTGTAGTTCCCTGTGAATTAGAAGATACATTAGTATTTAGGTATCCATTAAAATTCATGGGAGTAAATTTTACACACCTTCATGATTTTCTTAGAGTTTTGAAGCCCTTGTCCTAGATTTTGTCTCTCATGTTGATGTGGAGACATCATAGGTTTCCTAGTTCTTCGTTTTGTAGCTACCTTGATTTTTCATTTTATAAAAGTGGAATAGACTTTTCATGTCGTAATTCTAGTACATGAGTTTATATAAATGTGGACATTTGAATCTCTTATTCACCATTAATGGATATTATCCCTTATATTGTCTAGTCTTTGTTTCAAATGCATGTATTTAGAGATACCCATTCTTATGGAAATATATGTTTTTAGTTATATTTGGGTTCATTGTTTGGTTCAAGTTCTTTTAATGGGTTTCCCTTATGTTAGATAATTAGGTTTGTGTTGGAGGAATCTTGTTCTTGTTGAGTGTACACCAGTTCCCGCATTGGATGACACTGGGTATAGTGGTTAGAGTTCTCATTTAGGTATCTTTGAATTGAATGTTCAGAAGTTGATAGTTCTAGTTGTGGAATTATGGTGGGGAGAACACTATAGTGTTCTAATATTGTTTTTAGTTATTTAATTGCTTCTCGATTGTTCATGTGTGACTTGAAAAGTAAAATGTGGCTTAAAAGTTCTTGTTTCCTTTGGTTTTTGATCATGTATAGAATCGTGTTTTGGTTAAATACAGGCTAGGTGAAATTTTGGGGGAAGAAAGTGTCTATGGGGTGGATAATTGTCACACCTCGACCATGAATATCCTTTTATTTTATTGTTTTCTTAATATTTTATCCTTGGATTGAGGATCATGATGAGTCCCAATTTAAATTTTCATTAATTTTACATGTCCTGTGGTGAATTTTGACTTGTCCACATATTGGGTTCACTATTAGGAAAACCATGCACCTGTGCCCTGGTAGCTGTGCAACTTGTGTTGGGTTTCCATTAGATTTTCACATGGGTTGTGCATTGTTTTGAAAACCAGGTTGTATAGTTCAATAAATAGACAGAGGCATTTAATACAATTAGCACAAAATGCTAACTCATGTAGTGTGGCCCTTCATTCAAGTAGCTTACGCATGGTTAGCCCACAATTTAGTAAATTGTGTGGCCAAACCATACTAGATTCCAAGATTCATAAAAAAATTAAATTCCAATTATGCCCTTCTTAAGTTTTAACCCAAATCAATCTCTCCTACCTATTTCCCATTTTTTGGTACATAATGAGGTCTTCAAACCCCAATACGTTTGACTATAATCCCTTCAAGGATAAATCTCTAAAGTAATAAGGTAATTTTCTAGGGGTTTTCCATATTTATATTCTTTTTCTCTTCATCCCATGGTTCCCTAAGGTTTACTTGTGGGGGTTCCCTCTCAATGAAACATAAGGGTTAATGTGTGTGTATGTGTTATTCAATTTCTTGGATTTTAGGTTTTGTGGATGGTGTATTGGTCTTGAATCTTCCTCCTCCCAATGTTTGGTTTCATTCACACATCATGAAGGTAGGTTTCTCCCTGTTTTTAATTTTCGATGCATTCCATTTATTATTGGGATATTTTAATAAATTTAATATTTTTATTTCACATGATTTTGAAGAACATTCATAGTTTATTTTCATTCATGGGTGTCTTTAGAATTTCTTAAAATTGATTTTCAATGTGGTTCTATAAATACTCCCTTGTGTATATGCGGTCAAGGTGTTTGTTTAAAAGTAAAGAGTACTTTTAAAATGAAATTGCGTGTTTTGAGAAGTGTTTAACCTTGGTTATGTTAAGATTTTATTATTAGACAAAAATTTTGATTTTTTATGGAAATTAGTGACTCTTATGTGTAATACTTATATTTGATTTTTTGTGTTGGATTGGAAGCATATGGATTTCCTTTAAAGGTGGTTTTGGGTGATTTCATGAAACACATGATTTGTTCCATTGGATACAGGTACATCTATGTGTGCCCTATGTGAACACATGAAGTGGAACACAGATTATAATGGTAAATGGACAAGTATTTTTAATGATTAAATTAGTTTCCAAAACACATAAAAATTATTCATCCTCCTTATTCCAATTCTCCCCAAGACTATATGTTTTCCTAATTGTTTCATGTCCTAAATAGGGTTTTGAATGTGGTTTCCAATGTTTCCCTAAAAACATGAATCGTTTGGTATATTTTGGGAATGATTGGTCTCAAAATAGTTTCTAATCCCATTTGAAATTGTTTAGCATATTGTGTATTATCATTATGGATTTAAAAGTAATTTATCTTGAAATGTAATGGCATGTTTGGAATTTTCTATTTTGAAAATATAGTTTTATATAGTTTTGGAAGTAATTTGGAATGTCACTATTTGTGCATTTAAAAATTTCTCGACAAAAGGTCTAGTTGGAACTTTATAATATCTAGGAAATGAATTGTGTTTTTGGATGTGAAAATGTAAAGTCTTAGATTTTACATGTATTTTTTAATTATATGGAATTATTACGAGTCTGTGAAAATTAACGGTGCGTGATTCTGAGACCCATTGTGCCCGGAATTAATTTGTGAATATTTTTAAGGTATGTTCATTAAATGTGTGAGAGGAATTTTCTAACATTTGAACCGCTGCTCGGATTAAAAATTTTAGGGCACTATTGAATCCACAGAGCTGATATTCGTTTAATGGAGACTTCACATTAACCGTAGTAGGTCTGGAGAAAATTTTTTTTGTGACTTTTTAAAAGAAATGAAATAAAATAATTTTACTATTTTATTTTCATTTTTATCCTTCAATAGAGAAGTAAAGTGTGGGGCCACCGATGTGTCAAGCCATTAAATGCCTTGACCAATCAATATAATTAACAGAAATGTTGAGGAATTAGGACTATTCCTAATTAATGAGCCACCATTAATTTTTAATGTCGTTACATACCCTCCCCCTCATTTATTTATATAGAGTTTGTGGGATGGTTATGGTAAGGCTTCACCAAGTAGAGAAGTGCTAATAAAGTGTCGAGATTCCCAACCATTGTTGGATAGAACCGGTTCCATCGAGTGGTGATGAGATACAATGAAACCCTGAACGAGATATCTACGATCGAGTGACCTTGTTGGAGGCTAGTTGTGAGGACGTTGAATTCCAAACCTCTTCCTCAACCGCGAGAATTTATCCAACATTATTGAGGTAGGATTATGATTCTTGTTTTAAATTCAAGTGAATTTATTGGACCACTTATCCTCTCACTCGATTACAAGCTAATATAGAGGGTGTGGGACTAACGAACCTGGCCAGGACCCTCCCCTACCTTGCTACCCCCTTTACATTACCCATGGAATACCGCCATCTGGTAGTACCAGCGACCAGCGTCAGCAGGGACAAAGGCGGGGGCCAGCACCGGTCGGCCGCGAGGAAGGAGGTGGCTCACCCATGCAACCAGACGGACCGACCATAGCTCATCAACCACAGTGATCAGCACACCGGTCGGCCGCTGAAGGAGAGGGCGACGCAACCAACGTGCCACTGGAGTACTCGGCCTGCAGCTCATCAGCCACAGTGGACTGGAGGAAGGTGGCTGACAAACTAGCTGACCGCAAGAGGCGGAGCTATACGTCGTCGAGGACCGTTGGAGAAGACAACCGATACACTGGCCGACTGCGATGGGTTCAGAAGGACACACTCCAGCGAGTCTCGCAAGCCACCTAGTGGCGCCACATGGCGCCTCCTTGGCGGAGGAGCAGAATGGACTCCGGGCCATTTAGGAATTATAGGGGAGACGCTCCCCTGTGGAACCTAGCGCGAGCCCCCAGTAATCCTCCTGCTCCGCGGGCCGCACGCCTGGCAGGCCGCGCACCCAGTTGGCATCGCACCCGGTGGGCCACTCCCTTGCATGAAGGGCTTCCCCTTGTGGGTAGCCCCCTTATGGGATGCCCCTTCCCAGCATACCCCTTACGGTCCACCTCCTTGTGGGACAAACCAAACAACAACCCAAAGGGTTGAGCCTATCACGGCCATGCCTAGATAGAGTCAGACCGGACCACGGCCAAACGAGACCTAGAAACACTTAAGGGGCAATATCTTGAGAACTGGACGTCTATTTGATGAACTGTCTGCGGCGTTGGGATCCTTGGATCGAGGTGGAAATTTTTGAATAATCTACATGTTATTTGGAGATATTTGTTGTATGGATGAGTTGTATTGAACCTTTAAGAACCCGTATCTTCTTTTCAGGTATGTTTTTCTTTTTCCTAGAGTTTTTGAGAAAAGAGGAGTTTCTGTAAAATTTTGAAGTTCACGCCATGTACTTTATGAGTAGACACCGTGAACTCAGTTAACAGGGGTTTCATGTTATGGCTATGTAGTGGACTTGCAAACGGCCATATACGATGATCTGGAGGGCGCCTAATGCAGAGTACGGAAAAGGCAAGTACACATAGTGTACTTCAAAAGTACATGCCATGTACTTTATTTTTTTCATTAAATGATCCTAGGTTGCATCTAAAGTATAGAACTAACATCATCTAGGTCTGGATCATCCGAGATCAATGAGAATCCATGGATCTTCGACGATCCCCCGAGCCTCATTCTGTCCTCCGAATCGAACACCTTCGGTTGTGTTAGAATTTCATCGGTGAGTTATTTATTATGCTGGAGCCTTAATTCATGAATCCTCTTCTTTTCCCTGTTATTGTGGGTTGAAAATTTTAGATGTTTTTGTATATCTTCGACATTCTAAGGAGATTCAAGCTTTTATGTTCAAGTATATTGATCTTCTAACCCCAAGGAAGGTGATTTGTGCCTTTCTCTAGGATGTCTTTGTGTTTTATGTGCAAATTCTCTCAGTACCCATGAACGGGGTATTGCACATTTACCATTATAGCCCTAGTGTTTCTATGCTATGCTGGAATGCCTATGTAGATGATAATTGATTGTGAATAGGGTGAATTTTTGTTCTTCGGATGTGTTGCCCGTGCATGTTTTTTCATATTTTGACATTTGGGTCTTGTTTGCCTATTAGGCTATTGTTTACATTCCCTTGCCTAGTATTTTAGGATGGTGTGACTATTTACCTGTTATGCGGTTGTGTTTTAGAATGCTAGCCAAGTAGTTCATGAGGATTACTTGGGCCGATACATGATGTTATACTATCTTGACTTACACAGGGCCATGAGAACCTAGGGTATAGACCATAGGGGGAATTGACGTTGAGGGCTTCTCCATAGTGTCTTTATAAATATACAATGTTAGACCACAAGGGGAATTGATGTTGAGTGCTTCCCCAAAGTGTTTGTAGTTCCTCAACGCAAGCTACATTGGGAATTGGCATTGGGTGCTTCCACAGAGAGCCTTTAGAAGGACATGAGACTATATGGGGGAATTGACAGTGAGTGCTTCCTCAGAGATTCTATACATTAACTGAACCAGAGGGTTTCTTGTACAAGATAGGTATGCCCAGAGGGGATAGGTTGTGGGTACTTCCCAAATGGTTACATGTTGTGTTATCTGTTTTGCTGTTGCAATCTATTTAGTGTTTGAATGCTTAAAACTGTGGATTGTTTACTGCTTAGTGATTTCCTGTTTACTACTTTCTATACCATTACCTACCATATACTCAATGACTATTAGGCACAGATCTTCGTGTGGTTGCCTACTGATATTTAGTATCACACCCTGTTTGTTCACTGATTTTGGTCCCAAACAGATTATATTTTTGCAGGTATAGACAAGGGAAAGATCCCTTCTACTTGAGGTACTTGACTTTCTTTGCAGCTACAGAGCATGTGACCAAGCTATGGCTTGTGATAATGAGGAGTTTATATTATTTTTTTTTCACTTTGGTTTAGCATTGTTTTATTCTATCATTGTGACTTGTATGACTGTTTTCCTTTATTTATGTATCATGCATCATCTTATATATGTGTTCTCCAGTTTATACTTTCAGTCTTCTGCTGCGGTTGTTGTATGCTATTATTACTGCTTCCACTCTTGTATGTATTTGTTTACATCTTCTATGTACTCTTCCAATGAGGACATAGTTTCTCCACTATCAAACCCAAGGCACTCACTGCTAGTCGGTAGCCTCTGGTGTTCGGGTAAATGCGCTTGAGGCCATGTTACCAACTGGGTATGGTTGCCTCTGGGTGGCTTCTGAAACCAGGTCGTTACAAAGTGGTATTAGAGGAATTATTTTCCCTTGACTTATTGTTTGGATCCTATATTTAGTTATATGATGGAATATGTACTTTTCAAAAAGTTGTGCCCGGTTGTAGCTTACTCGTGTATAGGGAAAAGCCAATCTACCTCGTTTATTGCGATCTTTCCAGTTTGTGATTTACAGTTTATTTGATTTTCACCATTAGGTGACTCACATGTATTGTGTTGTTATAATTGATATTATTGAGGTTCTATTTCAATTGCAACCTGATGATATGAGGGTATTCTATCTCATGCATCATATAGGCACTTGTTAGATATCACATGTCATGCATTTTTTCTATTCCATCTAAGAAGCATTAGTGATTGCATGTTGTAGTGATAGATGATGTGTAAAAATATGCATGGTGTTGTGATAGTTTCCTTGATAGAAATACATGATTTTTGATAGGGTATTGTTTGTGTAGGGATTTTCTTGAATGAACTCCAAAAATTGGTTCTTGAGGTGTCATGGGCCCTCATGGACTGGAATTTGCTGGATCATTTATTTTTTTTCCTTGTTATAACTTGTACAAGATTCCAAACATTGATTCGCAGGGAGTATGGGCCCTCACGGATTGGAATTTTTCACTTTAAATGTTTATCTTAGTGTTTTTCTAGGTTTCATAGTAGTTTCTAAGGATTATTGTATAGAAAAACCCAGAATACATGCCGTATAATGTTAAGTAAATTCCATGTGTTCTTCTATTCAGGAATAAAGAGTATTTCATAAGTAGACACCGTGTACCCTATGTAAACACCCTGTAGTCTCTGACAGTGTTGTAGGACATGTGGTTAGAGACATGGGATGGGGAATTCCTTACAAAAACATTTTATTTCCTAGTTGAACACACCGTGTAGTGTAATCGAAGGAACCCAGTCATGTAGCTAGCAACACAGGTCTGTGGAGCCTCTTCTTCTATACACCGTGTCAGATTTGAACACACTGTGTAGTCTGACCCAAGTCCCTGACTGTGTAACGAAAAACACTGGTTGATGTTATCCCTTCAAGAACACGACGTTTCTGTTCGAAACATTCCATTTAGTGTGAGCCGTGTGTCATGGAATCTCACTAACAACATGGACCGGTAATGCTTTTCTAGTACACTCTACGTCCGACTTGAACACACTGTGAAGTATTGTCTTAGGGAGTCGTGTGGCTTAACCATGTAGAAGGACTCGGGTAGGGGAAGAGGATTCATGTAAACATTTTGTGTTAAAAAATCACCGTGAGTCTGGGGTGTTACACGACCATTTTAGGCAGGAGTACATGCCCATGTAAATGAATTAAGGGAACACACCATGTGGAAAATGTACACACCGTGTAGTCATCTTTTTGTAAAACATGAATGCTTTCTTTCTCATGTTTCCTTCTTATGATTCTAGTTTTCAGTCCTTGATGATATTGATCTAAGGTGTACGCTTGACCATGCAGAGTCATGCCACCGAGACTTCCTCTGGTTGTACGCTAGTTTCCAAGTAGTGATCAAACACCAGACATAGCCGATCCGGGACTTCCCGCAGATCCTCATGTTGTGTCGTTCATGGCACAAGTAGTTTTACCTGTTACCAGTGATGATGCACAGTTCAAGTAAGGCTACATGAGGATGATGAAGTCCTTTCAAGGAGTGCCACCTCCTACCCCATCGATGGCTGATTCGACACAGGTCTTCCAGCAGCAGCATCCTCCCACTTTTCATGGGATAGAGGAAAACAGGATGCAGAGTCATGGATAGAAGTCATGCGCAGGATCTTTGAGCATCTAGAGACACCTCTAGAGATGAGAGTCAATCTCACTACCTATATTCTACGGTATTCCGCCATGGGATGGTGGGATGTTATCTCAATGGAGGGTCATCAGCAGGTTATGGATTGGGAGGATTTCCAATGCATCTTCTATGACTACTTCTGTCTAGAGACCCTGAGGGCCAACCGAGCCCGAGAGTTTATGAATTTGGAGCAGGGTACTCATTCTGTTATGGATTATTCCTCTTGTTTCACCGATTATTATAATTTCACACCCTTCCTGGGAGGATATGGGTTATTCCCGGTATAGAAGTTCGAGGATGGCCTTAGACATGACATCCTCTCTCAGGTGAATATCTTTAGGTTTAATTCTATCACTTCCATCATCAACTAGTCACTGATCACAAAGAGGAATCTAAGGGAATCCAGAGTTGTGAGATAGGGCGGCTCGACATCCAGAGTTAGTACATCGCCAACTGATGGCTAGAAGCACCGTAGGAAGACTACATGGGGAGATCTGTGTAGGCAGGATGCATCTTCTGGTAGCCAGGTGGTGTGCTACTAGTGTGGAAGAGCTGGATATACAAGGTCATATTGCCAGAAAAACCCAGTGGAGTGCCAATCTTGTAGCAAGATGGGTCATCTTTAGTGCTTCTGTCAGATCTTCTCACCAGTAGCTGGTGACAGGAGTTCTTCTATGACTCCACATTCGGGAGCAACACCACCAGTTTCTCACAAGTTAAAGAACTGTAGTTCTTCCGGCCGTTCATGCCGAGGTGGAGGTTGTGGCTGTGGTGGTCAGTCTCCAACCCTTCAGTGATAGCAGAGTGGATCGGCTTAGAGTGGTCAGGCAGGGTCACAGGGCCATGGAGCAGGCCAGACCATTACAGTGGATGAGACCCAGCAGAAGCAGGATCCCATATATTCTATAGTTTGAGGTAAGATCCTAGTTTCTTTAGTTTTATCTTCATCTCTTTTCGATAGAGAGGCTTCCCATATCATTATATTTTTTGTGTTTGTGGAGATCCTTGGGATTTGAATCATTTCATCTACTGACATTTTGACAATAGACACTCTGTTGGGGATTAGAACGGTGAGTGTAAGTCAGTGTAAAGTGTTACCTCTATAGGTCGGTGGGTGTCACTTATTATGGGTTCTATAAGTACTAGAGATGATAGGCTATGATGTCATCTATGTAATGGAATGGCTATTTCCCTTCTAGGTAGTCGTCGACTGTTATCACCGCAGTGTGAGTTTCATATTACAAATGGGGTGATCTTTTTTTCATAGGGACGAGTGGGATGTCCGGGCGAGCAGAGCAGGTCCATAGCATCATGTGTTAGGAGATGTTATAGGCTATATTCCTAGTCAATATCTATATGATCAGGGGACTTCCCAGTTATACTTTCCTCTAGTTATGGATCATTTTAGGGACGTTTTTCTAGAGGAATTTTCAGGTTTTCCTCTAAAGCATGAGGTAGACTTTTCTATTGAGCTTGTGTCAGGAGTGGCACCAGTGCCCATTCCTCCTTATAGGATGGATACACCTGAGTTGTAGGAGATCAAGAACCAGTTGGAGGAGTTGCAGGCAAAGGGTTTCATCTGACCCAATACTTCTCCTTGGGGTTCTCTATCCTGTTTGTGAAGAAGGCAGACGACACCCTCAGGCTTTGTGTTTATTATTGGAAGTTCAACCAGTTGACGGTGAAGAACCGATATCCCTTGCCAAGGATTTATGATCTATTCAATCATTTTCGAGGATCCTGGGTGTTCTCAATGATTTTCTTGAGATCCACTTATCATCATATGCGTGTTAGACCCTCAGATATACATCTCACAGCATTTCAGCGCATCTATTGTCTATACGAGTATATGTTCATGACGTTCGGCCTCACAAATGCACCTACAATTTTCATGGAACTGATGAACCGAGTATTCCATCCATACTTGGATACCTTTGTTATGGTCTTTGTGGACGATATATTGGTGTACTCTCACACTCGAAATGACCATGCTACCCATCTTGGGATCGTTTTGAGTACACTATGGGAGCATCAGTTATACGCTAAGCTCTAAAAATGTCACTTTTGGATGGATCATATTAACTTCATGGGTTATGTTATCTCTGAGGTAGAAGTTTTAGTAGACCCATAGAATGTGAGAGTAGTAGTTTTTTGGGAGAATCCGAAGAACGTATTTGGGGTGCAGAGAATTCTAGGGCTGGATGGATACTACAAACAATTTATATAGAACTTTTCATGCTTAGGAACACCATTGACATGTATGAATAAAAATGGTGCAATGTTATTATGGTCAGATTGTTGTGAGTCTGCCTTTCAGGAGCTGAAAGTGAGGTTGACTTCAGCACCGATAATAGTATTTCCAGAGTCGAAAAAGTGCAATACTATTTATTGTGACACTTCAGCTATCAGGCTGGGAGTTGTGCTTATGCCGGGAGATGGATTCATTGCGTACGGGTCTCGACAGTTGAGGCAACATGAGAGGAATTACCCGATGCACGATCTGGAGTTGGAAGCTATTGTTCACACCCTACGCTATTGGATACATTACATTTTGGGAGATAATTTTTTAGTTTTCACTGACCACAAGAGTCTCAATTACATCTTCACTCAGTGTGATATGGATTTGAGACATTGTAAGTGGGTTGAGTACCTACAGTCCTTTGACTTTGAGCTTGCCTATACGCCTGGGAAGGGCAACAAAGTGGATGATGTGTTGAGAAGGAGGACTCAGATACAGGCAGTTCAAGAGGCTAGAAATGAGTGGTAGCTTCTGGCTCTATTCTCTGAGATGCATTTGGAGGGGCATGACTGACAGGGGTAGACTTTTCTATCTTTTTGTAGCTGTTACCTCTACTCTTACGAATCAAGTTTGAATATGGAATCTATTAGATTATGAAGGCCTAGTCCTATGGGAGAGCGTGTCAGGAGAGGACCCTATTCCTAGATGGACCATAGTCTAGGATGAGATCTTACATTTCTTGGGACGCATATGGGTTCCAGCAGATATAGGCGAGGAGCTGATGCGAGACTTTCATTCCACAGTTTGGGAAGTTCATCCTGACGTCACAAAGATGTATCATGATCTACACCGTCAGTATTGGTGGCTAGGTATAAAGAGGGACGTTGCTGGTTTTGTCATTAGGGGTCCACTTGTCAGCAGGTGAAGGCAGAGTATCAGCGACCAGTAAGGATTTTACAGAAGTTACCCATTCTCGAGTGGAAGTGGAATGATGTTACGATAGACTTCATGACCGGGTTGCCGAGGTCTCCTTGAGGGTATGATGCAGTTTGGGTTGTCATTGACAGACTTACGAAGGTTGCTCACTTCTTTCCGATCAACGATACCTTTAATGTTGATGAGCTAGGGTAGTTGTACATTCGATAGATTGTATGTCTGCATGATGTTCCACAGTCCATTATTTCAGACAGGGATGCACGTTTTACTTCTCGGTTCTGGCAGGGGCTTCAGAAGGCTTTGGGTACACAGGTACTTTTGAGTACGACTTATAATCTATAGATAGATGACCAGTCCAATTGAACAATTTAGGTGTTTGATGACATGCTCTGAGCATGTATTCTAGATTTTTGAGGATATTGGGAGAAGAATATACCACTTATAGAGTTTTCCTAAAACAATATTTTTCAAGAAACTATTCAGATGGAATCTTATGAGGCTTTTTATGGTAGGCTATTATGATCACCATTATGTTGGCTGGAGGTAGAAGAGGCATCTTTTCTGGGACCTCATCTTGTTTAGGAAACCACAGTGAAAATGGAGTTGATTCAGAATAGGATTGCTACTGCACAGTCTCATCAGAAGTCTTATGATGATCAGCGGAGACAACCTCTAGAGATCGAGGTCGGGGATCAGGTCTTCCTGCGTGTCACACCGAGGTTGGGACACAAGAGGATTAGGAGACAGGGTAAGCTTTCTACAAGGTATGTTGGTCCGTTTGTGGTGTTCGAGAGGGTTGGGCTGGTTGCCTATCGATTGCAGTTAACTTAGAGGTAACAGTCTATGCATGATGTTTTTCACGTCTCTCAGCTCCGATGTTACTTTTCAGACACATCACATATATTTCATCCCAAGGAGGTTGAGCTCCAATTGGATGTGACATTTGAGAAGCATCCTATCCAGATTGTTGACTGAAGTACGAAGGTTCTCCGTGGATGGTCTATTCCTCTGGTATGGGTGCTATGGCAGAACGGGTGAGTTCAGGACAAGACTTCGGAGAGAGAGGGTGATGTAAAATCATAGTGGCTGGAGTTGTTCGAGGTTTCTTCTACTAGAACAGCTTTCTAGGGAAATTCGGGGACAAATTTCTTTAAGGGGGAATGTTTGTAAGAACCCAAATATTCTTTTCAGGTATTCATTTCTTTTTATTGGTGTTTTTGAGAAAATAGGATTTTCTGGAAATCTTTGAAGTACACGCCATGTACTTTATGAGTACACTTCGTGTACTCATTTACTGCGGGTAGCCATGTGCCGGCTATATAGCGGCCTTGCACACGACCATGTGTGATGACCTGGAGTCCGCCTAAAGTAGAGTATGGAAAATGAAAGTACACTCCTTGTACTTTTTTTCATTAATGGCACACGAGTCACGTCTGACGGGCAGAACCGACTTCTTCTAGTTCTAGTTCATTCAAGAGCACCGAGCAGCTGCAGATCTTTGACGAGCCTCCAAGCCTCCGTCCGTCCTATGAATAGAACACTGTCAGTTGCATTGGAATCGCAATGGTGAATTATCTCTTTATCTGGAGCCTCATTTCATGATTCCTCTTTTTTTCCATGTTATCATGGTTTGAAAGTTTTAGATGTTTTTGTAGATCAACGACATTATAAGGAGATTAAAGCTTCAATGTTCAAGTATATTGATCTTCTAACCCCATGGTAGGTGGTTTGTGCCTTTTTATTGGAAGATATTGAGTTTTATGTGAAAATTCGCCCAATACCCATGAATGGGGTATTGCTCGTTTACCATTTTAGCCCAATTGATCCAATGCTTTGCTGGTATGCCTGAGTAGATGATACTTGATTGCGAATAAGGTGAATATTTGTGCTTTGGATGTATTCCCCATGCATGTTTTGACTGTTTTGACCATTAGGACTCGTTTTCCTATTAGGGTGCTGTTTACTTTCCCATGTCTACTATTGTAGGATGGTTTGAGTGTGGTCATGATATGCTTTTGTGTTGTAGAATTCTATCCGTGTAGTTCTTGATATTTACATGGGCCGATATGGGATGCTATACTTTCTTGACTTAGACAGGTCCGTGAGAACCTGCTGTATAGACCATAATGAGAATTAACAATGAGGGATTCTCCAGAGTATCTTTATAATTATACGATGTGAGACCGTGGGTAGAATTGTTGTTGAGTGCTTCCCCAGAGTGTCTGTAGATCCTCGACCGGGCCACCGAGGGAATTGATGTTGAGTACTTCCCTAGAGCGCCTTTAGTACGATGCGAGACTATATGGGGAATTGACAGTGAGTGCTTCCTCAGAGAGTCTATACTTTAGCTGAACCATAGTGTTGCTTGTAATTGATAGGTAGGACCATAGGGGATAAGATGTGTGTACTTCCTTGAGGGTTACCTATTGTGTTATCTATTTTTTTGTTGCATGTTGTGTAGTGTTTGAATGCTTAAAACTATGGATTTCTTACTGCTTAGTGCTTTCATGTTTAATACTTTCTGTACTTTTACCTTCCATATACTCACTGACTGTTAGGCACAGATCTTCAGGTGGTAACCTACTCATATTTAGTCTCACACCCTATTTGGGCCATGATTTTGGGCCAAAATAGATTATATTTTTGTAGTTATAGACAAGGGAAAGCACCCTTCTACATCAGGTACTGGACTTGTTGTGGAGCTGGAGAGCATGGGACTAAGATATGTCTTGCGATGCTGAGGAGTTTATCTTCTTTCTTTTGTAATTTGGTTTAGTACTATTGTATTTCAACATTGTGACTTGTTTGGCTATTTTTCTAGACTTATGTATCATCCATCATCTTATATATTTGTTCTGTAGTTTATACTTTTAGTCTTCTGTTGTTACTATTGTTTCTTATTATTAATGCTTTCACTCTTGTATGTATTTGTTTCCTTCCACTGCGTACTCTGCTAATGAGGGCATAGTTTCCCCATTATCACACCCAAGGCCCTCACTGATAGTCAGCAGCCTCTGGAATTCGAGGAAATGTGTGTGAGGCCATGTAACCAACCGGGTACGGGGAGCCTCTGGGTGGCTTCCGGAACCAGGCCGTTACAAAACATGAATCCAACCGGGCCCTCAAAACTAAAACACTTATAACTCACAGACCGGGTGTCTGATCGGCGCACCATCTATTGCGTTAGAACCCTTACAATACGACGATCCTTTGTGATACTCCATTGTGGAGCCTAGTGGAGGACGATGTATAACTGATATCTCGAGGGGCAGATTCTATGGAACTTTAGTGCACGGGGTGCAAGGAATCCTGTGGTGGCTGTAATGTGATGAAAAAAAAATCGATCTTGTGTCGGTCAACATCTATCAGATCCTATGTGGGTCAAAACTCAGTGATCCTGTGTGGCTCAGTGCATACTGATAATATGTAGGTCGGATCCTGTATGGGTCAGTGCTCAGTGATCTTGTGTGGGACAGTGCATACCGATCAGGTGTGGGTTAGATTCTATGTGGTTCAGTGTGGGTTAGTTATCTATTGATCCTGTGTGGTTTAGATCCTGTGTGGGTTAGTGGGGGTTAGTTAACCATCGATCATGTGTGGTTCACAATTAGTTCTACTTAACAAAATAAGGTGATCTAGCCTTACGACTAAAAATATGTACATCTGTACATAAGTTATACTGAGTGTGAGGTGAGCTTTTTACCTTTTTTTTATTATCTTCAAGGTGTTTTCTAAGTTGTAATTCTATCTTCATGGTGTTACTTGTGTGGTATTTCTAGCTTTATGGTTTAACGTGTCTGTTACTTCTATCTTCGTGGTGTTACTTTTATGGTACATCTAGCTTCATGGTGTTACCATTGTGGTGCTTCTACCTTTGTGGTGATGTATTTTTTTTGTTACTTGTGTGGTACTTCTGTGTCAATGGTGTTACCTGTGTGGTATTTCTAAATTTTTGGTGTTACCTTTATGGTATTCATCCCTCATGTATGATATGAGTATATCTTGATAACATAGGTATGTGTATGGGCATATAACTAAGTATAGTTGAAGTCTTGAATTGTGATATTTTCTTTTGGGGAACTCTATGAAAACTATGGGGTCTCAGGGTCTCTACTGTGTATCGTTATACTCACCCCTACACGGGTTATGCCCACACCTTACAATGTCTTGTCCAGATGACGTATAACAGTGATCGAGGTTGAGGAAGCCAGGACATGACGTTCCTCGGAGTGGACCATTTAGAGTGATGTGATGTAGCGACTAATGATCATGAGTTGTACCTACCCATCAAGTAGGATTCGTGGCGGAAGATCCAAGACCTGATTTTCACTTTTTAGTTGTTTTTACTATTTATTTGTACTTGTACTTTTCCAGTTGGTCTCGTATTATGGCCCCTTTACTTTCAGAATTATTTTAATACAGTAGTTTACTTTGTGGTTGCATATCGATGCATTCTACTCTGTGTGTTTGTATAGTTTTAAAGGCAATGCCTTCCCATTTTAGGGACACACCTTTTTGGTGCTTTTCACTATCCCCTAGCCTATGGAAGGCGGGCTTGGGGTAGCAATGACACGGGACTCATGGGACTAGTCATGAAAAAGTGGAATTAGTGGAGTTAGTTCTACTAATGAACTAGGACTATGATCTTTTCTATGTGGAAATAGTGTTAACTGTTATGAGTGTGGTTTTCAGTTTCGGGAAACTAGTGTTGGTGTGGCAGTTGATGTATCCATACAAAAGGACCCAAAATTATGATTTCTGACTCAATGCACAAAAACATTGATTGTGTGTGTTTTGAACAGTTTTTATTTGTGATATCTTTGATTCAAATCAACAAGTATAAATTATTGACCATGGAACACCTATTTTATTTCAGGAGGAATCCACGTAGACAATCATTTAGGATTCCCAAGATAGTACACTATGATGGCCCACCGAGCGATGAGGCCTCAGTGCATGGCCATCATATGGTGTTAGAACCTTCGAGTGGTGTACCATTTGCACCACTACCCGTTGGGCAGCCGTTTACACTAGCCTATCAAGTAGAGGGAGAATGCTGACTGAGAACATTGCACGAGTTCCAACAGCAGATGCCTCTGAGTTTCTATGGTGAGACGAACCTGCAGGTGGTTGAGGACTGGTTGGAGGCCATATTCAGAGTTTTTCGTTTAGTGGGTACACCAGTTGATCTGATGGTGTTCTTAGAAGCATGTCCCTTCCTCAGAATATCTGGGAGATGATGGCGTCAGACACTCAAGTAACATGATGAGGTGACCCTCATCTGGGCGGACTTTGATAGAAATTTCATGGCATAGTCCGTCCCCGGGACATTATGCTCACTACGTATACAAGAGCTGTTACACATACAGTAGGGAAGCATGATTGTGGCCCAGTACTCGGCGAGGTTAACTGATCTCTCCCAATACTCAACCCACATGGTACATGACCCTTTATTTAGGGCCCGAACCTTTTTTCCGGCTCTCGGATATGATATTAGAGCATCGATGATATCTCTTAGCATTCCGACGTAGGCTAGGGTTCTAAAGCGGGCTCTTTTGGTGGATAACTTCTTAGCTGAGCAGTTACTAATAGTGAGAGGCACGACCAAATTTTGGGTAGCAGATTCATTTTTAGTAAGCTGTAGAAAGATGATGTAAGGGCCCAAGTGGGCTAGGCCTTCGATGAAACGACCTCAAGATACATGGTCGGTGGTGTGGGGCTCATGGGACAGGGAAGGACAGTTTAGGAGTATATAGTGCTACACGTGCGGTAGACAGGGTCACCTGGTTCGCGACTTCCCAACGCGCCCTATAGATGACTAGAATATGGTCAAGGGACCACCGATGAAAAAGAAGAAATTTGATCGATGAGTTCCACAGGCAGTAGGTGGGTGTGGAAGAGGTTTTGGCTGTGCAGCAAGCGGTGGGTGGTGATTTGAGGTTCTACCGCCACCACCTCTAGGTGGTCCAACCTGACCATAGGGAGAAGGTGGACAACGGTGATCTCAGCTCCAGGTAGCTATGTCCTATGACCACAATTCTCTAGATATTACCAGAGGTACAATATTTTTCTACTCCACCTTAGCTACAATACATATAGACATAAGTTCTAGTCACTCTTTTATTTCCATGACCCTCATTTGAAGCTCAGAGATTATAGTGGATTCGTTGGATCAATCCTCACATCTAGAGACTCATACAAGATAGGATTCCATGATTACACACTGGTTTCAGTAGTGTGAGCTTACTCTAGGATGCGAGAGCTTTGGCTGGGATCTTCAAGTAGTGGTGTCGAGGCCTTACAATGTCATCTTGGGTATGGACATGTAATCCACAATCCATTCTCAGATTGACTGTATTTGGTGAAAAGTGTTGAGTGTCTTCCAGGATGGGACCAGGTTTTCTTTCAATGGTGAGAAGGAAACCTTTTCAGTACATGATAAACTTACCCGGAAGTGGGTGTAGCTTATCAAACACCAGTTTGTCCAGCCTTATCCTTGGGAATGATGTTGTTGAGAGTCTGAGCTATCATGTAGTGGTGGGTGAGTATGATGGTGTATTTCATGATAATGTTTTGGGACTACCTAATCACAGATAGGTGGAAATTTACATTGATATGTACCCAAGGACAACACCAAAATATACACCAGAAAATCTTATGGCTCCCACAGAGCATCAACAGTTATGGGTATAGTTGGAGGACTTACCGAATAAGGGAGTCATAAGGCCCAACATTTCTCCATGGCTAGTCCAGATTTTGTTCTCCAAGAAATAAGATGGTAGTTTGAGACTCTGTGTGGACTAATGGAGCCTGAACCAGGTGACTATGAAGTATAAGTAACCACATTCGAGGATCGATGATATTTTCGATCAGCTCAAGGGAGATTGTTGGTTTTCGATGATTGCTATAAGATCAGGCTATCATTAGCTTAGTGTATGAGATGAGGATGTGCAGAAAAAGGATTTCAGATGTCGGTATGGCTACTATGAGTTCTGGGTTATGCCATTTGGCGTGACCAACTCCCCAACAGTGTTCATGGGCCTCATGAACAGGATCTTCTAGCCATACCACGATCCCTTTGTGGTGGTCTTCAAAGTTGAAATATTGATATACTCAGCAATAGAGGAGGAGAATTCCAATAATCTACAGATAGTTCTGGATACACTATGAGAGCACCATATTTATGGTTAGATCTCAAAGTGCATGTTCTGGATACGAGAGGTTCACTTTATAGGACATGTTATCTCAGAGGCTAGAGTTGTAGTGGATCCAGTAAGGATAGAGGTTATACATTATTTGGAGACAACTAGGAGTGTGACCAAGGTGCAGAGTTTCCTAGGGTTGGATAGATACTACCGAAGATTCATGGGTGAATTTTCCAGATTTATGGCACCCTTTTCAACACTGACGAAGAAGGGACAACATTTCTTATGGATGGAGAGATTCCATCATTGTTTTCAAGAGATGAGGCAGAGACTAGCGAGTAACCCTATCTTGAGGCTTCCAGAAGAGGGAATTGGGTATGTAGTCTACTACGACACATCAGGGACCATACATGGGTGTGTCCTAATGAAGGATTGAGCAGTGATCACTTATAATTGAAAATAGAAGATATAGAATGAGCAGAACTATGCTTCCCATGACCATGAGTTAGAAGCAGTTGTCTTCGCTATAAAGATGTGGTGACATTAAATGATGGAAAAACGTTTCATAGTCAACTCATATCACAAGAGTCTCAGGTATATATCTTCTCTTAAAAGGATCTGAACCTGAGAAATAAGAGATGGATAGAGTTATTCCAGGACTATGACTTTGAGATATTCTATACTCATGAGAATGGGAACATGGAAGAAGATACACTCAGCGGGAGGTTTGGTCAGTAGCTACTGAGTGAGGTGACAAAGCAGCTAGCCGTGATGCTGATATACTTCATGGATAGAGATAGAGCATCTAACCTCTAGTCTAGAACAGTCACTCCCCCACTCATTTTTTGAGTTAGGGAGGCATAGCTTGGGGACATTGACTGCGAGGCTCGATGTGCTCAGATACCCTCATGACAGGAACTAGATGGACTTTCTGAAGGTGTGGAGCACAACATCATTTTAAGAGTACGTACCGTGGTACTGGTGGATCTACAGGAGGACGTGCTGAGGGAGTTTGATACATCCCCTCTGGTAGTACATCCTGGTGTGGCGAAGATGTACTAGGAGCTTCAGCATTAGTACAGGTGTCCTGGGTTGAAGAAATCGATGGTAGAGTTTGTTTCCTGATGTCTCAATTTTTAGAAATTGAAGGTTGAGCATCAGGTTCTAGTAGGGTTGGAATAGCCACTAGAGGTACCAGAGTGGTAGTGGGATGGAATATCCCTGAGTTTTGTGACAGGGATTCCACATACATCCAGAAGACATGATTCTGTCAGGGTGATTGTTGACCGACTCACCATGTTATCCCACTTCCTACATATTCGTGAACATGGATCTGTTGATGGATTAGGACGAATCTATGTACATGAAAATGGGAGACTTTATGGGGTGCCATCGATGATTGTATCTGACCATGACTCATGTTTCACATCGCGGTTTTGGAATGGATTACAGGAGGTGTTCGGGAATCAGATACATTTAAGTACCACCTTTTATTCTCAGACAGATGTTCAGACGAAGAAGACCATAGAAACACTAGAGTTCAGGCTTCATTCTTGCATCCTAGAATTTGGCCATAGTTGGGAAGATCAATTTCCCCTGGTGGAGTTTTCATACAACATCAATTATCACTCCACCATCGGTATGGCACTATTTGAGGCCCTATATGGTCGACCATGTAGATCACCTCTTTGATGGATAGACCCCGGGGAGTTGGCACTTATGGGTCTAGAGATGGTACAAACTACCACTGAAAAGGATTAGATAATCCAGGAGTAGATGAAGGTCATATAGAGCACATAGAAGACTTATACTGATAGGAGAAAGAGACCTTTGGTGTTCTAAGAGGGGGACCACGTATTCTTGCGAGTCTCCCCTTGAAGTGGTCTATGGAGATTTGGCTGAGGTGGAAAGTTATCAATGAGGCTTATTGGACCATTTATGATACATTACAGGATATGTGAGGTGGCATACTGCTTGGCACTTCCACCGCAGTTGGAGGGGGTGCATGGATTCTTCCACGTATCCCAACTGAGGAGATATTTGCATGACCCATTTCACATCATCGACCACGGATAGCTGGACGTTGATGATGGGGAGACGTTTATGGAAGTTCCAGTAGAGATCGAGGATTGACAGGATCATGTCCTTCATGGGTGGTCGATACCTCTGGTGTGCGTTCATTGGTAGCACCAGAACCTCCGAAAGAGTACATGGGAGATGGAGGCTCAGATTGATGCTCAGTACACCCATTTGTTCCCTTAGTCTATATTGTGCTTTTTGGGGACAAAACACCCTAAGGTGGGGAGATTGTAAAGACAAATATTTTTTATGTAATTTTTTTAATTATTTGGAATTATTACGTGTCTGCGAAAATTGATGGCATGGGATTCCGAGGCCTGGTGTGCCTGAAAATAATTTCTAATTTTTTAAGGTACATTTAGTAAACGTGTTAGCGTCATTTTCTAACATCTGAACCGGTGATCTGATAAACAATTAGAGGGAACCGTTGAATCCACAGTGTTAGGATTCAAAAAAGTGAGACTTCACTTAGACAGTAGTAGTTTTGGAGAAAAAAGTTATGTTTTGTGACGTTTTAAAAGAAATGAAATAAAATAATTTTATTTTTTATTTTTCATTCTTATCCTATAACGGACAAATTAAGTGTGGGGCCAGCGATGAGTCAAGCCATTAAATGGCATGACCCTTAAATCTATGTAACCAAAATGTTGGGGAATTAGGAATATTTCTAATTAATGAGCCACCATTTATTCCTAACGTCATTACTTACCCTCCCCCTATCCTATTTATACGAAGCTTAGGGGAGGCGAAGAAATAACTTCAAAAAGGGTTGATGTTCTAACAAAGTGTCAAGATTCCAAACCATTGGACGATGGAGCCGGTTCTAACTAGCGGTGATGAGAGGCACCGAAACCGCGAACTAGATATCAATGATCCAGAGACATCATTGGAGGCTAGTTGTGAGGACGCAGAACACCAACCCACTTCCTCAACTGTGGGTGTTTATCCAAAGTTCTTCTGGAAGGGGTTTGATTATTGTTGTAAATTCATTTGGATTTATCGAACCCCTTATCCTCCCTCTTTATACATGATAACGTGGAGGGATCGGGCCTAAAAATCCTGACCTAGACCTTCCACTACATTGCAACCCCCTTTACATTTCTCATGGAAGACAGCTGGCGGGCATTACTAGTGACAGACGTCGGGAGAGACCAAGGTGGCAGCTGACACCGTCCGACTGTGATGAAGGATGCGGCGCACCCATGTCGTCGGAGGAACCAACCACAACTCGTCATCCACGACGATAGGGGGAGGCGTCTGACACGCCTACCGGCCATGAAAGGAGATCGAGTCGCGACCAGTGCACCGTTGGAGGACTTAGGACGCGGCTCATCAGCCGCGGTGGACCGGAAGAAGTTGTCCGGCACACCGGCCATATGCGGTTGGTGGAGCTTCACACCGTTGCACGATGCTGTAGAAGACGACCGACACACCGAACGGCCGCGACGGGTTCAGCAGGACCCAATCCAGTGGGTCCTGTAAGCCACCTCAAGGCACCACATGGTGCCACCAGGGCCATTTAGGAATTAAGTGTGAGACTCTCCCCGTGCCACCTAGGGAAATCCTCTAGTGGGCTTCACTTCCCACTGACCGGGCTGCCAGCCCTATGGCCCGCCTGCCCTGCGGGCCGAAGCCTTACGGGCGCCAGCACAGCGGGCCTCCCCATTACGGATTGATCCACCCATTTAAGGGTCATCCCAACCCTTGTAGGCTAGGAAAAAACTTATCCCAGGGGGCCGAGCACACCGTGGCCCAACCCTGACCAGGCCGAGCCAAGTCGGTCTGACCAGGTTGGATGGGACCCGAGCCCAATGGGACCCAGAAACACATAAGGGGCCATATCTTGAGAACCGGATGTCCATTTGACAAACCGTCTACACTGTTGGAATCCGTAAATTGAGATACTCCATTTTTTATACTCTAATTGTGTTTCTGAGACTGTTTGATTATAGCTGGGTTGGATCGAACCCGAATCCAACCGGGCCATCGAAACTAAAATGCTTATAACTCACAGACCGGGTGTTCGATCGGCGCATCGTCTATTATGTTCGATCCCTTACAACAAGAAGGTACATTGGTAAACTCTTTTGTGGAGATTAGTGGTGGAAGAGGAATGACCGATATATTGAGTGGCAGATTCTATGGAACTTGAGTGCATCGGGAGCGAGGAATCTTGTGGCAGGCTGTAACATGATGAATGAACATCGATTCTATGTGGGTCTAAATCTATAAGATCCTATGTGGGTCATTTCTCAGAAATCATGTGTGGGTAAGCTCATTATGATCTTGTATGGGTCAGATCTTGTGTGGGTCAACGGGGGTTAGTTACCTATCGATCCTGTGTGGGTCTGTGGGGGTTAGTTACCTATCGATCCTGTGCGGGTCAGAAGCAGTGAAACTTAACATAATAATGTGATCTAGAATTATGAATAATCATATGTACTAATCTAATTAAGTTATACCTTAGTGTGAGATTAGTATTTAAACATAGTGGTATTATCTTCAAGGTGTTACGTGTGTGGTACTTTTGTCTTCATGGTTTTACCTGTGTGGTACTTCTATCTTCGTGATGTTACCTATGTGGTACTTCTCTCTTTGTGGTGTTAGTTGTGCGGTACTTATATCATCATGGGGTTACCTTTGTGTTACTTCTATCTTTGTGGTGCTACCTGTGTTGTGATTTACCTTTGTGACGATGTCTTTCCGGTGTTACCTATGCGGTACTTCTATCTTATTGGCTTTACCTTTGTGGTATTTCTACATTCGTGGTGTTACCATTGTGGTATTTGTCCCTCATGTATGAGATGAGTATATCTTGATAACTTAGGTATATGTATGGGAATATATCTAAGTACAGTATAAGTTTTTCATTGTGGTAATTCCTTTGTGGAACTTTGTGAGACCTACAGGGTCTTGGGGTCCCTATTGAGTATCGTTATACTCACCCCTGCACGGGCTATGCCCGCACCATGATGTGTCTTGTAAAGAGATTTACAATGTTGATCAAGGCAGATGGATCCAGGTCTAGGTGGTGCTTGGAGGTGGAACATTTGGCATGAAGTGTCGCAAGGAATAACGATCATGAGTTATACCTACCTTTTTGGTAGGATCTGTGGTGGATGATACAAGATCTTCTTGTCACTTTTTAGCAATTTTTACTTTTTAGTTGTACTTTTACTTTTCTAGTTGGGATTGTATTCCAGCCCCTTTCCTTTTAGCATTCCCTTAAAACAGTATTTTACTTTGTGGTTGCATCTTGTTGTGTTCTACTATGTGTGTTTTTACAGTTTTAAAGTAATTTTTTCCCATTGTAGGGATACGCCTTTCTGGTGATAGTCGCCAGCCCTTGGCTTATGGATAGTGGGAATAGGGTAGTAATGGAACGGGGCCCTGGGGACGTGTCATGACAGTAAATGACCAATAGTATTTTTTGAATGTTTTGGGAAATGATATAAATGATCCTGAAATTTTATGGCTTGTTTCCCCCTTGGGATTGGTTTGTTATGTGTTGGGCACCCTAATTGAGGATTTCCGCATATTGGTTATCAAATAGGTGGTGTTAGTGTTTAGGATATGCAAGTGAAGGGGTGGTAGGTATGGTGAGTCATTCATGTGAGGAACTCATTACATACAAAATATAATACTACCATGAGTTTTATAGGCATATTTAGAGGGTTAAGTGATGGCTTTTTATCAAACCTGATTAGACGAGTCAATAACCCTTGGATTCATTGGATGAGAGGTGTGTAGTGCCACTAGATTGGCATGTTTAGAGTGGTCCATCTATTATAGACTACGGTCATTCACCATAAGTTGGGTGCTATATCCCACTCGAATAGATCCATGAATCAATCTAGGAAGGTTTAGAAAATTTCCTCAGTTACTACATGTATTTTTCTTTTTTAGTTTTTCTGCATTCGGTTCCTATTTTATTCTGCTTTTTTAATTTTCAACATATCATGTATTCATTTTAATGGGTTTCAGTTTGGGTTTTAATTATTAAATAGTAAAAAAAAATTCAAACTAACATTGTGGTATTCTATTATTTAAAAAATAAAAGTTGTGTTTTTTATTAAAATGTGGGAAACATGTTTTACATATGTATTTCAAAATTGATTTAATGAATTGGTTTGAGTAAAGGAATCATATTTATTATTTGGTCGTTTCCTACTAATATGTAATGATCACACATTACTTGTACCATTCGGTGTCAGTAAACCTGAGCTATTTTGCAGGTTTAAATCCATGATTTGGTTTTGTTGTTCAAGATGACTCTTAGAGTGGTTCAGTATTATCGACAGTGGTGATATTGTGGTTACTTGGATCTTGAGTTTTTTGTTATGGTAGTTATTTTTTATTATATATTTCAATTGTTCATTTTTAATTGTTCAGTTGTCATTCGCACCTAGACCAGTTTTGTATATTTTATATTTCAATTATTATTGTTTTTCCTTCAGGTCTAGTATATTTTCTTAACCTATTTTATTAGGATGACATCAATCACATTTGAATTATTTTGATACCCAGCACTAGTTTCCTCCCCATGTGGATTTGGGAGACCCTCTGGACCTTGTCTTGGACTGGGTTAAAATCTGGGTTAGAGGGAACTCTGTTATGGTTCATAACAATGAATCCTTTGATTTTTGGGCTACACACCAAGTAAAAAACTCAACCAAACCCCATTTAAAACATATGTAACTACCTTAACAAAATTATTGGTATCTTTCACTTCTCATTTACCTAGAATTCATTGAAATCGCCTTATTATTTCTTAAGAATCTATATAAACCAATCCATACCCTATTGGTTGATGACAATATACATAATGAAATTAATTATGTGTAATACATATAATCACAAAAGGACACATAAATTGATAGGAATAGTAAAAACATATTCAGGTTCTGATTATTTTTCCAAAACAAGAACTATAAATTTCATTGTCCTTGAGACTCAAGAATTATTAATGAAAATATTCATATGAGGAAGATTTTTTGGAGTATATTTTATATAATGGTTGTGTGATTTTTAGTTTTTGTGATGATGTGATAAAAAATTCCAGGGTTTATTTCTTTGTGGGATATGACATTTTTACACTGAGATATTCTCCTCACAGATATATAGTGAGAAGTTTGGATCAAAAGATTCAATAAGAATATCACATGTAACATTAAATGCTCACTAGATTACAGAAGTGATGATTCTATTTCCATTCGTTAACTAAATTCACCATGATTCAATGGATGGAATTCAAAAAATGTGGGATGTTGGTGACAATAGATTATTTGGTAGTACATTCTATTTTTGTGAGGTGGGACCACATGAACACAATGACTATTATATGATTAATTTCCTTGATGTTTGATGTAATTGTTTTTTTCATTTTATAATGTTGTAACATTGGTTCAAATCGAAAAAGTTACTAGTGTTATCCAACATATATAGGACTAACATCTATCCCACATAAACCCAAAGGGTCCCTTTCATTATTTTTTAAATATATATTTTTTAATGTTTGTGTTTATTTTTTTTGACTGAACGTGGGGAAGTCTATTTGTTGTGGTGATTAAGGGTTTCGATTTTTCTCCCTATGTTGTTATATATAAAGTAGGGGTATTCCTTCCGGTTGAGGAAGTTCAACCTTTTTTTATACTTTGATTGAAATATTTGTATCATTTATCTTCTAGTGGATTAGAGTTTGAAATATTCCCAAGATGTGGTATACTAGATTCTGGTTCAGAATGAAAAAACATTGACTTGTTCTACTGATATAACATCCCATTACCATAGACCGTTTTCAATTATGTTGGAGATTACTGTTATCAAAAGGTATGGAATTTGTAGAATTTAAGTTATAGATTGAAAATTTAGATTGGATGGATTTTGGATTCAATAAAATTAAAATTGAATATTATCTCATTCAAAAAACCTTTATGTTCTATTATCTAGATATAAACTAGAGAGTAATGAAAAGTGGATTGGGGTCATCTCCATATAAAATAACTTGTGATGATTATGATTTTATAATATTAGAATTTATATTTTATCATTCAATAGCATAATACCATAAAAGTGTTAATGGAATCACTAGTTGAATTTTTTGAGAAACCAAATGTATTTTACATGATGTTAATAATTAAAATGTTATAAAGTATGATATTACTTAATGTTACACATGTGGATGATTATCTGAATGACTGCAACTTTTTTCTATGGTAGATTAAATTATTCTATGTGATGTTCATGGATTAGGATTTTGATATTATGGTATTTTTTTCCAGGATGAAGTTTTGGGATGGGATGGTAACTATTATTAAAAAATAATTTTAAAAAAATGTATGTGGTGTTTCAGTAAATGTGGAATTTAAAATTGAATTTTTCAATCATATGAAGGGATGTTCATACACCCTCAATAGATTTAATAAATTATAAATTATGTTGACTATCATTGAAATAATGAATGGAGTGGATATAGAAAGATAATTCCCATGTAATTATATATAATAAATATTTTATTTATAGACCAAAATTATTGAAATATGGGATGATAGAGCATACCTAAAAGTAAAATAATTATTGTAGGGTAAATTATAGTAAAAATTATTTTGATGATTTATGTTATTTGATATTTTCATAGAGTAATGAAAAAAAATTTATATCAATCAACCTGATAACTATATTTCAAACATATATTTTTAAAATTAATTTCATTTATTTTTTAATCTGATTGATAACTCATGCATGTATATAATTTTTATTCATATACTTCTGTAAGAATAAAGTTAATTTAAAAATTGGAATAAACTGAAAATATTTATAAGTATGTGTGTATTCTATCAAAGTATGAATAATTGAATAGAGATTAAGTAATAAGAGAAAAAATATTCCATCTAACCAAAAATAAAGGAGATCTATCTATAAAACGTTAAGTGATGATAAAACAATCATCTCATAGACATATGGTTATTTGTGAAGAGGTATATAGTAGGGTCTTTGTAACACCCGAGACTTTTATGTTATATAAATCATCAAAGGAATCTTTTTCTACACAACACTTTCTTGGCTTACTTTACACGCAATCGCGACCTTCCTCGATAGCTTTCGTCGTACGCAATACCGAGTTTCACTAAATAACAATATGCTATTAAAACTAGCTGTTATGAATAGTAATAACCACTTTTTGAAATTTTATAAATTTTATTTTTCAAAATGGACTTCATTTTTGGACTCAGAATATCAAATTTATCCTAAGGTGAAATTTTGGTACTTTTCGGATAACTTTAATATTTTGATGAATAGTTAAAATTACTAAATTTTAATTAAAAACAACTTTTTTAATCAAAACATTTAATAGTGATAAATTATGAATTTGAGTGGTTTTAAAGTATATTTAGAATATATTTTTTACCACTTAATATAATGTTGGTCATTGGACACAATGTTACCATTAAACTGAACATAAACAAGTGTCAATCTTTTGATAGTTATTATCTCTTAAAAACACGCTTTTTGTTTTGACAGCGGGAATTAATTTTAAATTAATTTCTGCCACTTCTGTGTTTTGAATTTAGAAAAATGGATTCCATATTTGGAATCAGGATGTTCAAATTGTGTAAATAGGTAACTTTTATTTTTAGACATTTTGAATAATTACTGCGGTAAATATTTTATTTACCATGGTTAAGGGTAAATCCGGTAAATAAGGGTTAAAAAATAATATTATAATAATATTAAATTACCCTAAAACGTGTCTTAAACCTATTGGTTGATACATGGTAGACCATGGGCATCTTTGGGTCGATTTTGGGACCCCATTGATCCACTTGTAAGTGATAATGACACTTTATTTTAATTAAGTTAAAATGAATACAAAAATGACACAAGCATATATCTTTTAGAAAAACAATTGTTACATAGGGTTATATATGTTGGATATTAGATTATAAATATTCATTAGAAAGATAAAACGATTTCCTACATAATGGTATTTTATTTGTAATTTTTAGACTTTAAATAATTTAATTTATTTATGACACAATGATGATGCAGTAATTATCTTATTAATGAAATATTGACATAATTGATGTTATAAACACCAAAATAAATGTAATTTAAGACTTTTTATGAATTACACTAATTTTCTAGGTTACTATGATATATTAGTGTTGCTTTAATCAACTTGGTTCAAACATATAATTCTGTTATGACTTTCACAAAAATCATATATCAAATAGTGTCAAAATTGACACAAAATAGTTTTTAAATCAAATATTATATTATTAATTGTTATTGTATTCATAAAAATCTAAGGTTCGGCAAAATGACTTAGATAAGGATATATATTTTAATAATAAACAATTTGGGGTTCGTTTGGCATGTTATAGTAAGTGTATTAACCATATAGTGAAAGAAAACAAAAAGACATGGTAAAAGTTAAATTATTTAACTTAGAGTTAAATCTAATTGATAAGGTTAAAATAATACCCTAAACTTGTCTAAATCCTATTGGTTGATAGGATTTCGACCCTTCCCCACTTTATATTCGAAATAAGACCCTTTGGAACCATTATAAACTGATTTTGACTTTAATATAAAATAATATTTTGAGATATTCCTAAGGTGCCCCTCTCCTCCCTTATAAAAGGGCACCTCCTCCCCCTCCTCCTCACACCAAATTGAGGACTCAAGCTCGGACAACCCCTGCCATTTTATCCTCTCCACTTCCCTAGAATAGTTCTAGAGGTCCTTTTCTTCTCCAAAGACCACTCTTAGTTCCTTAAGTGGAGGATTCAAAGAGGCGTTCCAAAGAAGAGGTAATATCCATTACCGATCTTTTCAATTTCTTTCTTCTTCAACTTCTTCTTCTTTAGTTGTTTCATGATGAAGTAATAACATCAGTATTACTTACATACTGATATGTTATTATAAATATGAAACAACCCTAATTCACCTTCTATCCATCCTACGGAAAAATGAAATCACCGCGCGTGCGTACGTACGGAATACCGTCTCCACGCCGTGGTGTAATCTATTTTTCCACCATCACTTTAGAAGGATGGGTATAATGGTGTAATGAGTAACTATTTATGATTATTATAAAGTAATATTGATACTGAAATAATATATATATACTCCAATACATTTCCACGATCATAGGAACGATATCATCACTCGTGCGTACGTACGGAATACCGTCTCCACGATGTGATGTGACTCGTTCTACATGATCATCATTATATAGTAATTATATAAATGAATTGAATGAATAAATATGATATATGTTACACTAATACCATTCTGGATATAAGGTATCTATAACCTTGAAATAAGAATAAGAATTTATTCGGCAAAACACGCGTAAGAACAAAAGGCAATAAAGACCCGAGTAACAAGTAACAATGAAATATTACTAACAAGAAGCTAAGAATATGACCATATATGATATCATATCAATATGTATGATTCTGTAATAAGTCAATAACATTATTTAAACCATTATACAGGAGCTTCGGACACATACAAGGCAAATTGGACCTAAGGTAAGGGAAATATCACAATCTCATTTTTATCCAAGATTGTTTATTCGTAAATATTTACTGGGGTGTATTTTATCATCCACATCCATGTTTCATCAATATGTAATATTATTTCCATCCACCTACAATTTTTTAAATCCATTTTTACCCTTCGGTGAGTTTTTAGTAATATGTATGAAAGGAATCTTTTGTCGTTTTTCGTACGAGGTACTTTTTGACTTTTCTGACAAAAGTACGAAGAATGTTTTTTTTAACTTATATGGCATGAATGGATTTTTAAAACATTATTTCCAAGAAGCTTCCTTTACAAGTTTTCAAGTTTATTTTTAATCAACTTCTTTTATTTTAATGTTGTATGACATGTTATGAAAGGAAAAATGTTTTTGAAGAAGAAAGGATATTTTCCTCAAGAATGGAGTTCAAGTGTTTTATCAAAATTATTTTTCATCTAAGATAATAAAGGGTTCTGTTTTTATCCCTATTATTAAATTGATTTGATCATGTTGTGATGGAATTATTTTTATGAATTCCTTTATCTTATATGAATTGTTTTATGATGTCATGTTGTTTAAGAATCCCATTTTTATTACATGGGTTATGTGATGATGTAAGATTTATGATTATGTGGCACACATAAGAAAGGATTCATTATAAGATGGGTGGGACCTATATCTCCCTCCAATGCATTGGGTAAAGATTTTATATCTCATGAGATAGACATGGCTGGAACGGAAGGTTATTTCGGTTCAGTGATACAGGACTGAAACGAGGAGTGAACTCGGTTCAGAAAGGGACTTTGTCCACTAAGATAGTCTTGGCAATGAGTCATGACTAACAAGAAATGATTTTCCATGATTATGTGTGCATGCCAAAAAGTTTCAAGTTTTATGTTATGATTATGGGGATCTCATTTTCACTTCTATGATTTATTCCATGTTAAGATATTATGATCTCTTTTGCAGGTTTTGATTTTCAAAAAGATATGATATGATTTTTATTTCCTTTATTTTCCCTTGCTGAGTATTTGAGCTCACCCTTTTATGTTTTCTTTTCCCCAGGTCAGGAAGATGGATATTAAGTAGAATATGCTAAAAGGGACCCTAGATATGATGAAATAAATGGGAGACACTGTAGAAGATTTATGAACCAGTAGTTTATGTTTCCCAGTTTCTAAAGACACTATACCTATACGGTCCTTTGTGGTTTTGTCATATGTTGTAATAAGTGTGCTTCAATTTTGAAGTATTAATAATGTATGTAAAGTATGGGTCGTTATAGTTGGTATCAGAGGAAAGGTATAGTCAACCTTTGGAAACTAGGATGTGAAAGCCTTAGTAAGAACCCTAAGGATAAGTCTAAGCATAGAACACAATCTTAGTGTTTTAGAAATGTCCTTGAATAACCTAGGATAAGACCTTAAGCATGAAAATTTTATTCTTGAATTATGTGGTTTTCCTATTATAATTAGTGTTGCTCACACTATTCTTCATGGTTTTAGTCAATGGCTGGAACCCGAAGGAACCGTGTTAATGCGGAATGCGATGGGCAATGCAATGATTGTCCCCCTGAGCAACCAAACGATATGGGAGCTGGAATGCAAAATCTTGTAGCCATGCTCACACAACTTTCTCAAGCTATGAATCATGCAGGACTTCCAAACGAGCAAAGGAAGGAGCAACATTCTGTTGAATCCTTCATGAGGCAGCGTCCACCTTCTTTCAGTGGGTCTACTGATCCATTAGTTGCTGAACAATGGATTAGTACAACTGAAAAGATATTTTCAGTTCTTCAATGTTCTGAACATGATAAAGTCATCCTAGCAGTGTATCGTTTGGAAGGAGATGCTGATCAATGGTGGAATCTTATTAAGAATACGAGGCAAAGGGATGAAATTGAGTCTATGGAATGGGACGAGTTCAAGAACTTATTTTTCAATAAGTACTTCCCTCGTATTCTCCGAACAAAGATGGAGAAAGAGTTCCTTGAACTGAAGCAAAGGGATGATGAATCTGTTAGTACCTATGAAGCAAATTTTACAAGACTTCCAAGGTACCCTTCTGGTATTATTATCCAACCTGAGAGTAAGATCGATCGATTCTTTAGTGGCTTAAAACCAAGTCTTCGAAGGGCGTTAGCCATAAGGGACTTCAATAGCTACGAGGAAATCGTTCGATGTGCTCTCAAAGTCGAGATGGAGATTGGAGTAACCCATCAGTCACATCGGTTTGATAAGAAGAGGAAGATGGAATTCAAAGGAAACTCTAAAGAGAACACTGAAAAGAAGATGAACTTTCCCTTATGCTCAAAGTGTGGAAAGAAACATGGAGGGAGTTGTCTTAAAGGGACAAGTAAATGTTTTAAATGTGGAAAGGAAGGTCATCGGACATTTGAATGCCGTGATAATGGGAAGAAGATGTCTAATGACGCAAACAAAGGAAGGGATACACAGAATGAACCTACTACACTTCAATGTTTCAAGTGCAAGGAGATGGGGCATTATGCCAATCAATGCCCAAATCCAAGGGTTGATGATGATGGTCGACGTCAACAAAATCTTAAGGCTAAAGACAAAGGAAAGTCACATGCAATTTCTATCAGCGATGTGGAGTACGATAACGAAGTGGTGAAAGGTACACTTACCATCCACTCTAAAGTATAAAATGTTTTATTTGATTCTGGATCCACCCACTCTTTTATTTCTGAAGAATTTTCTAAGGGTATCACCGTATTACCTCAACAATTAGATGTTGAGTTAGCTGTGACAACACCTAATGGCACATCAATCGCATCAAAAGTTTATAATTCTTCTCCGATCGAAGTTTGTGGGAAAGTGCTTCCTGCAAATCTTGTGATCCTTCCTTTAGTGGAATTTGATGTGATTCTTGGCATGGATTGGATTTCTCTACATGGAGCTCATATCAATTGCCAAAGAAGGGAAGTCACATTTCATATTCCAGATCAATCTACGATCGTCTATCAATGCAAGGATGAACATAACCTTCCAGTGGAAATTCCTTCCATCTTATGGGTCATGATTCCACTAAATGAAGGTTATTTATCTCAAATGGTTGGAGAGAAACTTACGATTAAGAATATGCCCATTCTACGAGAGTTTGATGATGTATTTCCGGAGGAATTACCAGGTCTTCCACCAAATCGTGAAGTTGAGTTTTCAATAGAACTCGTACCGGGTGCTTTGCCTATTTCAAAGACACCTTATAGAATGGCCCCAATTGAGTTGCAGGAATTGAAGAAGCAACTCCAAGAGAATCTTGATAAGGGATTCATACGCCCTAGTGCGTCACCTTGGGGAGCACCTATTCTATTTGTTAAGAAGAAAGATGGATCAATGTGACTCTGCATTGATTATCGAGAACTTAACAAGATCACTATCAAGAACAAATATCCTCTCCCACGCATTGATGACTTGTTTGACCAACTACGCGGAGCTCAATACTTTTCCAAGATTGATCTTCATTCAGGGTATCATCAATTAAGGGTCAAAAGGGAGGATATACCAAAGACGGCTTTACGTACAAGGTATGGACACTATGAATTTATAGTGATGTCATTTGGTCTTACTAATGCCCCTGCTATCTTCATGGATCTAATGAATAGAGTCTTTAGAGACTATCTTGATCAATTTGTGGTAGTCTTTATAGACGATATTCTTGTCTATTCAAAGAGCAAGGAAGAACATGAAGATCACTTGAGAATTATATTGAAGACCCTGAGAAAGGAGAAGCTTTATTCCAAATTTACCAAGTGTGAATTTTGGCTTCAAAAAGTTGCATTTTTGGGTCATATAATCTCAAAAGAGGGGATATCTGTGGATCCAGCAAAAACAGAGGTTATCGAAAGATGGTCGAGACCAACAACAGTAACTGAGATCCGAAGTTTTCTTGGTTTGGCTGGATATTATCGACGTTTTGTAAAAGATTTTTCACGATTATCTAATCCAATCACCAAGTTGACTCGGAAAGGAGTTAAGTTTGTCTGGACAGAGGAATGTGAAGAGAATTTCAAGGAGTTGAAAAGAAGGTTATCCAGTGCACCTGTGCTCACACTGCCTTGTAGTGGAGAAAGGTTTGTGATCTACAGTGATGCATCCAAGAAGGGATTGGGGTGTGTTCTTATGCAAAATGATATGGTGATAGCTTATGCCTCACGATAGTTGAAAATCAATGAGCAAAATTACCCAACACATGATTTGGAGTTGGCTGCGGTAATCTTTGCATTAAAGATTTGGAGGCATTACCTTTATGGTGAAAGGTTTGATATTTATACTGATCATAAAAGTTTAAAGTATATTTTCACACAAAAGGAGTTGAATATGCGTCAAAGAAGATGGTTGGAGCTGATTAAGGATTATGACTGCTCAATCCATTACCACCCTGGGAAAGAAAACAAGGTGGCAGATGCATTAAGTCGACAAGACCATGCTAGTTTATCCATGATGAGGATCACAAAAGATCCAATATTTATGGATTTACAAAGGATGGATCTTGGAATTATAATGGAAGGGGAAAAATCTTATCTTTCTCAAATGAATGTTCAACCATATATACATGTGAAGATTAAAGAGGCATAGAAAGAAGATGTCGAGTTACAAAAGAAGGTGAGAAATGTTCCTAAATTCAACCTTGATTGTGATGGGATAATAAAGTTCAGGAATCGGGATTGTGTTCCTTCCATCCCCGAATTAAAGAAGGAGTTCCTGGATGAGGCTCATAGTTCTTCATTCTCTATTCATCCTGGAAGCACGAAGATGTATAGGGACCTGAAAGAGTACTTATGGTGGGATGGCATGAAAAGAGATATTGCTGAATATGTCTCTCGATGCTTGGTTTGTCAACAAGTTAAAGCTGAGAGACAGAAGTCTAAGGGGATGTTACAACCATTACCCATACCCGAATGGAAATGGGAAAACATCACTATGGACTTTGTCACAGGACTTCCTAAAACATCCAAAGGCAATAATGCTATCTGGGTCATAGTTGATCGTCTTACAAAGTCTGCACACTTCATTCCTATTAGAGAGGATTTCTCTCTAGATCAGCTTGCCAGGATATATGTAAAGGAAGTGGTAAGATTGCATGGAGTACCACTTTCTATTATATCTGATCGGGATCCGAGATTTACCTCGAAGTTCTGGCGAAGTCTTCAGCATACTCTGGATACAGAGTTGAGTTTCAGCACTGCTTATCATCCCCAGATAGACGGTCAGTCTGAGAGAACAATTCAAACCCTAGAAGATATGTTGAGAGCTTGCTCTATGGATTTCAAAGGAGGTTGGGATCAACACCTACCTTTGGTGGAATTTTCTTATAATAATAGCTTTCACTCCAGTATTCAGATGGCTCCTTATGAAGCTCTCTATGGAAAGAAATGCAGGACTCCAACTTGCTGGGATGAAGTTGGGGAAAGAAAGCTATTAGGACCTGATCTCGTTGATGAAATGGCAGAAAAGGTCAGATCTATTCAAAAACACATAAGAGCAGCTCAGAGTCGACAGAAAAGTTATGCCGACAACCGAAGAAAAGACCTAGAGTTTGAAGTGGGTGATAAAGTGTTCTTACGAATATCTCCCTGGAAGAGGGTTATGAGATTTGGAAAGAAGGGGAAGTTGAGCCCTAGATATATCGGTCCTTTCGAAATACTGGATCGTGTTGGGAAGGTAGCTTACCGATTGGCGCTTCCACCGAATCTCTCTCAAGTTCACAATGTGTTCCATGTATCTCTCCTGAGAAAGTACATACCTGATCCTTCACATGTACTCAGCTCAGAAGTTGTACCGCTGGAGCAAGATCTTTCTTATGAAGAACAGCCGATAGAGATTCTGGATCGTAGCGAAAAAGTTCTACGAAACAAGACCACTCGATTGGTGAAAGTTTTATGGAGGAACCACCAACTTGAAGAAGCTACTTGGGAGCTTGAGGATATGATGAGGGAGAAGTATCCTCATCTGTTTGTTACAAAGTGACGAATTTCGAGGGCGAAATTCTTTTTAAGGGGGGTAGAATGCAACACCCGAGACTTTTATGTTATATAAATCATCAAAGGAATCTTTTTCTACACAACACTTTCTTGGCTTACTTTACACGCAATCGCGACCTTCCTCGATAGCTTTCGTCGTACGCAATACCGAGTTTCACTAAATAACAATATGCTATTAAAACTAGCCGTTATGAATAGTAATAACCACTTTTTGAAATTTTATAAATTTTATTTTTCAAAATGGACTTAATTTTTGGACTCATAATATCAAATTTATCCTAAGGTGAAATTTTGGTACTTTTCGGATAACTTTAATATTTTGATGAATAGTGAAAATTACTAAATTTTAATTAAAAACAACTTTTTTAATCAAAACATTTAATAGTGATAAATTATGAATTTGAGTGGTTTTAAAGTATATTTAGAATATATTTTTTACCACTTAATATAATGTTGGTCATTGGACACAATGTTAGAATTAAACCGAACATAAACAAGTGTCAATCTTTTGATAGTTATTATCTCTTAAAAACACGCTTTTTGTTTTGACAGCGGGAATTAATTTTATATTAATTTCTGCCACTTCTGTGTTTTGAATTTAGAAAAATGGATTCCATATTTGGAATCAGGATGTTTAAATTGTGTAAATAGGTAACTTTTATTTTTAGAAATTTTGAATAATTACTGCGGTAAATATTTTATTTACCATGGTTAAGGGTAAATCCGGTAAATAAGGGTTAACAAATAATATTATAATAATATTAAATTACCCTAAAACGTGTCTTAAACCTATTGGTTGATACATGGTCGACCATGGGCATCTTTGGGTCGATTTTGGGACCCCATTGATCCACTTGTAAGTGATAATGACACTTTATTTTAATTAAGTTAAAATGAATACAAAAATGACACAATCATATATCTTTTAGAAAAACCATTGTTACATAGGGTTATATATGTTGGATATTAGATTATAAATATTAATTAGAAAGATAAAACGATTTCCTACATAATGGTATTTTATTTGTAATTTTTATACTTTAAATAATTTAATTTATTTATGACACAATGATGATGCAGTAATTATCTTATTAATGAAATATTGACATAATTGATGTTATAAACACCAAAATAAATGTAATTTAAGACTTTTTATGAATTACACTAATTTTCTAGGTTACTATGATATATTAGTGTTGATTTAATCAACTTGGTTCGAACATATAATTCTGTTATGACTTTCACAAAAATCATATATCAAATAGTGTCAAAATTGACACAAAATAGTTTTTAAATCAAATATTATATTATTAATTGTTATTGTATTCCTAAAAATCTAAGGTTCGGCCAAATGAACTAGATAAGGATATATATTTTAATAATAAACAATTTGGGGTTCGTTTGGCATGTTATAGTAAGTGTATTAACCATATAGTGAAAGAAAACAAAAAGACATGGTAAAAGTTAAATTATTTAACTTAGAGTTAAATCTAATTGATAAGGTTAAAATAATACCCTAAACTTGTCTAAATCCTATTGGTTGATAGGATTTCGACCCTTACCCACTTTATCTTCGAAATAAGACCCTTTGGAACCATTATAAACCGATTTTGACTTTAATATAAAATAATATTTTGAGATATTCCTAAGGTGCCCCTCTCCTCCCTTATAAAAGGGCACCTCCTCCCCCTCCTCCTCACACAAAATTGAGCACTCAAGCTCGGCCAACCCCTGCCATTTTCTCCTCTCCACTTCCCTAGAATAGTCCTAGAGGTCCTGTTCTTCTCCAAAGACCACTCTTATTTCCTTAAGTGGAGGATTCAAAGAGGCGTTCCAAAGAAGAGGTAATATCCATTACCGATCTTTTCAATTTCTTTCTTCTTCAACTCCTTCTTCTTTAGTTGTTTCATGATGAAGTAATAACATCAGTATTAATTACATACTGATATGTTATTATAAATAAGAAACAACCCTAATTCACCTTCTATCCATCCTACGGAAAAATGAAATCACCGCGCGTGCGTACGTACGGAATACCGTCTCCACGCCGTGGTGTAATCTATTTTTCCACCATCACTTTACAACGATGGGTATAATGGTGTAATGAGTAACTATTTATGATTATTATAAAGTAATATTGATACTGAAATAATATATATATACTCCAATACATTTCCACGATCATAGGAACGATATCATCACTCGTGCGTACGTACGGAATACCGTCTGCACGATGTGATGCGACTCGTTCTACATGATCATCATTACATAGTAATTATATAAATGAATTGAATGAATAAATATGATATATGTTACACTAATACCATTCTGGATATAAGGTATCTATAAACTTGAAATAAGAATAAGAATTTATTCGGCAAAACACGCGTAAGAACAAAAGGCAATAAAGACCCGAGTAACAAGTAAAAATGAAATATTACTAACAAGAAGCTAAGAATATGACCATATATGATATCATATCAATATGTATGATTCTGGAATAAGTAAATAACATTATTTAAACCATTATACAGGAGATTCGGACACATACAAGGCAAATTGGACCTAAGGTAAGGGAAATATCACAATCTCATTTTTATCCGAGATTGTTTATTCGTAAGTATTTACTGGGGTGTATTTTATCATCCACATCCATGTTTCATCAATATGTAATATTATTTCCATCCACCTACAATTGTTTAAACCCATTTTTACCCTTCGGTGAGTTTTTAGTAATATGTATGAAAGGAATCTTTTGTCGTTTTTCGTACGAGGTACTTTTTGACTTTTCCGACAAAAGTACGAAGAATGTTTTTTTTAACTTATACGGCATGAATGGATTTTTAAAACATTATTTCCAAGAAGCTTCCTTTACAAGTTTTCAAGTTTATTTTTAATCAACTTCTTTTATTTTAAAGTTGTATGACATGTTATGAAAGGAAAAATGTTTTTGAAGAAGAAAGGATATTTTCCTCAAGAATGGAGTTCAAGTGTTTTATCAAAATTATTTTCCATCTAAGATAATAAAGGGTTCTGTTTTTATCCCTATTATTAAATTGATTTGATCATGTTGTGATGGAATTATTTTTATGAATTCCTTTATCTTATATGAATTGTTTTATGATGTCATGTTGTTTAAGAATCCCATTTTTATTACATGGGTTATGTGATGATGTAAGATTTATGATTATGTGGAACACATAAGAAAGGATTCATTATAAGATGGTTGGGACCTATATCTCCCTCCAATGCATTGGGTAAAGATTTTATATCTCATGAGATAGACATGGCTTTAACGGAAGGTTATTTCGGTTCAGTGATACAGGACTGAAACGAGGAGTGAACTCGGTTCAGAAAGGGACTTTGTCAACTAAGATAGTCTTGGCAATGAGTCATGATTAACAAGAAATGATTTTCCATGATTATGTGTGCATGCCACAAAGTTTCAAGTTTTATGTTATGATTATGGGGATCTCATTTTCACTTCTATGATTTATTCCATGTTAAGATATTATGATCTCTTTTTCATGTTTTGATTTTCAAAAAGATATGAAATGATTTTTATTTCCTTTATTTGCCCTTGCTGAGCATTTGAGCTCACCCTTTTATGTTTTCTTTTCCCCAGGTCAGGAAGATGGATATGAAGTAGAATATGCTAAAAGGGACCCTAGATATGATGAAATAAATGGGAGACACTGTAGAAGATTTATGAACCAGTTGTTTATGTTTCCCAGTTTTTAAAGACACTATACCTATACGGTCCTTTGTGGTTTTGTCATATGTTGTAATAAGTGTGCTTCAATTTTGAAGTATTAACAATGTATGTAAAGTATGGGTCGTTATAGTCTTCATATTGGTAAGTACCAAGATAAAATATTTTCATTTTGGAGTAGCAGTTGTTGTCAAGCATTGCATATGTATGGGTTGGAATGTTTGTGGGGATTCCATGGATTGTTTTAGTACAAAAACCACATAATTATGATTTTTGTATCATTGATAATATTTTAATTTATATTTATTTCACTTGTTTAATTTATTTGGGATAAGATAATATTTTCACCTCTTCATGACTATAAAAACTGTCATTATATTAAATTTTTTATGTGTCTCATTCCTCACACAAAAGGGCATTTTTTCCTCCACCTCATATTTTCATCCATAAACAAATTTTTCTAATATAATTGACTATATATTAAATTATGGAAGCATTAATTAACCTATTACATAGAAAAAACAATATGGGATTTCCATTGGATCTTTAGAAATCCTTTTGGAATCCATTTGTAATGTTTCCATGACATATAAAATATATTTCATGCTCATGTGAAGTTATAAGAAGATACTATCAAGGAAAAAAAGTGTCTATGTAGATGAAAATGTATTGATGAAAAATATAATATTTTTCATGATAGAGGTGGGTAACTTTTAGAATAATGTTAATTTCATCTAACATTAGATGACTTCTCACCAAGGTTATTTTTTTCATAAAAATGTTGATGGGTAGTGTAGATGGGTTTTTAGGAGATATTTTCATGGAATGAATGATTCATTTCATATTATGCGTATAATGACAGTTGATGAATATATTTTTTGTAAGATCATTTTCATTGTTATGTTATTCTTTAATTTCTAAAAAATGAATTGTAGAATTGAGGGACTCTAAGTTCATCTTATTTCATTCCATGAAAAATATTATGATGCAAAAATAATAAGATACTAAATTTTCAAATATATACAATAACAACCCCAATAATTGTACCCTAGAGTCGGTGTGTACTTTATTCAATGGAACATGATACGATGGATGACACAATGAATGACCGATTAGTTTAGTAGTTATAGAAAAATGGATGCATTAATAAATACTATATTGCATTAGAAGAAAAAAAATAGACTAAATATCATTCATTTAGCCTGAATGAAATTAAATTTTATATTTCTCATATCATAGGAAAATGAAAACAAATATACAAAAATCTTAGATGCTCAGAAAGTAAAGTTCACCACTGATGATATTATATAATAAATAATATATCAATAATATAATAGATATAGAAAATAAATGAATACATAATAGAATTACTATAATGATTATGATATATATCCTTGGTTAATATATATATATATAAAGAATCATATCGATTATTATAACCTGTTTTATAATGATAGAATGAATAATTTCGGGTATTTTAATCTCTCTTTTATGGTCCTGTATGAAGTCATCTTATAAAAATTAGTAAGGAATATTCCAAATTCCCAATATATTTTTTCTCAGGACATATACCAATGCATAATGGGAAAATATAATAGTAAGACCCACATAATAGCATATTATTTTCCATGTATTCATCATATGGATGAAATGAATAATAATACAATACATAATAAAAATAAAAAATTATATTGAACAACTAGAAATAAATGTCAATATTTTCCATAGTAAATGAAATGAACAAGATGAACATAATCAAGCCAAATAAATAAGTTTTTTTTATTATTAAATAATATATATAATAAATAATAATATTCATTAAAATATATTGGCATGGATGGAAATACCCTTATAAGAATATATAAACACTTCATTAAGAAATATAAAAAATATCCATTTTCTTTGATAACATAATGAATTAATATTTATAAAATATGAAAAAATTATTTTATTCTAAAATAAATATATAACCTTATAAATAAATATTCACATTAAATAATATATATCATGGTGAGAAAATTCTCATTTAAACTGATCACAAAAATGTAAATTCCTTTCACACATTTAATAGAATGTCAAAAGTACTTTGTTTTTAAAATGATAGGAAGATTCAATTTGAACAATTTTTAAGAATGTTAATTATTTTTGAAAATAAATTTAAATATTCAATTTATTATACGAAAATACATCATTTAAAATATTTATAAGCACAACTAAAATGATGAAAATCGCTATGTACCTGAGTGGAAATAAAATTGGGTTTTAATAAAAAATCATTTTCAAAGTAATTTCAATTATGTTTACGTATAATATAAAGGGAAAACATGTCCAACACATTAATAACTAGATTATAATAAAATAATTTTATTATAAAATATAAAGACCATATTAATTCGTTAAATATAAATTTATACATAAATAGTCTAGTATAAAAATGACAATGTAGAATAAAACCTTACCACTTTGGTAAATTTTTAATAAAATATCATTGATGCTAAGAATATAAAAAATAAATTTCACACACTTTAATATCAGTAAAATAATGAAAAAATACATCCATATGGTATTTTATACTCTATTTAAACATGTCATTAAAATGAAAAAGTCCCCACTAATGGGAATTTAGATTAGAAATCTCTCACCTTAGACTACCCATAGAATGGATATACACTAAAATCCAATATAATATAAATATATTTGTTATATATATGAAATATATTTGAATTTATGTTACTACATAATATTAATTATTAATTTATTCTTTTCTATTTTTTTATATTTGTTTTGTTAAATATAATATTTAGGTTTCAACCATTTAATTTATAGACATATTTTGGTTTGATAGTTTCTATGCGTGACCCTTTTCCATGGTTTCAAAATATCCATAATAATAATAATTTTATATTTGGAATGTTTATACACTTGATATTATTTTAGAAAAATCTATTAAAATGATCATGAAATGTTATTTACATCATCTCATGGAAATGGTATTCCATACAAACACATGAGTGATGATTCAAATTTTCTAATGAATATAAATTATAAGAAATAGATAATGGATTAATTATATAGAATAATAGTAATTGTATGTATATCAAAATTATATATTAAATAAATACTTATGTATGTTTTTTATGGGGATAATGAAAAATAAATAACAATTCTTGGCATATGTGGTTGTCAAATTATATTGATAATCAACATTATCAATTTTAATAGATAATAGTGTAACAATATAGATCAAATATTATATTTATAGAACTATAATAATGTATTGTATAATATTTATATTCAATAATTATATCATTACAGCCATCGATGTTGGGTGGTGATGAAAAATGAAATATATCACTATATAGATAAGATAGTCTGTATGTGTGCACGAGTGATGCTTTCATTTTCTATATGGTTGAAAAAGAGATAAGAAATGGGGTTTTCCATAAAAATAATAAAATAAAAATATTTTGATTATATGTTTCTCTTTTTATCATCATGTTTACATATTATTTGAAGGAGGTGTAAGAATAAATAAATTATAAAACACTCCGTTAATATTTATACATATTTTTTTGAAAAAACGTCATTACAGTACACATTAATCCTTAAATTATTAGTTCTTTCCTTATACTATGACCTCTAAGAAGATAGGATGGATTTTTTTAGGTTTTTGAATGGATAATTGTGTAACTAAATGGATCAATTGTTGTGAATAATAGATGATAGTAGGTTTCAATTTATAAGTTAGGTGAGTGAGAGACTTGTAATTATTCATAACTATTAAAAACAATAATTGTATTTCATCTAAAATAAAATGCACATAATAGATTATATTTTGGATGTAAGGTGGTATGTTGTTTAATACCCTCATCCTATAATAATTAAGATTATATATTATTAACTTATCAAAAAATTAGCCATAGTTAACACATTTTTTCCTTTTATCATGGTGGAGATATTTTCACCATTTTTACTAATCATAATGATGAAAATTGAAATTTTCCTCAGTAATAAATTTTAGAATATTAGTTCAAAATATGTGATCCATTTTTTATGATTTAATATTCTTAAGTGGAAAAAAATAATTTTAATATTAGATCACAAAACGTAATGAAAAATATTTTATTATGAAAAATGTTTCTCTAGAAAAAAATTACATTATAAATAAATAAAATATAATTTTAATTCCCATATAAATAATAATATTTTATTTAATTAAATTATAATCATGTTAATTTAAAAATAAATACAAAAAATGCAATTTTAAATTAATTTACTTTAAAAAAATTAAATGATTTTTTAAGATCACTATTTTTGACTATTAACTAAACAATCAAACATTTTTAGAAATATCCCAAAAAATAACCATAAGATGATTTAATTTTTTTTATATAAAATAGTTTTAAAATTATAAAATTAAATCAATAATGTGGATCATATTAATTCTAATATATATACACTTGAATGGTATATAAATCATTTTTGAAAATGTTATTTTCAATGTATAAAATGACATTATTTTCAACAATTTGATGAATGATAATTAATTTTACTGAACATATTATCTATTAATTTAATTAAAATAATTTATCTATAAGGATTATTTTAATTTATCATGATAAAAATTAATTTTATATATAAAATGACTTTTTTATGAAACAATTTGTTTTAAAAATCTAATTATTTCACCTTTATATGTAGAGGATTGATGATCATTGTATATAATATTATTATATTTAATAAATTTATAATCAATAATATTCAACATGTTTAATAATTTATAGTATAGAAATTATATTTTTAATAAATCATTTATAATAAAATGATGTTTTTAAAATATATATTTATTTTTAACAAATAATAATTATTGTAGTAATTCTAAATAGATTTTTATAATTATTTTTAATTAAATTATAAACTAATATATTATATTATTCATTTTAATAATATATTTTTCAGATATATTTGTTTTTTAATTCCTCAAAATATATTTATCAAGCCATTCATTAAATGTATGTCATATACTAAAATCTTTTTTTATAGTGTACGTGTAAAAAAAATATGTCTTCATAATTTCAATTATTACATGATAATGAATATATCAATCAATATATAAGTTATACTAAGAGATAAAATTCAATATTTTAGGTAATATTATAAAATTATTCATAATTATTTCTTAAAATGTATATGTATCATTTGTGGACATCTAATCATAAATGGGTTTCTAAATATGCACAATTAAGTAATATTTTCCAAATAATAATTTTTTCTTCTTATTGAATTTATGTAGTATCAAAAACCTCATAAATGATTAAATTATAATTTCTATGTCCAATTTTCCACATTTATTGAATATTTTAATCATTTTACACTTTTTATTCTAATAAAGATTGGCTATGTGGTTTTTCTATGCCGGAAGTATGAAAATATACCTTTAATGAATCATAATATTCCAAAATAAAGACAAGTTATTCCATTAATATAATATAAAATTTCTATTTCAATATTGGACTACACTTAATATGAATTAAACATTATGTAGTTATGTAATATATTAATTTATAAAACATTATTAATATCACCAACCTAATGAAAATAATACTTTAAATTTTAAATTTATTTCAAATAATACTTCTCCATGATCATATTTTATTTTATGCTTCATATATTGATTTCTATAATCCTCAAAACTAATTTTACACCTGTATATAGGACAAATTCAAAGTTAAAAATTAGTATGTAAACCAAATTTTCAACTATATAATATTTAGGTATCTTATTAGAGACCTCCCATTATATTCTCATTAAAACTTGATTCCCAGTATATGTCATAATTGGAAACTCCTTCTTTAGATTGTATGGGTATTTTTCATTAATTTAATAATATAAAGAAGACTTCATATATCCAAAATCAAAATAAGTATTACATAACATGGAATTTATAACCAATTTAATTATTATCATCTTATTTTGTATTGTAACTATGGATGTAGTGATTTCATAATCCAGGAGATACTCTATTATCGTTTCCTAGGTAAATTCCTTTGAAATTTGGGGTAGTCACACATATAGTTCCCCATATCCTTACAATCTAATTGTTAATCCATTTTATTAAATTCAATGTATATATAGAGTTTATATAAGAACTTGAAACATACTTCCATTCCTTTCATGAAAAATATAGTGTATTTCATTTCAAAATTATTATCTGTTTAATATTTCACTATTCCATTTTAACCTATTTCAATATTTCCATTTATATAGTAATATATTATTCTCCTTTTCACTTTAATTCTATCAAAAATATAATACATGGCGAATTACTTATCCGTCATAATGGTATATGACACCAAATAATTTTCTGTTGAATTTTTGTCAGAGAGTGTCACCCGAGGAAGGCTTGACGTTGGAATAATAAAGAATCTATAAATATTACTCTCTATATTTTTTTTGTCCATAAAATTACATGTTAATCATATAATTTGTTCTTTATACATAAAAGTAATTTCCTCTTCTCATTATACAAAATTTAAAATCTACCATTATAAAATAAACTAATTTCTAGTGATGAATGTGTTTTTCAATGAAATATATACTTAAAAAATCCAAATTTTGTAACCTAAATATGATTAGAATCCATGGTATTCTGAATCCATGAAAACAATTTATTAGTATCCCTTTTTAATAAAATATCATCATAACCTTTCCCTTTCACTACATTTTAGGGAATCAAACTTATTTTTGAGAGGAATGATATAATGATCTTATAATAATAGATTGATTTTTCAATTAATGGATGTTGTTTTATACAATAAGGATTATTCATAAATCATGGTATCATATTCCTAAGATACAAGTTTATTTATATACCCAATTTTTTGATTCATATCATACCCTATCATTTTTATAATTTAAATAGCTCCAATTCTAGCCTTATACTCATTATTAGAAGGGAAATCCTTTAGTAGCTTATGTGTGTTATAGAATTTTCATTCATTTTACTATGAACCATCTATAAAAAATGGAATACACTAAATATTCGATTAACATTATTAATTTTAAATCATAGTATCTAATTTTGAATATTGTTTACTGATTAAGCTAAATATAAAATTTATTCATAGTTAAATATCAAAATCATAAGCCATGTTTCTTTGGAAACATTTTCAAATCAAGAAATTATCTTCAAATACTTCATTATTTATCATAAATAGTTACAAATCAATGAAACCATATCCCCTAGATTTTTCAAGTCAGGGGTGTAAATATGTGTATTTTTCATGAATTAGGTAATGATTGAGTTAATACTCATCCATCCTATTGAGGATTATTATAACTATCTAAATCAATTAAAGTGCCTTTGTCTAATTTTTTTATCCAAATTATGATGAAATTTTTATTAAACGTGACACTCAAAAAACAATTTCCCTTATAAATTGACTTTTCCCTATAGTCTTTCCTGGTCTATTTCTTTTTTACTATCTTTTATACACAATCTAGTTCCTAAGGGTCATAATAAACATTCTTTGATAGCAAATTTGATAAAACCAACACCACTAACCAAATTATGGTTCTCCCATTTTTACGTTGGTACATGATATTGGAGAGAACACCATGAAGGATCAATCATATAAAAAACAAAATAAATCAAGAATCATACCTGACTCTCATATTTCATTTTAAGATACAAACATAGTATTAAAAACATAATCAATCATTTAAAATAATTAAACATTTCCATCTTCATATCACGTGGAATGGGAAAAAAGTTGAGGGTGGTATTATATTTTTAGCAAGGGAATGATATAGTTAAATCTGTCCTAAAATAAATAAAATATGGATATTATGGATCTAATTAATAATAATGTTACATTTTATATACCTAATATCATGAAATTGGAGTATATCTATGTATAACATTGAAATATATATAATTGGAAGGATAAAAATCACCAATTTCATAATGATAGTATTCATAATAATAATCATTAAAATAATTCCATCTAGTAGACTTACTATGAAATCATACAGAAATAGGTAATACATTTTCCAAATACTAAATATTGGTAATCTCATGAAACTAACCAATGAATTTATGGGATATCTAATTGTAGTCCCCACTAGTTCTCTTACTAAGTATAATTCATTCATAATATAAAATAAATTAATATAAATATAATACATAATCAACATAAATATATTTAATTAATAACAATTATACAATATGTCAATATTTTACCTAATATATTAATAGACCAACATGACTATAATTGATCCAAATTAGTAAGGTGGATGGTATAATTATTTTATATCACATGTGAATTATAATATTTATTAATTGATTTTGATGTAGATGAAAATACCTTTAGAGGAAAATATGAACCCTTATTTGAAGGTATGAGAATAATATCATTTTATTTAACTATTATTGTTAATAAAATTTCCATAATTTTTATATAATTAAATTATTTTAAAATAATCATGGAAACATGTAATGGTTTGATTAAATATATTAATGGTTATGATTGTATTAAATTTCATTCATTTCTTGAACATAAAGATAATTATTTGATTAACACTTTCGATAAAAAGTAAAAATTATGTCAATCTGGAAAAAAATTATTCCATTAAATTTATTGAAAAAAATCATTTTCTTATTTTAAATGAGCTTAAATAATCATTTTATCATAGAAAATATCATTCTTGAAAATATTTTTAGATACATGGAAACTGATGAAAAAGTATGTCAACATAAGAAGAAATAAGAAATGGTTTTATTACAACGAATTTTGAAAAATAGATTTTGTAAAATAGAGTTTAAAATGAAATGAACAGATGTAAATATTAATGGGAATAATATGATTATAAGATAGATATAGTTTAAGATATAATGAACTTATAATTTTATTTATTGGAAACTAAAAGTAAAGGATCTAAAATAAAAATGAGATTATAGAATATTCCCTTACCATTGTGGTAAACATAAAATCAAAAGATTATTTATTGAATCAATTAGAAAATTTCTTTTTATCCTATTTAATTTCATTAAATTAATGATAAAATAAAATAATTTTTTTTACTTTATACATCACAAAAAAATGAGATGAAAATGTCATAAGACTCAATGAAATGTAATTGAGATAATAAATCCATTACCTAGGAATTATATTAGTTTTGGACATGCTCTAAAATCATGGATAATAAATTTAGACTTATTATACATCTATATCAAAACTATATTATTATTTGTCTTACTATATAGTATTCATTAAAAGTTTATTCTATTCTATTTATTTATAAGTTGTAAAAAATAATATTTTTGTGATAATTGTTATGTTTTATATACATTTTATCTTTTTGATGGTATTAGTCCATGAACCATGGTTAGAGACTGATCATATGAATAATATTTATCATATCATATTTATCATATTAATAAATTAAATATAATTTTAAAATAATCCATTAAAATTTATCATGAAACATGAATTTCATTATCTTATGGAGATGGTAATCCTCAAGTGAACACTTATGATGATTCAATTTTTCAATTAGATGAAATGAATATGATATATATATATATAATATTACCTTTATAGAATCATAATAATAATATAATTATTATAATTATTAAATAAATAATTTTTATGTCTATCTATGATTAGTGGGAAATAAAAATGAATAATAACATTTCATGGAGGTAGTATCATAGAAGTATGAATGTTTGATGTCATCTCATTCCGGTGGATGTAACAGAATGAAAATAGATGAGAAATTATCTTCTCATATTCCAAAAAAATTACTTGTATGTTTATATATTCATTAATTCTATATTTATAATCATATATATGAGGTGGTGATTAAAAAAAATATAGTGATATGTGGAGATGGTAGCGTGTATGTATGCACAAGGGATGCTTTCTTTTTTAATCAAATGGAAAAGTGAGTGGAAAAGAATTGTTAAAATAAAATAATGACAATTAATTACATGTATGATACTAATTTCATTATATCTTCATGTTTATATAATATTTTAAGGATTTTAACGAATAAATAAACATGAAAACATTTTGATAAGTGGTACACCACTTCAATGAAAAAATCCAAATTGTGTTACACTATCAGACCTAAATGATTGTTTATTTAGTGAGACTAAGAACCTAAATAAGTGGGTACATATATTGAGAATGTATTTAGGCATAGCTTTCTATCAACCTATAATGATAATGGGTTTAATTACTGAAGAATATGACTCAGGTCAATAAGTTTAATCATTCCTTTTTGGAGTAAACCTAATTAAAACTTCACAGTTAAGTGTTCTTGGTGTTGATTATTATTCAGGATGGGTGACCTCATGGTATGTTTCCCGTGTTATGTGTGATTGGGAAAACACACTACAAATATAATGTATTTCCCTTTTGGTTAATGCATTAGTCTAATTACTCATTCGATCATGTGGGTAGGATCGAGTTGGGGGGCCAAGTGTTTATGGGAAACTAGTGCTTCCTAGAGTTTCAGTACATGATGACCATGTTAAGGCTTGGTTTTTATGCTGTATGTGGGGCCCACTTCATACATTGGTATCATATCAAATACCTACTTTATGGGTGGTGGGAAAACATGAGTTGAAATGTGTGGTTCATAACAATGGGTCCCAGGTAGGGGACTATGTGTAAACGGTTAAACTATGTGTTTCTGGTGGGACAAAACCCAACAACGTTTTTATTTTTGGGTTTCAGTGTTTTTAGTTGATCCCACTTATTAAATTTTAATAAATGGAAATTTCTTAGTTAGTAGTAAGGTGAAAATTTCTAAGATGAAATATAAGATCCACCGCTAGGTTGTTGTCTTCTACGGTTATTATAACACCCAAAATGATAAAGGGTTAAACGAATAAATGATATTACCCATGTCAACAGGGTTTAACTCTCTTTTTAGGATCCTTCAAGATTATAACATCAAATTCAATATTTATTTTTCTGGATTAGTGGTCCGGATGGGTGAACTCATTGGATGATTCAGAATAATCATGTGGGTGAGGAAAAGCCTAATGAGAATGTTTTTATCTCTGAGGAAAATCAGTTGTCTATTCACCAGTTCAATAATTTGTGTATGCACTATGAAGGGGGACACATACATTTCAGGAAGATGGTTGTTCATGGTTGGCTAGGACCTGAAGACCATGTTAATTAGAGGTTATTTTACTTCTAGTAGGTCCATGTTATTAAATTCTTGGGCAAGATAAATGGTTCAATTGGTGAGAATGATATTGTAATGAGGTGGGCTATTATTAAAGACATTAGCATAATTAAATAAATTATTCTTAACTATTAAATAGAATCATTTGGTTACTGATGCAAAATTGTAACTTACAAAATTCAATTGTTAAGATACAGTTTTAATATTCAAAATACCATCATATAAAAATAATGAGGAATATATTTGTAACATCCTAGGTAATTATAGAATAATAATTTCTCATGTCTATTAATATTTATTAATTACATATTAATTTTAGATTAAATGGGATGTTATGTGAGGTAGCATACCAAACACACAATAATATGTTTCTTTAAAATTTTATGTTGCACACTAGACCGAGAAATACTGAAAAAAATTCACTATTAATATTATTATTTTAAATGGTAGTTATTTCTTAGCCATTGTATTGGTGGAAATGAATATACCTAACTCTATTATATTTAAAAATGGATATTAAATGTTTTTTATTTTATTTTAAAAAAATTAGAGGCTTAAAATAAGCATAAATCCAATTAAAGGCATAAAAGCTATAAATTTTTTAAGATATATTTTTACCACCTTTTAATAGAGAACCCATTTTAAATAAAGTATTTACACCTTTATATGTTCTATTTGACAAAATAATCTTTTTATTTGGAATATTGATCTCATAATTTTTTTGGATAAAAGTTTTGCTATTTTTCCGATAACATTCATATTTTAGTGAATAGTGAAAAATACTCCAATTTAATTCAAAACAACTTTTTGTCTAAATTATTTATACTATTATTTTATATTTTTAATAAATATTAAAGTAAAAGTAGTTTATTTTTTATCATTTAATCTAATTTTTTTCAATATAATCAATTTTAAATTGAATTTAGATATAAAAAATCTCAAACATTTAAACGTTTCACTTCTAAAACCCGCTTATTATTATTATTTCCAGAATTAATTTTAAATAAAATTTTCCAAATTATGAGAATCGAATTTCACAAAATGGATTAAATATTTGGAATAATAAGTTATTGATAATGTTTTAGTGTTAATTTCATTTTTAGGTATAAAAAATATACCATTGGAAAAACATTATTTATCATATTAAAAGTAAAATTTTGACTTGTGTTAATGTTAATTGATAAAATCTTAACATACCTAAAAACAAAAAAATCATTGTTTGGTTGGGGAGATACTAGAACCCAACCTTCCTATAGAACGTTAATTAAAATCCATATTCTTTTAATTTTATGCCACCTTTATATGGTTGTATTTTAATATAAATTAATCACTTGAACCCACCTCTCCTCAAGTATAAATATCACCTCTCGACTACCCCCCCTATATCAGAAAAAAAATCAATTTAGCACCTAAAGTCTATATCCAAACCACTTATACTCACTATCCTCATGTCCATGTGTTTTTGGTCTCACTAAAAGACAAAATCCAATGTTCTCAAGGGTCATTTAGGGAAGGGATATTCATGAGGTAATTTTCTCAAGGTACCTCTCCTAATTTCATTTATTTTTCTACATTCTCCTCACCTAATTTATCCATAAATGAATGATTAAACAAGAATAATTTATAAAATATATTATTATATTTATAATAGAATATAATATATACATTTCATTTCTCACCACAACTTATTTTAATAATTGAAAATGATGTTCATGTTATGTCGGTGAATCACCCTTGTGAATAATGTTTTTTATTTTTATGTTAAGACCTTATTGGATAGTCTATAACAATTATTGTGGTAAATTATTATAATAATAAGTAGATAATAACCTTTCTCATATTATGGATATTTTATATTAAACCTACATTCGTGTTCTTCATATTTTTGTTATACGATATCTTCGTTTAGGGACTTGTAGACTACTACCTCCACAAAATGATGTGATTAGTTCATACATCAAATGGGATATATGATGGAATTTTTTAGTAAAAAATATTTTATAAATAGAATATTAATACACTATAATGATATTATATATGTATAAAAATTTATATACAATTTATTTAATTTTACTCTTTCAATACCACATGAAAAACGAAAATAGTGATCATGCATACATACGGCCTACCGCCTCTATGAGTGGTATATTTAGATTTCATTAAATGATATTATAAACACATATATAATGGATATATAAGATATTTATATCATGTTTCATATTCTATAGATGTTGAACATATACCCACATGGACAATATACATCATACACAAGTTCATTTTCTACTCTAGTATTTAATATAGACAAAATGTCTGATATGAACTTAAAAAATTATGTAATTTTTGTAACATGGTATTAATTTATATAAATGAAATAATATACATGAAAAACTTTATCATGAAATAACAAATTGACTTAATTTTTTTATTCAGGAATATAGTGATTGTACGTGATGAGCCAAACTCAACGTAAGAGAGTTTCTAAAGAAAATTTCCACTCATTGGATTTTAAACATAAATTATAGATTATTTTAGGCAAATATTATGTGTGTAATAAATATTTATGTATATATTTTTTATTTTACACTTCCATGTATTTTTATATACTTTTTCTACATATAATCACACCGTTGAAAAATTCTTACGTCATTGATATGATCTTTATTAGGGAAATTTTTAACCAAATTTCTATTATTTGGATTAAACTTCTACATTTTCATTAGGTTATTCTATGATTATGTGAGAAAATAATTTTGTATATATTATCATTTATTTTTTATTTTTTATGTGGATTTATAGTGAATAAAAATAATCTATCTATTTGATTAAATAAATATCTTTGAAAGGGACACTTTACCTAAAACATCATTTTAAATTTTAAATTGATTTATTCTTCAAAATCTCTCTCATTATTGTTCATGCTTTAGAAATGTTTTTAAGAATTTATTTATATGTCCATGAATTTTTAAAAATATAATTTTGTTTTAAATGTTTCAAATTGGTATTGGAAATTCTGATTCCAAATATATTCCTTTAAAATTATTAACATGTTTTGTAAAAATGTATCGATTATGTCTATAACATGGAATGTTTTTTTAACATGTATGAAATAATTTAAATTTATATTTTTCCTATAACTATTATGTATTGATGATTAATTGACATGATTACTATTTTATTTTAAAGTAATTCATTTCCATTTCTGAGTGGGTGGATTGTAATGATGAAATGTGAATTTAAAGAGGAAATGTAATTTAGAATTTAAGCTTGTTTTAGATGTTATGATTATGTTATGGTTCTTTGGAATTGTTAATTTATATGGGTGGATCCATGATAAACTGAGGGTGGGTGATCTCATGAAATCATTGAAATGAATTAGGTAATGATACATAGTTAAACAATAAAAAATATGGTTTCTCTTAAGATATTTAGGGAATATATTGTAATGGATATTACAAATGTAACCATGAAAGTTACTCCATGTGTAGTTATGAAATATACAATGTAAATATGATATTATTGCAACAAGTTTCCTTTATTATTTAAAATTTCTAATAATTTTTTTCATGAATCTTATTATTTCATGGGTTATGTTAAAGATTTTATGTTTTATGGTTGAAAAATATGATTTTGAGGAAATGTTTCCATTGAATAATAGATTCATTATTTGATTTATATCCCTTACAAATATTTGTTGTGATCATCATATGTTTTTGAAATGTATTCAACATGGTTTAAATATGTGCAAGATAAATTAATAAGTCATTAATATTTTTATGAAGAAATGAAATAATATTTTACTTTATAATATTTTATATTATTAAAAAAAAGTATATAGACTTGTCTACATTATAAATTTTGATATGTAATGTAATAGTTAAGGAATAATCCAATAAAACTCTAAACCTAAAAATATCCTCAATTTGAATTATTTAATTTAATCAATATTATGTAATGTTTAATGTTTGGGCCATATAGTTGGTATTATAGGATAGTTTAGATATCTTTTGATGGTTGGGTGATATTTAAGAATAAGTTTCAAGTAATCTATAACCACAATAGTTAGCATAGTATAAACATTAATAATTATTTTAGATGAATTGAATGATTTTGAGATAACATGAAAAGTATTTCATTGTTCTTATCATCTGCATATGATGATTTTATTGATATAATCACACTAACTTTTTTGGTTTTATTAAATTGATAGATCCAATAGGAACCAAAGTAACATTGGTTGTGAAGGAAAATATAGTCGTTCTATGAATAAGAACCTAAATGAAATAGGATATGAAATAAGAAATATCCTTGTGATTCTAATCCAACATTAGTGAGTAATGATTAATCACATGAACCATGGTTATTTTTTTGATGGGTTATATATGAGAGAAACCAATCCCTATGGAAGTTAAGATAATAATGATCATAAAGTTAATAATATTAATCCACATATATATCAAGAATGTGGAAAGAAACCCCTAGGATATTATTTTAATGTCGAGGGATGGTATTACATATGTGTTAATGAATTTCATAGTTTAATAACCTTCAAAGGAAAATTGGAATTTTTAGTTGACATCATGAAAGGGAACAATGTTATTTCTGAGATGTCAATTGAATTTTTTAAATGTGAAGAGTATAGTCATTTTGAAAGTAGATACCCTACAACTATGGATGAAGAATGGGAGTTGTAGGACCGTACAAATATATGTTTAGTGATATAAAATTTTATCCCAATTTTAGATGAGGTATCTGAATATGATATTTGAAAGGTATGGATTATTTCTTGACTCATGTTTTGAAATTATTGAATATTAGAACATGATCCATGTTTTTGTTGATAGGATGGAATTATTAAAAAATAAGATAGAAAAGTATGTTTATGGGAACATGAATAATGAATAATGATTTAGATGTCTTCTTATAAGGGATTTTATTCTTCTGTTAGATCTTGGGATAATAAAAAGTTTAAAAGTATTAATTATCTTTTAATGGTGAGATTACTTTAGAATAATTTTTTCTAGTATGTTTAACCATGATGTTTTGTTATGAAAAAAAATAATTTGATTAAGAATTATCTTTTCTCTCTAGACATGATTATCAATGTATGAATAACCTTTATTGTTTATATGATCATTATTTTGAGGTAATTATGGTACATTACTTTTTGGGATGAAAAATGAATGGTATGAGATAACCTTTGATGTTAAAATATGTTATGGTTATTTATTAGGGCATAATCTAATTTTGAAAATTTTATAATAATTATAAAATTTTTTGAAAAAGGACACCACATAAACTGTGTGACAACCCGTCATGATAGTCTACGTCCTGGGAATGAAACTCACAACTGAAGTGTGACAAGGTTTTATTACCTACCACTTGGCTAAGTGAAGTCCCTAGTAAGTATGAGTTATTATTTTTTGTTAAATGATTTTATGGATTAATAACACAATGATTTTTTATACATATATGTTATTTAATAGATAACCATGGGATTGGAAAATGATTTACTAATTTAGTTTTAAATATTATTTTGGAAGACGTTCACTATGTTTGGGAACACTACATGACTAAACACAATAGAATACAATAGTATTTCAATTGAGGAGTAATGGTTTTACTATATTATTGAAGAATATATGAGTTTAATTTTGGAGATTTTGGTATTATAGTTATTTATGTAAATTATTTACCTATCATGGAGAATATGTGATTCGGTTAATTAGTTATTGTTATAAAGTTGTACGAGTGGTTGATTTTATTTGGAGATAAATGTCAAAATTTATGTTGGATGAGTTTTTGATCAAATTATTCTTAGTTTTGGGTTATAATATTAGTTTCTATTATATTAAGTAATTTTATGAATATTTTTTTGAATGGTCTTTGTTGAAATTTTGGAATTACTATTGAATTTTGGAGATTAAATATTTTCATTCTTCATATTGAGTATTATTCTAATTGTGGAAATTATCTGATCTTGTACTAACAATTTTGGTTTTGGTTAATTTTTACAGGAAGAATTAATAGATAATTAACCTTTTATAGTTGATATGAATTTTTTGAAGTTGATTATATTGCTTCAGGAAATAAAAAATCAACTTAAATACTCATCATTTGAAGAAAAAGATGAGTTTGTGGTGTAATTATTTTAATGGATGAAACTATACTTGTAATGTAACTATATTTCCTAATATTATTATTCTTTGTAGTAAAATAATTCATCAAATATATTAAAAATATCCTTAAAAAACGTTTTCATTTTACTTTTCATACTTTGAAATAAAATATTGTTTAACAAAAAACAGGTTTATTATTTTTTTGAATTTTAAAATTATCTTGATCATGTTTTTTATTACCCACATTCAGAACATGACAGTTAGTTTATCTTCCATATCCATATTTTCCTACATGGAATATAGTATGTTTTACCTCAGTTGACATTTATTTTTCACTTTTTTTCTTTTAATGTGGATGGTTCATTGAGTCTTTTTTCGATGTGGGATTTCAATGATGCAATTTTGAAAATTTGTACTCTAGTAACCGATCCATAATTTAAATTTCAAGGATACAATTTCCAAAAGTGTGGTGGGAGAATGGGAAAACCTATGTAATTATAGAATAATGTATTTATATATTTATTAAAATTTATGAATTCGATATTAAATTTATATTAAAGGGGAAACTGTGTGTGATAGCGTACCCGATAGGCAATAATGGGTTTCTATGAAATCTTATGTTTCACAAAAGACAGAGATATACTAAAAATAATACATTATTTATATTATTATTTTAAATAGTAGTTATCATATAGTCATTGTATTGGAGGATATTAATATAACTAACTATATATTGATTACACATGTTTATTATGGTTTTTAACTTTTTTCAAAAAATTTATAGATTATTAAAATAATAATAAATCCAATTTTAAGCATAAAAGATCTATTATTTATGAAAGTTCTTCTTACTGTCATTTGATAGAGAAACCAATTTCAATTTTTTGACGACTTTATATGTTCTATTTGACAAAAAAAACTTCTTATATGGAAGAGGGACATCAAAATTTTGTATTTTTCGAAATAAACATATTTTAGTGAATAATGAAAAATACAACCTTTTAATACAGAAGTATTTTTTTTCTAAATTATTTATATAGTTGGAGTATAATTTTAATATATTATAATTTATATTTAGACATTGTTTTTATCATTAAATCTAATTTTTTTCATTATAATAATTTTCAAATCGAAATTAAATATAATAAATTTTCAATTTTTTGAATGTTTCACTTTAAAACCATGCTTTTTAGTTTTATTTACTGAATTAATTTTAAATCAAAATTTCCCAATAATTGGAATTGAATTAGATAAAATGGATTGTATGTTTGGAATAAAAAGGTCGAAATTAGGTTGAATGTTCAATTTCATTTTTAGGTATAAAAAGTTGCCAATGTAAAAATACTATTTATCGTACTAAAAGTAAAATTTTGACAAGGGTTGAAGTTAAATGTTAAAAATAAACATGCCTAAAGAAAAATTGTTCAATGGTTTTTTGAGGTGTGGATTGACCCTAACCAGATTATAAAACATTAATTAAAATATAATATCATGTAATTTAATTCCATCACTATATGGATGTCTTTTAATATAAATTAATCAATACATTAAACACATGAACCACCTCTCCTCAAGTATAAATTCCATCTCTCCAGCATATTTCAACAAAAAATTCCTTGTATCTACTCAAATATATTCACACAATGTTCATATTCAATCTCCACACATTCATGTTCAGATGGTATCATCAAAAGACGACATTCATGGTTCTCAAGGGTCTTTCAAGGAAGGGATATTCAATAGGTAATTGTTTTAATGTACCTATCTTAATTACATTTCTTCATCTAAATTCTCATCACCTCTTACATCCATCAATTCATGATTACCCCAGAATCATTCAAATAATAGATTTTTTTGTTTATAATAGAATATATCATATCCATTTCATTTCTAATCTCATCTTATTCAAATAAATGAAATTGTTTCGCAAGTTATGCTGGTTAATCACATTCATGAATAATGTTTTGTTCTTTTTTCTTTACCACCATCATTGATGGTTTTAATCCCATTATTCTGGTCACATAGTATTTTAGTATATATATTTTAACCTATTTAATATTCTTGATATTTTATATTAAACATACCTTCATGCTTTTAGTATTGTTGTTATATGATAACTTCGTTAGGGGTTGGGTGGACTATTACCTTCTCAAAATGATTTCATTTGTTCACACAGTGCATAGAATGTATGAAGGGGTATTTTTGTAAAAAATATTATATAAATGAAATATTAATTCATCATTAATGATATAATATATTTATACATATTTATATACATTTCATTTTATTTCACTCTTTTAATATGATAGGATAAACAAAAATAGCATTCATGCGTACGCACGACCCACCGTCTCCATGAACGGTGTATTTAGATTGTCTTAAATTATTATTATAAATACTTATATAATGAATATATAATATATTTATATCATGTTTTATATTATAGAGTTTTTTTAATTAGGATACATGGACAATATACATCATAAAGGAGTTCATTCTTGACTCAAGTACCAAATATCGATAAAACATGTGATGTGAAGTTAAATAATTATCTAATTATTATAAAAAAGAAAATAAATTATATAAAAGAAATAATAAACTTGAAAAATAGTCTCATTCTAGTAAAAATTATCATAATTTATTTATTCTAGAATATAACAGTTGTACGTGGGGCGTCAGACTCAAGTTAGTGGAATTTTTTAGCTAAAGTTCTACTTAATGGGTTTAACAAATACTTTAATGATTATAGTATGTCAAGATTATGTGAGGAATAAATATTTATTTTTTTATTTTATAATTTCCACTTCCTTTAATGTTGATATACTTTTTATACACATAATCACACCATTGATAAATTCTTACGTCATTGATACGAACTTTTTAAGGGAACTTCATAACCCAATTTCCATTAATTGTGTTACAAATCTAATTCTTGACTATGTAGTGATATGATTATGTCTAAAATAATTTTTTGATATGTTATATTGTATTTATACTTGATTAATTTGGATTTATTGTGAATAAACATAATTTCTCTATGTGATTAACAAAATTATCTATGTAAGGGAGTGTTTACCTATAGAAATGTTATAAATGTTATAAATGTTTTAATGATTTGTTATTATAAATAATTATCATTAAGGTAAATGTTTTCAAAATGGTTTTAAGAGTATATTCTTGTGTACATTAATTATTTAAAATTTTATTTCCTTTCAAAAGACTTAATGTGTTGTGGGACATGTTGATTCAAAAAATATTCCTTTTAAAGGACATTATTGTGTTTTAAAAATAGATTTATTATTTAAATAACATGGAATTTTTTTTAAAAATATATGCCTTAAATGAATTTTCTCTCTTTCTTGTCAGAGTTATTTATTTATTTTGATATTATATTTTTACAATTTAATTTTAAAATAATTAGTTTTCCATTTTTGAGTGTGTGGCTTGTAATGATGAAATGTGATTTCTATGTGAAAAAGATAATTATCTTTAAACTTGTTTTATGTGTCACAATTATTCTTTGGTTTATGAGAATTGTTTATATATATGGGTGGTTCCATAATAAACTGATGATGTGTGAGCTGGTGATAACTCTCCAATGTATTGGGTAATGAGACAAAGATAAATAGTAAGGTTTCTACAATGTGATTTAGGGAATATACTGTGATGGGTATTCCGAACATAACCATGAAGGTTACTACCTATATAGTTGTAAAAGCTGAAATACAAATACGACATGTAATCTACATGTAAAAAATTATTATTTTTGATTGCTAATATTTTTTAGGAATCATATGATTTCATGATGTATGTTAAATAATTTATGCTTTATGGGAGAAAAGTGTGATTTTGAGGAAATGTTTTCATGGAATGATGTCTTCATTATTTATTTTATATCTCTTACTGAGTTTTTTGTAATCATACTTGTTAGGTTGGGATTTCTATGACAAAGACACAATAGGTTGGGTGAATTTTTTCCTTTAAAAAATCATGACAATATTAAAAAAACCACATTAAATGAAGATATATTTTAGTTCTCTCTTAATGTCGAGAGAGCAGTGGAAATAAACAAAGGAAAAGAATGCAAGGTTTTATAGTGTTCTAGGACATAGAATTCCTCTAGTCTACTCCACCAATGATCTACTCCACAGTCATGGTTATTATCACTAGTAGGTATTTTTATACCAAGACATTCCACATAATAGAACATGTATTTTATACATTACAAAGAATTTATTGGACATTCTGGTTCTTTTATAGGGAACTAAAATTTCTACATATTAGTTCGAGAAGCTGACACTCCACCATGATTGAGTCCGAGCAGTCGATACTACACCAAATCAATAAGGAATTATTTTTTTGATCTTTCATGTTGAACTTCATAGTTGTAGTAATAACTAATAGATGAACTCACATATTTAATATAGCATAACCGTGGCAGAAAAATAATCATCAATGTTGAGTAGGCTTCTTCATATTTAAACATCAGAAAATAGAGTATGCAATGATTACAAAGGATTCATTCTTCATTACAACATAAGATAATATGAATTTATAATGAATATATATCTCTGATCTTCAAAATGATAAGAAGTAGAGTGAAAATATTTCCTCACATTACTTTCATCAAAATTTTCATGTTTCTGGTATTATTCATTTTATATTTTCATTCCCTTAAAGATATATATATATATAGAGATAGAGAGAGAGAACAAATATCAATTATTTGTAACAGTATTTCCATTCCATAGGACAACCAAAATAAACAGATTCAATAATCTTTATAAACATCCCACGAATAGCGTAGCACTGCTGCCTATTTATGCCTGTAGAATAAATATTTAATAAATAAATTCCAAATAATTTGTATAATACCTTCAATAATTTCTCAACAACAATAGTATCATTGAAAATTTTAAAACTCATTTATAAATCCATCCATACCTATATATAAAGGTAATTTAATTACTTAAAAATAGTCGCACAAAAAATCTTGAATATTTGAAATCAAATCATTCAAATAGATTCATTATGTCCCTTATAAATAAGAATTCATTAATGTGTTTCATAAGATCCTATGAACTGATCATAAAATAACATTATAATGATCTATAATACTAATAAAACCATTCTTGAAATCACAAAAAAATATTACAGATTTACAATACCATTTTTGAAAGGACAAATGAAGGGTTCTTTCATGTAAGGACAAATAATCATAAATTGTGTTCAAATATGAAGCGTAGGGTTCATTTTTATAGTGAAGTGTTCATACCAACGTATGGTTCCTTAACTCTACTTTTATCTATGTGTAACTTTGGAAGCAAAATTAACATAGAGATGATGATCCATACTTCAAAACCTTTCATCATTAGAATCCAAATGTAACATTGATAAACACTATGTTCATTTTTCCAAACATAGGGTATGAACATTGATTCTGAGACATTAACATAGCAATGAAAGTCCATACACATGTTAATTACCAAACCTAGCATTACTGATCCATTAGATTGATATCCATTGTAGTATAGTATTGAAACCATACAAAACTACTTAATTTTTCAATCATAATGTAGTGTTGATGTCATGAACCGACCCTACCGGTCTCGAGCCGCAACTACCCCAGGCCCGCCTCCATAGGCCAGGGGAAGGTGACAAGCACCGAAGGCATAAAATTCTTCGTGGAGGCCTTTTCATATGTACATATACACACAAACACATCCCCCTGAATGTGAAAGTGGAGAGGTAAAGAAAACAAAAGGAAAAGCAACTATAAACCAACCACAATCATGCATCAACCTATAAATAGGAAAAAGTAAAGTGCTGAAAAGTACTGACAGATACTGAACAGAGAAGGGAAAAAACACACACCCAAACACAATGGTGCCACATCCTGGAAATAGGTAAATGAAAGTAAACAGCTGGTGAGTCTCTCCACTGAAATTCCTACTACGCCAACTGAAAGCAACCCAAGCTCCTGTGTCCTCTATACTCTTCTGTAGTCTTGATTGACTAGTCTGTCATCTGCAAGGGCACACCATGTGCCGGTAAATCCCAAGAAGAGGTGAGTATAAGGATAATCAGTAGGATGCATCGAAAGCTCGAGGGAGCGACAAAGGAGGTACTAAACGGTAAATGATAGACAGAACAAAGTAAGAGTACAATAGAGAAAATGCAGCTCAGCCCAACAAAAGAAAGGAAGTAGACTCATCCCAACCAAGAGGAGCTAGACACGGAAAGCATGTGGCATACCCCAGGTGTCTTTTCCCCTCTTAGAAGTAGAGTAACTGGACCCAAGGAGTTGGAAAAAATTAGTGTGTGTGTGTGTGTGTGTGTATATATATATATATATGCTCAACAAGAGACCCTAACGAGTGCGTAGAAAGATCTCAATATCCAAGCTCACCCCAGGAAAAGTCGCCAATATTTTTAAGGATAACTATAATTGATTCCCAACTGTCCCGCATGTCAAAGTCCATCATCGCTAAGCTGTAGCACCAAAATTCCCACTCCGGTAATCACAGAGAAACACCACTGACTAGCCTAGTCAAAAATGGAAGGAGTCTGAAAGAAGTCATCGGGTAACCCACTACCCAACCCAACTGGAGGGAAAACCCCAAAATGTTGTTGGGTGACCCACTGCCCCGCCCCGATAGAGGATAAAACCTAAAGAGGTCATCGTGTAACCCACTGTCCAGCCCAACTTGAGGGTAAACCCTAAAGAGGTCGTCGGGTAACCCACTACCCATCCCAACAAGAGGGTAAACCCTAATATCAATGGGTAACCCACTGCCCAGCCCTGCTGGAGGGTAAACCCTAAGGTAAAGGGGTAACCCACTTCCTAGACCTACTAGAGGGTAAACCCGAAACTGGTTCGATAACTCTACGATGCCTACGCCACCACTGGGTGTCACTATCATTGCGACCGTGTGTTGGGTCGGAGTGCACCATAGTAACCTCCAACCAAATCCCTTTCGTGATTCCACATTTATTGAGATCTCAAAAGAGGCTCCGCTCACCCGAATAAATTACACTATTGTAATCCTCACAGAAAAACATGCGAGTTGGACTACTTACTCACTGGAAATGGGATCCTGATGAAAACATTAGTCAACACCACTTTACGCCCAGAAGACGACTCATGGGGCCCACACCTCGGTCTTAAAAGCATTCAGGAAAACTGCGCCATCGCGATGCTCTCGTAAAAAGACACCAAAACGACTACTTATTTGCCCTGAATGGATGCCTGAAGAAAAAGTCGCAAAATGTTGCTCATAGATTAAAAGAAAATGGGGCCCATGACTCAACTTTGGCTTCAACACCTGAAACCACCCTGGACCACTTCGTCTCGACCCTAGGGTCAGAACTCCACAAACGACGCCTTAAACGGAATCTGGATGTGTTCGCACCATCTGAAGGAAGGATCCCTGCATAGTACTCCATGAGCATAACACCACACCGAGCCCCAGTCTTGGGAATAAAATTTTTTTTAGACCATATTAAAAGCTTCTTCTCAAGCTGAGGAATGCACTGCCGATGACGGCATGAAAAACAGACACCCGTAATGAAAGTTACAGGTGTTCGAAGTCCAGGGGACGAACCCATTGGGCTTGACCGGCCTGAACCGGTAGGTCCGCTCGGTCATGGCTAGCCCGCACCTTCCGGCTTGACTCACAGCGCCGGCCCGCAGCTCAGCCGCGTGGGCCAGCCACTAACCCTCGGTCCCCGCCCGTGCCCACCGGCCCTCGTGGCCGGCCGTGGTCTCGCGCGGAGACCCGCCAAAGGCGGGTTTTTTTCCCCGCATGGGGTCGTGCACCTTACCCAGTCCCATCGAGTCACAGTGAGCTCACCCGCCACCGCCGCCAGGGACACCCCGCGCCACCTGGGTCCGCCGCGCCACTTGGGTCTGCTGCCACGCTGCCGCCGTCGCCCGCCGGACCTCCCTGGAACCGCCGAAAAAAGAGGAAAACGGCCGGCAAACCTCCTGGGGCCACCACTGACACCCTGAAACTCGAAATTTCGATCCGAAAGGATAATTGGGATGAAAAAATCATTCCCTACACAACCATGGTATTTTTCGCGATGATCAGACAAAAGTTTGATGCAAAGAATTTCATTTTTAAGTGGTTGCAGCAATTAAAATTTAAAATGCATGAGCCTACCTTACTAGGCATAGCCCGTAGCTTCGATGATGATTTTCCGGAGTCATCGTGCCTTTCCGAAGAGGTGGAGGAGAGGGGAGGATATTGATGAGAGGAAGCCACCAGAAAATAATGGATAAAAGGAATGGTTTGGGTGGATGTGTTTAAATAGAAAAACACTGAAACCCCCCCCCCCCCCGCCCGTAGACCCCATACCCAAACATTCGGCGGGGTCGGGGTTAAGTCGTCCCTAGGATAAAACCTATGTTTTGAATGCAACTGCAATCTCAGAATTTTAATCCAAGACTCCATTCAGAAGTTTCAAAGTACACGCCTGAGGCTGCCAAATTACAAAAACGCCCATGGTGGAATTTTCCACAGAATGGCCGCTCCCACGAGTGTTATACCTCTCCTAGGGTAAATGGAACATTCCGGACTCAACGGTGCCCTCAAATTTCTGTTCCGAGCAACGGTTTATGAGTTATTATGTTTATTTGGAATTTCTATTGTGAATGCACTTAAAATTTCATTCTGGCCGCACCGGGGCTCGATATTACATGTCGTCTGAATTCCCTAATCTAGAATAAGATTAAAAAAATTTCAAATTATTACAGGATCAAAATCCATGTTATTACATCATTCTGTCCTTCATGTTTTTCTTCCATCAAAAACAAAACTACAAAAACAACTCAGGATATTGAGCCTTCATCGCGATCTCCCACTCCCAGGTGCTCTCTTGCACCCTCCCATGCTGCCACAACACCTGAACCAATGGAGTGGTCCATCCACATAATTTCCACTCTTAATGGTCCTGAATCGTCCCCAGGTTCTCCACAATGGTGGCTCCATCCTCAATGTCTAGCTCTCCCCAGTCGATAACGTGCATGGGGTTATGCACGTATTTTCTCAGCTCGACACATGGAAGACGTCATTCACCTTCTCCAGATGTGGGGGTAGGGAATGATGGTATGCCCCCTCACCGACTCCACGCACGATCTCAAAGGGCCCGATGAACCTCAGGGATAGATTGACTCCTCAGTCGAACCGTCGAGTACCATGTCGTGGGGAGACCCTAAAAAAGACATAGTTCCCATGCTCAAACTTCAAAGGCCTGGGATGATGATCTGTGTAGGACTTCTGTCTGCTCTGAGCCATCCTCATCCGCTCATGGATGAACTGCCATTTCTCTGTCATCGCCTGCACCAACTTTGGTCCCACAAGGGAGGTCTCCCCAACCTCCTTCCAAAACAATGGTGAGCTGCAGGGTCTCTCGTAGGGGCCCTCAAAAGTTGTCATGTTTATACTAGAGTGCAAACTGTTGTTGTACGCGAACACCCCCAAGGGTAAGTGATCCTCCCAACTCTGGACAAAGTATAACACACACGCCCTGAGAATATCCTCCAACACCTGGATAGTGCGCTCAATTTTCCCGTCCGTCTTGGGGTGAAAAGCTATACTGATCTGCAGTTGGGTATCGAATGCCTCTTGTAGGAATTTCCACAATCACGAAATAAACTACGAATCAAGGTCGTAGACGATCGTTGAGGGTACTCCATGAAGGCAAACGATCTCTCGAATGTACAACCACCCCATAATCTCCACCGGGCTCTACTCCCTAATGGCAAGGAAGTATGCTGACCTCGTGAGTCGGTCCAATATCACCCAAAAGTAGTCGTGGCCCTTCATTGTGCACGAGAACCATGTGATGAAGTCCATTGATATGTCATCCCACATCCACTCTAGAATATCAAGGGGTTGTAACAGCCCTGCTAGAACCTGATGCTCTACCTTTACCCACTGACATGTAATACACCGAGAAACGAACTCTGCTATGCTCCACTTCATACCAGACCACCAAAATGACCGCGGATGGTCTCTATACATATTCCCCACACTGGAATGTATAGCCAAGGGAGAAGTGTGTAACTCCCGCATCACCTCCTCCTGCATCTCCACTGGTACTACAGCTCATCACTGGAATAGGATCTCGTGATTTCCTCCTTCAGAATACCCATCGGGTGCGTCGCTCATGGATATATGATCACACAGTACCTCGCTATCGACATCCCCCAACTGCGACTCTCTCACACACTCATGGAGTGAAAGAGTCAACACCATTGACTGCAGAAAAGTCATACCCTCCTTCTATACCAAGGTCATCCATAGGGAAGCCAACTTCTCTGAATCTTCCACCAATAACCATGCCTGGTACTTCCTACTAAGAGAATCTACTACTATGTTGCCCTTCCCTTGAGTGTAGACTATCTTGATTTCATAGTCCTGTAGAAACTCCAGTCCGTGCCTCTGCCTCAGATTAAAATCCCGTTGAGTGAAGATGTACTTGAGGCTCTGGTGGTTTGAGTAGACCACAAAATGCTCACCCAGAAGGTAGTGTCTGCATAACCTCAAGGAGAAGACCACGGCTGCCAGCTCTAAATCGTGGGTCAAATAATTTTGCTCATGGGGCCTCAACTTCCTCGAACCATATGCAATCACTGCTAACTACTACATCAGCATGCACCCGAGCCCAACTACTGAAGTGTCATAGTAAACTATGAACTCAACGACCTCCTCTGGCATCCTCAACACTAGACCACTAGTTAGCCTCTGTCTCAACCCCTCGAAGGCCTTCTGGCTCTGATCAGTCCAGTTGAACGGTCTTCCCTTCTGTGTCAATGCGGTCAAAGGGGAATCAATCCTAGTGAAATATTCCACAAACCTCATGTAGTACCCTAACAAACCAAGGAAGATCTGCATATCTGACGTATTCTTAGGTGGATGCCATGAAAGAACTGCCTCTATCTTTGTGGGATCTACAACTAATCCCTGCTCTTTAATGACATTCCAAAGGAAGTGAACCTCATGAATCCATAACTGACACTTCGAGAGCTTCCCATACAACTAGTTCTCTCAGAGCAAGCCTAGAACCATCCTCAAATGCTCCAAGTGATCCTCCTCCGTCGTATAGTAGATGTGTATTTCGTCAATAAAGACAACCACAAACTGGTCCATGTACGGCTGGAAGATCTGGTTCATCAATACCATGAAAACAACAGGGGCATTCTTCACACCAAAGGGCATCACCAAAAACTTATAATTCCCATATTGACAATGGAAAGCCAACATCGGAATTTCAGCCTTAGGAACCCGCAACTGGTGGTAGCTGGATCGAAGATAAATATTGGAGAACCACTTCGAACCTCTCAACTGGTCAAAGAGGTCATCGATCCTTGGAAAAGAGTACTTATTCTTTATTGTGGCCTGATTCAGGTGACAATAATCCACACAAAGTCGTAGACTCCCATTTACCTTTTAACAAACAAAACTGGAGCTGCCCAGGGGGACACACTGGGTCTAACGAACCCCTTCTCGTGATGGTCATCCAGCTGATGTCTTATCTCCTCAAGCTCTGTGGGTGCTATCTGATATGCGGCACAAGTTATCGATGAAATCCCCGGCTACAAGTCAATAAAGAACTCCATCTCTCACATCAGAGGTAGTCCCGAGACATCCTCGGGAAAGACGCCCATGTAGTCCTATATAATGGTACGGATCTAGGTGCCTGTAGCATCTGCTGCTTCGAGAGCCTCACTCGCCAAATGGTGTGAAAAAGGTCAGGGTATCCTACTCGGAGTACTCATCTTCTCTTCCACGAGGTCTAGTTCACCAAGGATGGTGAACCTCATCCAATCAGAAAACACGCCTTTGACTCGTCTGTGATGACAATCGATCTGGGCGTGCACCATAGAAAGACAATACATGCCCAGGATGATGTTGTAGGGTTCCATCGTGATAACGAGCAGGACCCATGTGATACTCCCTCATCTGAATGACAGTTTTCACTGTCTGCAGATGAAGGTCACTAATGAGGTACTTCCCATAGGAACCTCGAGGCTAAGTGTAGGTGTCAGCGCCTCTACTGGAAGATCCAACTCTTGTACAAAAAAAAAGATATAAAAAAGTGGATGGCCCCTGTGTCTACTAGTACCAAAGCAAGATTAGAGTAAACACAAAGCATACCTCAAACCATCTCATGTGTTGGGGGGTCATGAACACCAATAGCATGAAGCTGCCCGTGGCCCCTACCCCCAGCTCCCTAAGCCTGGTGTGGGCCGCCCGGTGGTGGTGGTGGTGGAAGGACCTAAAAACACTCTCTCGGACCACCAGTTCATGCCGCTCTCCCTAAGCCATCTCCCTGAGGACCACCCTATCCTCGCCAGGGGGATCACTGGCCACGGCGCTGCCTCTGCCGCTGCGTTGTGCCCCTTGCCTACCACAGCTACTCGGTACGCCTAGTTGGGCAGTCTCATGATAGGTGACCTCTCTGTCATAGGAATAGCATCGACTATCTCCTTCCTAACCCAGTGCTCCATGATGCCACTATGATGTATTACCATGCCGCTGTGTCTGCTCACGGAATGGCCTCCTCAACCGAGGCTCTGATCTCTCCCACCTGCCTATCACCGAGTAATATCCTCTAAAACGGCCACTGCTAGGCCCTGTCACTTGGCGTCCCTCATCCAAGAAGATCTCCATCACAAGCACCCTCTCTAGAACCCTGACATTAGTAGGGATACACAGGGTCACAACACTAGCATAGATCTCCATGTGAAGACCCTTATCAAACTTCTGCACTCGAAAGTAACTATCACAGATCATATCCTGTGAGTAGCATGTCAGATCGGTAAAGAGGGTCTAGTATTGCGCCACAGTCGTCCCCCCTACTTCAACTCAAGAAGTTTTTGAATCCAAACAGAGTGTAAGAAAGAGGGGGAGTACTCCTCCTAGAAGAGCTGCTAGAAGCTATCCCAAGTGAGAGATGACTCATCATGGGTCTGCGTAACCAACCCCCACCAAAGCCTGGTCATCTTGAGTAAAATACTAGAATCTAGGGATACCATATGGTCCACTGGTGTCCGTAACAGCCTGAAAAGTCGGTCCATGGACTCTATCCAGTCTTCTACAACCTAGGGATCTAGGTCTCCGTGGAACTTATGTGGTCGTTGGTGCTGAAATCCTCGGAGCGTACTCAGCATGCGCTCAACCTTGGCTGGTGCTGCCGGTTCTAACTACCGCTCCCCAAGTGGAGGGGCCACTTCTAAGGATATGGGTGGAAGGGAATCACATGAGGGTCCCTGAACCGACGCCTCGTCGCTCGTCAGGTCATCGTCACGAATTGGAGAGGGTAAACTGGCTGGCTGCCGTCGTGGGGGAATCCTGAAAATTATCAAGGATTACCATGATCAGATGATTATATATATATATATATATATGATTATGTATATGTATATGTATATATCGGTAAAAATAAAGGGGATCTAACTCTAAAAGGATATTCAAGCACTCAATCCAACAGGATGCATGTTCTAAAGTTCCCTGTAACTAGCGCCTCAGCGTCTCGAGTCGACAAGCGGGTTATCAGGGTCTTGGTAAATGGATATGTTGGTTGCTCATACCATCACTGGACTCCCTGGCCTGAGAGCCGCTCTCGAGACACTATTTCCCTAAATCCCAACCAATTCCTTTTTAGGGACGTCCGAACACTGCCCCAAGGAACGAACCACCTCTGATACCACTTTGTCGCGACCCGACCTGACCTGTCTCGAGCATAAACTATCCCATGCCCGCTGCTATAGGACAGGGTTTGGCGACAAGTGCCGAAGGCATAAAAATATTCAGGGAGGCGTTTGCCTAAGTACATGCACACACCCACACAGCCTAATCAATGAAAATGTGCAGAGTAAAATAAAACCAAAGGACAAGAAACTATGACCCAAACATAATCATGCATCAACCTATAAATAAGAAAACGTAATGTGTTGAAAAGTACTGGTAGATACTAAACAGAAAAAGGGGAAAACACGCACCCAACTAGAAAGGTTCAACAACTTGGCAACAGATATACGAATGTAAACAACTGGTGAGCCACTAACCTGAAAGTCCTACTATGTTAACTGAATGCAGCCCAAGCTCCTGTGTTCTCTACGCTCCTTCGTAGTCTCGGTCGACCTGTCCGTCGTCTGCAAGGGCACACCAGGTGCAGGCAAAACCCCAGTAGGGGTGAGTATAAGGATACTCAATAGAATTCCTCAAATTCTCTAAGGAACGAAAAAGGAGGTACTAAATGGTAATCAATAGACATAACAAAGTAAGAGTACAATAGAGAGAATGCAGCTCAACCCAGCAAAAGAAAGAAAGTAGACTTGTCCCTACCAAGAGGGGCTAGACACGGAAAGCATGTGGAATACCCTGCGTGTCTTCGTCCCTCCTAGAAGGTGATTAACTGGACCCAAGGAGTGGCAAAAAAACTAGATTTTATTTATATATATATATATTCTCAACAAGAAACCCGAACAAGTGCGTAGCAGGATCTCCATCTCCATGATCAGTAGAGGAAAAGATGCCAACAGTTCCAAGGATAACCATCACTGATGCTAAACATTACCGCACGTCAAATACCCTCATCAATAATTCGTACAACCAAAATTCCCGCTCTGGTAATAACAAAGAAAACCCACAGACTAGCCTCATCAAAAAGGGGTGGAGTCTGAAAGAAGTCATCGGGTAACCCACTGCGCAACCCAACTAGAGGGTAAACCTCAAAAGGTTTTCGAGTGACCCACTTCCGAACCCTACTAGAGGGTAAACCCAAAAGCGATCATAGGGTAACCCACTACCCAGCACACCTAGAGGGTAAGCCCTAAAGAGGTTGTCGGGTAACCCAATACCCAACCCAATTGGAGGGTAAACCCTAAAGTCAATGGGTAACCCACTTCCAACCCCATTGGAGGATAAACCCTAAGGTCAACGGGTAACCCATTGCCCAGCCCTGCTGGAGGGTAAACCCTGAACTACTTCAATAACTCTACGCAGCCCGCTCCATCACTGGGTGTTACTTACATCGCGACCGTGCGTTAGGTAGGAGTGAGTCAAAGAAAATTCCAACCAAATTCCTTTCATATTTCCACATTTAATGACATCTAAAAGGAGGCTTTGTTCACCCAAACAGATTACATCATTTTAATCCTCGCAGAAAAACACTTGAGATAGACTAATTGCTCGCTAGAAAAGGGCTCCCAATGAAAAAGTTACTCAACGCCGCTTAACGCCCATAAGATGTGTCATGGGGCCCACACCTTGGTCCTGAAAGAGGACAGGAGAACTGCGCCATCATGATGCTATTGGAAAAACACACTAAAACAACTAATCATTCGCCCCGAATGGACGCCTGATAAAAAAGTCACAAAATGCTGATCACAGCTTAAAAGACAGCTCGTGGGGCCTATGCCTCAACTCTGGCTTTAATGCCTGAAACCACCCTGGAACACTTCGTCTCGACGCCAGGGTTACAATGCTGCTGACAGATCTTTAAACAGACTCCGGATGTGTTCACGCCATCTGAAGGAATGATCCCGGCATAGTACTCCATGAGCGTAACGTGCCACCGAGCCCCCATCTCAGGAATTATATATTTTTTATACCACCTAAAAATCTTCATCTAGAGCCGAGGATTGCTCTTCCAAAGATGGAACGCAAAATATACACCCATAGTGAATGTTATGGGTGTTTAAAGTCGAGGGGATAAACCCCTTGGGCTGGACCGGCCGGTCCTTCCGACCGCTGACCCACGCCCGTGCCGACCGACCCTCGTGGTAGGACGTGGTATCACGCGGAGACCCACCAAAGGGGGGTCTCTATCCCCGCACAGGGTTTCGCGCCACGCCCCCGGCATGTCGCACCCCGGCGGGCTCGCCCGCCGCCCCTTCCTGGGTCCCCCACGCCACCTGGGTCTGCCGCTGCCGTAGCCTGCCAGACCTCCTTGGAACCGCCGGAAAAAGAGGAAAGCATTCAAGAAACTTCCTGGGCCCACCCCGGAGGCCTCGAGGGTTTTATTTTTGATCCTAAAGGATATTTGGTAAAATAAAATCAAGCCCTAGGGAACCATGGGATTCTCTCGATGATCAGACATCATTTTGATGCAAGGAATTTCATTTTGAAGGGGTTGCGGTAATTAAAATTTAAAACGCATGAACCTACCTTGATGGGCGTAGCCCGTAGCTTCACCGATGATCCTCTATAGTCGTCGTAGCTTTCCAGAGAGGTGGAGGAGAGGGGAGGAGCTTGTTGAGTGGAAACCACTGAAAAATAATTAATGGGAAGAGGAAGGGTGGGGTGGATGTGTTTAAATAGAAAAACACTTAAACCCCCCACTCGTAGACCCCATACTCGAACATTCGGCGGGGTCGGGCTTAAGACGCCCATAGGATAAAAAAAATTGAATGAAATGGAGGTCTCAAAATTATAATCCGAGCCTCCATTCTGAAGTTATAAAGTACACACCCGGGGACCCCAAATTATGAAAATGCCCCTGGTGGCATTTCCAACACAATGGTCGCGCCTGATAAGTTACACCTCTCCTAGGGTAAATGGAATGTTTCGGACTCAATGGTGCCCTTGGGATTCCCATCCAATCAACTGTTTAGGAGATATTATGTTTATTTTATGTGTTTAACGTAAACGGACTTAAAATTTAATTCTAGCCGCACAGGGGCTCGGAATTAGACGCCGTCTGAACGCCCTGCTCTGGAATAACTTTAAGAAAATTTCAAAGTCTCACATGCTCAAATCTCATGTTCTTACAGTTGATACCATAAGTTCATTTACCTAATATAGTGTTTGAAATAGTGTTTTAGATGAAATTAATGTAATGATTAAGTAAATTAACCCATATATAAAATCATGAAAAGTAATTAAATAAAACATCATTAGAAAACAAAAAAGAGAATTTTTTAGCATCAAAATCATCACATTTTATAGAGTATTGTGACAATACATTCCCAACAATGTCACGATTTTTTATGAATAAACCTCCATAACATATTATCATCTATTTCTACCCCTGTTTGTAAGGATAAAAAAGATGAGTTATTGAGTATATTGAAATAATAAAATAATAAAATTAAGTTTGAAAAACAAAATTATCTTTCCACTTTTATTATTATTAAATATTAGAAAATTATAATTTTTTTAAAACATATTTGTGATTTGAAAAAAAATAATATTTAAAAATTTGAATAATAATAAAAAATATTTATTATTTTAAATTTAAATATTTATTTTAAAAAATATATTTAAAATTGGAAGTAATTTTATTAAAAAATAATAATAATATTGTTAATAAAAATTTTAAAAAATATATTTAAATGATGAGTTATTTGAAAATATGTTCTAAATACATACAACAATATATAATCCAACTAAATTCGGACTTTGCTAAAGAAAGAGATAATCATAGATCCATGAAAAAGTATATAATATAATTCAATGAATAACAACGCATTTCAGTGAATTTGTTAAATCATTTAATTTATGTCATAATAATGAAATATTTAAACACGTGCTAAATATTTAAAATTATTCCCCTTAAGTCCTTGTATAAATTTATACGACATTCAATGAATTTGAATAAATTATTTTCAATTAATATAAATAAAATATTCTAAATAAATAAATAAATTAATTGTTAAAAAATTAATGGATTTTTAGAATATATAATTAATGGATTTTAACAAATTAATTAAAGGACTAAATATGTCATAAATTACAAAAATAATTAAATCTATCAATAAAATAATGTATCATAACCAAGAAGAGATTAGTTTAACACTTATAATATATTTAAATAGTAACATGTTAGACACATGATTACACTGAAGATAATTGTTTTTATAAAATCTTTATAGAACGTTTCATGGTAATTTATTAATAAATCAAATAAAAAAATAATTTCATTTGAAAAAAATAGTGTGAATATATTTATATGTTTATGTAAAATAATAATTAAATGGATAGGAATAAAATATAAAAAATTTAAGTCAAACTTCTCCCCCTATGGAAACAGTTAGTACATTTAAATTGAATATGAAAATTTATTATAAGATAATTCCTAGATTAAAAATTCCATCTCAAATAAAAATTCTATTTAATAGAATATGATATAAGAATATAATAAATTCTGATATTTTTTTAAGGAACCAGTTGATTATATGTAACACCCCAAGATTTCATAGTACATTATCTCTTCAATGTAATTCAATAACATGCACTACATGCAACATCGAGTTCAAGGGCACTATGAATTACCAAACTAGCCGTTCAAAAAGTGGTTATGAATAATAGTAACTTAATTTTGAATTTTATATACTCAATATAATTTTAGAATCCATATTATGTGTTTCTTATACATAATATAAGAACATGTTCATTTTTTAGATAAAAGAATTATTTTTAAAAAATGAAATTTTACAGCCTTTTAATGGAAAAACCTTTTTTTAAAACCAATATTTGATACTTTTATACATTCAATTTTATTAAATTATATTATTCATTAGAATCAGGTCATAAAAAATTATATTCGATTAATTTTTGGTACTTTTCTGACAACTTTCATACTTTGATGAATAGTGAAAAATACTAAATTTTAATTAAAAAAACGTGTTTATTAAAAATAATTTATAGTGTTAAATTATAAATTTGAGTTTTTTTAAAGTTTCATTATATTAATTTTTTTATCATTTAATATAATGTAGGTCATTTTAAGTAATTTTATATTTAAATAGTACATAAACATATGTCAATATTTTGATAGTTTTTATCTTAAAAACCAGTTTTTTGGATTTGACATCAAACATTAATTTTAAACTAACTTTTACAACATAGATGATTTGAATTTGAAAACAATTATTTCATATTTTGAATCAGGAGGTCCAAATTGTGTAAATTGGTAACTTTTATTTTTTGACATTATGAATAATTACTTTAGTAAATATTTTATTGTCCATGGTTAAAGGGTAAATCCTATAAATAAGGGTAAACAAATTATATTATAATAATATGAAATTAAACTAACACAAGTCCTAACCCTATTTTTGATACATTTCCGACCATGGGAATCCTTGGGTCTATTTTGGGACCCCATGGATTCACATGGGAGTGATAATGAAATTTTATATTAAATAATCTAAAGTAAAGACAAAACTAATAAAAGCATGTATCTTTTAGTAAAACAATTAATATATGAGGATATATAATTGATCTATATGACTATAAATTGTCATTATAAATCTACAAATATTTACTACATTGTTATATTTTATTTACAATTTTTACACATAAATTAAATATATTTATATATGCCATAATAATATTGTTGTATTTTACTTATTAATGAAAGAATCAAATAAATGATATTATAATTATTAAAATAAATATAATTTGAACATTTGTATAACTTACACACATTTTATAGGTGAATATGATTTGTTATAATTGATTCAATGTATTTTTTCGAAGTAATAATGTTGTTATGACTTTCAAAAAAAACGAAATACTAAATAATGTCATAATTGACATAAATGAGTTTTTAAAACAAATACTATATTATTAAATGATATAATATTCCTAAAAATATAAGGTTCAGCCAAAATACATATATAATAATATATATTTAAATAATGAACCACTTGGGGTTGCCTTGAAATTTTATGGAAATTTTTTTAACCATTTATTAAAATAATATAAGAATACATGGTAAAAGTTAAAATATTTATCTAGGTGATAAATCTAAAAGATAAGGCCCATTTGGTGACCTAAACCTATCTAAAACGTATTGTTTGAGATTTTTTAGACCCATCCCAACCATAAACTTGAAATAAATTATTTTGGAGCCATTATAAACCAAATATGATGGTATAATAAAAAAATATTTCATGTTTCTTCTAAAGTGGCCCTCGCCTCTCTTATAAAAGGGTACACCTATTTCTCTCAAATTAACACCTCCAAAGCCATTTGGATTGGAAAACCCCTGATCCAATATCATCCCAACATCCCTAACATCAAAATAGATGCATTCCCATTGAGAATAAATCCATCTTAGTGAGTCCTTTTTTTATATCAAAAGGAAACACCCGAAGAAGAGGTAATTACTTTATCACCTCTTTCATCATCATCATTTTTATTTTTATTATGAAAGCACAAAGACAGGAAAACCTCAAAGAAAAAAGTAACACAGAAAAACTAGGGAAACCTAGGGAAGCCACACAAGAGGATATGGGAGCCAAAAATAGTGTAGACCTAGGGTGTCGAAATTAATCAGGTTTATTGCATTAATAGGAAAGTGGAGCACGTCATTGGGGAGAAAGACCTGAATTCCTTGCAGAGCCATTATGGAAAGATGATCAGAAACTTTATTAACTTCCCTACATGTGTCGGAGAGGATAGTTTAATTGAATATGAGCCTCTTGGAGCTTCTCAGGACATAGCAGATGGACCAGGGTACACTCCGCTTTCCTTGCATGGACTCATGCAGGAAGAGGGAGTCAGTCTCAACCGCAGCAAGAGAAATATTGCAGCATTTACAAAGATGGACGACCGTCAACATTTCCATAGCCTCATATAGAAGGGAGTTTCCTCTACCATGGTGAACAAAAAAAGATAGATCCACCCAACCCAATGGATCCCAAACAACACCATCGCCCTTCATCTCATTCATCTAACAGGAGACATCAAAGTTGAGCATCAAACCAGTCAGATGGGGAAGCCACAGAACCCAGTGACCAATATGAGAGGTTTGGGCCACCATAGTTACCACATATAGGGTACTGAGGGAGGGGTATCTTGCCACTTCTTGAAACCATGGACCATGTCTATAAGCATGAATTTGATCCTAGCCACCAAGGCCCTCCCAGAGATCGGCTGGACCTCATATCTAGCATTGTTCTGGGCCATCCAGATGAACCAAAAACCCGAAGAAAGAATGATATCAAAGGATTTCCTCTCTGGACCAACATGCCAAGCACCCTAGAACCATCAGACCAGAAATGGGAGTACCCTCAAAGATGCAACTGAAACACCAGTGAAGTCACTAAACGCCTTCTGCACTAGCTGCACCCACTCGTTGTAGTAGAAGTGGTGGGATGAGATTTCCTCTCTTGGGATGCTACAAAACAGGCAGCAGGAAGCCAGACAGATATTATATCACCTTATGTTATCATCAGTTTATCAATCTCTATTTCTAATATGCCATAGAAGGGTGTTTATTTTGGCAAGAACCTCTTTAACCCATAAGGACGACCCCCACGGGTCCTGATGGCCTGCAGCAGAAGACACCCTCCTGTAATCCTTGGCTGAAAAAGAACAAGAGGATGATGTAGAAAATACACATTGGTCTGGTTCCTCCATTATGTTGATCATGTCAAAGGCAATTCATTGGTCACTATCTAGGACCGCATTGATAAAAGATGGAAAATGACTTTCCTAATTGAAGGTGATGTGAGTAACCAGACAATATGTAAACTCAAGGACGGATCCCACCCAATTGTGATGCCAAAAAAAGATGTTCCCTATTCCCACAATACACTTGGAGAGTGAGTGAAGGGCAAGGATATGGGATCCAACAGATGTTTAGAGCGAAGATTGCTGCACATTGGGGCCACCCCCCCCCCAAATCCTTTAGTCGCACAGACTTGAACCTACCCCAAAGTGAGTGACCCTGAATTACCTCCCATTCTAACATCACACACATGCCTTTCAGCACCTCTGAAATAATCTTGACTGCAATAACACCCGCTTGGACCAGTCTTGCAAGCCTCTTCCACAAAGCCCAGTGCATCCTCCCCTCCTCATGCGCAACCTAGATAAAATATGAATGAATGGACTCAGGCTTAAAGATCACCCCCTTCTAGACTTTGGAGGCCAAGGGAGCATGGAATGGGATGGATGAATGGACAATGTTAGCCATGGGGATCCTTCCCCCAAAGGATAAAATGTAGTTCTTATAATATGGATGAACCCTGAGATTTTTCCCATAATGGAATCAAATCATTGAATGCACGCTCTACCAGGGGACACCGGGGCATCTAATTACTATATTGTAATGAAGCCATGCTGCATGCCAAGGGTCCCATGCAAGGATACACCCTACTTGCATAAATCTCCCAGGAACATAAAAAATACACGTGTTAAAGTTCACCACTTGACCACTCCATCAACTATACTCTACAAAGACTTTATTAAGGCCATGGATAGACCTCATACTAGTTTTCAGAAACACAATGGAGTCATCTGAAAACATAAAATGAGCTATATTGCATTCCATGGGATTGAACTGGTACCATCCAATGGATCAATGCAAGAAGGACCTATTGAAGGGGAGATTCAAGAAATCGTGGGAGAGTATAAACAGGCTTGGGAAAAGGGTATCCCCCCACTATAGTCTGCGCACAGCCTTGAAAAACTCATAGTTACATCCCATGAAATAGATGGGTAGACACAGGGAGTAGAAGAAACAGAAATGAAATTAACAACCCAAGCAAAGAAGCCCATACCTATTAAAACTGTGATGATAAACTCCCATTCTAGATAGTCTTATGCTTTGTCCATATCCATTTTGACCACCATATTACCTCCATGAACTCTTGATTTCAACCCATCAATGAGTTATTGGGAAAAATCATTGGCCCCTTGAATGGATCGATTCTTCACAAAACCATGTTGCTCAGGAGAAATCCAATGGGGAAAGAGGGGATACAAACTATTATTGAGAATGGAGGCAAGTATCTTATATGTGAAGTTGCACATACTCATCAGACGATAGTGTTGAAGAAAAAAGTGGTCCTTAATTTTGGGAATAAGAACCACAGTCATGGCACTAGCACTACGGGGGAGACACCCTCCCCGAAAGAAGTCATGAATGGACAACACCACATCATCCTTTACCGTTCTGCAGGAAGACCACAAGAAAACCCCTGAGAACCTATCCGGCCCTGGAGCGCTCTTCGGATTCAGCAAGTTCACATCCCCTAGGATCTCCTCCTCAAGTGGAATGTCTACAAACACATTATTATTCAGTCCCGACATAGCTTTTGGAATGGCCTCTGTGAAAACAACATGCTCTCTAGGACAACCAGTCGCCATATGGCTATTGGGACCAGCAAGCAGGTCCTTGAAGATGGCCTCTGCTAATCCTCCTATAACATCTAGGCTATTAGTGAAGGATCCATCCTCCTACAAGATGTTGGGCCGAATGTACTTGTGATTTTACTTAATACATGCATGAAAATAAGTAGTGTTGCAGTCCCGCTCACGGAACAATCTAACCCGCAAATCATCACGGGCTATACTTTCCTCCCTAAGAAAAATGTCAGCCATTTGGTCCTTCTTCAAAGACAAAACCCTAAACATTTCTTCATTACATTCCATTTACAAACTGGACTCAAGACTCTCAATCTCCACTTTGATCCCATCTAGGTAGTGCGTCATAGGTGGAAGGATGGTGGCCCATGCCCGAAGTTTGACCCTGAGGCGACTTAGATTAGTATGAAGACACTCCCATGCATTCCCATGGATGGGTCTATTCCACGAGGCTGAGAAATTTTTTTGGAAGTATGGATACTTGGTCTACAAGGAACAGAAGCTCACACCAAACCTTCTACTCCGGCACGGAGAGATGTTGAGAAGAAGAGGGGAGTTTTCAGAAAGATTACACCCTAGGTTAGACACCTTGTCCTCTAGGAAAGTAGATGTGGCATAAATATTAGCAGGGCAACGATCCAACATGCACCAAGTGCAAAGGTATCCCCTCTGATTGTGGCACCATGTGAAGCGTCTCCCCATAAAGCCTAGGTCTAGTAGGCCCTTACAATACAGAAATTTGGTAAACTCTGTGATAGCATGATGAGGGAAAGATCCCCTGCCCTTCTTCTCGCTAGGATCTACAATCACATTAAAGTCACCCCCTAAAAATTAGGGAGAGCTCCCACGATCGAAGGCCTCAAGCTCCTCCCAAAGCAAGACACAAACACAAATGTCACATACGTAATACATGAAGGAGAAGAAGCAGGAAAGCAAACTGGACATAATCTCTGTAGTGATGCACTGCTCTGAGGTCTGGAAAAGATCCACGCTAGCACCCAAGTTCCAGAAAATCCAGATAGAGGGACATTGGGAGTCCTCTTGCAAGAAACCAGACATCTTGATCCTTTGAGAAAACTCAAATATTCATCTTCCACTATATCATTCTTTGTTATTTCCATACAAATATAATAAATCTAGTACCTTATACATACATTGATTTATTATAAATATGGTAGAACCGTATTCATTATTCTATCCATCATATGAATGATAATGTATCCATGCATGTGTACGTAGGGCTTACAGTCTCCATGTCATGGTGTAATTTGTTATTCAATACTATGTAATTTTGATGGATATAATGATGATTAATATGTATATAAATAGTGAAAATAACATGATAATGTTTATGAACAATTAATATACCATCCAATTCCACACCTATTAATCATTAAGGAAATGATATTGTCGCTCGTGTGTACGTATGACTTACCATCTTCACGACGCGATGAGATTCATTTCCACATTAACCATTCAAAAATGATTATAAAAATATATAATATTAATATGTATGTAATATATCACGTAATAATACTAATAGGAAGATATATATTTATATACATAAAAATATGTAATAATTTTATTCACTTACTTCTGTTCAATATGATGTGAAAATGGAAACAACATTTATGCATTCCTACGACCTACCATCATCAAAAAACAATGTTTTCCTTTTCATATATCTATCTATTATACATATTTATATTATAAATATATATTATATAAAAATCATGTTTTATATTCTGGAATTATTTAAATCATGGTCTATGTGATACGATCAAGAATAACAAGTTAAAATACGTACAATAAAGAAAGATATTATTACCCGAAATGTTAATTTAAAATAGATATTATTTTTAAATGGGTAGTATAAAGTCATAAATGAATCATGTATGATATTATAAATATTAATATGTTTTTGGTATACTTTAATAACATACTATTGTCATTATACAAAATGTTAAATGTACCCTCAACCAAAGAAAATTACAAGGTAAGTGTTATTTCCTCAATCTCATTATTATCTGAGATTGATTATCTATAAGTATCTACTGGGAAATATTTATCATATATGTCCATGAATCATTAATTTTTTTTAAAAATTAATCTTCTAAGGTTTCATGGAATGGTCTATTTGACTAGATAGTCTTTTTAAATGTTTTAATATTTATCTTCCTAAATTTTTTTAATTAATGTCTAAGTATTCAAAATAGTTTTAAGGATTTATTTATATAGACCATATTGTTATAATATGTTAATTCCTTTCAAAATTTTGAAAGCGGTAGGGAAAAATTTGATACAAAAATATATATTAATTCACTTCCTTTATAAATGTATGAGTTTTAAATAATTTCACTAAAAGAGATATTTCTCTGAAAAAATTTTACTAATAATTTTTAACTATGTCAACATTCATTACGGGATATTATTCATGATTGAGGTTGATTTATTATAATATAATATTTCATACATTATCGAATGAGTTAAGATATATTTTACTGTAGATGTGTTATTTTTATACCCTTCATGGTTTATGGTTAATGTGTTTACATTTTGTATTCTAGTTTTAATATGAATGTTTATGTTATGTTTCAACATTTTCATATGGGGAATATAGTGGAATTTTTAAGTGACGGGTGGGGCCTGCTATAGCCCCTCGATGAATCAGTAGGTCTCATGAGATAAACAAGTGTCTTGGCACAATACCTTGAAAAAAATTTATTTGTAGTCTTGGCACGAGGCCTTTGCTATGTGGTAATGGTGCCCGGTGTCAGGCATTACATAATTATGAAATTGATTATTACATGTGATTATTTGACTAGTAGAATATCCATGTGCATATTTATATGGCAATGTTTGATTTATTTTATCCATAATATGTTAATGATTATGTTTAAAACGTTGTTTTTATTACACATCATGCGTTAAATGTTTATAGCTTCTACTAAATTATTTTCCCTTATTGAGCATCTGAGCTCACCACTTTAGGTTTTTTTCCCAGTATTCCAAGAAGTGTATTATGTTTGATATGTAGGGTTACGATAGGGGAATAATGGCATTCTTAATGGATTATTTATGTTGTTTTTTATGTATTAATATTTAATATAATACTCATGTATGTAATATATTTTCCAAGACTACTAAACTGATCAGTCCTTAGGGGATTGATTCCTTTTAATCATGAGAATGTACTAAAATATTGTACCGGCTCCAAGCTTCTGGGGTCAGGATGTTATAGTTGGATTTATAGGAAGTTTAGTACAAACCATGGAAGCTAGATTTAGATAAACACTGATTAGATAACATTACACTAAGATTGAAATTGTGGATTAGTATAGAAGGACATCCTAAAATTTGGTAATGAAGAGATGTTTTGAGTTTCTAAGAAATACATCCTTGTCTGGATACGAGCTGGTAGAGGCCTCTCTAGAACTGATGTACCTAGGAGTGAAAACTATGAAAAGGATTTTTGCGCTTCACTCATGGTATTCTAGTACACAACATGGGGATTTTCTACGCTCTTGGTTACAACACTCTCACGGGATATTCTTAGGATAGTTGAAATTTTTATTACGAACCATTATGAAGGATTTATAGATAAATACTTCCTCAAAGAAAACATTTTACGATTATGGATTATATGCATAAACATTTCAATATACGTTAGGTATTTTATAGGTTTGGTATTATTAAATGCGATTCATAAACTAACATAGAGTATGTTATTGTTGAGAAATGGTTCTTAGTATAAGGAATGAGAACATCAGTAATGCGCATGATCCAGAGAGTAAGAAGGATCATAAATTTCATGATATTAAGCTAACATTTATATGGGAAATAGTCTTCCACATATCTGCATCATATAAAGAAATAATATCATGTGTTAATAATATAAGTAATGAATTATCTGGGTCATATGGATTTTAAGGGAAGCAATAAAAGAAGATGATGGAAGAGAGAAATATGCATAATGGGAAGAAGGTAAATAAAGATTTTCCCACATGCAATAATTGTGGCAAGAATCACCTTGGTAAATGCTTGACGGAAAATGGACTATATTATAAGTGTGGAGAAAAAGGACACTGCGTTCGTGATTGTGAGTGTAAGAAAAATATTTCAAATATAAAATGATTCATCAGAAAGGAGTTGGGACACTACGTGAATCAATTTCCAAATCATCAGATTATTACCCAAATGTTGCTATTGGAGGATAATAATGTTATGATACAACCATAGATGAAGAGGAATTACTTGTGTTCTTATATTTTTGTTAATGAATTATTTAATTTCAGTGTTGTATCAATGATGTACTGGTTATATGAACTATGGAAATAAATAAGGATTGTACTGTATTACTATTTCATTAAAGATTTGAGATTATATGGTTCTATGAAATGTGACTCAATATAAAGTTAAAATATTTGGAAAATACATGCTTCAATGAAAGACAATCCTTAATATGGATCTGATACTAAGGTAGTGATTTTGGAATATGATATGGTTGACTTGGATAAATTATATTCGATATTCTTGACTACATTGAAACTTATTAATTGTTTGTTTATTCCATTATTGTTGGATTTTACAACATTTTTGGATATAATGTGTTTATCCATTATAATATAAAGAATAAGGGAGCATGAATGTAATAAATACGGTTTTATGATGATTCAGGTTGTTACTGTGTTTTAAAAGAATACACGATGAATTTATTCAAATGTTATTTCATGGAAAAATGCATCTTCACTGTGTTTACCATCCTTATAAATTTTGGACTGTGAGTTTGAAAAAGAGTATACTGGATAATTATAAAGGATGAAATGGATTATGTGTTACATTGGACACTATTTTTAAGGTTAAATCATTTCTTAAGATTATTTATGGATTTTTATAAAGAGGACCACATGGAGGTCGGGCGATAACACATCACGTTTGGAAAGGCTGTGAGACATGAACCTACAACCGATGGGCGACAAGGGTGCATGACCTACAATTGGCCTACATGATGTCCATGTTTGTATAATGTAGTTTTTTTAAATTTTTTGACTAATTAATTATCAATTTATTATTTTTGGAACACTATATGATTAGGATAAATAGAATATTTTTGAATTCTATTGTAAAGACCCAAAAATTTCAAGTAATTTTCTTTCATAAATTCTTTGGGATTTTACAAGTACGCAGTTTCTGATGGAACCTGATTTCGAGGCCTGGTGTGCCCAGAATCAATTTCCAGAATTTAGCTCGGGTACGTTCAGTGAACGAACGAATGGGTTTTTTTGTAACTTTTGAACCGGTGCTCGGAATCGAAATCAGAGGGCACCGATGAAACCGCATCGCCAGTAATCGCTTAAGATGACTTTCACTGGAGTTGCATTTTCTCAGGAGGTGTTATTAAAAATGAATAGGTTTAATTGAAGAGTGAAATAAATTAGTTACAATTTTATTTCTACTCAAAGTAATTATAACCTATGTGTGGAAGTTGAGGTGGGACCCACTAAATCCTAACTCCTCTTGATAGGGTACTAGTAAGGTGGGCCCCAAACGAGCCCCAACTTTTCGAATTCCTCTAACCTCTCTTAAAGTTGCAAAACCCGCATTAATTTTTAACTCACCCACTCTCCCTCTTTAATTGCATGTCAACTCTCACATTAAATTGATTGATTAAAGTTATTCAATTAATATTATTTTGAGTTTGAATTTTTTTTGACGATTTGAAAATTCATGGAATGTGTTAATAAAATAAGGAAGCCCTTATTTTATTTGGGGGTTGTTTAGTTGTGGGATGACCTTGGGAGAGAATACTCCAAGTCTTTAGGATCGTCATCTTCTTTGTTGGAGAACGTGAATAACCGGAAGACCTCGACGAAGAACACTGCCACCACAAAGAGAGATCGACGTTGTGTCTCTTCTCCTCTCTGCATCCAGTGTGTGATGCCTTTTTCCAATGAATGATGATGCACCCCCATTCGATCTTCTCCCCATGTTAAAGGAAGGTATACATCGTTTCCGCCTCGGACGTTCTCTTTCAATGTACACGGAGCTTCACCTCGCGACGTTGTTTTCCCGCAACGATCATCGTTCGACAACTTATTCGAGGTATGGGTTTGTTTTTTCATTCGTGATTAATTCTTCCATTCATCGTTAAATAAATAGTTTCTTGTTATCGAATTAATGGGAGGAGGCCGGACCGCACAAACACAGCCGACCCTCCTCCCCATTGTTGTTGTACTTCGTTATGGATTGGAACAGAGGCGACGCGGTGCCATCGCACCGCGCCGAAAGGAAGGAACGACGGCTACTGCAAGCCAGGGTGAAGGAGCGCGACACCGTCACGCCACGCCGTTGAGACCGAAAGAGGCCGCCACCAGAGTTGGGCTGCAACGGAGGGGTGTGGCGCCATCGCGACGCGCCGGACGGCAAGAGCCGTGGCCAAGGACCGGGGTGGTTCAGCAGGGAGGCGGCCGGACTCAGCCAACCGCCGGTGGATAGGGAGGCAGGACTGGCTGGTCCCGCGGCTGCAACACTGGCTAGCCTTAATGGCCGGCTGTTACCCGATGAAACCGTGGGTTTGAACCCCCAGCTAGCGCAGTAAGGGCGGACCCCCGCGGGTCCACCGTTTCGTCAATCAAAGGTGGAAGCGCCCCCCCCCCCTCCACACTCCGCTCAGACGAAGGCCGATCCGCTGGACCCACGGGCTGAGCCGCACCCAGGAGGTCCAGACCCGGACCCGGGATGGGTCGATCCAGTTCGGGCCAACCCCTGGGGTTTTGGTCTGGGTCGGTCTGAGCCCAAACCCCCCTAAAATCAGACGGGTTCGTTCAATCGCCCGTAACGTGGGCTACGGACCTCCGATCAATGCAATGTCAGTGGCAATACGATCCTTGGATCGATATGGTCATTTTGGTATATTTCACCCGAGATTTTGGAGAACTTTGGGTACGTCTGGGATGTTTCAAACATGAAACCAACCGGGCCCTCGGAGCAGAAATGCTTATAACTTGAGCTCCGGACATCCGATTGACGTGTTGTTGACTTTGTTGGATTCCACTTAGTGATAAGGTTATTTTGGCTTACTCCGCTCGAGGTTTGGACACAGTTGGAGTGCAGTCAGGTTGGTTTTTATTTAAAAACCAACTGGGCCCCTGGGACGAAAAAGCCAAAAAGTCTCATACCAGGCGTCTGATTGACATGTCATCTGTCACGTTGAGTTCCTTTTGACAAGACTGAACTTTGGGATACATCAACTCCGGACTACGTGTCAGTTGATGTATCGACCCCCTTGGCTCATGGAGCAGACCCTCCCGAAATCGAGCATACTGTGTGCGGGAACCCTAGAGCTGGCTGCGACTGCGATGACGATGATGACTGTACTGGGATCCTCCGTAGGTTCGACAGCGATGATGACCATACTGGAATCCTTTATGGGTTCGACGACGATGACTACTGTTCTTGTATCCTATGTGGGTCTGGCAGTACGTCACTACTATTCTTGTATCCTACATGGGTCTGATAGTATTTGACTCTATACTTGTATCCTACGTGGGTCCGGCAGAGTAGCTGGTCCTGTATCCTTTTTGGGTCTGATATCATAGCTGGTCTTGTATCATATGTGGTTCCAACAGCTTAGATGAATCAATGGCTACATCTGAACAACTCCATCGCCTTATGAAGAGTATACCTGTGTGATATGAGTCTTGACTTTCAATCAATATCTTCGATATGATTGATTTGCTTTCCTATGTGGATTGGGTTGTGCTTTCCTGTGTGGACTGGATCGAAATTGGGCTCAGATGTTAGAGTCAAACTGGAATTGATGACTTAGTTATATTTATGGGCATATACCTAAGTAGAGTTGGTTGTTACATCGTGATTGTATCATTCTTTTGTGGTTTATCCATCGTGGATTCTGGGAGACCTTCGGGGGTCTCGGGGTCCCTACTGAGTAGCGTACACTCACCCCTGTATGGGCTATGCCTTCACTACATTGTGTTGGATGTAGACGACAGACAGCGCTGATCGAGGTAGGAGCTCAGGGAGCTGGACGGTACATGGAGGTGAATCACTAGACGAGACATACACGGAGTGGACGACTGGAGACGAGGAGCGTAGGAGACCATCTGTACCCACCCTTCAGGTGGGATTTCCAGAGGACGACTCGGTGTTGCTGCTTTACTTTTATGCCGATGTACTCTATTTTTAGTTGTACTTTACTTTCAATTGGATTTGTATGCTGGCCCATTTACTTTCCAACACTTACTTTTGTACTCAATTTACTTAGTGTTTACTTCTGCTTGCATACTCTGTGGTGTTTGTTTTCTTAAATAAATGCAATACCTTCCCTTATAATGGGATTTACGCCTTTGGTGCTAGTCGCCAGCCCCTGGCCTATGGAAGGCGGGCTTGGGGTAGTCACGGAACGGGTCCTGAGGATGGGTCGTGACAAATTGGTATCAGAGGAGTCCAGTTCTACCGCCGAACTCAGGACTTTGATCTTTCTTCTATGTGAAGCAATAATGTTAAGGGTATTGAGTGTGGTTATCAGTCCAGGGAGTCTTGTCTTGGTGCGGTGGCTGATGTATCCATACACCAGGACCCTAACTTCTGATTTCTGACTCAATGCACGAAAACATTGATTGCGTGTGTGTTTCAAAAGCTTTCCTTGTTATTAATTGTGTCAGCTCACCAGGTATACTGTATTGACCGTGGCACACCTGTCTCTTTTCAGGATGGCCCAACGACGGCAGCTAGCTAGGGTTCCGAGCTCTGTGCGAGACGATAGCCCACAGAGCGACGAGGCCTCGGTGCGGGGGCCTATTACAGCAGAGGCACCGGCGGTACCTCTTCCCGCTGAGCCACCTATGGCACCGGCCCCAACAGCTGAGAGTGCACATTGCCTTAGTGAACTACATGAGTTTCAATGTCAAAGACCACCCAGGTTCCGTTGGGAGACGGACCCTCAGGTAGCCGAGGATTGGCTGGAGGCTGTTGTATGAGTTTTCAGGTTAGTAGGGACACCAGCTGACCTCATAGTGATCCTTGCAGCGAGTCTCCTGCACACAGTAGCAGGTAGATGGTGGAGCCTGATGCTCCATGTGCACGACGAGGCATCTCTTCTTTGGTCGTACTTAGAGGGCCTCTTCCGCTCAGAGTTTGTACCAGCCACACTCCGTGTGGTGTGCATTCCGGAGCTGTTACAGCTACGACAGGGTAGCATGACGGTAGCCCAATACTCGGCGAGATTTACTGATCTCTCACGCTATTCAATGGACATGGCAAATGACCCATTATTTCGGGCCTAGACCATCGAGCAGGGACTGAGGCATGAGATCAGGGCATCCATGATCTCCCTCAGCATTCTGCCACATGCAGGAGTACTTGACCGAGCCCTTCTCGTAGAGAGCATTCTTGGTCGTCCTACACCAGCAGCGAGACCTACCGTAGGGTGGCATGTAGCTGATTATTTTGCAACTGGAATTCGACTAATGATAGAGGTGTCCAAGCGGACCAGACCATCCAGCGAACGACCTCAGGGCACTGGCTCAGAGGTGCGGGGCACACAGCGCAGAGCCAGCCTTACGAGGAGAAGATAGTGATATGCATGCGGCAGGCAGGGCCACATGGATCGTGACTACCCAACCCACTATTCAAGGGAGCAACAGACAGTTGAGTGACCACCCAGGCAGAGGTAGAGGTTCAACCGTGGAGGTCCGCAAGGATCAGGTGGAAGAGGTAGAGGAGATGGCCGAGCAGCAGGTGGTGGGCGATGCTTTGAGGCTCTACCACCACCACCAGGAGGTCCACCCCGACTACAGGGATCTGGAGGTCAGAGGCAGGTTCGGCTTCAGGAAGCGGATGCCTACGACCACAGTGCACTAGCGATGACTCGAGGTACTATTTGTGTCTACTCCACCCGTGCTGCAGTTCTTATAGATACAGGAGTGAGTCATTATTTCATTGTCGCTGCCCTTGTTCGGAGCTCAGTGATTCCGACGGAGCCATTGGCTCGATCATTACGGCTAGAGACCCCTTCGAGACAAGCCTCAACGATTACGCACTGGTGCCGGCATTGTCATCATACTCTAGGAGGTTTGAGCTTTGACTAGGATCTTCTCGCAGCGGCGTCGAGGCCTTACGGCGTCATCTTGGGCATGTATTGGTTATCTACAGTCCATGCTCATATCGATTGTATTAGGCACAAGGTGTGGTGTGCCCGCACCGATGGGAGTAGGTTCACCTTCTCTGATGAGAAGGGAGCCTTTGTAGCATAGGATGGACTCACGTAGAGGAGAGTACAGCCGATCACTCATCAGTTGGCTTGCCTCATCCTAGGGGAAGTGGATGTGCGGAGTCCGAGTTTTCCTGTTGCGGTGGATCAATATGTGGACCTTTTTCCTAATGACATTCCAGGACTACCTCCTCACAAAGAGGTAGACTTTTATATTGACATGTACCTCGGGATAGCCTCAATATCTACTCCACCATATCAGATTTCTCTCACTGAGCATCGAGAGCTAGTGTTATAGCTGGAGGACTTGCAGGGAAAGGGATTCATTCGACTAAGTGTTTCACCCTGGGCTTCCCTGATTTTGTTCGCCAAGAAGGCAGACGGGAGCTTGCGAGTGTGTGTCAAATACCATCACCTGAACCAGGTGACCATAAGGAACAAGTATCCGCTACCGAGGATTGACAATCTCTTCGATCAGCTCAAGGGAGCTAGATGGTTCTTGAAGATAGACCTCAGGTCAAGCTATCATTATCTCAGAGTTCGAGAGGAGGATGTGTAGAAGACGGTCTTCAGATGTCGGTATGGCCACTATGAATTCTTGGATATGCCTTTCGGCATAACCAACGCTCCAATAGTGTTCATGAGCCTCATGAAAAGAATCTTCGAACCTTATCTTCATCTATTTGTTATAGTCTTCATCGACAACATATTGATATACTCGACTACTGAGGAGGATCATGCCTACCACTTTCGGGTTGTACTGTAAACACTTCGAGAGCAGCAGCTTTATGGTAAGCTCTCTAAGTGTCAGTTCTGGATACATGAGGTCCACTTCTTGGGACACGTTATCTCTTAGGCGGGAGTTCTGGTGGATCCTTTGAAGATCGAGGTAGTGCTAGCTTGGGAGCCACCCAAGAGCATGACGGAGGTACGAAGTTTCTTAGGTCTGGATGGGTACTACTAGAGATTTGTTCCAGACTTCTCCAGAGATAAAACACCACTTTCATCTTTGACGAAGAATGGGAAACCTTTCATGTGGTCAGATAGATGTTAGGAGAGCTTCCAGGAGCTGAGACACAGATTGACCAGCACACTTATCATAAGGCTATCGGAGAAGGGAATAGGGTACGTAGTCTACTACAATGCATCAGGGACCGGACTTGGGTGTGTCCTAATGCAGGAGTGGGTAGTGATCTCTTATGGATCATGACAGTTGAGGCATCATGAGCAGAACCACGATACCCATGACCTGGAGTTAGAAGCAGTGGTCTTCACTCTGAAGATGTGGCGCCACTATTTGATAGGAAAGTGCTTTATAGTATATTCTGACCACCAGAGTCTCAGGTACATCTTCTCGCAGAAGGACCTGAACCTGAGAGAGCGGGGATGGATCGAGTTCCTCCAGGACTTTGACTTTGAGATTTTCTATACTCTTGGAAAGGGGAATGTAGTAGCCGATGCTCTCAGTAGGAGAATAGGCATTCAACTACTTGGAGAGGTGACATAGCAGTTATCCGCTATGCAGATATCCTTCGTGGATAGAGATGGGGAAGCCTTCCCCAGTCGCTCATAATCACACCTCCACTTCTTTAGTGGGTCAGAGAGGCACATCGTGGGGACGTTGACTGTGAGACGCAACATGAACAAATATCCTTTGGACATGCACCTGATGGATTCTCTATAGGAGGAGAGAATGTCGTCCTTTTCAGAGAACGTACCATGGTACATGCTGCTTTGCAGGAGGAGGTGCTGAGGGAGGTTCACACTTCTCCTTTAGCGGTACATCCAGGAGTAGCGATGATGTACCAGGATCTCATATGACAGCACTGGTGGCCGGGTTTGAATAAGTTTGTGGAAGAGTTCGTTTCTCGATGACTTAGATGCTTGTAGGTGAAGGCGGTGCACCATGTACCAGTATGTTTGGTGCAGCCCTTGGAGGTCTCGGAGTGGATGTGGGGTGGGATATCTATGTATTTCATGACTGGACATCCACGAACATCAAAAGGACATGACTCCAATTGGGTGATCGTCGACCGACTTCCCAAGTCGGCCCACTTCTTACCCATTAGATAGCAGAGCTTATTTGATAGCTTGGGATGCCTCTACGTTCAGAAGATCGTAAGGATTCATGGTGTATCGTCATCTATCATCTCCGATCGAGATTCTCGCTTTACATCCCAGCTTTGGAAGGGGTTGCAGGAGGCATTCGAGACGCAGTTACGCCTGAGCACCACCTTTCACCCTCAGATGGATGGTCAAACTGAGAGGACCATTCAGACTCTCGAGGACATGCTCTGTGCATCTGTCCTCAACATTGGTCATAGCTGGGAGGATCACCTACCTTTGGTGGAGTTTGCGTACAACAACAACAACTACCACTCCACCATCGGGATGGCACCATACGAGGCATTGTACGGCTGACCTTGTAGGTCACCTATGTGCTGGATAGACCCAGGGGAGTCAACACTTGTGGGACCAGAGATGGTCCAGGCCCTGATAGAGAAGGTCCAGGTCATCCAGGAGTGGATGAGGATAGCTCAGAGCTGACAAAAGTATAATGCTGACAGGAGGCGGAGACCACTAGAGTTTGAGTATGGCGACCACATTTTCTTACAGGTCACAACTCGATGTGGATTACGGTGATTTGGACAGGGCGGCAAGTTATCTCTGTGCTTCATCAGACCATTCTAGGTTCACAGCAGGATAGGCTAGGTGGCTTATCGCCTGGCTCTACCACCTTAGTTGCACCGGGTGCACGACGTCTTCCATGTATCTCAGCTGAGGAGATACGTGCATGACCCGACAAATATCATCGGGAACTAGACATTGATGACGATGCGACTTTTACAGAGGTCCTAGTGGAGATCGAGATTCGATAGGAGAGGGTTCTACGTGGGTGGTCGATTCCTCTAGTGTGCATCAGTTGGTAGCACGGGAATCTCCAGGATAGCACTTGGGAGAGGGAGGCTTAGATGCGTGCTCAGTACCCTAATTTTTCCCTAGTTTGTGATGTATATTTACGGGGACGTAAATCCCAAATGTGGGAGTAATGTAAAGCCCTGTAAATTTCAATGAATTTTTTTTCATAAATTTTTTGGGATTTTACAAGTACGCAGTTCATGACAGCACCTGATTCTGAGGCCCGTTGTGCCCAAAATCAATTTCCAAAGTTTAGCTTCGGTACGTTCAGTGAACGAACGAGCGAGTATTTCTAAATTTTGAACTAGTGCTCGGAATCGAAATCTGAGGGCACCGATGAAACCACAGCGCCAATAATCGCTTAAGAAGACTTTCACTAGAGTTTCATTTCCTCGTGAGGTGTTATTAAAAATGGAGAGGATTAATTGAAGAGTGAAATAAAGTAGTTAAAATTTTATTTCTACTCTAAGTAATTATAACATACGTGTGGATGTTGAGGTGGGACCTACTAAATCCTAACTTCTCTTGATAGGGTATTAGTGAGGTGGGATCCACACAAGCCCCACCTTTTCGAATTCATCTAACCTCTCTTAAATTTGGAAAAACCCCCATTAATTTGTAACTCATCCAATCTCCTTCTTTAATTGCATGTCAACTCTCGCATTAAATTGATTAATTAACGTTATTCAATTAATTTAATTTTCTGTTTGAGTTTTTTTTGAAGATTTGAAAATGCATGGAATGTGTTAATAAAATAATGAATCCCTTATTTTATTTGGGGTTTGTTTAGTTGTGGGAGGATATTGGGAGAGAATACTCAAAGTCTTGAGGATCTTCATCTTCTACGTTGGAGAACGTGAAGAACGTCAAGCCCTAGATGAAGAATGTGGTCACCGCAAAGATAGATCGACGTGTCGTCTCTTCTCCTCTATGAAACCGGTGTGTGATTACTTTTTTCGAAGAACGAAGACACACCCTCTTTCGATCTTCTCCCCACATAAAAGGAAGGGAGATGTCGTTTCCTCCTCAGACGTTCTCTGTCAACGTACATGGAGCTTCACCTCACGACGATCATCGTTCGACAACTTCTTCGAGGTAGGGGTTTTTTTTCATTCATGATTAATTCTAGTGTTCATCATTAAATAAATAGCCGCTTGTTATCGAATTAACGAGAGGAGGCCAGACTGCACAAACACGGCTGACCCTCCTCCCCATTGTTGTTGTACTTCGTTATGGATTGGAACTGAGGCGACGCGGTGCCGTCGCACCGCGCGGAAATGAAGGAACTGCAGCAGGTGCAGGCCACGGTGAAGGAGCGTGGCGTCGTCGCGCGGCGCCGTTGAGACCGAAAGAGACCGCGGCTGGAGTCGAGCTGTGGCGAAGGGGCGCAGCGCCGTCGCGCCGTGCCGGATGGAAAGAGCCGCGACAGATCAGCAGGGAGGCCACCTGACTCAGCTGGCCACCGAAAAACAGGGAGGCGGGACCGGCATGTCCCATGGCTACAACACCGGCCTACCTTAATGGCCAGTCGTTACCCAAAGAAACTGAGGGATTGATCCCTCGTCCAGTGCAACAAGGGAAGACCCCCGCGGGTCCGCCGTTTCATCAATTAAGGGGGGCAGTGCCCCCCTTCGGAACTCCGCTCGACTGAAGGCTGAGCCGCTGGCCACGTGGGCCGGGCCGCACCAGACGGGCTGGGCCGGACCAAGCGGGCCAGACCGGGACCCATGATGGGTCTCCTGATTCAGGCCGACCCAGGGGGTGTTGGGCCGGGTCGGTCCGGGCCCAAACCCCCATAAAATCAGACTGGTTCGTTCAAATGCCCGTAATAGGGGCTACGAACCTCCGATCGATGCAACATCAGTTGCGATGCAATCCTTGGATCGAGGCGATCATTTTAGTATATTACACTCAAGGTTTCATATAACCTTGGGTACGGACGGGTTGGTTCGAACATGAAACCAATCGGGACTTCGGAGCGGAAATGATATAACTTGAGCTCCGGACGTCCAATTGACGTGTCGTCGACTTTGTTGGATTCCTATTTGTGAGATGGTTCTTTTGGCTTAATCTGCTCAAGGTTTTGATGCAGATGGAGTACGGTCAAGTTGGTTTGGATTAAAAACCATCCGGGCCCCTGGGACGAAAAGGGTAATAACTCTCAGACTGGGCATCCGATTGACATGTCGTCTGTCACGTTGAGTTCCTTTTGATAAGACAAGACTTTAGGATACATCAAATCTGGACTACGTGTTAGTTGATGTATCGACCCCATTGGATCGTGGAGCAGACCCTCCCGAAATAGAGCATGATGTGTGCAGGAACCCTAGAGCTGGCTGCAACTGCGACGAAGATGACGGCTATACTGGGATGCTCCGTGGGTTCGGCATTGACGACGACCGTATTGGAATCCTCCATGGGTTCGACGACGATGACTACTGTTCTTGTATCCTCTGTGGGTCTGGCAGTACATTACTACTGTTCTATTATCCTACATGGGTCTGGCAGTATTTGACTTTGTACTTGTATGCTATGTGGGTCCGACAGAGTATCTAGTCTTGTATCCTTTGTGGGTCCGACAGTTTAGTTGGTCATGTATCCTTTGTGGGTCCGATAGCTTAGATGAATTAGTAGATAAATCTGAACATCTCTATCACCTTACGAAGAGTATACCTGTGTGAGCTGAGTCTTGAATTTCGATCAATATCTTCAATATGATTGATTTTCTTTCTTCTGTAGACTGCATTGTGCTTTCCTGTGTGGATTGGGTTGTGCTTTCCTGTGTGGACTAGATCCAACTTGGGCTCGGATATTGGAGATGAACTGGAATTGATGACTTAGGTATATGTATGGGCATATACCTATGTAGAGTTGGTTTTTACTTCGTGATTGTATCATTCCGTTGTGTTTTATCCTTCGTCAATTATGGGATAACTTTTGGGGTCTCGGGGTCCCTACTGAGCAGTGTATACTCACCCATGCACGGGCTTTGCCCACACTACATTGTGTAGGATGCAGATAATGGACATCGCTGATCGAGGTAGGAGCTCGTGGAGCTGGATGGTACCTCGAGGTGAATCAATGGACGAGACGTACACGGGGCGGACGGCTGGAGCTGAGGAGCGGAGGAGACCATCTGTACCCACCCTTCAGGTGGGATTTCTAGAGGACGGCTCGGTGTTGCTGCATTACTTTCCTTCCATTGTACGCTCTTTTCAGTTGTACTTTATTTTCAGTTGGGTTTGTATATTGGCCCATTTACTTTCCAACACTTACGTTTGTACTCAGTTTACTTAGTGTTTACTTCTGCTTGCATGCTCTGTGGTGTTTGTTTTCTTACATAAAGGCAATGCCTTACCTTATAATGGTATTTATGCCTTTTGTTCTAGTTTCCTGCCCCTGGCCTATGGAAGGCGGGCTTGGGGTAGTCACGACACGAGTCCCGATGATGGGTCATGACATCTATTATTTTTTGGAGTGAAATATGAGATTGTTGTTGAAATTTGATAAAGGTTGAATCTCTTCTAGTCAAGTATTTGTTTTCTTCTTATAAAATGAATAAATTAATTCTTAAACTTTAGGGAAGAGATTTTAAAACAAAAAATTTGTTATCCTAATACCTTATGTTTTGTTGAACTGATGATATTTTAAATCATCATAGATTTATTACTTTGAGGCCCTCGATTTAACACTTGTTTTTGATTGATGACGTCAATCACTCCTTATAAATATTTGAATATTTCCTCTAATTATGTCTCTATAATTTCCACCAATGTTCTCCTAATCAAGATCATAATTTTTTGGTGACGTTTTCATTTCCCTTTCTCTCTTATTAAGACTATATTTTATTAACCCTATTTCTGATGTGGGGTTTCAACCAAAGTATTTCTCTATTTTTGACCTATTATTTTTGAAAATCTATTTCAAATTGAAAGGACGCAATTTAATGAAGCAGAGGAGAATGTAACACCCCAATATTTTATAGTACGTTATCACTTCAATGTAATTCAATAGCTTGCGTTACACACAACACTGTGTTTGAGCGCACCACGACAAACCAAACTAGTCTTTCAAAAAGCGATTATGAATAGTATTAACTAAATTTTGAATTTTATATACTAAATATAATTTTAGAATCCATATATTGTGTTTTTTACATAATTTAAGAACAAATTTATTTTATTCAGGTAAAAAGAATTCTTTTCCAAAAAATGATATTTTACCGACTTTTAAAGGCGATCATTTTTTTAATCCAATATTTGACCTTTTTATATATTAAATTTAATTAAATTTAATTATTCTTTATAATTAAAACATAAAATTTTAGTTTGGATGAATTTTTGGAGATTTTCGAATAACTTTATATTTTGATGAATAGTGAACAATACTAAATTTTAATTAAAAACACCTTTTTTAATCGAAATATTTTATAGTGTTAAATTATAAATTTGTGTTGTTTTAAAGTATAATTAAATTATATTTTTATCATTTAATATTAGTTAGGTCATTGGAAGTAATTTTACATTTAAATGTTACATAAACATATATCAATCTCATGATAGTTTCTACTTCTTAAAAACTAGCTTTTTGGTTTTGACGATGGGAATTAGTTCTAAATTAATTTATAAAAATTCTGTGTTTTTAATTTTTAAAAATGGATTTCATATTAATAATCAAGAGGTCAAAATTGTTTCAATAGATTACTTTTATTTTTACACACTATGAATAATTACTTCGGTAAATATTTTATTTACCATGGTTAAAGGGTAAATATGTTAAATAACGGTAAAAATAACATTATAATAAGATTTAATTACATTAAAAATGTCCTATACCTATTGGATGATACATGTTTGACCAAGGTCATCCTTGGGTCAATTTGGGGACTCCATGGAGGCACTTCGGAGTGATAATGATAATTTATATTAAATAATCTCATGTAAAGACAAAAATAACAAAAGCATGTATCTTTTAGTTAATCAATTTTTATGTGATGTTATATAATTGATATATTAGACTATAAATTGGTATTATAAATCTAAATAGATTTAATAAATCATGATATTTTAATTATAATTTGTAGTCATTAAATAAATATATTTATATATGACATAATAATGAGGAAATATGTACCTTATTAATGAAAGAATCAAATAAATGATATTATATATAATAAAATAAATATAATTTGAAGGTTTTGATTCCATAAACGAATTTTATAGAAGAATATGACATGTTAGGATTGATTCAATTTATTTTGGAAAAGTAATCAATTTATTATGACTTTCTCAAAAACTAAATACTAAATCATGTCAAAATTGACATAAATGTGTTTTTGAAACAAATACTATATTATTAAATAATATAATTGCCCTAAAAATATATAGTTCTTCCAAAAGAATTATATAATAACATATATTTCAATAATTAACTACTTGGGGTTCTCTTGTAATTTTAATGTATGTTTATTACCATTTTTTATAATAATACAACAATACATGGTATAAGTTAAACTATTTAACTTAGAGATAAATATAAAAGATAAGGTTAATATAGTGTCCAAAACCTTCCTAAAACCTATTTTTTGAATGTTTTTAGAACCATACCTACCTTATACTCAAAATAAATCATTTTGGAGCCATTATAATTGGAATATGACTATATAATAAAATAATATTTCATGTTTTTTCTAAAGTGACCATCACCTCTCTTATAAAAAGGTGCTTTACCTTCACTCAAATTCACACCTCCAAATCTATTTGGCTCAGCCAAAAACTACATAGATATCCTAAAAAATTACCTCACATAAACTTATATGCCTTCCCTTTAGAATAAAACCCACCTAAGGATCCCTTTTGGTCAAATCAAAAGGAAACACCCGAAGAAGAGGTAATTATTTTATCACCACTTTCAATGTTCTATTTTTCTTCCACTTTCTATTTCTTTTTTTATATCCATACCAATATAATAACTCATGTAACTTCTATATAATTTGAAGCTATTACAAATATGGTGCAAATATATTTAGTATTTTATCCATCCTGTGAATGAAAATGTCTCCATACGTGCGGACGTACGACTTACCATCTCCATGCCATGGTGTAATTTGTTATTCAACACTATATTATTTGGATGGATATAATGATGAGAAATATGTATATAAATAATGAAAATAACGTGAAAATTTTTATTAACAATTAATATAACATCCAATTACACTTCTTTTAATCATTAATGAAATGATATCATCGCTCGTGTGTACGTACGGCTTATCGTCTACACAATGTGATGAGTTTCATTTCCACGTTCACCATTCAATGATGATTGTAAAAATATATATTATTAATAATTATGTAATATATGACATAATAATTCTACTTTAAATATATATATATATGTGTGTGTGTGTTTATCTTATTCACTTACTTTCGTTTATTATGATATGAATACAGAAACAATGTTTATGTGTACGTATGACCTACCGTCTCCATAAACGGGGTTTTCCATTTCATATAACTATCTATTATACGTATTTATATTCTAAATATATATTATATATAAATAGTTTTTTATATTCTGGAAGTATTTAAATCATTATGTATGTGATATGATCAAGAATAACAAGTTAAATCACGTAAAATAAAGAAAGGTATTATTTCTAGAAAAGTTAATTTTGCATGGAAATTATTATTTAATGGGTAGTATAATGTCATAAATAAATCATGTATGATTTCATAAATATAAATATGGTTCTGGTATAATTTAATAAAATACTATGTTCATTATACAATAGGTTAAATGTACCATCGACCAAAGGAAAATACAAGGTAATGGTTATTTTTTCAATATCAATATTATCCGAGATTGTTTATCTGTAAGTATCTATTGGGATATATTTATCATATATGTCCATGATTCATTAAAATATTTTGAAAAGGGATATTTTTAGTTTTTGTGGAAGGATATATTTAACTAGATCATCATTTTATATGTTTAAAATACTTATCGTTAAAAATATATATAATTATTGTCCATATATTCAAAATAGTTTTAAGGACTTATCTATGTAGACATGATTGTTTTAAAATGTTAATTCCTTTCAAAATATTCATATTGGTATGAGGCCATTTCATTAACCAATCACTTATAAATGATGTATTTTATAAATGTGTGACTTTTAAATTATTTCACAAAAGGTATATTTCTCTAAAAAATATTTACTGTTCATTTTCAACTATGTTGACATTCTTTACTAGATATTATTCTTGATTAAGGTTGATTTATTATAATAAAATCTTCCATATTTTATCAAATGATTTATGATATGTTTGATTGTGGATGTGCTATTTTATAACCTTCATGGTTTATGGTTGAAGTATTGACATTTTGTATGGTAGTTTTAATATGAATGTTTATGTTATGTTTCAACATTTTCATATGAGAAATGTTGTGGACTTAGTAAGTGATGGATGGGTCCCGCTATAGCCCCTTGATTCATCAGTAGGTAACATGATAAAAACTAGTGTCTTGTCACATGGCCTTGAAAAAACATTTACTTTTAGTCTTGGTATGAGGCCTTGTTTATGTGGTAATGTTGTCTGGCGTTAGACATTCACTCAATATGAAATTAATTATTACATGTGATTATTTGACTAGTAGAATATCCATGTTCATATTTATATGGTATTTTTGGATTTATTTTCTCCATATTATGTTCAATATTATGTTTAAAAGGCTTTTTTTATTACACATCACGCCTTAAAAGTTTATAGCTTCCGCTAAATTATTTACCCTTACTAAGCATCTGACCTCACCCCATTCTTATGTTTTGTTTTCCTTGGATTCCAAGAAGTGAATTCTGTTTTATATGACGGGTTAATCTAGGAGAATAATGGATTTATCAATGTATTTTTTATGTTTTATTTTATTTTTTAATGTGTAATGTAATTTTCTTGTGTGAAATCTATTTTCCAAGACTACTAAACTGATCGGTCCTTCGAGACATTATTCCTTGTTATAATAGAAATGTATTAGAATAATGCATCGGCTCTGGGATTCTAGGATTGAGGCGATACATTATATAATGACGATGTTTAGTTGTGAATACCTAAAATGATTCAAATACAATTCCCTTTCAGGACCCATATACTTTTGCTTTCGGTAGTGTTAGAAATTTATTATTTAGGTTAGAAAATATGTTTTTGTGACCAACAATGGTATAATGAAATCTAGATAATGCTTATGAATAATGAACATTATTTATACAAAACAAATTAGGTTTTCTAAAAAAATTAGTCATTAGAATAATTTCTATTAATACCACATTATAAACAGCTAATAGTAGACAATCTTTTCTTGTTCAAACCAAGAACAAAATATTTCTTATATAATTTTTTCTTTTCTCTATTTCTACCAATAATGAGTTTTCCTTTGTGAATTTTATTTTAACAAAGAAATTGATTCAAATAATTATTTATCTTAATAAGAATACATTAATATTGCTTAAAATTTTCAACTTCATCGAACAATTATTTAATTTTAACTTCATATATATTACAATTTTTTAGATTAATCTAATCTTAATTGAGCAATTTGTTTTTAAAAATTTTCAATATCAATTAAAATAGCATCATAAGTTTTTAAAATATTTTTATTATCTTTATTTGATTATTAAAACCTTTAATGAATAATAAAACAAATATAATAATGTTTACCATAATAAAAACATTTAGTAGTATTACTTTCATAGTAAGTATATTGTAACTCATTTTCTTGAGACAAAAGGCATAGATTAACCTTTTGATTTTCATGCTCATATTCTGAGTTTGAGGTTGATTTATCACTTGAATATTCATATAAATTAATACCATCCTTCATTAATTTCTCTAATTTATGTTTATATTCATATTTTCATTTGATCTTTAAGTAAAAGATATTTGGGTCTCAAATGACCTTTCTTTTTTCAATCACAACATCTAGCATTTTTTTATTTATTCAAATTCCATTTTTCATTTATCCCTTATTTCGGAATTACAATTTTTTTGCAATATGTTTTAGATCATCACATAAACTTGAGTTATTAGAATATGAATCAAAAAATTCATCTATAAAAACTTTGAGTGTAGGTGTTTCCATTTTAATATAAATGTTATTTTTATCTTCTTCTTTCATATCTCTTTCACAAATTATCATAGTTTCAATAAATTATTTCATCTTTAATTCTTTAACTCATGTGGATTGTTTAATATAACATGATATTAAATTCCATATGGAAGATAAAATTATAAGTACCTCTAAATTTTGATTTGGTTTTGTAATTGGAGTTCCCAAAGTAGCAACATCATTAACAACTTATGTTAATCATCCATTCATCTGAGTGATTCTCTCAAATTCCTACATCAATATGTGAAATAATTATGTTTTTTAGTATTTTAGATTAGTTTTTTATCAATTTAAAATTCATTTATATGAAACCACAATAGTCTTCCTCATATCCTAGATAACATCACATTGAGAAACAAAATTAAATGCATCCAGACCAAGAATGAATATAATTTCACCTGTGGATTCTTGAATTAATATCGTACTTAGATTATTTAGAAGCATCCCACTTTTTCTGTTCTCTATAGATTTAATAAGGATTTAAAATATTCATATAAACATTGAAAAAAAGATTAATCAAATATAATGTCTAATGAAATTTCTATCATTTTATAATTATCATAATTAAAATAAGGAGAATGGATTATCAGTAGGTTTTCTCTAAAATTTTCCATTGTGATTTTTCTTCTCGGAATATTTATCTCAATATTTATAGAGCCTAAAGAAATCATTACAGACGTACCTTTGATACCAATGAATAGGTTAGGATGTCTATGATAAAGAAACAAGATGGGGTATATTTTTCATTTTCAAAAATCATGAAAATATTAAAACATCCCTCTTGAAATTATATGATCCATTTCTTATCTCTTAAATTCGAGAGAGTAGTGGAAATATATAATGAAAAAGAATAAAAGGTTTTATAATGGTTAAAGGAAAAAATAACCTTGTCCACTTCACCAATGCTTTACTCCATGAGTGTAGGGATTATCACTAGTAGGTCCTCTTATTAGAAGACCTTCATAACTAAGTACAAATAGTTGATACCATAGAAGACTTTTATAGTACCTTCTGGTTTTTTATAGAAAACCAACATTACCATTGATTATTTAGATACGTTGATGCTCCCAAACAACTATTTCTGAGTAGTCGATGCTCCACATAATTAATAGATATTGTTTTTGTTGATGGTACAAGTTGAACTTCACATTTGTAGCTTCAACTAACATATAAAATCAGACATTCAGTATAGCTCAATGGATAATGAAAAATAATATTCAATATCAAGAATTATTTTTCATCATTAAATAGTAGAAAATATATTATACAATGTTCACATATGATTTCATATTCTTTACAACATGATAGAATAAGAATGTATAAAGAATATTTTTTAATGTTTTCAAAATGATAAGCATGTGAATGAAAGTATTTCAAGATATTATTTTAATCAGAAATTTCATGTCCCCACTCTTCATTATTATATATTTTATTTTCCATCCAGATATATATATATATATATTATGTATCATGAAATTTAATATCATTACTCTTCCTTAGGATACCCAAAAATAAAGAGTCAATAGACATCATAAATATCCCAAGAATCGAATAACATCGTTTCTTCATTATTCTAGTAGAATAAATTTTAATAAATTTATTTAAAAATAATTCAAATAGCTCCTACAATAATATATCCATAATAATAATAGCATTGGAAAATTTAAAACTCTTGTTTAAATCCAATCGAACCTATTTCATTAAAGTCGAATCAATTCATAAAAATTGTCATACAATAAATCAAGAATATTTGAAATAAAATAATTCATAGAGATTCATAATGTCCCTTATAAATAGGAATGGTTTTTTCTATTGTATGTGTGCCTTTAAATCATTCATAAAATATATTTATAATGATATTTAATACTGAAAATATTTTTTCCTAAATCAACCAAAATATCACAGATTTAAAACAACATCATTGAAAAGTCAAACATATGTTTCCTTCTTGTAATGAATAAATATCCAAGTTAGTGTTCAACAATGTAGTGTAATGATCCTTTGAATAGTGTACAACTCATAACATTATACGGTTCATTAACCATACAATCATCTTCGTGTAATGTATGAAATAAAAGTAACATAAGGGTGATAATCCATACGTTAAAAATTTTCATCATAAGAATCCAAACGTAACATTGATAAACCGCACATTTGTTTTTCTGAATATAGGATATGAATATGGTTTTTTAGACAATAATATAGGGATGATGATCCATATGAATATTGATTCCCGAATGTAGGGTTGTTTATTTATATGATTAATATCCAACATAGGGTAGTAGATCCAAATAGAAATGATTCAACATAGCATAGGGTTGACACCGTAACAAATCATTTTATTTTTCAAGCGTATGAAAGGGTTGATACCATACATTCATTTACTATATTTAGGGTTTTGAAATAATGTTTCCAAATTAATTCTCATAATATAAAAGTACATTAAGCCATATATAAATTCATAATAAATCATTCGAGAAATATTTTTTATAAAAATAAAAAGGTTATTTGTGACCATCAAAATCATCATACTTTATAAAGTATTATTGAGACATTACATGCCAAAAAATGACATGTTTTTGAAATATTTTACATAGGGTTTAAGGTTGGTAAAGAGAAAGGAAGAGGTCAATAATATTTTTATCATGAAATTAAGTCATTTTTTATTTTATAATGTTTTTGATTTTGAAAAAAATCTATATCATTTATACATGTCTACACCGTAAATTTTGAGGTGCTTTGTAATATTTATTTCATAATTCACAAAAAATATAAACCGTAAATGATCCTTAATGTGAATCCATGACTTAACTGAAGAATATGTAATGTTTACGGATGAGGCCTTATAATATTTCTTGACGTTATAAAAACATTAAATTAAATTTAACATGTTTTATCCTTTTACCGTGGGAAAAATATTTTCTCCATGGTTAAAATTAGTAATGACCAAAAATGAAATTGAAATCATTCCAAAATTTAAACATCGTCAGTAGTAATGCGTAATATATTTTTAGAGAAAAAATTCATTAAAAATGTATGAAATTAATTTTAATACAGGTGCATAAAATGTAATGAAAAATAGTTCTTCATGGAAAATGTATCCTAATAAAAAATTGTTATACCATAATAAAACATAATACTAATTAAAAAATAATTAATTATGTTATGTTTAATTAAATAGATATTATGTTTCTATAAAAATAAATTCATAACATAGACGGACAGTTAAATAAATTATTTTGAAGAAATGAAGTGGCATTTTTTCAAAATCATTATTTTTCACTATTCAATAAAAATTAATGTTTTTAATAGAATCCCTAAAATATCTCCTTATATAAATTTTTAAAATATATATTAAAAATAAATTTCTGTTAATATAATACATTTATTAAAGGATTATGAAATTAGTTCCACTATTTTTGCATGAAATTCATAAAAACGTGTTTTTGTTATAAGTGTTTTTCATTCATAAAATAATTTTATTATCAATGATTAAATAATTATTAATTTAATTTATTTAATATATTATCAATTAATTTCATTTAAATAATTTTTCAATATTGAATAATTTAATTTATCAAGATGAAAATTCATTATACACATAAAAATAGTTTTTAATACTTTATTTTACCTTCAAATGAGTTTATATTTATTAAAAAACATTACGTAATCAATTTATGAATGATTACTAATTTAAAAAAAATTAAACAATAAATTTCCTTATTTTTAAGACACTAATGAAGGAAAACTATCTTTTAAAAATAAAAAATATAATAAAATAATTTATCTAAACAATATGTTACTATTTAATCAATAATAATATAATTAGTACTTATTCATTGATTTTAATAAAAAATTATTTAATTTCCATGAGATATATTTCATTTTTATGTAATGAATTTATTATTATAATAATTTCATTGATTCAATCATTTTATTCTATTATACATAATATCTATTTAACATGAAATTTCTACTATATTATTGGAGTTTTATATAAACTAGATGAGTTTGTTTTTTGAGATTTATCTTATGATTCACGAAACAGAAATTCCCATATTCATTCTAATAATAGGGAACCAATCATGTTGGGATCACTATTTATAACAAATAAAATATAATCAATCGGTAAGGAATTAAAATGAAATCTTAAAAAATTTCTTTGAGAATTATTTGGAATGTTGATCATGAATTTTTGTGATGTGTTGAAGGATATATATCTCATTGATGACTCAGTCCCTGAGATATATTCGTGATTATAAATACATGTTTAGTCATATAATGATTATGATCTAAAACTACATCCATTTTTAGATGTTCCACTGATGGAGGAGTCTTTTAAACTACATATGTTGTGGTTTTGTGTTAAATTTCATTACTTTACAATAATCATTCCTTACAAGAATTAAGTGGTATATTTATATTGCTCCAAGAAATAAAGGGAATAAGGGTATATTTTGTTATTTTATTTCTCTTATTAGTTCATGGTAGGGTTGATATATGGACATTATATTCTCATTATTATTGTCTTTCACATTTTATAAGAATTACATACAATAATTATAATGTTAAATTTAATTTATTAACCAATTTTCTTGGATCGTGTATGACCATTACATGATTACAAATAATTATGTTCAAATGAGGTAATGAGTAACATAACTAATTAATAAACTATAATATTTGATCATCACAAATAGATAATTATATATATTAGAATAATGTTGAAATAATGGGGAATTATTTATTCTCAACTCCATCATCGATCATTTTGAATTAATTCAACTTGTGAATCCATCAGCAGACGATCCATGAATTATAAATCTTAACATGATGTCTCAAAATGTTATTTCAAATAATTTTGAATCATTTTTTAATGTATTTTTATATTTTTTTAGAGACATAATTATGGGTATGACCTTGAAATCACCTCATTCTACACAATTACTATCAATATGTTTTAGTTATTTTAAAATTATAAAAAATTTATAACCAATTGTAATTAATGACAACATTTCTTCCCTATCACCGCAGTCTTGTAAAATCATGTGAAATTGATTTGTTTCATCATATCACTCATGAATAGGGTAAGAATGAATAGGTAATTATGTATCTAATATATTTTAAAAATATTATAATATGGTAGATGAGTATGAAGAATTAATTGGGATTGATGATTTTAATATTTAAATAGAAAACAATTTGTTCTTGATATTAAAAGTAGGGATTCATGTCCTAGTTGTCACACCCATCTTCTCTAATTTATTTATTTTATTAAATTTCTTTGCATCGGGTAGTTCGGGTCCAAACCTGACATGAGATTTTTGTGTTCGTTGTGTTTGGGCCTTGTTTACGTCCGGCGCAGCACAGTCGAAGCTCTGTGCCCTCGCCTGGGTCGCCACGCGGCCCCGCCCAGTTCACCGCACACCTTGTTGATGTTTAATTAATGAAATTATTATGTTTATTATTATTTTCTTGGATAATAATTTAATTGATAGTTATTTTTATTATTTTCATTTTATTCAGTTTATTATTGTAAAGTTTAGTATTATTATTATAACTACTATCTTTATTATTATTAGTGGTTTTATTTTATTTTTGTTTTTTGTTTTAGTTTTATTTTATTTGTTTATTATTATTATTATTATTTTTTGTTTAGGGTAGGGTTTCGGCGGACCCCCCCCCCCCTCATCATTTTTTCCCTTCTCCCTGTGCGGCGCATCCCGCTGTTTCCTCCTCCTTTTGTTTATTTTTATCTTCTTTCTCTCATGTTGCAGCATCGAACCACAGTAGGGCCGCCGCCGACTCCATCTTCCTCCCCTTCCTCCCGATTGGCCTTCCGCACCTCCCATTCCCCTTCTCCCCGTCGCGGCACCCCCTCCCATATCCTTCTTCTCCTGTTCCGCAACCTCCCTCCTACCCCATCTCACGCTGCAACCCCCTCCTTCCAGTAGCCCCGGCCGCCGCTCCGCCCTCCCTTCCGGCAAGGTCTACCGTCGATCCCCGCCCGCTCTCCAAATCGGCCGTACCCCAGTTGGTTCACCTCTCCCTCTCCCGAATACCCCCCCCCCCCCCTCCGGACCAGCCTTTACCAAGCCGAAACCTCCCTAACTCCCCCGCGGCCCGTCACAGCCTTCCCCTCTCCATCATTCGTCGGCCCCTTTCCTTGCCCAACGAACCCCAACCACCGGACCTCCTTTCTTTGAGTTTGTCCCCCGTCCATTCCACCTCTAGAATCGCGTCGGACCCCTCCTCTTGTGAAGCAGATCGGCACCTCCTCCTTTTTCCAGCCCGGCGCAACTCACTGCCTTCCCCCTTGCTGGCCGACCCCCTTCGGTTAAGCCTTTTGCTCTTGCTACCATTTTCCTTTTGAGTTTTGCTTGTTTTTCTTTTTTTCAGTGATTATATGTCCGCTTTTTGGGTAGATTATTGATGATGTGTGTTAAATTATTTGGTTTAGGTATAATTTTGGTTTTTTGAGTTGCGAATGGTGTGCGACGATCCTTGTGAACCATTTGTGTGAAGTCTTCCACACCGAGGTAGGTGGTTCCATGCCATACCATCTTTATATAATTTAAATTTCTCATTAATTAAATTATAATGTGTTCTAGTAGTAAATTGTGTGATGATAATTTTATTTTTGGACGTGCTTCGATATTCATATTGATGAATTTGAGTTGTTTTTAAGTAAATGCCAATCTTTTTCATGTGCGTTGTGTTGTTGAAATTTTCAGATGTGTTAAGTTAATTTTTTAAGGTGTGAAAATTGTGTTTTCAAGAATGCTTGAGGTACTGATGATATTAAACTGAGTTTTTCAATATAAGGTAAACTATTTTGACGTGTTAATTTTTATTATAAACCTGCAGTATGTTTTAGGGGTGTGAATCAGGTTTTAGAAGGGTTGGGATGTGCGATTGATTTTCAAATGGTTCTTGCATTTAAAATTTGTGTGTTTTAAAGAGAGGCCTTGTGGTATGCATATGTGATGTTTTATTAATTGAGAAATTTTTTAATCAAGTGTCGTTTGAGATGTAGAATATGGGTGGGAAGGTTTTCAGGGTTGTTTGGTAGGTGGGAAATGTGTTTTCAAGTTCTTTGAGGTGTCTGTGTAATTAAATGTATATTTTCAATGAAAATGAGTCACTTTGGGTGTGTTTGCCGTGTTGCGTACTTTTCGAATTAAATTGAATTTTTTTTAACAATGGGAAAACATGTTTTAGATTGTATGAGCTGTACTTTTGGTTTTAAAGTGACGTTAGTATATGAAATCGAGTTCGTCGTTCTAGTGAAAACCTTTGCTTTCTAATTTTATGTGTTTTATAAATTGTTAATTGCACATATTAAATTATATGTGGAGCACGGGAGTTGTGTTTGACAGAATTATGTGTGCGTTATATTTTTAAAGGTATTCTTATTTGTGAAATTGGACATGTCTCATGTGAAAACTCTTATTGTGCTATTTTGAAATGTTCTTCAAATTGTTTAGATAGTTATCAAGTCATGCAAGTCATCTGAACTATGTTATAAAATGGATTTGGCATGTGTTTGTTTTTTTAATGGTGTTTGGGTATGAAAACAGTGACGTGTATGTGTAATTTTTTTGGGTTCGGGATATGTGAAAGAAATATACATTATGTGAATGTGAAACTTGATGGAGGACTAGGGAAAACCCCGGGTATCTAGGTGGGCGGACTAGAACTAGTGCGCTAGTGAACCGGATGGGTGTCGTCCCTGTTTCACTTAGCTGGATTGACTATTTCCACACTAAATAAACATATGATATCTGAGGGTCGTGGCCTTCTAAGGCACATGTTCTGAGGGTTGTGGCCTTCTAAGCCATTTTTTCTATGGGTCGTGGCTTTTAAGCCACATTTCACCGAGACACGAGGTTCTAGGGTCCCACTCGAGCTAGATGATCCTTAGGGGATTTACCCTTAGTGCTCTACAATCGATGGCATGGTTCGTTCCGTCGATATATGGAGGACCACTTGTGTGTGTGTGTGTGTGTGTGTGTTTGTGTGTGTTTGTTTGAGTGTATGTGTGTGTGTGTGTGTGTGTGAGTATGTGTTTGTGTGTTCCCATAATGAACCTTACTCTTCCTCTTTAAAATCGTGTTTGTGAAATGAGTTCTTTTTAGTGGTTTCCTTTATCATTTGGTTTGTAAATGTTTTCTTTAAAAGCATTTCGAATGTATAACGTGAATAAGCACATTAAACTGTCCTTTTGATGTTGTGCCATGGAAACTTTTTATTGGGTGATGTCCTACTGGGCCTTTTGGTCACACCCTGCATACACCTTCGGGTGTATGTAGACTTTGTTTCTTGTTTATTCCAAGTTGTGACATCGTGCTCAGCGATGGTGGTTTTGGTCAGTGATGGTCTTCTCGTGCAAGTTGGTGTTGTGGCGTGCAGATGCTATACCACTCTTGTCGGTTGGAGGTTTGAGTTATAGTTTTAGTCTCTTTTATTGTCATTCATTTTTGGACGTTAGTTCTAGTTGTAAACCTTTAAATTTTGATTTTAGTTTAATGGTCTCTTTGGTTGTATATTCCTAGTCTCATTTTTATTATCTTGTTAGTTTTTGCGTTTACCATTTCAGGTAAACCGTTCCCACTTGTTACTCTTGATACCCGGGCACTTGTGCCAGCCCGTGGGGATCGGGAACGCCCTTCAGGCCATGTCGCGGACCGGATCGGGTGCCGGGTCGGATGGCAACCCGGCCTGGTTCGTGAAAAAATGGTATCAAAGGGCGAGGGTTGCTCTCTTGGGTCCTATTCTTTTGAGATAGAGTCAGAGTAGACCAAAATTAAAGTTGTTGGTACTCGACGTCCTGGCTATGAGTAAGGTGCCTGGCCAGCATACCTCGTGGCGGGACTCAAGTTACCAAAGTATGTTGGGGTTTGTTTGAGTTTTTGGTTCTCATGGTTAATCGTGTCTAAGGGAAATGAAAAGGGAGTAAGGTCAGTGGTCTTACTGAGCTCGTAGGGTCTGGAAAGCCTTGTGGAGCCGGGGAAACTGTCCTAAAATACTCTTTGTGGCATGTGGCGTGATCGGCGTGTGGCCGCGAACCATATGTTCCAATCACCCGCTGACCCTAGTTTCCTCCTGCTTTGCTTCTCGTCTCTTTGTTTTGGAATTGTGAGAATTTGGTTTTTAAGTAAAAATGATTTGGTCTTCAAAACTGTTTTGAAATAAAGTGCTTTAAAAATAAAATGATGTGAAAGGTTTGGAAAGTGTGGGTTGGATGTTTTGGTTTGGAAAAATGGAAAGGTTCGGTTTTGATCCTTGGTGTTCTCGTGGGGAACCACTTGCATGAGTATTTGTGGGGAGAAAAAGGGTTAATGGCATGAGCGGATGAGTGCATGGATGACAGGAGGTGGGTGCCGGTGTGGCATGAGAACATGCATGTGCGAGGCTCATGGGATTCCATTGGTGTTTGTGCCACCCATTGGGTTTTCTTATTTTCAAAATGTTTTGTTAGAGGAAAAGAAAAATTTGGAGTTTTAGTAAATGGTGTTTGTGTGGCGTGTCCTTGTGTTTTGGAAATGTCAGATGTGAGGCGTTTTGAGCCGAGGATCCTTTCTGAATGATTTGTATCCCATGTGTGAATTCTTATTTGTAGTTTGGTAAGCAAGCATGTGGTTAATGGCCACTTTTGAAAAGTGCTGCGAGAAGCCCTTGTAGTGGTTTCCCATGCACGTTTTGCGTTTATTTGTGATATTTATTGGACATTGGACCAGTTTGATTGGGTCCGTGGTTTCCTTTCTTGACAGGTGCACGCCCCCCATAATCTGTTAACATGTAATTGAAGTGAGGCCACAAGATGTTCGGCGTTGGCTGACCCTCTAGTTGATTAAAATAAGGACTCTCCCTTTTGAGCGATAATGATATGTTGTCCCTTGTCCTTTCCAGTTAAGCAGATCCTCTCACAGTGGGATGGAAGACACGAGAGGAGTTGAATGGGACTTTGGTCTCTTTGATTTGTCTTAGTTGTCAGGTATGAATTTTGACATCGTTACATCTAAAGGTTCCCCCTTAGAAACAGTGAAAGGAATTCCAATGGGAAAGGGTGAAGGCGGATCCAAATTTTCAGTGTTGACCGGAGTCTTGAATGGGTTGTAGTGTTTTCATCGGCTGCAAGGGTCATGTTTGGTGACCACTTACAGTGTGAGTCCTCTTCGAAGTGCAAAGGTGGAAGAAACCCTTTGTTGGTGCGGTCTATCATTCTAAATGACCTCTAGTCATTGGTTTGTTTCATTTAAGGAAAGGTTTGTGTTAGGCTACTAGTTTGGCAGACCCAGTCATATGAGGCTGCTATGATCGTTTGTAGGAATCACATGTTGTTCAAGACGTGGTTTAAAGTCATTCTCACCGTAAAGTTCCTCTCAATAGTAACAGTCATGTTCAAGTGATGATTAGTGGTGTCGTGTTCTCGTTCAGTATGATAAAGGGTGATGCGCATGCACTATTTCAACTCTGGCGTTGGTGAATGTTCCGCGTATGATCAGTCAGATGTTGTAATGTGTTGTGTTTTATAGTGTTGCCTCGGGTGCAATGTGGTTGCGTGTGACACCAAAAGGAGAATCTCCGTTCGGAAGTCTTCCATGCCTGGCTGCGAGGAAGAAGATGCTTCAAAGATCAGGACTCCATCCATAGGCCTCGGAGTGAAGCTGGCACGTGGTCAGGAACCCTGAGAGTGTATGGGACCCAACCTTATTTCTGTCATCGGTGTGGAAAGTAGAGGTAGTTTATATTGTTTCTATGGTTGTTCCATTCCAAATAAACCATCTAGCTCTGTAAGGTTTCTGTGACTAGGTGGAGGCATGTTCGTCGCGTCACCGTAAAGTCTTGGGGGTTGTGTCCCACTGGATGTAATCGCTTTAGGGGTCTTTATGGGGTATGTTGGTTATGTCAGTATCAAAGTTGAATGGGGCTCATCCAGGGATGGGGAGATTCCGGTTTGTCTTGGGTCATGCTGTTGACGCCCCAGTGGTCATACCCCTCCCTCCCCGCCCCCTGTGGTGTGGTGTTTGGTCACCATCGAGGATTTTTCAATGTTCTATATCCTCTGTTAGTTCTAGTGGCGGCGAGACCCACAATGAGTCTCGCACAAAGGTCTATGAAATAAATCAGTGTTGGCCTTTCTTTAATGGAGGGGAGTCCGCCTAGACCTCCCCATATTAGTTTTCTAGTCTCATCTTGGGCGTTGGTGGGTTCTAAATGGTGGGTAGACTCACATTGTGTCTCACACGAGTGTCTCTAGAATGAATCAGTGCTGGACTTTTTTTTATGGTGAGGAGTCCACTCGAACCTCTTCGTGTCGGTTTTCCAGACTCGTTTCGAGCGTCAGTGACTTCCAAATGGTGGGGAGCCCCTCAGGACTCCCCATGTTGATCTTTTTCTTCTTCTTTTTATGGATTGGTGATAAGTGATAAGAGTGTTCTGTGGACATGGCTGATCATGTTTGTTCATTCTAGCCAAATGGTGTGGTCTCCGTTTAATTTTTCTTGAGATGTTTCAGCTTGTTATGTTGGTTTTCGTGGGGTTGAGAGTTCCCTTCCTTGATCAGTCAACTAGAGGCACTCTAGCTCTTCGGGGTGGGTGACACATACCAGAAAGTCTTTTTACGCATTTCTTGATGTTTTCATTGAGGCACATTCTCTGAGAATGATACTTTTTCCTCTCCTTGCTGGATGTTTGTGGAGATCCGCTTGGAACATTAAGGGAGGGTGGTTTTCTGTTTTGTGGTTTGGTCCTAGTTGTGGCTTTCTGGGGACGGAAAGCTTTATGGTGGGGAGAATTGTCACAACCATCGTCTTTAATTTATTTATTTTATTAAATTTCTTTGTGTCGGGTAGTTCGGGTCCAAACCTAACATGAGATTTTTGAGTTCATTGTGTTTGGGCCTTGTTTGCGTCCGGCGCAGTGCGGTCGAAGCTGCATGGCCTCGCCTGGGTCGCCACGCGGCCCCGCCCAGTTCACTGCATGCCTTGTTTATGTTTAGTTAATGAAATAATTATTTTTATTATTATTATATTGGATAATAATTTAATTGAGAGTTATTTTTATTATTTTCATTTTATTCAGTTTATTATTGTAAAGTATAGTATTACTACTATAACTACTATCTTTATTATTATTAGTGGTTTTATTTTATTTTTTTTGTTTTAGCTCTATTTTTTTGTTTATTATTATTATTATTATTATTGTTTAGGGTAGGGTTTCGGCAGACCCCCCCCCCCCCTTTCTTCATATTTTTCCTTCTCCCTATGCGGCGCATCCTGCTGCTTCCTCCCCCTTTTGTTTTTTTCTCTTGTTTCTCTCACGCTGAAGCATCGCACCAAACTAGGGCCGCTGCCGGCTCCATCTTCCTCCCCTTCCTCCCGATCGGCCTGCCGCACCTCCCATTCCACTTCTCCCCGTCGCGCCACCCCCTCCCATCTCCTTCTTCTCCTATGCCGCAGCCTCCCTCCTGCCCCATCTCACGCCGCAACCTCCTCCTTCCAGCAGCCCCAGCCACTGCTCCGCCCTCCCTTCCGGCAAGGTCTTCCGTCGCACCCCACCCATTCTCCAGATCGGCCGTACCCCAGTTGGTTCACCTCTCCCTCTCCCGGAAACCCCCCCACCCCGCCGAACCAGTCTTTACCCAGCCGAAACATCCCAGACTCCCCCTCGGCCCGTCGCAGCCTTCCTCTCTCCATCAGTCGCCGACCCCTTTCCTTGCCCAATGAACCCCAACCTCCGGACCTCCTTTCTTTGAGTCTGTCCCCCGTCCGCGCCTCCTCTAGAATCGCGTTGGACCCCTCCTCCAGTGAAGCAGATCGGCGCCTCCTCCTTTTTCCAGCCCGACGCAACCCATTGCCTTCCCCCTTGCTGGCCGACCCCCTTCGGTTAAGCCTTTTGCTCTTTCTACCATTTTCCTTTTGAGTTTTGCTTGTTTTTCTTCTTTTTCCAGCGAGTATATGTCCGTTTTTAGGGAATATTATTGATGATGTGGGTTTAATTATTTGGTTTAGGTATAATTTTGGTTTTTATGAGTTGCTAATGGTGTGCGACGATCCTTACGCACCATTTTTGTGAAGTCTGCCACACCGAGGTAGGTGGTTCTATGTCGTCCCATCATTAGATAATTTAAATTTCTCATTAATTAAATTATAATGTGTTCTAGTTGTAAATTGCGTGATGTGAATTTTATTTTTGGACATGCTTCGATATTCATATTGATGAATTTGTGTTGTTTTTATGTAAATGCCAATGTTTTTCATGTGCGTTGTGTTGTTGAAATTTTCAGATGCGTTTTGGTTAATTGTTTAAGGTGTGAAAATTGTGTTTTCAAGAACACTTGAGGTACGGATGATATTAAACTGAGTTTTTCAATATAAGGTAAACTATTTTGAAGTGTTAGTTTTTATTATGAACCTGGAGTATGTTTTAGGGGTGCGAATGTGGTTTTAGAAGGGTTGGGGTGTTCAATTGATTTTCAAATGATTCTTGAATTTAAAATTTGTGTGTTTTAAAGTAAGGCCTTGTGGTATGCATATGTGATGTTTTATTGAATGAGAAATTGTTTAATTAAGTGTCGTTTGAGATGCAGAATATGGGTGGGAAAGTTTTTGGGGTTGTTTGGTAGGTGCGAAATGTGTTTTCATGTTCATTGAGGTGTCTGTGTAATTAAATGTTGATTTTCAATGAAAATGAGTCACTTTGGGTGTGTTTTCCGTGTTGCGTACTTTTGGAATTAAATTGAAAATTGTTTGAACAATGGGAAAACATGTTTTATAATGTATGATATGCACTTTTGGTTTTAAAGTGACGTTAGTATATGAAATCGAGTTCGTCGTTCTAGTGAAAACCTTTGCTTTTTAATTTTATGTGTTTTATAAATTGATAATTGCACTTATTGAATTATATTTGGAGCGCGGGAGTTGTGTTTGACAAAATTATGTGTGCGTTAAGTTTTTAAAGGTATTCTTATTTGTGAAATTAGACATGTCTCATGTGAAAACTCTTATTGTGCTATTTTGAAATGTTCTTCAAATTGTTTAGATAGTTATCAAGTCAAGCAAGTGATCTGAACTATGTTATAAAATGGTTTTGGTGTGCGTGTGTTTTTTTAATGGTGTTTGGGTATGAAAACGGTGACGTGTATGTGTAATGTTTTGTTTGGTTCGGGATATGTGAAAGTGATATACATTATGTGAATGTGAAACTTGATTGAGCACAAGGGAAAACCCTGGGTATCTAGTTGGGTGGACTAGAACTAGTGCCCTAGTGAACCGGATGGGTATCATCCCTGTTTCACCTAGCTGGATTGACGATTTCCACACTAACTAAACATATGATATCTGAGGGTCGTGGCCTTCTAAGCCACGTGTTCTGAGGTTCGTGGCCTTCTAAGCCACGTTTTCTGAGGGTCATGGCCTTCTATGCCACGTTTCACTGATACACGAGGTTCTGGGGTCCCACTCGAGCTAGATGATCCTTATGGGATTTACCCTTAGTTCTCTACCATCGATGGCGTGGTGCCTTCCATCGGCATATGGAGGACCACTTGTGTGTGTGTGTGTGTGTGAGTGTATATGTGTGTGTGTGTGTGTGTGTGTGTGTGAGTATGTGTATGTGTGTGTGCCCATAATGAACCATCCTCTTCCTCTTTAAAATCATATTTGTGAAATGAGTTCTTTTTAGTGTTTTCCTTTAGCATTTGGTTTGTAAATGTTTTCTTTAAAAGCATTTAGAATGTATAACATGAATAATCACATTAAATTGTCCTTTTGATGTTGAGGCATGGAACCTTTTTATTGGGTGACGTCCTATTGGGCCTTTCACTCACACCCTGCATACACCTTCAGGTGTATGTATACTTTGTTTCTTGTGTATTCCAGGTTGTGACATCGTGCTCAGCGATTGTGGTTTTGGTCAGTGATGGTCTTTTCATGTAGGTCGGTGTTGTGGCGTGCGGATGCTAAACCACTCTTGTCGGTTGGAGGTTTGAGTTATAGTTTTAGTCTCTTTTGTTGTCGTTCATTTTTGGACGTTAGTTCTAGTTGTAATCCTTTAAATTTGGATTTTAGTTTAATGGTCTCTTTGGTTGTAGATTCCTAGTCTCATTTTTATTATCTTGTTAGTGTTTGCAAATACCATTTTGGGTAAACCGTTCCCACTTGTTACTCTTGATACCCGGGCACTTGTGCCAGCCCGTGGGGATCGGGAATGCCCTTCGAGCCATGTTGCGGATCGGGTCGGGCGCCGGGTCAGATGGCGACCCGACCTGGTTCGTGACACTGGTCCTAAAAAATAATGTTTTTTTTATTTGAAAACAATATAAGAAGGGGTTTAGAACATGATTTAATATTATTTTTGTATTATTACATGGGGATTCATGGTGGAGACCTGAGTTAAAATGGATTAAACCTTATGTTCGATCATAAGATTAGATAGGCAAATAATTTTTTTGTGTGTAAAATTATAATATTTTAGTGTTCTATCATTTTCATCTAGTACACCATTATAATATGAAAATGAATATTTTAATGGAATAAAACATGTTAAATATTGATTAAATAACGTATTGTAGAATGAGTGATATATTCATGGGAATATGAATAGGGTGTTTCCCTACATAAATAGAAGTATGTCTACAATCATTATTTTAATGATTATTCACCCATATGTTTTGGTTCCATCCTTAGTATAATCTCATAAAGGGTAACATTACATTGTCACATTCATTGATTATGAAAAAATGGAAGTGTGATTCAAATATTTATACACATGTCTTGGGTTTTCAAAGTGTTTATTGAAGGTAAGGTCATTGTTTAAATATAAACTTATCACAATTCATTATCCTTACGATCTAAAAACGGTGTTGAGTATACATTAAGCGACTTAAAGAAATTATTTTGGAATAAGGGGATCATGTTGGAGAAGGATTGTCATTTTAAAATATAGTATAAATATATGGCTGAGTGACTTAACTAAATTATAACCTATAAATAATAAATAATTTTCATTCACACACATGTTAATATTATAATTTTTGTTGAATCAGGGAACCCAGAAATATAATTTTGTTTAAAAAAACTACATATTAATTTAAGATAGGATATTTCCAAGAATGTGTGGTCTATTAATCAATTTATTGTTATCCAAAACAAATATCTTTGTAATTACAACATATATTCATATCAATGATAAGGAGAAGGAAAAAATTCATTATTGGATGTGGAGATAAAAAAAATTTGGTTAGCTCTATGATATTGATTTTATAAATATAATGAAGAGTTAAAATGATCAAAATAATGATATTGTCTTATTTAATGAACATAAGATGGTTATGAATTAAGTTGAAAGTAAATAATCAACATAAAAATTCCATGTCAGTCTTAGTGTGAGTGCCAGATAATTTTATGATTTGGAGAGTTCATATAGTTGCACTGAAATTTCTGCTGAAAGATTAGTGAAATACATGCTCAATGAAATAAGTCTGGTAAAGAATGAGAAAATTTATGATAATGTTATTTTTTATAAGATATAGTACTAGAAAAATATAATCTATATGTTGAATTGTGGAGATCTACCAATGTTCGAAAAACTATTCATGGATTTAGAGCTAACACGAACATTAAAATTCTCTTGGATAATAGCTGACTTTATATAATATTGTATATTACCACTTTTAATGACTCTATAATTTTTTATTTTGTTATAAAAGAAAAAATTTCATTATTATGTTATAATTAATCATAGGATTATATTGATTAACATCAATAGACAAAATAAATTGAGAATAAGTGGGATTTTAATTTTATGTTGGAGGATAATGGTCGGTAAAGGTACACGAAATATATGAGTGTGGGAATATTTTGATAGAATAATGGTTCTAAAGACTCAAAAATGTATTCACTTGTAGTTAATCATTCTACCATCTAGATGGTGTTGACCATGGTGGCTACCAATAATATACAAATGAAGAATATTGATGTAAAGACTTCATTTTTCCCATTTTTATATAAGGGAATAATTTTTCATGATGAAAAAAACTGGTTTCAAAGACAATTAACGTATGATTTTTGTGTGTATGCTGAAGAAATGTGAACATATATTGTATCAGGCACCAAAATAGTAAAATTTAAAATTTAATTATTTCATGGAAAAGAAAGTATTCACTCAATGAAATTCATATTAATGTTTCTACTAGAAGATGTTTTAAGATAAAAGTTTCATTATCGACATCACATATGTTGATGATATATTTCTAATATATCTAGAATATAAGTGTATTTATGAATTGAACCATGATTTATCTAGATGATTCAGGATGAATGATGGTGGTCTGCTGAATAAAATATTAGGGGTAAATAATGAGAAAAATATGAAATAGGTATCTTTGTAATTATCATAAATATACTATATTAGGAAAATTATCAAATGGTTTGTAGTGATTATATGAAAGTTATTATCAAATATTTTGGTCAGACGCTTCAAATTATACAAGTAGAATCTAATGAAAACAGTGGATGATTTACAATACATGGTTAAAGTTATATTTTCATTAGTATTTGGAAGAGTTGTGTATATTATAGTTTGAACTCACCAATAAATGTTAATTATAGTTACAGTTAATAGTCATTTCATATAAAATATAAGGAATGATCACATCGTGGTTATAAATTAGATTATCCATTATTTGAATGATTTATAATATATATATCTAATCTTTAGTATGATTGAACTATTATTTTAATTCATTGATTACAAATTCTATAAGTATTAATCACATAAAAGAGAACCTTAGTTTTTTCACCTAAATAGGATCGACTATTACCTATAATTCTAAGATAAACACAACAATTAATTTTTAAAAATAAAAAAGAAGAGTTCATAGGATGAATGATAGTTATATGATTCTAAATGATAGTATACTTTACATTGAATTTATGATCCATTTAATTAGATAATGGTGGATTTTTTTATTCCCTGAACTAACTATGGTTTGTTTGTCATCAATAAAGGTTGAAGGACGAGAATATTCTAAAAATAGTATTTTCATATTTATATAGTAATTATATTTCCTTTTTTATACCTTTAAGAGTTACCAATGCACCTATGGTATTCACATAATTTATTATTATGACTAATAGAATATAATTATCCTCATTCATAATGGTATTTAGGGATAAAATCCATATTTATATAAAGTGTATAGAATATCATGAGTGGAACATTTACATTATTTTAAAACAATTATCAGATATTTCATTATGTTAAATTCTATAATTTACATTTATGGATCCATGAGGCGATGTTCCTCAATAATGATTTCTAATATAATATTATTTAAATCAATATTATTATTTATATAAATGTTATATCTTAGAAAATATTAATTAATATTTATTAGATTTATAATTTTTAAAGGTTGAATAAATATTATCAAAGATTCATTCAAAATATTTAAATGTTTTCTTTTTCTGTAATTAGCTTGGATCATAAAGGAGAAAATTTTCAAGTGTAGTAAAAATGATAAGTTTCATTTGGGTAATTGAATTATATACTAAAATATTTACCAGTTATAATTCAACTCATATCAGGAGTAGTATGAGAGTTTTATTATGACATGTCCCGATTAAAAACGAGATGTGTAATTATGTAAGTAGTGTTTTCGAATATGTTTTTCTGAAATAAACACCTAATAATATAATCTGATTCATGAAATAAAAATAACTATAATGGTTCATTCATTAATGATTTTTAGACATTCCATTTTAGTGATAAATTCATGGTGTATATATATTACAATAGTTTGAAATACATTTTCCCATTGATAGTCTTCAATTTGAGGTAGTGAGGGTGGGTGGATTATCTAGATACAATTTATTTTGAACCCTTTTAATATTTTTGAAAAGAAAAAAAACTATATGAATCTTTGACTTTGAAAACTAATAAGCAAGGAGGTATTTAATATGATGGGAAGTGACATTTGGTAGGATAATTTTCTGATATTCACATGAAGGTGATAATGAAGGAAAATATTTTTGTTTTCTGGAATATTTATTATATATTTATATTGGTCGATTAGGTTAATGAATTGAGGTCGATTAATGGGGTTTAAATATGTGTAAATGAAACCATAAATAATATAGAGACCACTAAGTTATTATCTATTATAGTGGATGCTATTGTTATTTAAATGATGTATTATAGTTTCAGATAAGATCAAAAAATCCGCTATTAAATAATATATTCATTAGAGTATATTTTTTCTACCTATATATATGAATACGTATCATGATATAATATGATAAATATGGTGGTTATGAATTTTCAGTGATGTTGATGATTAATTTTCGCAATTTTGTTTTTTATTTTTCAAAAGCTGTATATGGATCTCTAATTATTAGTAGTGATGTTGCATCCTCTTCAAGTTCCAACATTCAAATGGGAAAACATTTCAATTGATATTATCATAAGGATTATAAAGAACATTTATAAATAATTGTGGTGTTTTCTAATCATGTATTGTCTCTTAAAGAATTATTTTTTTATTTTTATTACATAATTTTTTATCAAAAATAATTCAAGTAGCATAAATGGTTTAGGGCATTTTTTCCAGGTGAAATCCTTACCAATAGATTCAATTTATACCAAATCACTTTTTAAATAACTCAACTGATTCAATAACATGATTTTGGCCTAATGGAATCCTAGATTGTGTAATATTATTCAGTTGGTTGGAGTGAGTTGTTATAAATTCCATATCAATATATAGTTAAATATCCTTTAACATTCATATAATTCCCTAACAAAAAAATTGTCTCTCATCCTAGATCTATATAACCAAATAACTTCATGATTTTCTCCTTATATTATTGTGTATTTTTTACTATAATGGATTGTCTCGGGAAATTTTTATAATAATATACTATAAATATTACCTTCTCAAAAAAATGTGGAAATCGTTTTATTAAAATATAGTTAAAGGATACACTACAATTATTTTTATTGATGCCATGACAAACAAAGAACTAAAATAATAATAAATTAATGTAATATATATATATTTATCATATCCACCATAAATAAAATGTTTTGTATCAACATACTAGTCCCACAATAATAGTGTTAATGTTCAAATTCATGTAAATTTTGTAAGTCTTTGAGATTACTGATGAATGGTGACTGTGAATTTTTAATTATTATTAAATAAAAAATATTCTTTATATATAATAAACCTCATGGAAACTTTTTAAATAAAATATTTAGTTCTACATTTTATGTCTTAGGAACCCTCTTTGAATCTTTAGAATAAAGATATATGTAAATGAAAGATTTTCATGGTAATTCCTATGGGATTCTTGATTACCGCTCCACCAACAACTGAGTGAGTATTAAGGTAAGTGTCCATATTAAATAGTATATAACAATAAGGCCACCTCCAAGATATATATAGTGTTTTGTGATTATAAAATAAATAATTTCTCAGTAACTGGCCCACATGAAAATGATGAGGTGTTTAGGAAATGACTAGTGAGGTGAGGTTTATTCTAATTATTCATTATTGGTTTATTAAAATAATCTAAATTATATTCGAATCATTTCATAAAAATTAATCATCACAAGGAGGTTTTTTAATATTTTTATAAATGATCTATGAAATAAAATCCGGTAATATAGATAATATATGATCCAATTATGATGATTTGTTACTTTTAAACCACAAAGACATTAAAATATTTCTTGCGATAGAAGTATTTTTAAGTCTAAAATAAATATTCATCATAATTTAGGTTAAAATATCATTGATGTGTTGAAAAATAAAAATAAAATAATTTATATCAGTGTCATTGATCATTAAATGAGAAAACATATATGTATGTTGGGTGTCAACCATATTAAAATTTTTATTAAAAGGAAAATAGTTCTTATAAAGTTTTTAGATAAATAGTTTTCTATTCAAATTTCTGTTGGTTTTCATGTTATGATTCTCGAAAAATAATATAGAACTTATTGGGTAAAATAGAATTCAATTTTATTTATGTTATTACTTCTAAATATAATCCTCTTTCCAATTTAAATTTCCATCAATGTTTAATGAGGTTATTTTGTAGGAATGTTCAATGAGTGATAAAATTATATTATTAGTGGTGGAATTAGTATATTTGATGGAATGAATATATTCCCTTAAAAAACTATATTGGATAAAGGAAACATAATTGATTATATATTAAATGTCCACAATTTACTCTCAACACCAATATTATCAAAAAACATATCTATTAATGTCTAATTGATATTACAATTTTGATAAAATGTGAAAATCACTAGAAAAATCACTTTTTAAAATTTATTATAAAATTGATGAGTGTATAAGTACATCCATCATCCATTATCATCAACTATCCACTACACCAAGAAGTCTTTTGATATTGGTCATATTTCAACATTATCTAGATAAATAAAATATAAACTATATCCTAAAACCCATAAAATATTATTTAAATAAATATTAAGAATAACGAGATAAAATCGAAGGAATCACACCTCAAAACAACATTGAAATGATAATAAAAACATTTATCAGCAGGTGGGGTTAAATGGAAGAAGTAGGATATGTTATAATAGAAATATAATTCATTATATTAAATTAATCATTAAAAAACGGATAACAACAATGAAATAATGAAAATTACCATGGTTTTAAAAATTTGGTTTGGACTATATCATCTTACCAATATATACCAATTGTTACTCTATTGGAGATGACTGAAAATTAGCTCTACTAAGTCCCTCATCAGGTACCTAGTACACTAAAAATGGGTATCCAGTTGTGTCTACTACTCTTGGAATATAAAACACCATAATCTGAATCCTTTACATTCTATTTCTTCACCTTCCTAATAATTAAAAATAATCAATTTATATTACCATCTATACGAACAAATGTTAATGAACCAATTCCAAGTCAAAAAATTCAAACAACCCAATGATCTTGATTCTAAAAATTCAAATTTCATCCATATTCATTATAACTTAATGAATTATATAATTATAAATGAAACCCCAAAATATTATTTATCCCTAAGAATCATTTATAAATACAAGATAATTTCTTATTCATCAATTGGAATCCAAAAATACTCCTTGATTTTGATTTTTTATTGGATACAATTATACCTCAGTGCACCCAATATATAAAAATTGATTACTCGTTAAAATCTAGAGAAACACAAAAATTATTCATTTTAAAAGGGTGAATTTGAATTTTTATATTTCTTTTCTAACCCATTAATTTTGTAGAAAACTATTGTTATAATTTTATAGTCAGAGTTACACCATTTTAAATCAGTCTTGAGTATTAGATTATTGTCGCATCATGATGTCCTAGCTTCATATGTATCATGATAACATACAACTTCCAACATTAGGGTGTCATAAAAACCCCTGGTGTATTCTAAAAAACATTTCATATTCTCCCTAATCTCATCAACAAACACCTTACACGAGTATCGACATACATCAAATATATGTATTTTTCAAACCAATCACCGAATTCTATGCCAATTTAGCTAACGATATACTAACCCTACTAGAAAAATGAAAAAACACATTGTCTTAGTATTTAATTATGAAACAAATATATTATTTCATACCTTAACTAATGTATTTTTTTGTGATATTTGAACCACCCAGACCACACCAATGACCCTTTCCATGTAGTCATCAGACATGATGTTTTCAACAAGATTCTTCTCACCACATGAGTTCTTATATTGTTTCCTTTGTCAACCAACATATATAATCTATAAAAATCAATCCATTACCTAAAATAATAACAACACATGAATAAATTTTATATTCCTATGTTCCAATAAGAACAAAAAATTACTACTATTTCAAACATTCAAGAAATATTACCCCTGACATTCCCCAATCTATCCTGAAATGAGGATCTTACCCTGTAAAAGTTAAATGTTCACTCTATAAAATATAACAACCATTATACTACTTCCCATGATTCACCACATCCTAATACAATATTTTCCCAAGAATGATTGGAAATATACCATGCTTCTAAGACCTCTTGATCCATATAATCCATGCCTCCACTAATATAAAAAAATATCTATGGTAATTACCTCCCCCATGCATAATTTTATTCATCAATACCTTACACGTACATATGTATAATAATTCAAATCACATTTCCATCACACCCATTGATTGACTATAATCAAAAAAACCCCAAGACCCTAAGGAATTATCTCTATCTAAATAAGGACTAAGGGTTCTCACCACCCTAATAATATCACTACATCTCTAATTACACCAAGAAACCATCTCATATTTGGAGGACCTAACACAAAAACTCTTCTTCCATTTATACATTATATAAAAACTCATGACAGGAAAGTTTCATTAACATTCCCTTTAGAACCGAGAATTTTTCATAGTTATCCATACAAACACCCACTCCCATTTTCTATATATAAAGTGAAATTATAAATAAATTTTACACTTATCCTTATCCACTATCTATATAAGTCACATTATAATAAAAAAAGCAATGTACTCTTATATTACTCAATCAAATATCATGAATCATGCATCCAAGGGTGATTCCTCAACCATCCGGGGATCACATTCCCAATCAACTAAATATAAATACCTTTAATTTGAAAGATATTTAAACCAAAACAAGAATGGTTATCTCATTCAAACAAACTCATATAATATAACTAGTACTAGACCCATAACCATAAACAATATACCATGATTCCCTTGAATATCAAACTAATATTACTAGATAACTCTCAAATCCTTCTTTTCTAACCAGTCATGGATTTACACCTATATCAAATCTAATAAAATTATTAGTCCTTAGACATATGTAACATTATAAAACAAGAATCAACCAATATTCTACTTTAACTATACCTGACCATTTGGATAACTTTTAAAAATCCAAAAGAAATTTATACCTAAATATTACCTTTCTAGGAATTAATAATCCACTACCCAAAAAAAAATTCCATAATACCAAATTAAATAATAATTATTAAAAAACCATCGTCTCAAAGAATCTCACATACCATTCTCCACCAATTAAAGGGTATATATCTCCTAAAAACATGTTCACATTTCAAACCACATCTCATACACACTATTCCAATTTTAATCTACCACAAAGATATCTAAATCGGGGAACCCTCACTTAGATTATCATACATATCATTATCCATGAAATTTTATGATCATAATAAAATTAAAACCTATGACAATATTCACATAGAAAGCTATTGGATGAAACTAGAAACTTGGGAAAATGGAAACAAAAAAATGTCGTATCATAGATTAAAATTCCACTAAAAACTTATATTGGAAAATATATATAATGTTCTATTGAAACATAAACCTACTAGAAAACCAATAAAAAATAGCTCATAAATCACACAATATAACATGAAAATCATTTTAATCCAATGATCTATGTACGATTCATTTCCATTAGCCTCTTTCCACACTAATCCAATTGTATATCCAAAAATACTTACCGTAAAATAGGAAACTCTAAAACCATAGTAATATTTCAATCCATTGGTTACATGTTTATAATGTAAAAAATATATGTCCATAAGAAACTATGACACAAACTATCCCTATATTACATACCCAAAAATAGTATATTAATCAATATATAGATCTGATACCATTTTGTAACACCTATAATTATGGAACCATCCAACATCCTTGGCCAAGTCCTCCATATAAACTTCTGAATTCTATCTAGTTTGAAAAATTCTACTAATAATTAGAGAGAGTCTGTGAAAAAAATTAAATATACATTAATATAAATTTTATAACAATAAAAAATAAGAAAACAACATAGATATTCCACACATTAAGAAATCAGATAATACATATTGAATTGTAAATAAAATAAAACCATAATAGAATCAATGTACGTTAATGATGTTAAAAAACATAAAAAAATCAATCTAGTATCTCTATCTAGTTAGGATTATCAATCTTGAAGAGTAATGAAAAATTTTCTTAGACTTTTTTATTAGAAATAGTATCTTTATGTCCATTGAGGAGCACATGATGGCTGTTATAATTATTTCCCTATATTAAAACTCCATTAGGTTCCTTAATACATCCTATATTATACCATTTTATCTATAAGAAAAAATAAATAAAATTAGAACTAATAATACAAGCTTAAATAAATAGTTATTATGTTCAAACCGGGAATCCACGACACACTAATATATCTAGTTATTAAAATATAGTGAACCAGACTCATTATGATGAAGGTGATAAATTTTTACTATATAGAAACCTAATATGATATCATGTTTAACCATATATGATAAACAATGTAACATTGTGTATCTGAATAACTATTTATCTATCCCTGGGAATTAAATTCCAAAAAAATTCCCAAACCCTTTATCGATCTGTCTATGGTCACAAAATTCTTGTTATCATCATAGGCTCCCAACAAGACTAAACATGGGTGTTAAATAATATATGGTTTCATATACATCCATTATATCTAATAACTATTTTCAAATGCTAGAAACAATTATAATCAATCGAATGATATAAGCAATGGTGAAAATGTAGAGGTTCTATATGGTGAATTGGTATCTTGGTGAGCCTAACCGTTGGAGATACCTATAATGTAGAGAATGTAATTTTAGCCACTCCCTCATTATGATTATAGGTGTTAAATGATTATTTTGTTCAAATGAGTTGCATGATGGTGTAACTCAAGAAAATACTTCTTATGTTCCCATGACACCATCAACATTTTTCATATATCAACAACAATTTTTTGAAAAAAAATCATTATAATCATATCCAATATACTTTCTACCAACTAAAAAAATCATATATTTATTCAATCTCATATACAAACATGTACCATGGGATGTGATAAAAAATGTCACGCCGCCACCACTCAATAAATAATTTAAATATTAGTTATACCCACTATCTCACCCCATAATGAAATTAATTCCCTATCATATAGGGGAAAATAAGTCGAACACGTCATTATACTCATCTCTATTAAAACAATTAATCAATTTGTACATTAAATTTAAAATGGTCATTAAAAATGAGAATAACTCAAATCCAAAACCATATATTCTTTTTGATTCCATATAATATTGGTTATACCAAACCTAATTCCAAGGAATGTTCTGATTTCTCTTTCTAGATTTATATTCATGTATCGTTGTCATAATGACCAACACATATTCGACACTAAAATGTATATTATGATCCTTAGTGATCTAATTTCTAGAAATTATCCATCTTCTAAGCATGAAATAAAGGATAACCCCACTATCTTCTAATTCTCACCACTTTCATTGTGAATTCCTCATTAATAATGTAAATAATACCCCATGGAACATAACTCACATAGGAGATCTAATTCCACTACCAACCATTAAGGGCTACATCAATAATATGCGAGAAATGTTTTATAATAATTAATTACCCATAGAACTAACAAAACCATGATTATTATACACATAAAAGTAATTCAAACTTATGATATTCATATTTTATATTTTTTCTTATGATTCATTAACTACTAAAAACCTCAAATAACCTACATTACCACATGTGTGATGGTGATTCTTAGTGGATCAAAATTAATCGAAATGACGGTAATACTAACTTTAATACTAGTAATCCCTCTACAATAAATGTTTACCGCATTAGACACCCTTTCTTCCCATCATATTTACCAATCCCCAAACCCTATGAATTGATAAACTGTTATAATAGAACGAAATATGGTCCAATATTATAGAACGATCAACATTAATAATTAAGTTTAAACCCTCAAGAAAATTTCATCAAGGGTGCATAAAAACCCTCTCACCATAGTTGTAATCCATAAATAAAACAACCCATTATATCATATCTTAACCAATAAAAATCAATAAATTAATTATAAAAATTATAAATAGTTTCTAATAGTTATTAATTTATGAATAATAAATTAAATTTCATTTCATGGGTTATACTTGTCATAATTAATATCGTTGTTTCATATAGGTACTATGACGAACCCTTATCACATCTATTAGCAAAAACCTCATCAACTGATATATAAATTATTTTCAATTTTCAGATAAAATGTTGAATCATGAGACTAGTCATATAGAAACATTACTCTATCAACACAATGATCGGTTTTATGTGGTCATCATCCCCCATCATTCTCAAAACCTAGCCCTCTGAAACCCATTAATATCAGTTTTATTTCACTATTCTATAGTAAAGAATTACATAAATAATATCCTAGGACTAATAAAAAATATATTGAAACCTGAATGAAAAATAATTGATGAATATGGAAGGAAAAAAATCTTTACTCTATGCCAATGAAATAAAAAAACATCTCATCATGGAGGGTTAAATTCTTGAAATAGAAGTGGAGGAGTATATACCACTGTATGTACGATTAGAAAAAATTAAAAAATAATTTGAATCTTAAAATAGGTGAGAAACCCATTTTGATAATATTTTTGTAATACATAGGGATGAAACTTATTAAATATATTTTCTATGATGAGAAAAAATTACCCAATATTGTTATTGTTATTTTGGATAATGTCGAAGGAATATATGGTGAACAACATGCTGGTTGATAGCAGATGTAGTCCACTAAATGACTATTGAGGTACCATCAGCTAACCTATGAAATTGATAGAATCCTATAAATATTATTGGGATCACATGATGACTGGTGGACCACCATATCCCTAATGATTCCTAGTAGAAAGCTAGTAGTATTTTAATAGTATTTTTATGTTGGACCATTTTTGTCTCTTTACTATCATGGGATTTAGGTTTTTGTGGGTTATAGGTTTGGGAGTAGACCATTTATTCGGGTCCCTCTATCCCCCCTACCATCTATTAATCCCATTTAGTTGGGAGTTATTTTGGGGGAATTATATCCAATATTTGAGGAATAATATTTCTTTTTATAAACTTTTCTCGATTCTCTCTCATTGAACTATGAATTTGAGTGATTTAATTGGAGTTTTATTGATGATTTTTTATAATAATGGTGTAAATAACCCTGAATTATAGAAATTTTGATATAAGTGGATGAGGTTTTCTTGGAAGGTGGATTAAAATTTGGAACTTTTTGTTTTTATTGATTTATATTTCCATATTATTTTTCAATTTTATTTAATAAATATTGTTATAATTGTGCATAGAACCATCTGAATAAATTTTGAACTTTTCGTTGCTTATATTTCGGGTTGTGAACAAGCTATTTCTCGCACCACAACTCATTATTTCAGTGGGTGACTTCTCCATGTGACATTTTAGACATCAAGTGTAATTTAGTTAAAATTTTTATTGTATTATTAATGGTTATATTTATTTTTTATTATGATAGAGTGCCTGGAGTGAATGGATTATGTCTCTTTGATATGAAAAATACATAGAAAATCATGGGAATAATGTTTTTAGGTAGTGATATAAAGGAAAAAATTTATTTATTAAGGTATATCTTCCATTTTAAAACCCTTATGGTAAATGTATGTATTTATTTATATTTTCATTTTATATGTCATCTCACTACCAAGGACATTCAATCCATTTAAATATAATTAATGGTATAAATAAATTAAAATTATTAAGAAAATAGGCAACGTGTAATGGTAAAAGATTGACCAATGGAAAAAAGATTTATTTCATCAGCTGGTTATAGTGAATGCCTTGATGATAGGTTTATAGCCTATAATGTTTAGACCCCAATGTTTTTAAATATTTTAAGGAATACAATTTTGTGGTCCAAGATTGTGTTCTCATATAAACCAACCAGACGTGTGTTTGATTGACTAAGTTGGGTGGTTTAATAATTATCCACGCAAGAAACATGAGATTCCATCAAGTCATTCAGATAGTTGAGATGATTGTGTGGTGATAATTTATTCCATTATAATATGAGATAACATTAGTAGGTGGACCCTAATGATATAGATATAAGGTTTGGGTTTTTTGACTAACCTAAAGTGACATAGAAAGGGGACAATATTGAGGTCATCATGCATGTGAGACTTACTTTGTGGGGAAATTATGACTTAGTGATACATTGTCAATGTTGATAGATGTTATGGTCTCTGATCAATAAATGTTAACCCAAGATAGACTATTAAGATAATATGGATTGTCCAGGTTGTATTATAAATTGTTAGATTTCGGGGAACTTAGTGGTTGCCTAAATAACTTGTTGACCCATGATAAGCAGTGTGTAAAAGACATTGTTAGATATATTTATGTGTGTAACCATGCATCCTATATCAATGATGTAATATTGAGGTGTTTATATTGTCATAGAATTGAATGTGTTTGTGTGGGAGGCTTTTCTTACTAATATTAATTCAATATATATATGATTATTTCTAAATGATTCTATTTATGGTTGGGGGATTCCTGGACAGTTTCATTGGATATATAATGGGTTAATAGGTTTTTATATATATTTATTCACATGGTTTTTCTTTACATGGATTTTTGAGCTCATACACTATTATCATGGATATAATTTATTATGTCCCTAATTTCTTGAGGAAATATATTTATGGATTAAATGGATTTATAGGACAAATGATACATTTTGGGCTATTTTGAGTATTTTCCAAAAATTCCCTATGATATGTGTTTTGGGATTCCATAAATTTTAATATCAAATTATGTTAGTTATGATGTCTATATATTTATCTCATTATTGTGATAATACTACTTTGTGATTCCATAGATTTTGAGGTCAAATTATATGGATTTTTATATATATTTTTTTTCTAATTATTCATGAGGATTCCAATATGGAAATGAAATTGATTTTTATTCCAAGTGACATAGGGTTTCCAATATCATTAAATGTTATCAGATACATCTGGTCCGGGCAGAATGAATTATAGATGACCATGAGTTTAATAATATAACATTCAAATAAACATTTTTTATATGTTATTTTATTAATTATTCATTTAAAAATGTTTCAGCAGCATTCCGCTATATGTACTAGTCATGTACGTGGTAGTGTTAGTGGATTCCTATTGTGGAATATACTCATTTCCTACTTGAGATATCATGAAACATGGGTTCCCATGCAGATCACACAATTTCAATGTATTGGTATCGGTAGAGGGGTAATATTATATAGTTCAGCTAGAATTATTGGACATATAGATCATATATATGTGGTGAGTATTGATGATTTATTATAGCCTTATATTTTATTTATCCTTCTATGTGAATGACCTATTTGGGGACCCAAGTGTGTATTACTACATAATTCTAAATTCTTTTATTATTGAAGGTTTTCATTTATTATTCATTCATAGTTGGATTATTTTTATGGATTTTTGTATTTATTTTCTATTATTATGTTCTGTGATATGGGTTATATTTACAACATTATTAATCCATAGACCCTCCATGTTAATCTATATCCTTTGGTTCACATGGAGGTACACATGATGTCAAATAACAATCTATTCCACTTACTATTCTGAGTTAACTGGGGAAGGAATTTAAATATTTTGAATTAATGATATTTCCATTTCTTTAGGTTTTGGGATAAATTCGATATGATATTTTGGAATGATTCTGATCTTGTGATGTAACCAATACTTCTGCAGTGCAAACACCTTTTCTAATTGATGCTCAGGATAACATGGATATTGGATTAATGTTCTTGGTGTTTTATTTTACATCAGTTTTATTTTCCAATAGAGTGACTCACAAGTATTTTCACATCGAAAAAATTGATGATTTATTTTTGTCTTGGATCATGGATAGTAGAAGTGAGAGGCGTATTCATTCATCATATTTGGAACATAAGATTCACCTGAAATTCACATGGTTTCATGGTTGTTATCACTCATTATGAGGGTTTTGTTTTTTAATATTCTATTAAAAATATATATTTTTCATTTCTATATAACATGGAATAATGTACTAGTCTTCTATATCATAGTTTGTTTTTCTTAATTACAGGTCATGTGGATCTATGGTGAAATGTATGATGACTATGACTATATAGTCCCTATATTTATAGGATATATGGTGAACATATTAGGTTGTTTTAGGAAAATTATCTATTTGTTAATAAACCACATGATGGTGAATTTGAGTCACGATATGAACTTGGGATACTATAAGAAGATTTGGGCATGGTGATGTATTTATCATAAATTATTTTTTATGACATTTTTAACCTTTAAGGGGTAGTATATTATATAAATACTAATTGAGGATTTATTCCCTAGAGGGGATATTATTTATCTTATTATGAAGATTTTTTATGTTTAAAAGACAATATAATGAGTGTTTTATAGATGACATTCATGAAAATATTTATATATGAATTGGGGGATGTTTTCCATGAATTGTGACATTAGGGAGACTCATTTTAGGGACAAGTGGGAGGAAATTATTAACCTTAATATGCAACACTAGATATGGTGAGTCAGTTCCAATATATTTATGTAATATGTCAAATGTTTACTTGAGTGAGCCTATGTATAGGGATTTAAAATAGATAGAAGTGTTATTCATGTGTTACAATTGAGTTATTGGGGAGTTTAAACCCAATAATCCTTGAAAATATCTTGGTAATTAATGTGGATAACCATGATTCTGGTTGAATAATGGATTGGTGAGTGGGTATTTTTTGTTCATGGGCTAATGGGTATAATGAGATATGAGAAGGTTTGGAGACCTAATTTTTTGATGACAATTTAAATTGACCTGAGTGAGGGGATGGTATGGGGACAGATTGAATTTGTTATTATGTCTGATCCAAATTGAATTTTGACATGGTGTTGGGATTTGACAGTGGGTGGGAATGGATTTTGATAAGAAGTATGAATGATTAATGTGGAAAGAATTTGATTTTTAGATTATTATTAGTTCTAGTAATTCTATATAATGGCAAGTGAATTATTAAATTCTACATTGTATGACACTCGTATTAATTAAATATTGATCATATGTCATTAATGACATACCCATGATAAGGATACTTCCATTGTAAGAGAGCTAGAGAATTCATAGGAGGCATGGACCTTGTGTTAGAAGTTTCTTGATATAGTGTGATTGGTCATTGGATAGTTGATATGGATTTTCATTATCAGTGAGGGGTGGAATCACATTTATGTGCCTCCAATTTATATATAAGATATTCGACTCAAATTCATTAGTGTATGGAGTCTATAAATTTCAATCGATCCCAGACATAATTTGAAGTGATTTTAGTTTGCATCATATAACAGGTATACCAGGGCTTGGGTTAGGAGATGTGGTGTTACTGTGAATATTGTGAATACATCATGGAAATATCATAACAATGTGGGTTCTTACTTTAGTTTGTCTTTTGAAAGATCTATGGATATCCCTGAGGGTGAATGAATAATTATCGAGTGGTTTGATTTCACATAGGATGACGTAGCTATGTAATTTTGAGGGTGGTCGGTCCAAAGTGGTTCTACCAATGATTTTATGTTTAATGGTATGTGGTTCATGAGTATCATAGTTGTGTGTTGAATACTAGATATGAATGACATGTCCAAGAAATTTATTAGGGATTTTCTAGGGGTATATAATATATATGGGCCTTCTTCATCATAGATTGAGGATCATATAATTGGGATAAGAATCCAATAGGGGAGGAGTAGTGGTTTTTCACTGATGATTCCGCATAAGGCTAAGTGTATAGAATTGGTGAAAACAATAAATGGGTTTTTGGAAAATTGAAAATTAATTTTGATTGGTGATTCCAGTGATGTGTCGTTCCTTGTCTCAAGAATTATAATTTTTGGGATTTATACTAAATTAAGGATATCTATTATTCTTGTGATGAATTAATCAATGAAATATTGGTTTCATGGGATATATGTTTTTTTGTGTATCATAGTAATGTTTTAATGAATGTTATGACTAATGGGTTTATTTTGGAAAAGGGTTTACCTATTTTATTTTTGTGTTTGAATGAAAATATGTTTATAATTCCAAAGTAGAATTTGGAAATTTTTCATAATATGACCACTTGAGTGGGCCGAATTTTTTGTATAATTTTTGGAGAGACTTATTTGGGATTAGAATTGTTGTGATGGGGAATTTTTAAAAACCCTCATCCAAATTTTTTAATGAAATAAATATATATTTAATTTTGAAATTGGTGACTGTTTCCCATTTATAATTTGAAATTATATTGAATTATTGACAGTTGTAACCTTGTATATTGTTTTGTTTTAGAAAAGTATTGAGAACCAGTATGTCTTACTAGTGTTCACAAGAATGTTGAAGGAAGATGCGGTGGTTGCGTCTCTATTTCAATGTGAAGATATGCCACCAGCTTGCTAATGAGGTACCACCTACTAACTAGTTGGTGGTATGGAATCGTAATACTCTTCATGGACTCACCATGTAACACCTTGGTTTATGATTTCACCCTTTTATTTTAGTTTATTTTTGGATTTTAGTTTTACTCATGAATTTTTAGGGTGGTAGGTTTGAATTTTGAGGTATTTCCTTTGGTTATTTTCTATATGGTTCATATGCTTGATTTTTTTCCTTGAATATTCATGAAAAATAATAATTTTTTGGTTGGAATATTGATGTTCATGGATGGGGCACAATTTATCAAACCACGTGCTATTCTCTAGGTAATTGTGTGGTAGGTTGATATTTGCGAACAGAAGCTACCACATGTCTTTTACACAGTAAGTTTGACAATGCCATCTAACCATGTGGTAGATGATTTTTAAATAGATAGGAGCACATGATCTCTGCACAGTTTGACAAACCATGTAGGATAACCATGTGTGATATCCATACCATTAAATTTATGAAATTTCCATTGTTTTTTCTCAGGATTTATCCCCAAATCCCCCCTTTGGTCAACCCATTTAGCCTCTCCAGTGTAACAACCCAAGGTTTTGAAAATAAACATTGAATACATGAAACACAGAGTATCTAAAAAAACAACTTTGCGGTAACCTAGCAAGTAAACTTAATTCCTTCAACATTTGTGATTTGAAATTTGAAAAACAGATATACACAATTGTGTTGTGTAAGATATTTAGATTCTGATAACACAAAATTAATTTTTTGCGAATAGTAACATACCCTTATGAATAGTAATAGGAATAGTAATATGACCCTTATGAAAAGTAAATAATAATAATATTTTATTATCATATGTAATAAGAAAATGAGTTCTTGATTAAATTTTCAATGTGATATGAAATGAAATACAGTTTTAGAATTGTTATTTTCCAAATAAACTATGATTTTATTTAAAAATTAATTTATTTAAATTGAAAATATTATTTTCAAAAAATTTTGTTTATTTTTGAATTCGTCTTGTCTAAAAATAATTATGGTGAATTTTTGATGTTTTTCTGAAATACTTGAAATTTTTATGAATAGTAAAATATGATAATTTATGATAGATACTAAATACATGATTTGTTGGGTCATAGGTTATGTAAGGATGATTTAAGACCATGTGGTTCGAACTCACATGCACATATTACTATTCATGGTCATAGGAATCAATATTATTGGTTGTCTTTGAAAAAAAAATGATTAAGATATTTAAAAATCAATCCTCTCCTCCACTATAAAAAACGCCCATCAATCCAGCTTCTATTCACTTCACTAAGCCATTAAGAACCTAAATATTCTTCCCAAATACCCTTCCCTATTCAATCTCCTCTTTCAAGAGCTCTTGGACTTTCCAAAATACCAAAAACCCTTCCCTAAAAGAGATTCTCAAGGAGGTGGATTCAAGAAGAAAATTCACATTTTATTTCATTCACTTTCATTTCAAGTTCGTTAATATTGTTATACTCTACTCACATCCTCTATCCAAATGACCCTGATAACTAAACTATAAAATATATAATATAATTATATCTTCTTAATGTTGGAACCTTCATCAATATCCTTACTCTCTCTCTCTTTCATTTTATAAACTAAATCAACGTCCGTGAGGTGCAAATTTATAGTCTTCATGGACAACAATGTTTTTGTTTGTCAATTTATCCTTATTTATTGGTCCTAAAACCATTATTATTTTTTAACAAGAATATAATATATGTATTATTATCTATTTAATATTCAGGAACCAGTATGTGTACATTATATTAAATCATATGATGAAGTTAGTTCCTAAAAATCCAAATACGGCAAAAATAGTCTATGTGATTGTCAATAATATTTCAACTAATGACTCATCCTCATACAATGAAACCCAATTATGTAAATGAATATTAACAACTATAAATACTCATGAATAATTTATAAATTCAATTCGTGTGTTTTATATCCATTACACATGTACTCCACTACATAAAAACAAGTGAACCGATTATGAAAATCAATAAAACGAACCCTTCGGAACGATAGAATTGAATATTATAACATTTCAATAAGGACATAAATAAACTAAAAAATCATGATAAAAATACATTTCAATTTGGTTCATTATTATTTTATTAATTATTTTAATTTCATATTCCATGTCCATAAGGTCAAGAGATGAACATTCAGACTCAAGGAAGGGTTTTCCACCAGAACCTCTATTTTCATTCCTGTCAGTTTTATTGCCTAATTACATCAATTATATTTCTGTGTATTATTATGTACTCCAAAAAAATTCTTTTTTAGTTCTCTATATATGTTTACCAACCATAATAATTCATTATTTAATGGTTTATTACACATTTTTAAATAGATCTTTTAAAATTATTTTTGAAATACAACCATGATTCAAGGGAATATATCATATTCTTACTTATTTTCAAGGGAACTCTGTAATCTATTTATAGAAACCATTATATTTTTAAAGTTGAAAATTTTATTATTAAAATACTATCATGAATCATTTCTGGTTTTATACAAAGTATTTTCCAAAACAATGCTTCTTTTCAAAATAAAGTGTATTTATCTCAAGAATTATTCAATGATTTCATAAGAGTATCTTCATATATTTCAACACTCTTGATGATTCATATATATTATTGGGATTAATCTTTTATGATATCATCAAAAATATTTAGTTTAATTTTTTATAATTATGTTTAATTTAGATGGGCTATGCTAAAACAGTTGACCAATTTACTCCAAATGGTTTGTGTTTAAGATTAATGTATGGGGAAAGTTATTTACATTTCATATGTTAGTTTCAATATGAATGTATATGTTTTTTATGTTTATCCCCACTCATATGAGGAATGAATTGTACTTATTATGTAATTTTTGGGGCCCTCTAAATACTGTATATGCATCGGTAGGTCTCATGAGAAATATAGACGTGTACTTGGCTGTGGCCTTTCCGATTTTGAGATATGGTTTTGGTCGAGGCCTTAATAATTTTTATACATCTTAGACAAGGCCTTAATGTTATGTTTTAGAATGTCTAACATATAAACATCCCTCATTATATAGCTAGTAATTGAAATTTAATATGGTTATTTTACTAGTATAAAACTCGTGGATATGTTTTATTATGGAAATATTTACTCAACTCATATTTTGGACATAATGTGTTCAATTTTATTATTGGTAAATACATGTGTTTTCAATTTTTCACCCTCACTAATGTTTATGTTTATATTAACTTTTTCTGTATTTCTTACTCTTATTGAGAATTTTATCTCACCCCTTTATTATGATTAACCTTCTCATAACATGAAGAAGTTCATTATGAATGACCTATAGGGATAAACTTATAGTTGTGGATGTTTCCAATATATATTATATGTTGTATTTCCATTTCAATTTTTATTGTTGAAAATATATATGTATCCAGTTTAGAATTATACTAAACTAACTGGTACTTAGGGATTCATATTCTTTGATTATATCACAATGTAATAAAACAAGGTACGGGCTCCTGGAAACTGGGGACAATTCGTTACAATTGATATCAATGGAAATTTAGTATAAATCATGGAAACTAGATTTAGAAAACATGTATTTGGGAAAAAACCCCTAAGATATTCTTTGAGGATAAAAATAATATAATATCATGGTATTTTGGTAAAGAATATTTTATTTTAATCTTTCAAACAAATACACCCCTATCAGTATACTACATGTGGACGTGGTTCTGGCACAGATTTACCTAAGAGTGAAAAATTCGACAAGGAGTTTCAGGCTAGACCTGGGGTATCATGGTACATGAAAATTGGCCTTACTACACATGTGGTTTGATACTCCCATGGGATATGCTTAAGATAATTCAAATTTTCTTTACAAGACATTGTGAATGATTTAAAATGTATGGTTTTCTTTAAAGAAACTGTGTTTGTGAATATAGGATTGACATGCATAATATTTTTATTTATGATAAATATTTTTATATGTTATTATTATACATTATGATTCATAAACTAATCTAGTGTATTCCATTATATTGAAATGGTGCCTATTGGATGAAATGGAAACAGAATGAACACGCGTATCCCATGTTGGGATTGCACTCTAATTCAAGATAATGATGTGGGCTCTGGTGCTGCGAAATTGGCATATGATATACATAACATTATCTCAACTTAGAATAAATTACATGGCACAAAATTTGAATACATTACATGTCACAAAATTTTCATATTGTATAAAAAACACTGACTCAACAAACATTACACACAACCATGACTTGGCATACGATACACGCAACACTAACATGGTGTACGTTACAAGAAACAATGATGTTTCTACAAAACCTCATTTTACTGATGTAAATATTTAAATGAGATAAGTATAATTATTCCATTTGAAAAAATAATAATAATAATAATAAATAATTTATAGATATTTTTTATAATTTTTTAAATAAATTTAACATATTGATAATGAAGAATATAATTTTTGTTAATTTATTTTATTTTATAAAAATATTATCATCTCTAATGAACTGATTTTCATACCCAACTATAAAGAACGATAATATTATTTTTTGAAAAATAATGAAATTTAATTTGAAAAAATAAACTTAATTTTTTTTAATTTTTAATGTTGAATTTATCTTATAGTGAATTTTTGGTATTTCTCTGAGAAATATTATTTTCAGATAAATAGTGAAAAATACTACAATTTAGTTGATAACATCCTTTTAATTTAAATAATTATTGATGTTAAATTATAAATTTAATTTCTTTTAAGTTCACATTATATATCTATTAATATAATTTAGTTCTCAATAATTTATTTCACATTGAAATTGAATATAAAAACATAACAAGATTTTGAGCATTTTCCTACTTTAAAACCACGTTATTTTGTCTCATCTGTGGGATTATCAGTAATCATATTTTTTTTCTATTATGAATTTAATATCAAAAAAATGATATAAGAAATTTCAATCAGAATTATATTTATATCCTAGGTAGATCGTATTTTTTTGACCAAAATGATTAGTGAAGGTGATTATAATTTATCGAAGTGATTAAGGTCAAATTTACCGTCATTAGAGACTAAACCATAATGTTATGGGCCCAAATAAAATTGAAACTTTTCATATACCCATAGGATGTCCATATATATTCAATAAATATTCTTTTATTTATTTATTTTTTTAGGAATGCATTTTTAGGTAATAACTTGTGTACACCTAGGATGTTTTAAAAAATTCCAAGTAAGTCATTTTCCTTCCAAATAAAAAAACCATGTATCCCTCTAGTTCACACCTATCGAACCTATAAGATTCAAAAAATATTGGCCCAATAAAATTATAAACATCAATACTTTCCTCCATGAATCCCCCTCTTGGGAAAAATTTAATTCGATGAAGCCTTTTGTCACAAACGAAAAGAAGTTTCCAGATTAAGTGGTAAGCTCTTCTCTCAAGTTCCTTTCATTTATTTTCCGTCACCAAACCCTCCACTCCTATTATTACATGAATTTATTAATTTTTTTATTAAATATAATAATATGTTTTTATGCTATGGTTTTTTGTACACTTACAAAAACCACTATCTAATTGGTAACAAACATATTTTTTATGTGTACGGTGAACTATCGCGTCACTAAATGATGATTATTCATTTTTCCTTTACCGCATATCATGGTGGAAATTTGTAAAGACCCGTAAAATTCAAGGAAATGTTTTTCTTAATTTTCTTTGGGATTTTACAAGAATGCAGTTTCTGACGACACTTGATTCTGAGGCCCGGTGTGCCTGGAATTTCTATCCGAAGTTTAGCTCGGGTACGTTCAGTGAACGAATGAGCAGGAATTCCTATCTTTTTAACCAGTGCTCGGAATCGAATTCTGAGGGCACTGATGGAACCACAACGCCGGTAATTGCTTAGGAATGCCTTTTCTGGAGTTGCATTTACTAGTTATGAATTGTTTAAATTTGTGGATTATGTGTTAGTGAAATAAAATTTTTGTTAAGAATTTTATTTCTCTTCTCCATGAGTTAGAACCTAAGTGTAGGAGTTAGGGTGGGACCCACTGTTTGTTAGTTTCTCTTGTGTGGATTAAAGGTGAGGTGGGGACCACACGAGCCCCCACCTTTTCAATTTCCTTAACTCCCTAACTCCACTCAACCCCCCACTTATGTTGTGTAACTCTTTTGACTTTTTCTCTCCTCTCATTAAGTATGCCAACATAACAATTCAATTAATTAATTTAAGTTTTGAATTATTGAATTGTGGCATGAGTTAATAAAATAAGGCTGGGCATTATTTTATTTTGGTTGGTTGTTGTGTATGGAAAATTGAGGAGAGAGCTCTTAGGTGTTTCATCTTCATCACGAAGAACACAAAGACTTCGACGAAGAACATCAAGACTTCGACGAAGAACGCTGTCACCGTAAGAAGAGATCGACGTGCCGTCTCTTCTCCTTTTCGCAGCTTGTGTGTTTCCGAAGATCGACGATGCACCCTCATTCTATCTTCTTCCCCTGTCAACGAATAGAAGACGCCACTTCCTCCTCGGGCGTTCTCCGTCAACTTACGGAGCTTCACCTCGCGACGTCGTTTTCCGCGGTGAACCCCCGTTCTAACTACACTCAAGTAGGGGTTTATTTAATTATTTTTCTGTTCATGAATTCTAATTTGTCGTCCTTCGTGAATTTATGACCAATTGCTATCGATTAACGAGAGGGGGCCATAACACACAAACACGGCCGACCCTCCTCCAATTTTAATGTTGTTTCTTATATGGTTGGGACGGAATGGCATGGTGCTGTCGCACCACGCGGGATCTCAAGGCAAGTAATGCGCAGCACCGTCGCGCCGCACAATGAAGTTGAACAAGGACGCGACGACGTCGCGCCGCGTCGAAGAAAACCGAAGACACCGCGGCCGGAGCGGGGCCACGGCGGAGGGGCGCGTTACCATCGCACCGCACCGGACGAACCAGGCCGCGATGGAGCAGGGTGACCGGCGGCCGGTTCCGGGCCGCCAGTGTCGGTGAAGGAGGAAGGACCGGCCGTCGTCGATCCTTGTTGGCAGAACCGGCCGGCCGGTGCCGGCCGACCAGACAAAGGGAAAACCAGGGGAATTAATTCCACCGGCTAGCCAACAAAACGTCCCCCATTAAAGGGGGGGATGCAGTTACAACCAGGGGCAGGAGCCCCCCACGCCAAACGGCTCGGCTGTTTGGCCGAGCGCATGGCCAGCGCGTTGGGCGCGCTCTGCCCAGGCCGGGCCGGCTGCCTGGCCGGGCTGTGCCCAGGACTGGCCGGGTCGCGCCAGCGGGGCCGGGCCGCGCCGGCCGGGCTGGGCCGCGCCCAAGCGGGCTGGACCCGGACCCGGTTCGGGTCGACCCGAGGGGGGTATCGGGCCGGGTCGGACCGGGCCCGGACCCCTTAATATAGAACCTTTTCTGGTCGGACGCCCAAAACTTGTGCTACGGGCCTTCGATCGACGCACCTTCATTTGTGATGTGATCCTTGGATAGAGGCGGTAGTTTCGGTATATCGCACTCAAGGTTTCGGATTACCTTGGATTTGGCCGAGTTGGTTCGTACCCGAAACCAACCGGGCCCTCGGAGCGGAAACGCTCATAACTTAAGCTCCAGACGTCTGATTGACGTGCCGTCAACTTTGTTGGATTCCACTAAGTAAAACGAATCTTTTGGCTTACTCCGCCCAAGGTTTGGATGCATGTGGAGTATGGTCGGGTTTGTTTTTCCTTAAAAACCAACCGGGCCCCTGGGACGAAAAAGCCAATAACTCTCAGACCGGGCGTCCGATCGACGCGCCGTCTGCAAAGTTGAGTTCCTGTTGACGATACAGAACTTTGGGATACATCTACTCTGGAATATGTGTCAGTTGATGTATCAACCTCTTGGCTCGTGGTGCGGACCCTCCCGAGCGAGCTTGCTGTGTGCGGGAACCCTAGAGCTGGCTGCGTTTGATAATGTGACGACGACGACTGTACAGAAATCTATATTGGATTCGACAGTGACGACTACAACACTCAGCAATCCTTTGTGGATCAGTGCTACTAATCTTGTGTGGGTCCGATTATGTGTGGGTCAGTGCTCAGCGGTTCTGTGTGAGCCAGCGCCTACTGATCCTGTGTGGGTCCGATCCTGTGTGGGTCATTGCGGGGGTTAGTTACCTATCGATCCTGTGTGGGTCAGACCCTTCCTGGGTCATTGCGGGGGTTAGTTACCTATCGATCCTATGTGGGTCAGACCCTTCCTGGGTCATTGTGGGGGTTAGTACTTATCGATCATCTGTGGGTCTGATGACTTAGATGAATTAGTGGATATATCTGATCATCTCTATCGTCATACGAAGAAGTATACCTGTGTGAGCTGAATCCTGTTTTGCTTTTCTCTGCGGATTGTGTTGCGCAATCCTGTGTGGATTACGTTTTTCTTTCCTGTGTGGAATATGTTTGCTTTCATGGGTGGACTGGGTTGTACTTGGCTCGATGGTTGGAGTGTTTTGGAATTGATGACTTATGTATATGTATGGGAATATACCTAAGAAGTGTCGGTTGTTACTTCGTGATTGTATCTTTCCTTTGTGGTTTAACCTTTGTTGATTTTGGGAGACCTTCGGGGGTCTCGGGGTCTCTATTGAGTAGCTTATACTCACCCCTGCACGGGCTATGCCCGCACTATGTCGTGTTGGTTGCAGACGACGGACAGCGCTGATCGTGGTTGAGGCTTGCAGAGCAGGTCGGTACCCGGAGGTGGACCACTGGGCTGGACGTACTCGGAGTAGACGGCGGGACCCGAAGAGCTTTGGAGGCTATCTGTACTCACCCTTCAGGAGTGACTTTTAGTGGACGGCTCGAGGATGCAGTTGTACTTTACAGTTGTTGTTTTCCCTTTCGAGTTGTACATTACATTCAGTTTGGGTTTGTATTCCGGCCCACTTACATTTCCGCACTTACTGTTGTACTCAGTTTTTACTTAGTGTTTACTTCTTCTTGCTTGCTCTGAGGTATTTGTTTACTTTACAAAGGCAATTCCTTCCCTTTTACCGGGATTTGCGCCTTGGTGCTAGTCGCCAGCCCCTGGCCTATGGAAGGCGGGCTTGGGGTAGTCACAGCACGGGCCCCGAGGACGGGTCGTGACAAATTGGTATCAGAGGAGTTCGGTTCTACCGCAGAACTTGGGACTCTGATCTTTTCTATGTGAAGAAATAATGTTTAGCATATTGGGTGTGGTAATCAGTCCAGGGAGTCTAGTGTTTGTGCGGCAGCCGACGTATCCGTACACCAGGACCCTGACTTCTGATTTCAGATTTAATACACGAAAAATTGATTGCGTGTGTGTTTTAAATTTTCATAGTGATTAATTTGTGTCAGCTCACCAGGTATACTATTTGATCATGGCACACCTGTTTCTTTTCAGGATGGCCCCACGACGGCAGCCAGCTAGGGTTCCAAGAGTTGTGTGTGACGACAGCCACCGAGCGACGAGGCCTCGGTTCATGACCCTTTGTCAGCATAGGCACCGGCGGTAGCTCTACCCACCGAGCCACCAATGCTTCCAGCCCCAGTCGCTGATGATGCACGTCGCCTTAGAGCACTGCATGAGTTCCAGTGCCAGCGACCACCCAGGTTCTTTGGGGAGACGGTCCCCCAGGTAGCCGAGGACTGGCAGGAGGCAGTGGTACGAGTTTTTCGGTTAGTGAGGACACCAGCGGACCTCATGGTGATCCTCGCAGCGAGCCTACTGCACCCAGTAGCGGGCCGATGGTGGATCTTGATGCTCCAGGTGCACGTTGAGGTATCTCTTATCTGGACGGACTTTGAGAACCTCTTCCGCTCGGAGTTCGTCCCAGCCACCCTCCGTGCGGTGCGTATCCTGGAGCTTTTTCAGCTGCGGCAGGGCAGCTTGACAGTCGCCCAGTACTCGGCGAGATTTACTGATCTCTCGCGCTACTCTACAGACATGGTACGAGACCCATTCTTCCAGGTCCGGACCTTTGAGCAGGGATTGAGACACGAGATCATGACATCACTGATCTCCCCCAGCATTCTGACTCAGACCGGAGTACTGGAGCGAACCCTTTTGATCGAGAGATTTCTTGCTGAGTCTACACCAGCGCTAAGACCCACCGTAGGGCGGCACATAGCAGAGTCTTCTGCAGAAGGCAGTCGACGGATGAGTCATGGGTCTAGGCAGACCATAACCTCAGGCACACGACCTCAGGACACTGGCTCAGCAGTTCGGGGCACACAGCACAGAGCCAGTATTTCGAGAGGCAGGTAGTGATACTCATACAGCGGATAGGGCCACATGGCTCATGACTTCCCGACCCGCCATGCAGAGGACCAGAAGACGGTTGAGGAACCACCTAGGCAGAGCCAGAGGTTCGACCGTGGCAGTCTGCAGGGAGCAGGCGGACGAAGTAGAGGAGCTGGCCGAGCAGCAGGTGGTGGACGACGTTTTGAGGCTCTACCACCACCACCACCAGGAGGTCCACCTCGACCTCAGGGAAGAGCACATCTTTAGGAAACTGAATTTTACAATCATGGAGCTCTGGAAGTGGGTGGACTAGTGTGGGACTAGCTCCAGGCATAGAGGCCTTTTCCCATAATGCCTTTAGCTTCGTAGTTTGTGTTTCCTTGTGTCCTTTTACATTTAGTTGATGTAATAAAAGACACTTACATTGGTGAATTTTTCATTCTTCTCTTTTGTTTGTTATTACTAAGAGGTGCCGGTTAAAAACTATTGACTTGACCCTCACTTTCGAGATTCTTACTGGAGGAGACCCAGTGACCACACACTGATGCCGACAGTGTGACTCAACCCTTGGAGGTGAGAGTAACGGTTGGATCTCTTGGTTGCAGCGTCGAGGCCTTAGACGTAATCCATGCCATGAATTAACTAATCATGAAGGGATTGACTATATTAGTAAAGTAACGTGGTTAATCTAGGGGATGAGACCGGATTTTTCCTTTTCGGAAAAGGAGAAATCTTTGCAGGTTTGCAGAATGTTAAGGAGGAAGGGGCAACCCTTCGTGTGGTCAGACAAATGTCAGCAGAGCTTCCAGGAGATGAGTCTGAGTTTGACCAGTGCCCCTAGAGGCATGGATAGAGATGGAGTATGTTTCCTATAGTCACTCACAGTCTCTCCTCCACTACTACAGCGGGTTAGATAGGCATAGCGTAGGGACGCTGACTGTGAGACGTGGTGTGCACATATATCCTCAGGGAAAGCACCTGATGGTTTGTCCTTTTGAGCAGAGCACGACGTCCTTTTCAGAGGACGTACCTTGGTACCAGTTTCTTTATGGGAGGAAGTGCCGAGAGAGTTTCACACATCTCCTTTGGCGGTACATCCTGGAGTGGTGAAGATGTACCGGTATCTTAGATGACAGAACTGGTGGCCGGGCATGAAGAAGGTTGTGGCAGAGTTCGTTTCTCGATGCCTCACCTGCCAGCAGGTGAAGGCAGAGCACAGGTACCAGCAGGCTTGGTACAGCCCTTGGAGGTCCCGGAGTGGAAGTGGGACGGGATATATATGGACTTCGTGACTGGACTTCCACACACTTCCAGAGGTCACAAATCCATTTGGGTGATTGTCGACCGACTCACCAAGTCGGCACACTTCTTACCAATCAGAGAGAAGGGCTCAGTGGAGAGCTTGGGACGTCTTTACATTCAAGAGATTGTGCGACTTCATGGTGTGCCATCATCTATCGTCTCCGATCGAGATGCTCGCTTTACTTCCCGGATTTGGAAGGGGTTGCAGGAGGCATTCAGGACGCAGATACGTCTGAGCATCGCCTTTCACCCTCAGACGGATTGTCAGACAGAGAGGACCATTCAGACTCTCGAGGACATGCTCCGCGCATGTGACTTCAACATTGGTCACAGCTGGGAGGACCACCTACCCTTGGTGGAGTTCGCGTACAACAACAGCTACCACTCCACCATTGGGATGGCACCATACGAGGTGTTGTACGACCGACCTTGCAGATCTCCTTTGTGCTGGACAGACCCTTGGGAGTCAGCACTTGTGGGACTGGAGATGGTTCAGGCCATGACAGAGAAGGTCCAGGTCATCCAGGAGCGGATGAGGACAGCTCAGAGCCGGCAGAAGTCTTATGCTGATAGGAGGTAGAGGCCACTAGAGTTCGAGGATGGCGACAATGTCTTTTTGCGTGTCTCACCTCGACGTGGATTACAGAGATTTGACCGAGGCAGAAAGTTGTCTCCATGCTTCATTGGACCGTTCCAGGTCCTCAGCAAGATTGGCGAGGTGGCTTATCGCCTGGCTCTACCACCTCAGTTTCACCGGGTGCATGACGTCTTCCACATATCTCAGCTAAGGAGATACGTGCATGACCCGGCGCATATCATTGACCATGGGGAGCTTTTTTTTGATGATGGGGCGGCTTTTGCGGAGGTTCCAGTGGAGATCGTGGATCGACAAGAGAGGATCCTATGTGGATGGTTGATTCCTCTCGTGCGTGTCAGATGGAAGCACGAGAACCTCCAGGAGAGTACTTGGGAGCGGGAGGCCCAGATGCGTGCTCAGTACCCACATTTGTTTCACTAGTTTATGATGTATCTTTACGAGGACGTAAATCCCTGAGATGGGAGTAATGTAAAGACCCGTAAAATTCAACGAAATTTTTTTCTTAACTTTCTTTAGGATTTTACAAGAACGCAGTTTCTGACGGCACTTGATTCTGAGGCCCGGTGTGCCTGTAATTTCTATGCGAAGTTTAGATCGGGTACATTCAGTGAATGAACGAGCGAGAATTCCTATCTTTTGAACCGGTACTCGGAATCGAATTCTGAGGGCTCCGATGGAACCGCAGCACCGGTAATTGTTTAGTAATGCCTTTTCTGGGGTTGCATTTTCTAGTTATGAATTGTTTAAATTTGTGGATTAAGTGTTAGTGAAATAAAATTTTCGTTAAGAATTTTATTTCTCTTCTCCATGAGTTAGAACCTAAGTGTAGTAGTTAGGGTAGGACCCACTGTTTGTTAGTTTCTCTTGTGTGGATTAAAGGTGAGGTGGGGCCCACACGACCCCCACCTTTTCAATTTCCTTAACTCCCTAACTCCACCTAACCCCCCACTTATGTTGTGTAACTCTTTTGACTTTTCCTCTCCTCTCATTAAGTATGCCAATATAACAATTCAATTAATTAATTTATGTTTTGAATTTTTGAATTGTGGCATGAGTTAATAAAATAAGGGTGAGACTTATTTTATTTTGGTTGGATGTTGTGTATGGACAATTGAGGAGAGAGCTCTTAGGTGTTTCATCTTCATCACGAATAACAACAAGACTTCGACGAAGAACACCAAGACTTCGACGAAGAACGTCGTCACCGTAAGAAGAGATCAACGTGTCGTCTCTTCACCTCTTCGCAGCTGGTGTGTTTCCAAAGATCGACGATGAACCCTATTTCGATCTTCTTCCCCTGTCAACAAAAAGGAGACACCACTTCCTTCTCATGCGTTCTCCGTCAACTTATGGAGCTTCACCTCGCGACGTCGTTTTTCGCGGAGAACCCCCGTTCTAACTACGCTCATGTTGGGGTTTATCTAATTATTTATTCGTTTGTGAATTCTACTTAGTCGCCCTTTGTGAGTTTACGACCAGTTGCTATCGATTAACGAGAGGGGGCCGGATCGCACAAACACGGCCGACCCTACTCCAATTTGAATGTTGTTTCTAATATGGTTTGGATGGAATGGCGTGGTGCCTTTGTACCACGCGGGATCGTATGGCAAGTAATGTGGGGCGCCGTCGCACCACGCCATGATGTTGAACTAGGACGTGACGCAGTCGCGCCGCGTCGAAGAAAATCGAAGACACCGCGGCCGGAGCGGGGCCGCAGCAGAGGTGCGTGGTGCCGTCGCACAATGCCGGATGAACCAGGCCGCGGCCGATTCCGGTCCGCGACGGAGCAGGGTGACCGGCGGCCGGTTCCGGGCCGCTGGTGTCGGCAAAGGAGGAAGGATCGGCCGTCTCCAGTCCTTGTTGGAAAAACCGGCCGGCCAGTGCGGGCCGGCTGGACAAAGGGAAAACCGGGGGAATTAATTCCCCCGGCCGGCCAGCAAAACGGCCCCCATTAAAGGGGGACCGTGATTAAAACCAGGGGGGCAGGCGCCCCCCACCGTTTGGCCGAGTGCCTGGCCAGTGTGCTGGGCGCGCTATGCCTAGGCTGGGCCGGGCCGCGCCGGCCAGCCCGGGCCACGCCCCGGTGGGCCGGACCCGGTTCGGGTCGACCCGGGGGGGGGGGGGGGGTATCGGGTCGGGTCGGACCGGGCCCAAACCCCTTAATACCGAACATTTTCTGGTCGGACGCCCATAACTTATGCTACGAGCCTCCGATCGACGCACCGTTAGTTGTGATGTGATACTTGGATCAAGATTGTCGTTTCGTTATATTGCACTCAAGGATTAGGATTACCTTGGGTTCGGCCGAGTTGGTTCGTACATGAAACCAACCGGGCCCTCAGAGCGGAAACACTCATAACTTATGCTCGAGACATCCGATTTACATGCCGTCGACTTTGTTGGATTCCTCTAAGTGAAATGGATATTTTGGCTTACTACACCTGAGGTTTGGATGTAGGTGGAGTATGGTCGGGATGGTTTTGCCTTAAAAACCAACCGGGCCCCTGGGACGAAAAAGCCAATAACTCTCAGACCGGGCGTCTGATCGACGCGCCGTCTACGACGTTGAGTTCCTGTTGACGATATGGAACTTTTGGATACATCAACTCTGGACTATGTGTCAGTTGATGTATCAGCCTCTCGGCTCGTGGAGTGGACCCTCCCGAGTGAGCTTGCTCTGTGCGGGAACCCTAGAGCTGGCTGCGTTTGCTACTGTGACGACGACGACTGTATAGAAATCCTCAGTGGATTCGACGACAACGACTACAGCACTCAGAGATCCTATGTGGATCAGTGCTACCGATCCTGTGTGGGTCTGATCTTGTGTGGTTCAGTGCCCAGTGGTTCTGTGTGAGCCAACGCCTACATTTCCTGTGTGGGTCTGATCCTGTGTGGGTCATTGTGGTGGTTAGTTACCTATCGATCCTATGTGGGTCAGACCCTTCTTGGGTCATTGTGGGGGTTAGTTACCTATCAATCATGTGTAGGTCAGACCCTTTCTGGGTCATTGCGGGGGTTAGTACCTATCGATCCTTTGTGGGTCTGACGACTTAGATGAATCAGTTGATATATATGATCATCTCTATCGTCATACGAAGAAGTATACCTGTGTGAGCTGAATCCTGTTTTTATTTCCTATGTGGATTGTGTTGTGCTACCCTGTTTGGATTATGTTTTTCTTTCATGTGTGGAATACGTTTGATTTCCTGTGTGGACTGGGTTGTACTTGGGCTCGGAGGTTGGAGCGTTTTGTAATTGATGACTTAGGTATATGTATGGGAATATACCAAAGCAGTGTCGATTGTTACTTTGTGTGTCAGATACATAGATTATTTTAAATGTAATTTTATTTTAATTTCCATTAATTCTTTGTTTTGGGGGTTTCCAAAGGTTTTATGGAGAATATGTGAGTTTACATGAATTGGGCCAAACCGTGAACCCAATTCCAGATTTAAAAATAAATTTTATTTCTTTTATAAATTTTTCATTTTTTAATATTTTTTACTCATTCCAACTCCTAAATGTCCTCCCCTGATATATCAACACCACAATTAAAATTTGGAGCCTTTGGAAATCCATAACGAAGGTTTATGTTGGTTTTTATTTAAGGGATTGGGCCTGCCCGAAAGCCCAATTCCAGTTTTAAAAATAATATTTGATTAATTAATAACATATTCATTTTTAAGTGTTTTTCGGTGATTCAATGCCTCATATGCGCCCCTTGAACCCAGACGCGCGCCCAAGCTCTCTCTCCCCTCTTTGGAGCTCTTCTTCATCGCGATTTAGTACTGAACGTATTAGGGTTTCAAAAATCGGGAAGATTTGGAGAGGTAAATTGATCATTTCATAACTCCTTCATTTTTCATCATTTTACCTCCATTTCAGTCCCCAAATGACCTAATATGAATCCTTAGAACCTCCATACCAGTTTTGGGTACTTGGTGATTCATTATTTGGTGGATTGGGGCCGATTCTTTCAAGATATTTCAAGTAAGGGAATTCCTTCTTGGTTCCTTCCATCCTCTTTTAGTTTTATTTCCTTTTTCTTGAAGTTCCTCATGTCCAGAAGTTGGGGTTCGTTCCTAATGTCTGATTTGGTGTCTTTTGGGTAAATTATTGTGGTTTAGGTCTGGATTTGTATTCCTTTTGGTGCAACGGTGGTGCGCTTAAGGTTTCGCACCAAGTTTTGAGGGTTTCGACTCAAAAGGGTAGGTGATTCCATGTGTAGCCATTTTATGATGAGTTAGCTTGCATGAATTTTTAATTTAGCATGTTTATAATCTGTTTTATGTGCTGTGAAAACAGTTTTGATGGATTTGGTTAAACATTTAATTTTTAGTTGCATTATAGCTTGAAATTGGGCACTTTTCATGTGTGACTCTTGGGGTAATGTTTGGGTTTAGTTTATAACATATGAAAGTGATTTATTAGTCTTTAAAGGGGATTCCAATTCTGGTTTCTTAATTCCTTATTGTCATGTTGGCCTTGAAAGTAGGTTTTTTTTAATGAGTTTAAGGTGTAAAGCCTGTTGTACTTCTTGAAGGTGATTTATGAAAACGTGTGTTTTTCATGTGTATCTTTGTGGTATTATTTGATGTATTTTTATAACATTTGGGGGTGGTTTAATAATTGTTTTAGGGCTGAAAAATTCTGTTTTGGATTGGTATTGGTATGAGTTTTCTTTTAAATGAGGGTTTTGAAATGGGTTTAGTGTGCAAACAATGGTTCTACCTCTTGGGTTTGTTTTATAAAAATTGCAAATGTTTTATTTGGTTAAACAAAGTTGGGAAAGGGTGTATATGTACTTTTTGGGTGGGTTTGTTCACCTAATGTGGGTTTTTTAATGGTAAAGTGGTGATTTGAGATGTTAAACATTTTTAGAATTTTTTATAAATTGTCGAAATGTTTTACTAAATTGTGTTTTGTGTGCGAAACACGAGTGTGTGATATTTCATGTGAGTTTATTTTTAAAATGAATTGTGAAGGTGAGAAGGGTATTGTGTGACATGTGTGTGGGCTGTTATGAGAGTTGAATATCTTGTAATGGTTTTATAAAATTGTTTAATGGATTTGTGGAAGTGTTAAAGAAATGTGAAAAGTGTTGTAGGCAATTTGGAGTGAGTTTGATTTCAAAATGCATTTGAATGAAAAGTGTAATTTTTGACTTCCATGATGTACATGGGGCTGTTTGGTTAATTTGTGATGTGGAAGTGATATTTGCATGTGAGAACTATACTTCTTGGATTACTGAACTTGTTTGAGCACAAAGGGAAAACTCGGGTATCTAGGTGGGTGGACGTGTACTAGTATGCTAGTGAATCCGTGGGGTTTGGCCTCAGTTTCACTTAGCAAGATTGACGCTTACAACTCTAACTAAACTATGATGATGATGATTGGGGACCACTAGGTTATGGGTATGTTCCCTACTAGTGGCTCGTGCACGAGAATGGATATTTGTGATGGTTACTCTCACCGAGATACGAGGTACCTGGGACCCACAACTAGCTAGTGCCTAGGGGTTATTTCCCATTGATTGTGCTCACTGGATACTTTGTTCTTACCGTCGGTATACGGTATGAGAGGCTGGAAAATTCAGTTGCTATGGTATTTATTTTAAATGTTTTTATTCTTTAAATTAGCCCACCTGAAAACTGTTTTTATTTAATATTGCATCTTTTAGAAATTTTAACTAGCATCTCATGTCTTTGAAAACTTGCATGCTTTTCGCCAATAAATGTTTATCACATGGAATCTATTATTGGTGGTATCCTACTGGGATTTATCTCACACCCTACTTACACCTTTGGGTGTAAGTAGATTTGCTTATTTTATGTCACAGGTTTGGGTACAGGATTTATGCCATTGATTCAGGTTTTTAGTTGTCCATTGGGATGCAGTGTGGTGGAGATAGCGTGAGGGCGGTGCCTCTTTCCTTGTGGAGGTTCATGGGATGTCCTTATTTGGTTATGTACCATTGTAATGGTCTTTAAACATAGTTTTAACTTATGTATTTCAGTTCTAAAATTTTGTAAAAGACGGTTTTAGTTGAAAAATCCAGATTTGTTTTATTGGACTCTTTTGTCGTTTTATGTTTATAAACTCGGGTAAATCGTTCCCAATTATCATTTTATGATGCCCAGGCACTTGTGCCAGCCCGTGGGGATCGGGAACGCCCTTCGGGTCTTGCCATGGACTGGGTCGGGTGCCGATTTTGAAGGCGACCAGATTCGGTTCGTGACAAAATGGTATCAGAGGAGGTTCGCTCCATTTGAGTCATGTTATTTGGGAAATAGTCGGGATAGTATAGAGTTATGATTGTTGGGACATGGAATTCTGGTTATGGGTAGTGTGCTTGATCACCACACCTCATTTGAGGATTCAAGTCGCCAGGGGAAGTTGGGATTTGTCTATGTCTTTTGGTTTTATTGGTTTGATGATGATTAGGGGAAATGAAAAGAGAGTTGGGTTAATGGTCTCAATGAGCTCGCAGGGTCTGGCAAGCCATGTGGAGCTGGGGATATTCCCTAGAACACTCTCTGTGACAGTGAAGTGATTGGAATATGGCTGCCAACCATATGTCCAAGTCACCCACTGAAACTAGTTTCCTCTCGCATTGTCTTGTGTTCTTTAGTTTTGAAATCTTGGAACTTTGGTTTTAAAGTGACTTGGTTTTAAGAATTGTAAAGTTTTTGTGAAATGATTTTCAAATAAATATGGAATGGTATGATTTATTAAATTTTGGAACTAAATATTCAGAATTATTTTGAAATAGAAAATGGTGTGATTACACCTCTTTTGAAGGTAGAAACTGTATTGAAGTTGGTTTTGAAAAGTGTTTCCAATAGAGTTTTCTAAACAATCAGAGTGTGTTTTAATGGGATGAGATGTTTTGAAATTGATGTGAATATCTTGAATGTGAGTTATTTTCTAAATGGTTGTGACTTTATGAAAATTTTTGTAAGATGTGAGTTGGGATTTTGATCTCGTGGTTAGCGGTTATGAGAAAAAAAGGATGCGTTGGTTGACCATTTTGGTTTTGAAAAGTGGAAAGAATTTTTGTTTTAACCTTTGGTATTTCCATTAGTGACCACATGCATGGGGTTATATGGGATGATGGATGGTTGATGGCACGACTAGATGAGTGCCAGGACGGATATGAGGTGGGTGTCTGGTGTGGCACAAAAACATGCATGTGTGAGGCCCATTGGGTACCATTGGTCGATACTCTTACCATTGAACCGATTGTTTTCAAAGAAATGGTTTTAAAGAAAAAAAAAACATGATGTCTTGATGAATAGTTTTGGGATGGTTTGTATTATGGGTCTTTGAAGATGTTGTTTTTGTGGGATGTTTTTTTTAGTCCAATAACCTCTCCTATTTGAACTGTGTTTTGGGATTATGTTTGGTCGGTAAGCTAGGTAGAAGGACCGGTTAGTAGTCTCCTCTGAGATATGTTTCGGGACACCTTTATGGTGGTTAACTTAATGTGTTTGGATCTGGTTTATGGTTTTTTTACCAATGGACCATCTTGGTTGGGTCCTTGGGTTCTCCCGTTGGATAAGGTACGCCCCCATTTAGGGTTAGTGAAAAACTGAAGTGCAACCCATATTGTTTCTCCATTGGAAAATCCTCCAGTTGATCAATATAAGGAATATTTTATAGATAATTGTTGATTGAGTCTACAACCATTCATTTAGTTGATTTGTAGATCCTCTTGTAGTGGGATAGTTCTTGTGGAAGGTTGAAAGAGGCCTTGGTTTCTTAAGTTTCATGATTCACCAAAGGTGGAAGTGTTCTTTGGTTGTTAGTGTGGATGAGTGTCATGATGGTGTCTAAGAGGGCCTTTGGGTTCTTCATAGTTTCCTTGAAGCAAGAGTTATTATTAAACAACCAATTTTTAGATTTTGGTCCTGATAGGATATTGTGTCCACTTTTTGGACTTGTCTGTTTTTAGGGACTTGGAATATGGTCATGTTCCATGTATTGTTTCTATCAATCACAAGAGTCATGTTCGGTGATGCATTGTGATGTTGTGTGCTCTTTTGACTGTAAAGTTCAAGGTCACACAATCCTCTTAGGTTCTTTGTTATGTTGGGAGTATGTATCCCTTAAAAAAAACATCAAATCCTCTATCTTAGAGGACGGTGTTTATACGTGTCCTACCCTTCTGTTGTTTCTCACCCAAAGAAACAAGGTGCGATGTGTGTGCTTATTCTGATCCCTTGTTTCAGTGAAATATCTGGTTTTGGTAAAGTGAGTTATGGAGTGTGTTATGTCTTGATGAACCCATCAGGGTATGCGGTGTAGTTGTTTGTGGCACCGAAAGAAGAAGTTCCACATAGGGGTTTCAACAGCCAAACTGCGTGGCCGAAGATGCTTCAATATTTTGAGCTCCAGCCATAGGTCCCGGAGAGAAGCTGGCGCGTAGTCAGGGGAAACCCCAGTGTCGTTTAAACCCTTGTACAAAGTCCTATCCTCAGTATGAAAGATAGGAAGAGTTTAAACCTATGGTGTCATCACATTTCTTCTATTGTTCCTGTTCGGTGGAAATAGGTGGAGGGTCTTGTACCCATGTCATCACACAATTTTATTCCCTCCCCCTTTGGTTTCCATTGAGTCTTTGGAGAATGGTTGGAAATTTGGCTAGACAAGTTGAGCACACGGTTTTCACATGGATAGTTCTAACCGTGAACAAAAAAAAATAACCATGAAAATATAAGTATCCAAATAGTTATCACACAGTTTCTCAAACTGTGTAGACTAACCGTGTGACCGTCCCAACTCCTTAATTTTGGGGTTTTTCGTGTCGGCCGACGCCGGTCGGTTAAGATAGTTGGTACTTGTAGTGGGAAGACCCACCATGGGTATTGTGCATATTATTTTGTAAATTTCTAATGAATGTATACCCCTTGTACTAGGGAGTCTGTTTGGGCCTTCCCCTATTAGTGTCTTGATTCTGTCTCGGGAAAAAAAAATTATTAAGTTGTCTCTTATGGTGGGGAGCCCATTTGTGTCTCTTCATACAAGTAACTCTTGTTTTTCCTTGGTATTGTATGGGAAGTAGGTAATATCATTTGGATATATCTAACTACTGACATCTTCCTTGGGAAAACTTTGGGACTGGAGAGTGCCCAATGTATTAGTTAAAGTAAGGTAAGTGTAACCTTGTTCAATGTTATTGTTCGTTTGGGTGAATTGCTTGAGTCTTGTTCGGATAGTGTTTGAGGAGTTTTATTTTGGGATAAATTATGAATGTGATTGATTATTTCAGGAAAGTGGTGTAAGTTTTGTTTGTGAGAGTAATCCTTCATTAATTGATCACTGGAGGTGTTTTGGCCTTTGGGGGAGAAACCTGACAAGGGAGTACCTCTTGGTTTCTCAGTTGGGTTTGGTTGTTACTTTGGCCGTACTGTGACTTTCCGGGGCGGAAAGTTTTTATGGTGGGGAGAATTGTCACATACATAGATTATTTTAAAAGTACTTTTATTTTAATTTCCATTAATTCTTTGTTTTGGGGGTTTCCAAAGGTTTTATGGAGAATATGTGAGTTTACATGAATTGGGCCAAACCGTGAACCCAATTCCAGATTTAAAAATAAATTTTATTTCTTTTATAACTTTTTCATTTTTTAATATTTTTTACTCATTCCAACTCCTAAATGTCCTCCCCTGATATATAAACACCACAATTAAAATTTGGAGCCTTTGGAAATCCATAACGAAGGTTTATGTTGGTTTTTATTTAAGGGATTGGGCCTGCCCGAAAGCCCAATTCCAGTTTTAAAAATAATATTTGATTAATTAATAACTTATTCATTTTTAAGTGTTTTTCGGTGATTCAAAGCCTCATATGCGCCCCTTGAACCCAGACGCGCGCCCAAGCTCTCTCTCTCCTCTTTTTTGCTCTTCTTCATCGCGATTTAGTACTGAACGTATTAGGGTTTCAAAAATCGGGCAGATTTGGAGAGGTAAATTGATCCTTTCATAACTCCTTCATTTTTCATCATTTTTCCTCCATTTCAGTCCCCAAATGACCTAATATGAATCCTTAGAACCTCCATACCAGTTTTGGGTACTTGGTGTTTCATTATTTGGTGGATTGGGGCCGATTCTTTCAAGATATTTCAAGTAAGGGAATTCCTTCTTGGTTCCTTCCATCCTCTTTTAGTTTTATTTCCTTTTTCTTGATGTTCCTCATGTCCAGAAGTTGGGGTTCGATCCTAATGTCTGATTTGGTGTCTTTTGGGTAAATTATTGTGGTTTAGGTCTGGATTTGTATTCCTTTTGGTGCAACGGTGGTGCGCTTAAGGTTTCGCACCAAGTTTTGAGGGTTTCGACTCAAAAGGGTAGGTGATTCCATGTGTAGCCATTTTATGATGAGTTAGCTTGCATGAATTATTAATTTAGCATGTTTATAATCTTTTTAATGTGCTGTGAAAACAGTTTTGATGGATTTGGTTAAACATTTAATTTTTAGTTGCATTAGAGCTTGAAATTGGGCACTTTTCATGTGTGACTCTTGGGGTAATGTTTGGGTTTAGTTTATAACATATGAAAGTGATTTATTAGTCTTTAAAGGGGATTCCAATTCTGGTTTCTTAATTCCTTATTGTCATGTGGGCCTTGAAAGTAGGTTTTTTTTAATGAGTTTAAGGTGTAAAGCCTGTTGTACTCTTGAAGGTGATTTATGAAAACCTGTGTTTTTCATGTGTATCTTTGTGGTATTATTTGATGTATTTTTATAACATTTGGGGGTGGTTTAATAATTGTTTTAGGGCTGAAAAATTCTGTTTTGTATTGGTATTGGTATGAGTTTGCTTTTAAATGAGGGTTTTGAAATGGGTTTAGTGTGCAAACAATGGTTCTACCTCTTGGGTTTGTTTTATAAAAATTGCAAATGTTTTATTTGGTTAATCAAAGTTGGGAAAGGGTGTATATGTACTGTTTGGGTGGGTTTGTTCACCTAATGTGGGTTTTTTAATGGTAAAGTGGTGATTTGAGATGTTAAACATTTTTAGAATTTTTTATAAATTGTCGAAATGTTTTACTAAATTGTGTTTTGTGTGCGAAACACGAGTGTGTGATATTTCATGTGAGTTTATTTATAAAATGAATTGTGAAGGTGAGAAGGGTATTGTATAACAACCCTGCTTTTTATTACAACTTAAACATGCTTTATTACATAAAACTTCACTTGATCCAACAAAGAAGATCGAGAGGTTTAGTGTCTTTGGGGCTTAGGATCATTACATAAAAACTTTAAACTTGAAATACAACATCTTTATTGAAAACTTCCTTTACATGACCACTACATTCCTTCGTACTTAGCATTGCATGGGATAACCTGAGGACATGCATAAGAAAAGGGTGAGCTATAAAGCCCAGTAAGGGAGTACACAATGAATAACATGAGGAGTACAAAACATGTTAGGCAATAGGCATATCAATAGAGCATAAGAGAGACATGAACATAAAGGCATGATAAAGCATGATAATCATAACATGGAAATGTGGCAACAACACTTAACATTGAATTAGCATGAGCCAAGGCTCATTGCACATGGAGCATGAGTAAACCCTCATTGCACTTGAAGCACGAGTAAACCCTCGTTGCACTTGAATTAGCATGAGTAAACACTCATTGCACATGACGTATCATGATACAATACTTTACCCAATGCATTGGAGCGCTATCAGGGCGCACCCTTCTTAAACATTTCATTTCATGCATAAGTGTGCCACATGGATCATAAAACATGGATTCATAAAACATAATCATTTCTTCCACGATAAAGGAATGTGGAATTCATACATGAAACTTTACAATCAATACGTATATGTGCATAAAGGTGAATACCCTTGATGGAGAAATGGGCATGGTATTCACTACACAAAGACATTGGCTTAGAAAATTGGTGCGATTTCGGCAGCGTAACGGCGTGACATAAGAATTCATAAAAAAAGTTGATGAGAGAGAAAGGGGTTCCTCATCATATTTACATGTAATGGACAGTAAGGAGATCATATATATACATGTCCCAACAATAGAAATGGAATTTATATTCCTGATACAAAAGTATTGCTTGAATGTAAAAGAAAATAGAGAGAAGTTCCTTTCGGAATTTTGGCATAGTAACGGGTGTACATGGGAGGCATTTAATGAGAGAGAAAGGGTTCTCCCATCATTCAAACAATAAGAGGGCAGTATGGGGGAGGTGAGAAACCATACCCCAACATTCATAAATGAAATTAAAAGGGCAATACAACTTAAAGAAAATTGACAAAAATGAGAAAGGAAGAAAAACCCTTACTTGGAAGTGTGCTTCCAAAGCCTAGTGAGAGGCTTGTGAGAGGCTTCTTGGGAGCTTGGGGCACCTTGGGAGGATTCTAGAGAGAGTAGGGCAGAGGTTGGACGAACTTCAAGGGCTTTGAGTGAGGAGGAAGTGGGAGCTTGGGTGGGTTTATATAGGAAAGGTGAGAGAATTCTTTATTATTTAGGTTTGGGACCCCTTATATTAAAATAATCCAAACCACAAACCATCCCATGGTATTTGCCCATGGTTTCTGGAAAAGGGAAGAGGAAAACAATATTTTACAAGTCCAAGGTCCGAACTTATTAAAAAATTAGGGTTGCTTATGTGGAGGTGAGTCACACTCCCATGGAAATTAATTTAAAAAGGCAAAGTGTTGAATAAGTCTTGAGGGCTCCATTAATGCTTTGAAAAGTGAGTCAAACAAACCCAAAACCTAATTATATTAATGATAAAACATATATTGGCCGAACATAGGGATTATGGTATTTTATTACATCACCATTGGGTCATTATGATGTCATAAAACACATTATATATATAAATGGTATTTAATTTTTACCCAAAAATTTGACTGTCTCAGAAAATTATGAAAAATTCACCGTTGGATAATTTCGACGTCCTGATTCCAAAAATAATATTTATTTTATCTAAATAATTTTCTAAATATGTGAATTTTCACTTTTAAAATAAAAACCGACATTTATAAAAAAATTCACGGGTTTTGACAGAAATGGCTTTCAACCCTATATAAAAATTTTAATTGCATTCATAAAATTATAAGATCATTTATATTTAATAAAAATTAATTTAATATTAATAATAATATTTTATTAAAATAATATTTAATTCAAAAATCCTTTAATTTAATAAAATATAATTCTTAATTAAATAATAACTAAAAACACCGTTTGTACTTTAAAAACTAATTACAATGTATCAAAAATGACTAGAAATTATATTCATTATTATATACAAAAAAATAATGTACATGAACATGATGCTACTTATTTGTTACATAACCCCTTAAAATAGCCGCATAAGACCTAAGGGTAAGGTGTGCGATGGTGACAGACTCTTGGGGTTGCTCGGATAACATTGCTCGAGTGGTAATCTCAATCAACTTCCATTTTTCCCGTAGACGATCACGTTCGAGCTTGACTTGATGAAGCTCAGCTTGGGCTTGGTCAAGGGCAAAGCCCAAAGACGCCACCTCCTTTCCGAGCTCCGACAAATGGGCTTCGTAAGGGGCAATTCTACTGGATGAGGCCATCGCTTCCTTTGTCTGAGTAGAAAAATTGGTTCGTTAAAGCCTTATATTTAAACTACCCAGATGATCACTGTTCAACGGCTATAAAAGTAACGGTCACAAATCTTAACGTAAAACTTAAAGAAGTTGACATCTTATAAAAATATAAAGAAACATTTAACTGGATCAAGAGGGATTTTCCATTAATGAAATTTTGGGTCGTTACAACATTCCCCCCTTAAGAAATTTCGCCCTCGAAATTTTCCTTTTCCCACACTAAAACAAATGTGGGTAACTTAGCTTCATCATATCCTCCGACTCCCAAGTTGCTTCTTCAAACTTGTGGTTTCTCCACAACACCTTGACGAGGGGCATTGTCTTATTTCGTAGAACTTTTTCTCTACGATCCAAGATCTTCACTGGTTGCTCCTCATAAGAAAGATCGTCTTCTAATTGTACCACCTCAGAAGAGAGTACATGTGAAGGGTCTGGTATGTACTTCCTTAATAGGGATACATGGAAGACATCATGCACCTTGGCCATAGTAGGTGGAAGTGCTAGTCGATAGGCCACAGCCCCAACACGATCAAGAATCTCGAAGGGGCCGATGTACCTTGGACTTAACTTCCCTTTCTTTCCAAACCTCACGACCTTCTTCCACGGAGATATGCGTAAAAACACCATGTCTCCGACTTTAAACTCAAGGTCTCGTCGACGATTATCTGCATAACTCTTCTGTCGACTTTGGGCTGCCTTGATATGCTGCTGAATGGTTTTCACCTTCTCCACCATTTCTTCGACCATTTCTGGTCCAAGCAGCTTACGTTCACCGACCTCATCCCAACATGCCGGTGTTCTACACCTTTTCCCATACAGGGCTTCATATGGTGCCATTTGGATGATCGAGTGGAAACTATTATTATAAGAGAACTCAACCAGAGGAAGATGCTGATCCCATCCTCCTTTAAAGTCCATTGAGCACGCTCTCAACATATCCTCAAGTGTTTGGATAGTCCGCTCGGATTGGCCATCAGTTTGAGGATGATAGGCCGTACTGAAGTTCAGTTCAGTATTCAGAGCATGTTGAAGACTCTTCCAAAACATAGAGGTAAATCATGGATCTCGGTCAGACACAATAGATAGTGGTACTCCATGCAACCGTACCACTTCCCTGATATATATCCGTGCCAGTTGATCCAAAGAGAAATCCTCTCGAATAGCAATGAAGTGTGCAGTCTTTGTAAGACGATCCACAATAACCCAGATTGCATTGTTGCTTTTGGATGTCCTTGGAAGTCCAGTGACGAAGTCCATGGTGATGTTTTCCCATTTCCATTCTGGTATGGGCAATGGTTGCATCATCCCCTTAGACTTCTGTCTCTCTGCCTTCACTTGCTGACACACCAGGCACTTTGATGTATATTCGGCAATCTCCTTCTTCATATTATCCCACCAAAAGTTTTCTCGGAGATCTCGATACATCTTTGTGCTCCCTGGGTGAATAGAGAAATTTGAACTATGTGCATCATCCAAAAGTTCCTTCTTCAGCTCCGAACTTGGTGGGACACATAGTCTTTTCCCAAACCGCACAATTCCTTCTTCATTAACATTAAACTCTGAGGATTTTCCCTTTTTGATAGCTTCCACTTTTTCTTGGATTCTCACATCATCCTTTTGAGCATCCTTTAACCTTTCCAAAAGAGATGGTTGAGCAATCATTTGTGAAAGGATTGATGATGTTCCCTTCTTTATGATTCCCACGTCCATCTTCATCAAGTCTAAGAAGATTGGATCCTTCTCAATTCTCATCATTGATAGAATTGCTGGATCCTTTCTACTTAGGGCATCCGCCACCTTGTTCGCCTTCCCAGGGTGGTAATGTATTGAACAGTCATAATCCTTTATGAGCTCTATCCATCTTCTCTGGCGCATATTAAGCTCTTTCTGTGTGAATATATATTTAAGACTCTTGTGGTCAGTATATATTTCACATTTCTCTCCATAGAGATAATGCCGCCAGATTTTCAAGGCAAAGATCACCGCCGCCAACTCCAGATCATGCGTTGGATAGTTTCGCTCATGGATTTTCAACTGTCTTGAGGCATAGGATATCACTTTATCATTCTGCATCAGCACACATCCTAAGCCCTTCTTCGAAGCATCACTGAATACCACAAAAAGCTCCCCACTTGTGGGTAAAGTGAGCACAGGTGCCGTGATAAGCCTCCTTTTCAACTCCTTGAAGCTTTCTTCGCATTCATCACTCCAAGCAAACTTTACTCCCTTTCGAGTTAGCTTGGTAAGAGGGTTGGACAATCGTGAGAAGTTTCTCACAAATCGTCGATAATATCCAGCTAACCCCAAGAAGCTACGGATATCAGTTACCGATGTTGGCCTCGGCCATCCCTCAATTGCATCTGTTTTGGAGGGGTCCACAGATATCCCATTGCTTGTGTTGATATGACCCAAGAATGAGACCTCCTTCAACCAGAACTCACACTTGTTGTACTTGGCATAGAGCTTCTCCTTGCGCAAAGTCTTCAGTACAGTTCTTAAATGCTCCTCATGGTCCTCCTTGGTTTTGGAGTATATTAGAATATCATCTATAAAGACTACCGCAAATTTATCTAGGTAATCTCTAAAGACTCTATTCATCAAGTCCATGAATATTGCTGGAGCATTGGTGAGTCCGAAAGGCATTACTATGAATTCATAGTGCCCGTACCTTGTACGAAAAGCAGTCTTGGGAATATCTTCCTTCTTCACCCTTACTTGATAATATCCCGACCGCAAGTCGACCTTGGAGAAGTATTGTGCTCCACGCAGCTGATCAAACAAGTCATCAATTTTTGGGAGAGGATACTTGTTCTTTATCGTGATTTTGTTAAGTTCACGATAATCGATGCAAAGCCGCATTGACCCATCCTTCTTCTTGACGAAGAGGACTGGTGCACCCCATGGTGATGCACTTGGGCGTATAAACCCTTTATCCAGATTCTCCTGTAGTTGTTTCTTCAGTTCTTCAAGCTCAACCACATCCATTCTATATGGAGTCTTGGATATTGGTAGCGCCCCAGGTATAAGTTCAATTGAGAACTCAACATCTCTTCTTGGAGGAAGACCAGGAAGTTCCTCGGGAAATACTTCAGCGAATTCCCTCACAATAGGCATTTCTTTAAGGGTGGTTTCTTCCTTGGACTCAATCATCTGAGCCAGATATGCGTGCTCATAAGGTAGTAATATCCATGCTTGAGATGATGGAGCTAAAGGAGATTCATCTTCCTCCTGACACTTGTAAAGAATCGGGGGTCGATTCTCCATATGGAGTGTGATTTCCCTCTCCCGACAATTTATGTTGGCTCTATATAAGGAAAGCCAATCCATGCCAAGAATTGCATCAAATTCCACCAAAGGGAGTATGACGAGGTTCGCCGGGAAATTCAATCCACAGATTATAACAGGGGAGGACTTATACTCATGGGATGCAATGATTGCCCCATTTGCCGTACTCACCGACATCTTTACTTCCATGATTTGTGGTGGTGCAGGGATTATTCTACTAAACTTTTGAGATATAAAAGAATGCGTAGAACCTGAATCAAAAAGTACGTTAGCTATTATTGAATGAATAACTAGCGTACCTGTCACCACTTCGTTGTCGGGGTTCACTTCGGCAGAAGTGATGGCAAAAGCTCTTCCTTGCTGTCTTGGAGGTTGTTGATTGCCTCCGATAACCCTTGGATTAGGGCACTGATTCGCAAAATGACCTGGTTCTTTGCATTTGAAGCATTGAACAACGCGTTGAGGTTCGAACAGAGCGTTCCTCCCCTCCGTCGCAGCCGCGGGTCCTTCTTGCTGACAGTTAACAGCTAGGTAACACTTGAAGCATTTTCTTGTCCCCCTAAGGCAATTTCCCGGGTGCTTCTTTCCACACTTTTGGCAAGTGGGGTGCTGGAATTTCTTAGCGCCATTGGATTTATCCATCGGACCACCAGCATTGAAGTCCACCTTCCGCTTCTTGTCCCCATGATACCCCTGTGATTCTCCGATCTCCATTTCAACCTTGAGGGCACATCGGACAATTTCCTCATAGCTGTCGAAGTCACGGATCGCTAATGCTTTCCGCAAGCTAGGCTTCAGCCCACCAAAGAAGCGGTCAACCTTGCATTCGGGGGTAACGACAAAGCCGGAAGCGTATCGTGCAAGCCTTGTGAAGTTTGCCTCATACGCTCCCACAGATTCCTCATCTTTCTGCTTGAGGGAAAGGAAGTCCCTTTCCATCTTAAGACGGAGGGTGCGTGGAAAATATTTATCGAAAAACATCTTCCGGAATACCTTCCATTCCAAAGCCTCGATCTCCTCCTCAGGCTTCGTATTTTTGATCAACTTCCACCATTGATCAGCTTCACCCTCCATACGATAAGCCGCCAGGAGAACCTTCTCTTTTTCAGAGCATTGGAGGATGGAGAATATCTTTTCAATGGAGTTGATCCATTGTTCAGCAATCGTGGGATCAGATGATCCACTAAAAGTAGGAGGCCTTTGTCTCATGAAGCTTTCAATAGCGACTTGTTCTTTCTTAGGGGGGGGGGGGGTTGAACGTTCCTCTTGACCAGTGTTTCTATTCAAAACTTGAGTTAGATGAGAGAGAAGCGTGACAAAGTTCGCGATTCCCGCTCCCATTGGATTGGGCATCTCATTGGTACAATCATCACACTGATCTTCACAACGGTTGTTAGCCCGAGTTCTCCTATTACCGGCCATTGGCTGGAATAAAAGGAAAGTTAGGGGTAACACATAAAGGGTAATCCAAAGACAAAAGTTGATGACTTATAAATAAACTTTAATCCCTTCAACTCATGAGTCTATAGGATTCAATCCAGGCTTTTCATGATCTTCCTTCTAACATATATTCTTAGGGGCATTTTTCCCTTAATAAGGGTTCATACTAAGATTGTGAATTTATCAAAACATATCCCCCGGTAGTGTCGTAACCAAGAGTGCAGCAAGGCCCGTTGTCGTGCACCAGTTCCCGTTCGAGTCTAGCTCAAAGCGGTGTTTTCGGGTTTTACCCCTAGGATACATCTGTGCCAGAGCCACCTCTACCTGCTCGTATCCAGACAGGGATGTATTTGTTTGATAAAACACTTACTTAGTATTTACCAAAACTTAGGGATGTTTTTATTATGCTTAGTCTTGTATCTAAGGCTTTACTAGGGTTTCCTAATCCCAAAAATAACTAAACCTATCCTCTGATACCAACTATAACAACCCTGCTTTTTATTACAACTTAAACATGCTTTATTACATAAAACTTCACTTGATCCAACAAAGAAGATCGAGAGGTTTAGTGTCTTTGGGGCTTAAGATCATTACATAAAAACTTTAAACTTGAAATACAACATATTTATTGAAAACTTCCTTTACATGACCACTACATTCCTTCGTACTTAGCATTGCATGGGATAACCTGAGGACATGCATAAGAAAAGGGTGAGCTATAAAGCCCAGTAAGGGAGTACACAATGAATAACATGAGGAGTACAAAACATGTTAGGCAATAGGCATATCAATAGAGCATAAGAGAGACATGATCATAAAGGCATGATAAAGCATGATAATCATAACATGGAAATGTGGCAACAACACTTAACATTGAATTAGCATGAGCCAAGTCTCATTGCACATGGAGCATGAGTAAACCCTCATTGCACTTGAAGAACGAGTAAACCCTCATTGCACTTGAATTAGCATGAGTAAACACTCATTGCACATGACGTATCATGATACTATACTTTACCCAATGCATTGGAGCGCTATCAGGGCGCACCCTTCTTAAACATTTCATTTCATGCATAAGTGTGCCACATGGATCATAAAACATGGATTCATAAAACATAATCATTTCTTCCACGATAAAGGAATGTGGAATTCATACATGAAACTTTACAATCAATACGTATATGTGCATAAAGGTGAATACCCTTGATGGAGAAATGGGCATGGTATTCACTACACAAAGACATTGGCTTAGAAAATTGGTGCGATTTCGGCAGCGTAACGGCGTGACATAAGAATTCATAAAAAAAGTTGATGAGAGAGAAAGGGGTTCCTCATCATATTTACATGTAATGGACAGTAAGGAGATCATATATATACATGTCCCAACAATAGAAATGGAATTTAGATTCCTGATACAAAAGTATTGCTTGAATGTAAAAGAAAATAGAGAGAAGTTCCTTTCGGAATTTCGGCATAGTAACGGGTGTACATGGGAGGCATTTAATGAGAGATAAAGGGTTCTCCCATCATTCAAACAATAAGAGGGCAGTATGGGGGAGGTGAGAAACCATACCCCAACATTCATAAATGAAATTAAAAGGGCAATACAACTTAAAGAAAATTGACAAAAATGAGAAAGGAAGAAAAACCCTTACTTGGAAGTGTGCTTCCAAAGCCTAGAGAGAGGCTTGTGAGAGGCTTCTTGGGAGCTTGGGGCACCTTGGGAGGATTATAGAGAGAGTAGGGCAGAGGTTGGACGAACTTCAAGGGCTTTGAGTGAGGAGGAAGTGGGAGCTTGGGTGGGTTTATATAGGAAAGGTGAGAGAATTCTTTATTATTTAGGTTTGGGACCCCTTATATTAAAATAATCCAAACCACAAACCATCTCATGGTATTTGACCATGGTTTCTGGAAAAGGGAAGAGGAAAACAATATTTTACAAGTCCAAGGTCCGAACTTATTAAAAAATTAGGGTTGCTTATGTGGAGGTGAGTCACACTCCCATGGAAATTAATTTAAAAAGGCAAAGTGTTGAATAAGTCTTGAGGGCTCCATTAATGCTTTGAAAAGTGAGTCAAACAAACCCAAAACCTAATTATTTTAATGATAAAACATATATTGGCAGAACATAGGGATTATGGTATTTTATTACATCACCATTGGGTCATTATGATGTCATAAAACACATTATATATATAAATGGTATTTAATTTTTACCCAAAAATTTGACTGTCTCAAAAAATTATGAAAAATTCACCGTTGGATAATTTCGATGTCCTGATTCCAAAAATAATATTTATTTTATCTAAATAATTTTCTAAATATGTGAATTTTCACTTTTAAAATAAAAACCGACATTTATAAAAAAATTCACGGGTTTTGACAGAAATGGCTTTCAACCCTATATAAAAATTTTAATTGCATTCATAAAATTATAAGATCATTTATATTTAATAAAAATTAATTTAATATTAATAATAATATTTTATTAAAATAATATTTAATTCAAAAATCCTTTAATTTAATAAAATATAATTCTTAATTAAATAATAACTAAAAACACCGTTTGTACTTTAAAAACTAATTACAATGTATCAAAAATGACTAGAAATTATATTCATTATTATATACAAAAAAATAATGTACATGAACATGATGCTACTTATTTGTTACATAACCCCTTAAAATAGCCGCATAAGACCTAAGGGTAAGGTGTGCGATGGTGACAGACTCTTTGGGTTGCTCGGATAACATTGCTCGAGTGGTAATCTCAATCAACTTCCATTTTTCCCGTAGACGATCATGTTCGAGCTTGACTTGATGAAGCTCAGCTTGGGCTTGGTCAAGGGCAAAGCCCAAAGACGCCACCTCCTTTCCGAGCTCCGACAAATGGGCTTCGTAAGGGGCAATTCTACTGGATGAGGCCATCGCTTCCTTTGTCTGAGTAGAAAAATTGGTTCGTTAAAGCCTTATATTTAAACTACCCAGATGATCACTGTTCAACGACTATAAAAGTAACGGTCACAAATCTTAACGTAAAACTTAAAGAAGTTGACATCTTATAAAAATATAAAGAAACATTTAACTGGATCAAGAGGGATTTTCCATTAATGAAATTTTGGGTCGTTACATATTGTGTGACATGTGTGTGGGCTGTTATGTGAGTTGAATATCTTGTAATGGTTTTATAAAATTGATTAATGGATTTGTGGAAGTGTTAAAGAAATGTGAAAAGTGTTGTAGGCAATTTGGAGTGAGTTTGATTTCAAATTGCATTTGAATGAAAAGTGTAATTTTTGACTTGCATGATGTACATGGGGCTGTTTGGTTAATTTGTGATGTGGAAGTGATATTTGCATGTGAGAACTATACTTCTTGGATTACTGAACTTGTTTGAGCACAAAGGGAAAACCCGGGTATCTAGGTGGGTGGACGTGTACTAGTATGCTAGTGAATCCGTGGGGTTTGGCCTCAGTTTCACTTAGCAAGATTGACGCTTACAACTCTAACTAAACTATGATGATGATGTTTGGGGACCACTAGGTTATGGGTATGTTCCCTACTAGTGGCTCGTGCACGAGAATGGATATTTGTGATGGTTACTCTCACCGAGATACGAGGTACCTGGGACCCACAACTAGCTAGTGCCTAGGGGTTATTTCCCATTGATTGTGCTCACTGGATACTTTGTTCTTACCGTCGGTATACGGTATGAGAGGCTGGAAAATTCAGTTGCTATGGTATTTATTTTAAATGTTTTTATTCTTTAAATTAGCCCACCTGAAAACTGTTTTTATTTAATATTGCATCTTTTAGAAATTTTAACTAGCATCTCATGTCTTTGAAAACTTGCATGCTTTTCGCCATTAAATGTTTATCACATGGAAACTATTATTGGTGGTATCCTACTGGGCTTTCGCTCACACCCTACTTACACCTTTGGGTGTAAGTAGATTTGCTTATTTTATGTCACAGGTTTGGGTACATGATTTATGCCATTGATTCAGGTTTTTAGTTGTCCATTGGGATGCAGTGTGGTGGAGATAGCGTGAGGGCGGTGCCTCTTTCCTTGTGGAGGTTCATGGGATGTCCTTATTTGGTTATGTACCATTGTAATGGTCTTTAAACATAGTTTTAACTTATGTATTTCAGTTCTAAAATTTTGTAAAAGACGGTTTTAGTTGAAAAATCCAGATTTGTTTTATTGGACTCTTTTGTCGTTTTATGTTTATAAACTCGGGTAAATCGTTCCCAATTATCATTTTATGATGCCCAGGCACTTGTGCCAGCCCGTGGGGATCGGGAACGCCATTCGGGTCTTGCCATGGACTGGGTCGGGTGCCGATTTTGAAGGCGACCAGATTCGGTTCGTGACATTGTGATTGTATATTTCCTTTGTGGTTTATCCTTTGTGGATTTTGGGAGACCTTCGGGGGTCTCGGGGTCCCTACTGAGTAGCTTATACTCACCCCTGCATTGGCTATACCCACACTACATCATGTTGTTTGTAGACAATGGACAACGCTGATCATGGTTGAGGCTTGCGGAGCAGGTCGGTACCTATAGGTGGACCACTGGGCGGGACATACTCAGAGTAGACGGCGGGACCCAAGGAGCTTTGGAGGCTATCTGTACTCACCATTCAGGAGGGACTTCCAGTGGACGGCTCAAGGCTGCAGTTTTACTTTACAGTTGTTTTTTTCCCTTTCGAGTTGTGCTTTACTTTCAGTTTGGGTTTGTATTCTGGCCCACTTACTTTTCCGTACTTACTGTTGTACTCCGTTTTTACTTAGTGTTTACTTCTGCTTTCTTGCTCTAAGGTGTTTGTTTACTTTACAAAGGCAATGCCTCTCATTTTACCAGGATTTACGCCTTGGTGCTAGTCGCCATCCCCTGGCCAATGGAAGGTGGGCTTGGGGTAGTCACGACACGGGCCCCGAGGATGGGTCGTGACAAAATTATTTTGTAAACTCTAATCATATATTTATAAAATTATATTTATTTGTTCTTTAAGATTTGTTATCCTGTTTTATAGCACATATCTTTTATATTCCTTTTTGTGTTAATACGATAATTTCCCTTGAGAATGTTTGGACTACCGCCCTCTCAAAGTGATATGACTTCTTCATACTATACATGGATTGTATTAATGATGGTTTTGGTTAATATATATGATATTTATAGTGTCATAATTCTACTATCATAGTGATATATATATATATATGTATTTTTCATTCTTATTTTCAACATGATAATTAAACTGAAGTACTATTCAGGCATACGTACAACCTACCTCCTCAATGACTAGTGTATTTTGTATCTTACAAATATATTCTATCGATTATCATAAAAAAATATACTATATATACATTATATTTTTATCATGCATTACATTTGGAAATATATATATATGTAAAAGGACCAAACATATAACAAATTAAGACACATTCCAAAAACAAAGGGAATATTACCTGAAGCGTAGCCTTAACATAGAAATTACTAATAATAGGGTAATATAAAGTCATAATAAATAAATATATGGTATTTGATATAATAATATGATTCTTTAAAAAATTGATAATAAATTTATATTTATTATATAGGAGGTATTAATGACTACGATGATTGTAAAGACACAGAGAAATTGAATTTCATATCACCTTTTATTTATGTGAGATACATGAAATCTTCAAAACCATTTCCATTTTATAGAGTGTGTACTCACTAGGATTTAAATATTTTTATCTTATACATAAATTTATGGTTTTTCAAAAATCTCTTTTATGATATTTTTGTCAGGCGTTTTATGTTTCAAAAGTTACAAAATCAGTAAAATAGTTTTGTCTCAATTTTCCTTCTTTGAGACTCAGGTTTTTTCATACTCCTAAACTCATTTTGAGTTGTATATACCTCCATTTTATAAGATATATCATGATTCTCATTATCTTAATGATATTATAAGTTACATAAAAATTATATATTTAAATGGATAGTATGATCCCATGTTATAAATTGATAAGAGTTTATTGAAAAACTTTCATTGTTTTCAATATTGTTAGTACTTATTATTATTTGATGAAATATTATGATCCATCTCTCAAGATAAACTATGATTTTCTTTTTACAATATTTATTATAGATATATCCATGTATTTTTACCATTTTTCAAATATTTGGTACATAAGATAATTAATAAAATGTTTTTAATAAAAACTTGATTTTATTTCTCAGTTTGGTTGAAAATATATTTTATTTCAAAACCATATATTCAAAAATGTTTTCAAAAACACTTTCAAATGAATATTTATGTTATTTTTCCAAAGAAAAGGGATTTTTAAAACCTTATATGATTTTAAAAACATTCATTATAATATTTCAATGTTATCTTTAATAACATGGTCTTAAAAATGATTGCAATCTTCCATTCACTCTTGTCACAGTATTTTATATTAAAATAATTTCACTGTGGGTTTATGAATTAGAAAGACTTTTTCAAATAATAAAGGTTATTTTAATGAAGAATTTTATATAATGATATTTAAAAATAATTTTTTCCATATATGATGACACCTGTTGATGTAACACCTCGTGCTTCTATGATAAGATTGTTTTTAAATAATTCCATTGCTTGAGTTGTATGCAACCCTGAGTTTTAGAACACCACGTCCTATCAAAAATTCCATTTAAAAAGGAGTTATGAATGGCAATTACATAATTTTTAAATTTTATAGGCATTATATTTCAAAATAGGTTTTTAAATTGGTAATATAAGAATTATATTAGGGTAAAATTTCGGTAATTTTCTAATAAGATTCAATTTTTAATGAATAGTGAAACATTCTCCAGTTTAAATGAAAATTTAAATTTCATCTAAAATATTTATTTAGTTATATTTTATTTTGAATTATTCTAAAAATATAATTATATTATGTTTTCGTCATTAAATATAATTTTGTTCACTAGATGTAATTTCACATTGTAATTGGACATAAACACACGTTAATATTTTGATAGATAATACTTCTTAAAAACCAACTTTCTGGTTGTGACAACATTAATTATTTTTAAATTAATTTCTCCCAATTCTATGTTTATAATTTATAAAAATGTATTCCATTTTTGGAATCATATATTTCAAATTGTATAAATCTATAACTTTTATTTTTGGACATTATTAATAGGAACTTTAGTAATTATTTTAATTTTCCATTTTAAAGCGTAAATCTATTAAATAAATGCAACAAAAAAACATTATAATGATATAAAACTACCCAAATAAAATTTTATAATACTATTTAATGATATATGTACAACCATGAGCATGATAAGGACTATTTGAGGGCCCCATGGATACACTTGTGTGTGATAATGACATTTAATAATATTTAATTTAAATAATAGCGAAATATAATATAAACATGTATCTTAATACTAATTTTTTTTTAATTTGATTTATATTTATGACCTCCTAAAAAATAAATAGTCATTTGAAATATTAAAACAAATATGACATCAGGGTATTATATTTTTAGTTTTTATACATTAAATTATTAAATTTATTAATGAGAAAATATTGATGCATTATTTTACCTATTAATGAACGAATCAAATAAATGATTTTAAATATCAAAATAAATGTAATGTGAATGTTTTTATTCCAAATGCAAATTTTATGGATTTATATGAAATTATAGCTTTTCTTTAATTCATTGACTTCTATGTAATCAATTTGTTATGACTTTATCCAAAATCAATTACAAAATAGTGTCAAAATGGACAGAAATGTGTTTTAAAAAAATACTATTTTATTAAATGACATAAAACTTCAAAAAAACCTTGAATTATATAAATGACTTTTATAATTTTAAAAATTTCATTAATGATACACATGATCTTCTCTTGGTTTTTTATATTAACTATATCAACCATATGGTGTAAAAATAAAAGAAGAAATGGTAAGACTTAAATTATTTAACTAACGGTTAAAGCAAAATGATAAGGTTAGTTGAATGATCTAGACATGTCTAAAACCTATTTGTTGAGATTTTTTAGACCCATAATCAACATATAGTTTAAATAAATCACATTGGATTCATTAGAAACTGAAAATCAATTTATAATAAATTAATATTTTATGATATTCCCAAAATGCCCATCACCTCTCTAACGAAAGATAACTTCTCCTTCTCTTTAATTAACCCCTAGAAAGCCCATTTTCATGGAAACAACCTGCCCATTTACTATCCCAACATCCTTAAATTCATCCTAGAGGCCTCATAGTTGAAAAAAATCTAACTTAAAGAGTCCTTTTGTTAAAATTGAAAAGAGATACCTGAAAAAGAGGTAATCGTTTTATAAAACTCTTTCAAAGTTCATTCTTCTTATAATTATATTTAATAATTTGTTACCCTACTACAAAATAAATCCTAAATATAATATATATTGAGATGTTGTTATGATTATGGAACAACCATATTCCACATTTTACCCATCCTATGAAAAGAAATATCACCATGCATACGTACGTACGGCTTACCATATCCACAGCATGATGTAAAGGTTTTTCATCTAATCCTTATTTCAACGGTTATAAAGATGAATATAAATGAATTTTGTAATAAATATGACATGAAAATATTTCTATATAATTAATATCCATCCAATTCCCTAATATATAACAATTAAGTAAATGATACCGTCTCTCATGAGCATGTACAAATTACCATCTCCACGATGCGATGAGATTCATCTTCCACGATCACCATCAAAGAATGATTATTGAAATGTATATATTATGGTTATTTATGAAATATATGTCATAATACAGACAATGGAATAATATATATATATATACATATATGTCATTCACTTATTTCCATTCAACATGATAATAAAATTGGAACAACGTTCATGTGTACGTATGACCTAATGTCTCCATAAATGATGTATTCCATTTCATATATCTATCTATTATATAATTATATTATGAATACACATGATATATAAATCATTTAATAAATTAATGAAGTAATTAAATCATGGACTATGTAATATGTTCAATAATAACAAGTCCAAACACATAAGATAAACAGAGTAATTATTACATGAAATGTTGCATTAACATATAATTGTTAATAAACATGTAATATAAAGCCATAAAAAATAATATTTGATATCATAAACATTATTATGATTCTAATAAATGTTAGTAATATTTTTAAAACCATTATTCATGATTTTTTGACACATATAGAGAGTATCAGACTTAAGGTAAGGGATTTCGTCTCAATTTTTTAAGGTATATTATAATGTTATGCACCTAGTTCCTTTTGTACGATGTATATTCAAAATATTGAAATCCTATATCATGAATATAATTATTTTAATGATATTATATCATGTCCTTTATGTGGATTATTTATAGACCCATACTACTCATTCAACATGGTTATTTGATAAGTAATATTAATTATTTTGGTTATTCAATATGATAAATACTATGTATGGGAAATGTTTTGTGGAGCCCGAACATTATATAGCTCCTCAGTTCATTGATAGTTTCTCATAAGACGAATAGGTTGGCCTAATGGGTTTCTACCTTTAGTTTTAAACCGTTTTTCAAAAGGTCTTGATGGTAACAGGTTTTAATGTTCTTAATACATGGTGTCCTTAAATATTGTATTTCCATTATTTAGTTTTATTCATTATTTATCAATGATATTTTTGTGTTAAAAAGTTTATGGATGTATTTTATGATTAGTTATTGATTTATGATTTTTTTTATTTTTCATACTTTTCATTTTATTTATTCTTTACCTAGTTATGCAAATGAAATGTGTGTTTACTTATTTACCATTCCATATACATTGATTCATTGTTGCTTCTATTGTACTTACCCTTACCAAGAATTTGAGCTCACCCTTATTTGGTTCTTCTCCCTAGGTTATGAAGAATATAACACTGACTAATCTTTCTAGGATGAATTTTATTTTAGTTATTGTGTAGAATGTTTCGTTATGTTTTCCCAATATATAATGGGAATCCTGTATGTAATCTAGATTTTCCAAGATTGTTAAACTAATCTGTCCTTCGGGACAATATTACTTATAATCATGCCAATGTATTAATATAATGCATCAGATTGAGGTATCTGGGGTTGTGGCATTACATTTGGTATTAGATGAAGTTTAGTAACAACCATTGAAACCATATTTAGAAAACATATATTAGGGAACATACCCAAAATTATACATTTGGGATATACATATGAGAATTCACCCAAAGTAACAAAAATGTATGCTTTATGATGCACATCCTTGTAATTTATGATGTGTGTTTCACCATATTTTAAATTCATAATTTTATGATTTATTTTGATATGTGTCATTATAATGAAATGTAAACTGTAAGGATGAATGATATCAATACTTGAGGAAATTTCAAGGGTTGCCCTGCCGAGGAAACAAATACAGGTGGTCTTGGAATGGAGAAAATTATGGTGATACTAGGGAAACATAATCAAGTTATAAAAAATAACAATTCTTTACTAAAATAACTCATTCCTTAGATAAATTATCCTATGATGGATCATTTTATGTGACAAAAGCCACCATTATTTATTGGAAATACTTATCAAATTGTATCTAAGCAGTGGGATAAGTCTCTAGAAAATATATTTATGGACATGGGATGTAGATAAATAGAAAAGGTTACTTTTTCTATCTATTATCTCAAAGGAAATTATGATCAATGGTGAACATTGATCCAAAATTCTTTGGAGGAATAAAAAATAGAACTTATGGAATGGATAACTTTTATAGAGACATTCTTTTACAAATACTATCCTCTTGATCAAAATATTTATATGAAGAGAAAGTTCCTTAGTATAAAGAAAAAGGAAGAAAACATTGTTGAATATTATAAATATAGTTTTACATGGTTTTTGAGGTTTTCTATGGATTATATATGCAACAAAGAGTTCATGATCAAACACTTATTTAATGGTCTGAAGTCAAATATCTGAAGGGCACTAGTTTCTCGGAATTTTTCATCATATGATGAGATAGTTTTAACTGACATCAAGACTGAGAAATAATTTTATAGAATTAATATATTCAAAGGAAAACCAGACAAGAAGAGGCCATCTGAGAATCCTAAAAAAGGTAATACATCAAAGAAGTGGAAGACGTTTTAATGATTTTCATTATGTGAAAACTGTGTAAAAACAACCCTAGGAAATGTTTTACGGGATTGGGAGTTTGTCATAAGTGTGGAGATAATGGACACTAGGATAATGAATGAAATAGGAAGAAAAAAATAAATGATGTCCAGGGCTACAATTGTAATTAAATGGGACACTATGCAAATGAATTCCCAAAATGTCAAGTGAACTTACCATAGAAGAGACTAAGGGGAGATAACCATGATATTGCAATCACAATTACTAAGTTTGAAGTTCCTGTTAATATGTTGGCAGCTACATTAATTATTTCCTCAAATTTAGCTAAAGATTTATTTGATTCTAGATCATCATTTTCATTTATATCTTCCCTGTTTGCTTAAAAAATTATATATTTCTAATTCACCATGTAATAGAATTGTTAGTCAAAACTCTTAGTGGTAAACTTTTTGCAAAAATAGATGTCAAGAATTTTTTATTGTAGAATATAAACATGTTATAATTTTTAATTTTTTTATCATACCTATGTTAGATTTCAATATAATACTATGTACGGATTGGATTTCAAAATATGATGTGAAAATGTATTACAAGAAGAAGAAATGTTTGATTTTTGAGGATTATTTATAATGTGTTATCTTTAGAGCAAAAACTTCATCACCTGATTATTATCAAAATCCACATTGAGTAGTTTTACTGAATGAGATTATCAAGAAAGAAGAGAAAAAAATATCTAGGTTATGAAGGAAGTATTATTCATGTTAAGGACATATCTTTTGTAAATGAAGACATTGACATTATTCTTAAATATTTACCAAGACCCCCCGCAATGAGTGAAGTTGAGTTTTGTATTGATTTAATCCCTGATGCGCGGCTAATATAAAAAAATCCCCATAGAATGGCCACTGTGGAATTAGTAGAGCTAAAAACCCAACTTGAAGTGTTGGGTCAAAAGGGATTTATCCTCCCTAGTGTTTCTCCAATAGGAGCCCCTATTATCTTTGTTAAAAATAATGATGGATTCTTGAGGTTGTGTAATTATTATAGGTAAATTAATGAGATTATAATAAATAAAAAACCCCTAACTCATATCAATGATTTATTTGATCAAATTTAAGGAGCTCAATTATTTTCTAAAATTTCCCTTCATTAATGATATCATTAATTATGTGTGAATAAGGATGACATTTTTAAGATGTCATTTTTGGATAAGATATTGTCATTATGAATTTACATTAATGACTTTTGGAATGACTAATACACCCTTAGTTTTTATGGATATCATGAATAGAGTATCCAAGTAATATCTTGATGATTTTTTTTTATTCATTGATGATATTCTTATATATTCTAAAATATTTTAAGACCATGAGTATCACTTGGAAATAATTATTTATACTCTTAGGAGTGAATAATAATAATGTAAATTTAGAAAGTGTGAATTCTGGTTTTAGGAAAAAAAATCATTGGCCATATTGTCTCAAAGGTTGGAATCCTTATTGATCCATCAAAGATAATGGAAATTCATGAATTTTTAACACTGACAAGTATAACTGAGGTACATAGTTTTTTTTGGTTTAGGAGGTTACTATTAGTGTTTCGTCCATAATTTCACCCGATTGGATAACCCATTAACCAAGATCACATGTAAATGGGTTAAATTCAATTGGAAAAATGATTGTGAATACTTTTTTAATGAATTGAAGAGATTATAATCAATGAACTTAACTAGACATTACCATCTTGGAAGGATGGGTTTATTATCTATAGTGAAGCAACAAGAAAAAGAGTTGTTTGTGTCTTTATATAGAATTGTTGGTTTATTTTAAATGTATCAAGGAAATTAAAAAACTAAAAAAAAACAATACAACTCATGATATTTAGAAAGTTATAATAATATTTTCTTTGATGATATAAATAAATAATCTATTTGGTAAAAAATGTGAGATATATATTGATCACAAGATTTTGAAATATATTTTCTCACATAAATAACTCAACATGAGACAAAGGATATGGCTCGAGGTACTTTTAGATTATGATTGAAAAATACACTACCTCCAAGGAAAGGAAAATAAGGTGGTAGATGCCTTGCATTGAAAGGACCATAGAGTTCTGAACAATATGAGAGTTTAAAGGGATTATTTGTTCATGGATCTTGTAATGATGGATATGAGAATTATCATAGGGGGTGAAACATCAAAACATGTTCAAATGGTTTCCAAACCATATATTCTAGAAAGGATAATAATTTTTTAGTTTGATAACGAAGAGTTTCAAAAAAATATCAATCCTTTCAATGATGGGATATTAATTGATTTCATATTTTAAGATGGAATTTTGAAAGTTGGGAAGAGGCTTTGTGTTCCTAGTAAACCGTATCTAAAAATAGAATTATTGGATGATTCACATAACACCAATTTATCTATACACCTTGGTATAATTATGATGTATAGATATTTTATAGAACATTTTTTTGGAGACAAAATGAAGAGGTATATTTCAGATTATGGGTTAAAAATTTTGGTTTGTCCACAGGTGAAGGATGGAAGACAACATCCTATAGGAGTCATGAAACATCTTCTGATACCTATGTATTAATTGGATGATATTACATTGTACGTTTTCATGCTTTTACAAAATACTCCAAATAGGATTAATGCAAAATGGGTTATTCTTTATCGTCTTACCACGTTAGTCAATTTTCTTTCTATAAGAGAAGACTTATCACTTGAATTTTTAGAATGATAATATATTAATGTTGTTTTAATACTTCATGGTGTACCCATAATGATTATTTCTGATCGTGATCATCATTTTACAACATTATTTTGAAAATGTCTTCATATGTCCCTAGATACTGATCATAATTTGAGCACTTCATAACAACCTCAAACTGATGGATAATTATAATGTACTATTAAAACTCTTGAATACATTATAATATCCTTCTCACCAGACATTCAACGTATGTGGGGTCAGTATTTACCTATAGTTGATTTTTGCAACAACAATAGATTCCATCCATGTATTCAGATGAAACCATATGATGAATCATATGGAAAGAGATGTCATACACTGACATTTTGTGATGATGTTGGTGAAATAAATCTTATAGGTTGAGAACATGTTGGAGAAATAGTGAAGAAGGAAAAGATCTTCAAAACCCATATCAAAAAAGATCAATTTCGAAAAAAGATATATACTTAGAACCGAATGAAGTATTATTAATTTCAACTACGATATCATCTTTTCATGAAGGTATCTCCATAGAAGGGTTTTATAAAATTCGGTAAGAAGGGTAAATTAACTCCTAGGTACATCTAAATAATGGAAATTCTATAACAAATAGGAGTGGTAGCCTACGATTTGTCAATGTTTCCATGTTTTTCGAATATTAATGATGTGTTCCACATATCATTATTAAGTAAATACATGCCAAAATTAACACATATACTCACCTATGCTGAAAATTAAATGGAACCTGATCTGTCTTATTGTAGAGAAGCTATCAATATTATTGATACTATATAATTTTTTTAAAGAAATCTAATGATTTTCCAGGAAAAAGTTCTTGGTAAAAACCATAAAATGGGATAGGCGATGTAGGGACCTGAAAAAACTTATGATGAAGAACCCCTAGAATATTTTTATGTCATCATATTCTAGATATTTTGAGGAAAATATTATTTTACTGAGGGATAATATAACACCCCAAGATTCCATAGTAAGCTTCATTTAAAATAATTCAATGGCTTTCATTGTATGCAACCCCGAGTTCAAGCACACTAGACCTATTAAACTATCCATTTCAAAAGTAGTTATTAATAGTATTAACCTCATTGTGAAATATTATAAACTTTATTTTTCAAAATAGAATTCATTTTTTAATTCTGAATATCAAAATTATCTCAGGGTGAAATTTTAGTAATTTTTAGAAAAGTATTATATTTTTATGAATAGTGAAAAATATTACATTTTAATTCAAAACTGTCTATTAATATAATTAATTTTTATATTTATATAATATCATCATCTTTTTTAAAGTGGTATTTGATTATGTTTTTTTTCATTTAATCTATTTTTATTCATTTTAAAAAAGTTAACAATGAAATTGTACATAAAAACATGTCAATCTTTTGATAGATATTACTTCATGAAAAGTCACTTTCTTATTTTGAAAATGGGAATTAATTTTAAATGAACATATTCCAATTATTTGTTTTGAATTTGATAAAATGGATTCCATATTTTGTATCATAATTTTAAAATTTTTTATATAGGTTCATTTTATTTATGGGCATTATTAATTGTAATTCCAGTAATTATTTTTATTTACCATCGTTAAAGGGTAAATCAAGTAAATAAGGGTAATAAAATACTATTATAATAATATAAAACAAACCTAACATATATCCTAATCTTATTAGATGATATTACCCCTACCATGAGCTTCTTCTGGTCAATTTTAGGACCTCATAGAACCACTAGGGTGTGATAATGTCCTTTTATAATATATAATTTAATGAAAAGAGAAATATAACAAAAACATGTTTCTCATTAGAAACAAAATTTAATTTGAGTTATATAAGTGATATCTTAAAATATAAATATTTATTAGAAACCTAAAATAATTTTATACATCATTGTAATTTTTTTTTACTTTTTAACAATATATATTTAATTTTATTTATGACACAATATAAATGGAGTCTTTTCCTTTTTAATGAATGAATCAAATATATGATATAATTAATATTTATATAAATGTTACTAGAATATTTTTATGACATAAAATAATTTAATGTATGAATATTATATTTTAGATTTTATTTAATGCATTTTTTTTCTAATTAATCACGTTTTTATGACTTTAAAAAAATCAATTACTAAATAGTTTCAAAATTGACATAAATGAGTTTTTAAAACAAATAGTATTTTATTAAATGATATAAAAATATTAATAATATAATATTTATCCAATTGAATTAGATAATGATACCAATGTTATTAATGATCTACATGAGGATAGTTTTTCATTTTATAGTAAATAAATTAACCATATGGTCTAAACATACAAGAGGACATAGTAAGAGTTAAATTACTTAACAAAGGGTTAAAGCTAAATGATAATGTTAATTTTATTCCCTAAACAAGTATAAAACCAACTGGATGGGATAATTTAGACCCATCATCATATTATCCACTAAATAAATCACTTTTGGGGCCATTATAAACTGAAAATTAATTTATAATAAAATAATATTTTAAGAACATCCAAAAGATCCACTCACCTTTCCAATAAAAGGTCACTTTTACTTCTCTTTAATAAACCCTTCAAAAGAACTTTTTATCAGCCAAACCCAGACCATTTACACTCCCAAATTGAATATATTTATTATATAAGAAACATTTTGGGAATAAATCCATCTTAAGCAGTGCTTTTATGAAAATCAAATGGAGATACCCGAAGAAGAGGTAATCATTTTATCAAACTCATTCAATGTTATTTCTTCTTCTAATTCAATTTCCTAAGTTGTTACCATAATAAATTAATAACTCCATAATCTAATATATATGATACTTTTTATTCTTGTAATAAAACTATATACCTCCTTTTACCTATCATATGAAAAACAGTATCACTGTGTGTGCGTATGTATGACCTCCCATCTCCACATCGTGGTGTAAACTGTTTTCCATCTATACATTACTTTGACGGGTCAACTGATGAATATAAATGAATTAAGTAAAAAATATGACATCATATAATTTATTTAAAATTAATATTACATCCAACTAAATACCATTTAACCATTATTTAAATGATATCCTCGCTCATGTGTACGTACGACTTGTCATCTCTACTACACGATGAGATTCATCTTCCACGATCACTATCCCAGAATGATTATAAAAATATATATATTATGAATAATTATTAAATATATGACATAATAATTCTACTGGAATTATATATATATATATATGTATGTACATATATTTCATTCACTTACACCCATTTAATATGACAAGAAAACGGAAACAACGTTCATGCATACGTATGGCCGTCCATCTCCATGAACGGTGTCTTCCATTTCATATATCTATCAATTATATATTTATATTATGAATATATTCGATATTAAAATCATATTATACATTATAGAAGTAATTATATCCTGATCTACCTAATATAATCATGAATAGTAAGTCAAAACAAAAATGATAAAAAAAGCAATTATTACTCGAAATGGTTCATTAACATGAAATTATTAGTAGAAAAAAATATAAAGTAAAAATAAATTCAAATATGATATCATAAGTATTATTAAGATTATAATATTAGTTTATAATATTTTTAAAAACATTATAGTGTATTTTCAAACACATACATAGAGTATCAGACTTAAGGTAAGAGATTGCATCTGAATTCTTTTTGGAATTTTATAATGTTATATGACTTGTTCTTCTTCTATAGTGTATATTCTAACTTTTGACATTATATATTTTTAATATCATTATATTAATTGAATTATATGATTTATTTTATGGTGATTATTGATAGATCCATATTAAACATTCAATATGATCATTTTATAAGGCATATTATTTATTTTGGTCATTAAATATGAGAAATACTTTGGACTGGAAATGACAGGTGGAGGCCAAAACATATATAAATCATCGATGCATCACAAGGTTATCATGAGATGAATAAGTCTGAAAAATGGGTTTCTACATATAGATTATTCTATCTTGAGAAAGGTCTTTACGGTAATAGGTTTTCATATACCTGAGACATGATGTCCTTAAATAATGTATTTTTTATTTAGTTTCAATAATTATATATCCATGATATTTTTGTGTCAAAACATATATAGATGTAGTTTATCATTAGTTATTTATTTATGGTAGTTGTTTCATTTTATTACTTTCCATATTATTTATTCCTTATCTTTTTATGAAAATATAAATTGTGTTATGTTATTTACCATTCCATATAGATTGATTCATTATTCCTTCTATTGTACTTACCCTTATAGAGAATTCGAGATCACTCTTATTATGTTGCACTCCCCATGTTATTAAGAGAACTGTGATTAAGCATTCAAGGATGTCGTTTATTTTTTTTATTGTGTTGAATGATTTAATTTTTCTTCCTAGTGTGTTTTGGGTATCATGTATGTAATCTAGATATTCCAAGACTGCTAAACTGATCGGTCCTTCAATACTTTAATCCTTGTAATCATTCCAATATATTAAAATAATACAATATATATGTGTAACTAGGGTCGTAAAATTATATTTGATAATACTCATGCCTATATAGGAAATTATCTAATGGTTCTATTCATATTATTTCTCTGAATGGGTTATGTGTGATGTCTTGATCTTTATGAATCCTATTTCCATTTTAATGGTTATAAGTTTGTGAAACCCATTTATCATTCACGATGTATATTTTTTTGAAATCCTTTCCTCTTCTACATGGTATATGCTTTTGAATCCCGATATGTTTCTTATGTAATTCTTTAATGAAATTATTAGGAAACCCATCTATCCTCTATTGGTTATGATGTTATTAAATGTTAATGATACCCAATTCATTTCATGTGTTATGATTTTTGTTTTTGAAACCCATATCTTTTTGTGGGTCATGATATGATTCCAGTTTTATTTTACTTAGGAACATTTATGTATTATTTTTTTTATGTGAAGTGTGGGACCTATATATCCCTCTAATGCATAGGGTGATGAAAAGTTGTATTTGAGCTCAAATGGTACATGGTGAGTATCCCCAAACAGAAAAAAGATGGTACATGGGTTGTAAATAAATAATAAAAGAAAAACGGTACATAGGTTGTAGACCAAGACAGAAAACAATGGAACATAGATTTTACCCCAAGACTAAAATAATTAGGGTACACCGGTTATAACATAATCTCGAAAACAAGAAGGTACTTGGGTTTTTGACCAATCTTGGAATAAATAGGGCACACAGTTTATTACACAAACATGAAAAAATAAGGTACATGGGTTGTATCTAAATTCTAAATGTAAAATGGTACATGGGTTGTTTTCTCAAGCCAGCTGTAGGTACACGGGTCGTAGCTCATGTATAACATGTTATAAAGGTCATGGTAGGTATCCTTGACATAAATTTTTATATTCTTATATGTATGCCACAAATCCTTTGTCTTATTCCTCTATTACAATTTCGTGGCTTATGATTTTTATTTCCTTGTGATTCATACCTTATGAACTACCACGATTTCTCCCATAATACATGTCTTTGATTTTTTATGTGTAGTTTTTGATCTCATAATGTTACTATCATGTTATCATACCCCTATTTTCATATTTATTCTTACACATCTCCCTTGTTTTTCCATACGGAGCATCTGATCTCACCCCTTTTTATATTTCCCTTACCTATGTTATAAAGATATATTTTATGTAGAAATTTTAATGGTGGAGATCATCGTGGGAGATGACTAAGATATTTAAATAGGATATAATATTTTTTCCATGACTCCAAATAAAATATAATATTATGGTCTCTTGGAATGTATTTTTTTAAAATACTAAATATTATTAAAAAATGATGTAATATCCATGTATTATATGTCTAGTTTATTATAGTTGGTATAAAAGGAAATGTTTAGTCGACCATTGAAAACCGGGCTGATAAAACATTAGTGATATTCCTAGGTATATTTCCAAGGAACTGACTATGTGTGTCTCTATGTATATGGATTTGTATGAATCAATGTTTAGGAAACTTTCTTATAATTTTGGAAAAGGATAGATTTGGTGATTTGGGAAACACATCCATGTCTTGATAGTGCAAGTTAATGTGCCCCTAGAATATATTTACCTAGGGGTTAAAACTCAAACAAGGTATCAGGGTCCTGACTCGAGGTATTCTATTACATGACGATGCTCCTTTTTGCACACCTGGTTTAACACTCAAGGGGGATATACACCAGAAATTTAAAAACTCCTCGTGCCCCATTATTAAGGATTTAAATAGAATATGACTCTGAATCACCTAGTATAAACTTTATTTGTCATCAATTAAAAGTTTGGTTTCATGATTTAGACATCTTATAAGTAATTTTTCATGATTATATGTATTTCTAATTTGATATGTGTTTTCACCCCATTTTTTGGTTTAAGTCATAGGAGAGAACTAGAACTAATAAGGTGGATATTGAATGTTTCAAATGTGAAATGTATGGGAATTATTAAAATAAAATTTACAAGTGGAAAACTCATAAATAGAATCTATAAGGTTGTATGATTATTGGTTATACTTTTCAATTTTATGTGACCACAAACAATATATGAAAAGTATGTGATTTTAATCTAATATTGTTTATATTGATCTTAAGAAGATTGATTAGATTGAGGTAATGGAACCTTAGGTCATGATTAATATTTCATATTCTAGGAAAGAGTAATTAAAGAATATGTTCATGAAGCATGAGTAATGGTTTAACAATAAAGCTAGATTAATGAAGTTATTATGTTTTGGAATTCAAATATTATCTTATATGAATCATGAAATATATAAGTATTTTTAATATAATTCTTCATTAAGGATTTAAAATGAAATTTTGAATGGTTATGAAGATGTAGAAAAGTGATTTCAAGGAAATGTTATATTTTAATTAAGGAATTGTAACACTTCATTAATTCCTAACATTAAGATAATGATATTTGAATAATGATATGTTTGATATGATCAAGTAAATTTGTTGATACAGATTACCCTTGAACTGTTTATTGACCAATGGTCTATATCATCATGGATGAAGTTAATGAATTTATGAATTTAATTAATATAACCATTAATCACTGAAATAAAAAACCATTCATAATCCAAAAACAATTTATTGTAATTAAGGTTATTACCATGTTTCGAGGGAATATACAATGAGGTTATTTACATGTTTGTAGTGTGACAACCATGTGGTGTATTTTTCTACATTGGGGAACTAATGTTAAGATGATTTTTTTATTTCATTCATTAATTTTGGATTTTCATCTTTAAAAGGCTTATAAAGGTAACCATTCATGAAAATTTATGTTAAAACCTAGAATAAGTAGTTATGTATTTAAATTTTATTGAAAACCATGGTGATATTTATATTATATAACTAAACTTATTTCAAATATTACCATAATATTTTGTAAATTATATTACTATGGTTTCATAAAATGAAATCATTAATATCGAGTGAAAAACAATCCTTTTCAACAAGGTAAATGGTCATGAACCCATTATTAATGAACAATAAGTGATTCACAACAACCACTAGCATACAAGATGTCATGTTTAATGTATAATTATTTTTGATGAATAATTATTTATGATGAAAGAGTAATATTAATTTCAAGTATTATAGATTAATATATTAACAATTTTTTAAGAATAGTTATAGATAAATACTTATACATTTCTTCATTTATGGGCCAAAAGATATGTTAGAAGTGTATTTTCACACTTTAGTCATCAAAGATAATATCTTCATGTACATTAAATGAAGTAATGGAAGAATATGAAATTTATAAAATCCATACTAATGAACATATTTTTTCTAATATGAATATATCAAATAATTACAATTCTTTATACTATTAGAAATAAAATAATTACTCAAAATCAGGATAATTATCAAAAGAAAATATGTTTTCCTAAAACCATAATTTTATTGAATAGATGGTCTTTTAAATCATCACCAATTTATGAATTTGAGGACATCATATTTTCATTGATCATTCACCAGTTTATGATTGATGAACTCAAGAAATCTTTATAAATATTTAAACATATATTTAATTTATAATAATAACTATGAACATACATTCTCAATTGTGGAAACATAGTTATATGTTACATTACGAGACTTTTATGACTCCAACTATCCATTTTTAGGGGATTTTGTATTCATTTTTATGATTTGGGTTTCTAAGAAATTAACCTTTAAGAATTATACCTTTGGTTACCAAGATGAGTTTCAAGTAATAAATTCATTTCAAGGGGTTTGAATGTAACACCATGGGATTTTATCAATCATTTCGTTCGAATAAACTTAATCATTTGATATTATTCATTTCTGCAACTCTGAAAAATAATTTTATTATTATTAAATAAATAAGACAAACATTCATTTCACTTGACACAGGCGTTTCATATGTTACATTACACCAAATCATCATATTGTATAAATAAAATATTCATGGAATACATTACATGAAACCAAAACTTGGTGTATGTTACAAAAAACACCGACTTTTCATACATTTAATGTAACACTGATGTTACAACGAAATGTTATTTTACTATTGTAGAGATCTAAATTATAAACATATAACCAATACATTATAAATATTAATATATATATATATATTAATAACTAATTTTCAAATAGTTATAATGTTATAATATAAACAAAACATTATGATAATGAAAAATATAATTTTTTTGCAAATTAATTATTTGATTACAAACACATTGATCTTAAACAAACTAATTTTGATGCTTTTTATGAAGGAAAAAAACATTTTTTAAAAATTTATAAATTTAATTTGGTAAAATAATCTTAAATTTGGAATTTGGAATTAATAAATTATCCTCGTGTGAATTTTTTGGATGTTTCTAAGAATAATTATTTTTTGATGAACAGTTAAAAATACTGTATTATAGTTAATAACCGCCTCTTAGTTTAAAAAGTATTAATGTTAAATTATATATTAATTTTTTAAGGTAACATTATATATATATAATAACCATTTAATGAATTATAATTAATTTAAATTTGATTTATAATATAAAAACATAACAAATTTTTGACCATTTTTCATCACGAAAAACACATTATTTAATGATGTCTCTGGGATTAACATTAATATTAATTATCACAGTTCTGTGAATTTACTCTCTAGAAATATATATAAAACATTATAATCAGTAAAATATTTATATTATATTTATATAATGATTATTTTTTATCAAAATGATTAGTAAATGAGACTAAAATTAATCATAATGATTTAGGTCAAATTAAGATTAATTACGGAGTAAACCGTAATCCTTGGGCCTCAAATTACATATCCAATCATCCAAAACCCATTTTATATCCATATATCGGAAATAAAAATTATAATATTTATTGATTTTGGCTTGGTATTCCTTTTGTTAGGTATGAACATGTGTACACATAACTTGTTTTCTAAAATTCCAAGTGAGTCCTTTTCTATCCCTCTAAAAGGCCACAACTTATGTCACATCATCACACCTATAATACTGATTAGTTTCAGCCAATATCTGGCCAATAAACATATAAAAATTCCTCAATTCCTCCTTGAATATTATATTTGTTCATAAAGATATCCAATGAGCATTTTGGAACAAACCAAATGGAGTTAATATATTAAAAGGCAACCTCTTCTTTAAAGATACTTTTTTTCCTTCTCAACCTCAATAAAAGATGATTGTTCATTTTTCCATTACCTCTAATCATGGTGGAAATTCTGATGTAAAATATGATAATATATTTGTTAAAATATATATATTGTTTATTTAGTCTTATTTTTAATTTCTTATAACACATTTCTTTTTATGTTTCACTTTATGCTAATATAATAATTCCATTTGAGTAAGTGTGGACTACCTCCCCCTCGATGTGATGTGATTCATTTATACAATACATGGAATTTTTTAAAGATGGTTTTAGTGAATATATATGATATGTATGATATCATTAAGATACTTTAAAAATCATATTTATACATATATAGATATACATATATATCCATTAAATTCATTTTTTCAAAATGATAATTAAACAAAAATATCATTTATACATACGTATGACCTAATGTCTCCATGAATGGGGTATTCTTTTTCATATGTATATATTATATAGATTAACATAATTAATATATAATGTATATAAATTGTATGTTTATCATGTTTTAAATTATATAAATCATAATATAAGTATATAGACTAAAGATATAACAAATTAAGACACATGTGAAAAAGAGAGTCAATATTATCTGAGGTGTGACCTTAACATGAAATTCCTAACAATAAAGTAATATAAATTCATTAAAAATACATATATGGTATTAGATATAAGAATACGGTTTGTAAATGATGTATGATAAATTTATATTTACTAAACTATAGTATTTAATTAGTGTAATGATAGTAAAGACACATGGTAAGGGGATTTCAACTCACTTTTTATTTCTGTGATATACATGCTTTGTTCACCACACATCCATTTTGTGTGGAGTATATGTTGACCATGATTATATTTTATTTATATTATATATAAATTTATGGGTAATGACATATCAATTTTATGATCTTTCTTTCTTGTGTTTTATGTTTCAAAAGTTACCAAATCAGTGAAATAGTTTTGTTGCAAATTTCCTTCATTGAGACTCATGTTTTTTATGAGCCTATATTAATTATTAGTTGTATATGATTCCATTTTACATGATATATTATTAATCTAATTATTTTCTGGCAATTATAATATTCATTTAATTTCTTTTTAATACATTTATAGTGTTTTCCCATGTTACTAACTGATAATAGTTTATTGAAACTGTCACATCACTTTTTTGAAATTGTTAATGATTATGATTATTTAATGAAATATTACGATGTATATATCAAAAAAATTCACGATTTTACTCATCCTAGGTTTATTTAAGATATGTCAATGTATTATTACCAATTTTCCACTCTTTGGTACTTACGATAATGAGGAAATTTGTTAAAATAATAATCAGACTGCATCTTTATCTTCGGTTGGAAATCTGTTTTATTTAAAAACCTTGTCTTCAAAAAGGTTTTCAATAATATTTTCAAATATTCATTTATGATAATTTACAATTAAAAAAGATATTTAAATTTTTTTTTAAATTAATTATTTAGAAATTTTCATTTTTATGTAAAATGAAATTATTTTTAAAACAATTTAAATCCTTATTTCTAATTATTCATGGAATTTTATTTGAAAATTATTTTCTATTAAATTTTTTAATTAAAATTAAATATTCATTGAAGAAATTATATATTCTTCCAAGAAAATTGAAATATATTTCCAAATTATTATTTATATATGATGAAATCCATTGATATTACTCGTTATATTCTAGGAAATTATCTAATGGTTACATTCATATTCATTCCATGAATGGGTTGTGCTTGATGTCATGTTATTTATAAAACCTATTTTTTCTATCATGTGTTATATGTTTTTGAAACCCATTTATATTTCACAGATTTTATGACTTTGAAATCTCATACACTTTCAAGGGATAAATTATTTTGAATCCATATTCTTTTCATGGTTTGGGTTTTAATGAAATTAGTTGGAAAACAAACAATCCTCCATAAATTATGATGTGGTGAAATATTAAAGATACCCATTTCATTTCATGGGTTATGATTGCTGTTTCTGAAACCCATCTCTATCTATGGGTCATGATATAATTCATGTTTTATTTTTATTAGGAAAATTTATATGGGTTTTTTATATGACAGGTGGGACCTATATTCCCTTGCAATGCATTAGGTAATGATAAGTTGTATATAATCTCAAATGGTACATAGGTTGTAGCCTAGAACTGAATTTAGGAAGGTACATTGGTTGTTCCCCAATAAAAAAAATGGTACATTGGATGTAACCTCGGTCATTAAACAAGAATGTAAAAGGTTAGTTTCCCAGGCCTAAAATAAAAAGGCTACATGGGTTGTAGCCCAAGGACAAAAACAAGAAGGTACATGGGTTTCATCCTATTCCAATATGAAAGAGGGTACAAAGGTTATATCCCAAGACAAAAAAAAAAGATGGTACATGGGTTGTAGCCCAATCCGTAAACAATTAGGGCACGCGGGTTATATCCCAAACTCATGAAAAATAAGGTACATGTGTTGTGTCCCAATACTAAAATAAAGAGGGTAAACCAGTTGTCATCCCAAGCCTATAGTAGGTGCATGAGTTTCTACCCAATGTATTATTCCTCCATTATGATTTCATAACTTATGATATGTATTTCTTTATGATTAATGACTTGTGAACTTCGAAGATGTATCCCATGACCCATGTTTTTGATCTTTTATATATAGGGAAAGATCACTTAATGTTATGATCATTTTATAATACCCTTATGTTCATGTTTATGCATACATGAATCCCCTGTCCAGCCTTATCGAGCATCTAATCTCGCCCCTTTTTATGTTTTCATTCCCCTGGTTATGAATAAAGTTTTTATTAAAATGTACCAAGGGTGGAGATGTTTATTGGATATTTTGAATATCATCCACAGGAATAGATGATTTTGTTTTTTAGGTTACAAAAAACTCTAAAATATTACAACACTCTGGCATGTAGTTTTTAAATTTACTAAATATTCATATAAAATGATGTAATATCAATGTTTTCTAATCATGAGTCTCTATAAGATTTATATTCCAAATTAGTTATTATTGATATTAATTGGGAAACTGAGTAAAATAATTGTTCAAAATATTCTTTTTCTTCTTTATTATAACCATGAGCCAATAATTTTGATTTTTTTATTTAACAAGGGTTGTCTATCTTTTCTTTAAATATCTATTGGATTGTAAAAACAATTCCCTTATGGGTTCAAATAAGTTACATACTTTATTATTATAAAACCGATTTATTTTTTTGGGAATTCTATAAAATAATTTAAATAAGATAAATATTTATCTATATATTTATGCTCAAAATTATAAATAAAAGGTTTTATTTTCACAAACATTTCTTATGGGATTTCATATTTTAAAACAAACATTTATATCTCAAATTACATGGTCAACTGCATTATGATTATATATTATTAAATATTCTTCCATGGAAGATATAAACCCCACAATTGATGAATCCAAATAATAATTATCATGTTTGATAAATATTTATTATATACAATATTCTTAATAGGGTATAAATCGAATTTTCAATCCTTTAAATTATTTTTATTCAAATTAATTTGTTACAAATTATCCAAATAATGAAGTTATTTTATTTTAAACTCCACATTACATTAATGAATAACAATATCATTTAAAAATACCATCATCATATTTTAAATAATTTCATTTGAATAATATATTTTATTAATAATTACAACATTAAATCAAAATACTATGAAATAACTCATTCATGGATTCTATGTCATCCAGATTTTATAAGCCTTCCTTTTTAAGAATGGTGTAAAAATTATACTAGAAACATGAATATCTAATCCAATATCTTATAAAAAAAATATTTTTGGAAAATAATCATAATTTAATAGATTTATACCATTTCATTTAAAGTTATATTTTTTATTTATTTGATATCATTTTAATTTTGTTTTCTAGGAACTTAAAAACTATGATTATATATAATTTCCTCAAAATTTTTATCAAATTATAGATTTGAAAAATATCAACCACTTTCACTTCTAAAGGATAAATTTATATTACCTTACTCTTTTTAAAAACAATTATAGTAGGTAATTAATTAGTATAGAGTGTTAGATTTATATGCAAGGAAATATAACCATGTAAATCTACAATTCTCATTAGTAATAAAAAAACATTCCTTTTTCATCCGAGACTATATGATTTTATAAGGGAAAATAAATACAAGTTTAAAATTTTAAGGATTATTAATGTTTATACATCATTAATACATATTAATACCTTTTTATGTATCTTTCCTTTTATAAATAAATTATATACATAGGTGTTGTTCAATTTCTACTCGGTTAGAGACATACCATTATTAATTTAAGGAAATACTTTATAATAGATATAATTTTTCATTTCCCAATCTTCTATGCTGCATTACATTGTCAGATTATACAACATTTGACCATTTTAATGTTTGTTTAGTCAACTCAAAAAATTAATGAATAAATATATACCTTTTATTTTTCATAAAACAAAAAAGATTATTATTTTCAAAGAATTAAGTTTTCACTTATAAATATCAAATTAAAATTATCAATAGATATTATTCAAATTCTTACTAAATTATTATTCAATACTTCAATAATTAAATAATTTAAAATAAAAAATAAATTTGGAATTACATGTTCTTGAAAAAAATTAACTTTTATATTTAATGGATCACCAAAGAAAACACAAGCAATATAATTTTTTTAAAATATTGAAATTTAGATACATACCGATCATCTATAGTGAATATACACTATCAATGTTCCACATATAATTTATTATGATTCAAAGACAAGTTTCATACAGAATTAGATTTAAGAAGTATTTAATACCCCTGAAATCATAGGCCATGTGGGATTAGTTTATAAATTGTTGGTAATCCCTATAGATTTCAAACATGAGTTCATATTTAATCGATAAAATAATTATTTATAAAAAACATATTTTTTTCATAAATAAACTATGGAAATTGTAAAGAAAATTTATTTCCATAATGTCTAGTAATTTTTTTAAATCATATTAAAGTATATTCACATCCACTAGAACCATTAGTTAATATGACTTCTAAATTTTAGAAAAAAATAAACATAACCAAAGGAATTTTTTTTCTTTTTCATATTATTTAAACTTTCCATTTTTTATAACTTAGCACACCGTGAAAAAAAAATATCAGAATAAAACCATTAAATTTAATTTTTTTTATAATTTTCCTCAAAAAATTAATAAATTTTATTTCCTTTAGACACATCACATATTCATTAATAATCATGTTGATTAATATTATCAACACAAACATTTTCCAAATCATCACATAAGTTATCATTATAACTCAAATAAATAAATTTCAATTTTATATTTTTTGAAAAAAAACCTAACGTAAAATATTGAAAATTTAAAATAATATGGTAATATAGTTAATATTATGATTGAAAATTATAATTTCTTACATGAAACTAATATTTTGGACCAAAAAATATATTTATAATAATAAAAATAATCATATTTACATAAATATTTTTTTAAATCCATTGAATATATATTGACCGATTATTTTCTTACACTAGGTTAATTATATGAATTTGGAATAATTGTGTAACACTAACTAGTTTCCATTTATTTTCATTCATTTTTTATCATTTAGTATTTTTTATCATTCTTAATTATTAAGAAGTTAGTGTAAACGTTACCTAATTCTCTTCATTTGTAGTAGAAAAATTCATTGGTATCATTACTATTATTACAATAATTATTCCATGGGTTATTCTCCTATTTTGTCCTTATGTGGCATTTCCTTCATATACCTTTGTAAATCATTATAAAACACTCTCTTTCATTACTTTTTAATTCAGATTCAAAAGACTATGTAGTAACATGAATTTTTAATTTAAATGAAAGATAAATATTTTAATAATTTTGATCTTGAGAAATAAATTAAATTATAGTTCTCATTTTAGTAATAATATAATATATTAATAAAATAAATATTCAATTAAATTTATTATTTTATTAATATCATTTTTTAGTATGCAATTATTTTTTTAAATATCGTAAAACTCATGAAATAAAATCATTTATTAAAAAATTATCCTAATACTCTAATACAATTCACAATTGTTATGAATATATGAATCATTTTTTACACTATCCCTTCATCAAAAATTTAGAAAACCTGATGCATAGATCCTAACATGACAAGTTTAGTTTTTATATTCCCATTTGAGGAAGAATACGTAACTAGAAAAAAATCATGTGATTTTTTACATGATGATACATTCCTGTAAACATTTATACTTATTACATAATATATAACTATCATTACATTTAAAATCAAGACATATATTACAATGACATTACATTTTTTTGATATTGGATCAACTATATGTAGTTTCTATAGGTTCAATGTGATTCACCAGATTTCTATTATTGAGGTGCTTATGAAAAGATTTCATAAGAGTATCTCAAAAGAAAATGTTGCTCTTATAAATAAAATTATGTCTTTTGGAGTGTAAAACCAACATTAATATTCATTAATTCCATCTAAAAATAGTTATTTTACAACTAAATATTTTGGTATGGATTTTTTAATCACAAATAACATATTAATATAAAAAAACTAGGGGAATTCCTTTGATAAGATTTGTTAGGCCCACAAATTAAAATGAATAAAGATTCCTGAAATTGTGAGTTTACCCATAAACGATAATGGTTTATTATCAATGATTATAAGAAATGAATCATAATTAAAAATAAATGAACATATGTTTGGTCTAAATTCACATAAACTATTATTACCCCCTCTAAATAATAGAGATAATTACACCCAACTATCTATTTATTTTCCTCCTTTTTAGGGTATCTATAACCCTTTACAACTTCATTTTGAATGCCTCATTGAGAAAATCTAAATCTAAACCTTTATCACCTAGAATCAAAAACCAATTAACCAAACATTTTCAAACCCAATAGAACAACCAAAACCTGACATTTAAATGGGGTAGTATAACCAAATTTCATGCACTTATGGGTAGTATAACCAGTAAAGAATTAGTAAATTAGGTAATGTAATGAATTAGGAGTAACAAACATTAGATTAACAATAATAGATTTGATTGTTAAGGGTGAAAGGATATCTTCAGTGAAAATGGATCAATCATTTAATGTTCAAATAAGCGTGGTAGTTGTCTGTCAGGGTGTATCTCATAGTATAGTTCAATAATTTCCTCTATCATTATGTTAATAGAGGTTCTATCATACTATTTTAATAGAGTTACTTCATTAACCGAATATTCAAAAAATTATTCTCATTGTATTCTATCCTTACTGAAGAAACACATGAATTATTCATTGAATGTTCATGGGAAACATTTCCATGTGGGTGTATATTGATAATTTGAAAAACATTAAGAGGCTTTACCGTAGACCATGTCACTATTAAACAATATCGATTTAATTAAACTCATAAATATATATATATTCTTTAAAACTTCCTATAATCAAAGTTTGAAATATATTTCATATTTTATGTAATTTTAATATATAGTTATTGTTTTATATGAAACAATGTGTACATTAATACATTTATTATCATGTTTAATGTAATTTAAACACATAACAAATATTTCAAAATAAAATTACATAGGTTCAAAAAATTTAAGAACAATTTATGGAATAATTATACCAGTAATGATATGTGAAATAAACATGTAGTTATTCAAAATATATAAGAATATGTAAAATAGATAATGAAATGAACTTACAAAATTATTTTGGAATTGAGTGACCATGATACATTGAGTGATAATGGGGCTTGAGGGACTATTAGGCTGAGTGACTCAAGAGGCTCTTGTGACTCGTTTTATTATGGGTAATAATTTTTGTTCGACACATTTTTTAATTTTAATTGATTGTTGTTCTCATGGAAGTTTCAATATATTGTTAATGATTCACACATGGTAGTTCATAATTTACAATCATTTTATTTCGGTATTTTATCTCATTGTGGGTCATATTTTAGGTTCTACAACATTCTAAATTTTCACTCATTGATGTTCATAAGTTACCTTTCAAACTTTTCTATTGTTTCACTGATGGTATGTGATATTGTAGGTTAAACACTTTGACAACTCTTCACATCATTGGGCTCAAACGTGCAACTTGAGTGACCAAAATCAATGCATAGACCACTCATCATTTTTTTGTTATATTATCTTATTACACGTTATTTATATATAATTTAATAAAAACCTTATTTTAAATTCATATATAAATCAATATATTAATATATATATATATATATATCAATCAATTTAAATATATATAATATTAATTATATGTATAATTATATGTCAATAAAAATATTAATATAAAAATTTCTGTGTGTACACATATATTTATATACAAAAAAAATACAATATATATATGTATATTATACAAATATACACATGATTATACAAAATTTAAAATATTAATTTACATACATACGTACTCACATACATTTATACATACATGCTTACATATATCTATCCACACATAAATAAATATTTAAATACATACATGTATATACATACAAACATAGAAACACGCACACACACACACACACATATAATATACTAATAAGAATATGATTATAGATAAATTAATATGTTAACATAAAAATATGCATAAATTCATACATCCATCCATCCATACATATGTAAATATATATATTTATATTAATTTGAAATACTTATATATATATATATATATATATTCACATAACAATATATTTTAGTATAAAGATATTTTTTTTGTTTTCATATAAATTTATGTATGGAATTATTTAAGTATATATATTTGTATTTGTGGATGTATGTGTGCGTGCATAATATTTTTTTGTAACTAACATTTATTTTTATTTTAAATTTTAAATTATATGATATATAATTTTTCAATTTATATTTATTTTATCATTATAATATATATATTAAATTAATTTAATAAATTATATATTATACACACACATATACACACACATATATATTATTTAAATTATTTTTCAATTAAAATATAAATCCATTTTGATTATATATTTTTTAAATTATATAAAATATTTCTTTGTTACTTTATATAATTTATGAAAAACATATTTATAATAAATATTTTTTTATATTCTTTAAAAATATAGTCGTGTTTAAAAACATGGTTAAAATATAAATTTACTATTTTTTAAAACATGTTTTAAACGTAGTTACATTTTGATTATCCATGTTTTAAAAAAATTATAATTTATCCAAGTTTATAAGAAAATTTTCCTAAATTAAAAATTATCCACTTCATAAAACATAGCTAAATTAACCAATTTTTTTAAAAAATCTAAAATAAAAAATAAAAAAGTTTTAATTAAATACATCTAAAATCATGGCTAATTTTCTATTTGAAATAGAAATTAATTTTACAAAAAAATATATTTATTTATAACCATCATCATATTTATGCTTACTAGAATTCCTATGGTTCATTTCATGATACCCCGTATCTGGTATGATTTTATATGTACCCTAGCTAGGGAGATTTAATTTTGAATCCATTCTAGAATTTTCATAAGGAATTAAGAACATTCCTTAGTCCCAAAAGGTTGTAAACTAATGTTTAGGGTTAAAGGGGATCATTGTGCACTGATTTCGCCTCAAATAAATAAGCAAATATATAATACAAGACTAAAAATATGATTCAAAATAAAAAATTTGATATTACATTGTCCAAAAATTTAATGAAAGTAAAATGTACTGTATCTAAAAAAATGAAGCAATAAATAAAGAACAATCATATAAATTTATGAAAAAGAGTTCCATACAATATAGATTTACCGACTCCTCCATCATATTCATATCTAGGCACTTCCACATCCACCAAGAAACTCAAATCACTAGATAGACCTCCACTGACCATCTGATCTTTTCCCTCAAATGCACCAAGAGATGTGACATCTTATTGCATACTAATATGTGTTGATAGGGGTGAATATAAAAATAGCTATAAGAAATTTCTCATATCACTCCAATGAACACTCATTGAATAACAATTCCATGTAATTTAGAAAATTCATTTCAAAAATTATTTAATTCATAGTATAATTTATCGACTAAGACAATAAAGGAAAAAATTATATAAGAAAATAATAAAATAAATATTTTCTTCACGAATGGTAACCCATTTTTATTCCACCCAAAAAAAATCTAAAATAATAATATTAAAATATTTATTTTTAAATGTTGAAAAATAATTTTAACAAAAAAAATCAATCTATGATCCCTATAGACACCCATTTGCGATTGTCTCTATGTATAGAACTTCCCAAATTCAGGGACCACTATGTTTTAAATATATAAAAAATGGAACATCCCATCCATCATTATTATAAGTCCATTCCACCCATACATGAAATTTCTCAGTCATTGTGCTTGCCTATGTCATTAAATTTCCAATAAAATTCCACTTCTTTAAAAGCATTATCATATATGACTTATTAAAACACAAATAATAAATTCCACCAATTTATAATTCATTAAAAATCACATTATTGTTGAAAAACTACATTCCATTGTTTATCTCAAAATGATCAAAATCCCACAATTTTTTAATATAAAAACCATATTTTTTATAAATTAATTTAGAGCACTCATTTTATAGGTGAAAATATTGTTCAATGAAATAAAACCACATAAATCACGTCATTAGGAATCAAAATCCAACGTGGAGTGGGTAAGATACTCCTACCTCATATAATGAATATGTGGTTACTCTTACACACTAAATATGATTTTGAAAGTTTGAATTTGATCCTTTAAATCCTTGAATTAAGAGCATGTGATCATTACTCATTCATTAATGATTCTAAATTTAAAATTAGAATGACCAAGATCCAATATGTCAAGATCTATCAATAAATAGAGAAGAAAATAATGATAGATATAGAGGAAAATATAAAGATATTGTAATTTTTGAGATTTGTGGTATTAAACCATAAACATAATGTCCTACCAATCAATAAAAGGGTGAATAGAATTTATAATTAATGTATAAACCCCAAAATATATCAGCATAATCCATATATATAGAAAAATTTGAGTTAGGGTGTCTTATGAAGTTACTGGAGTCTATTCATAATTTTAGAATTTAGATAAAATAGTTGAAACATAAGTACATGATTAGCCCACATTATAACTAGGAATGTGATTCTTCCATATAGTATTCTTTTCTCAAACAAAATACAATAAATGTTCTCCATTACCACCAACATGATATGGATTACTCTATTCCACACCTAGATAGCTTACATAGTCTTTAGTGTTATCCTCCATACTATACTATACTACAACTCATCGATAAACTAAATAGTAATGGCATAATCACTAAAAAATGATTAAACTACCCATTAGACCTAGTTTTTCACAAACTCATTTCATAATACCTCTCTCAATGAGAATATGAAAAAAAATAGACCTATCAATTGTTTATATATACCAAGGTTTCCCTTATCCAAAAGATCTATAACATATGATTACACTATGTGGTGTATATATTAATAAGTCCTCACAAATTATTTACATGATCAAAAAAAATTAACGATTTGGTAAGTAAACCCTAAAGCATATCATGTTATTTCATTTATATAATATATTTAAAATAAATAAATGGTTTAATTCTAAATTCGATACAAAAACTGATATGTTTGAATCAAGTGATGTATTATCCCATAATAACATATCTTATCCATGATCGACATCATATCGATCAACCAATAGAAAAATAAATTTATGTCTAATATGAATTCAATATTAAGATCCATGGATTATCCATCACATGTATATCACAAGGGATTTTACTGAGTCTTATTAATGAATTTAATGTTAATCCATAATGGTGAAGAAAAAATATGTTATAAAGTTATTATAAATGATAATCTTCTCATATAAAGACTAGTGACTAATTCTTAGAATTTAGGTGAAAAATAAAATTAAGGGGTTATAAAAATTAAAATGTACAATTACTAATTTCTATTTTTCAAACCACACATCTATTTTAGAATTATCCCATAGATTAAATATTTTAAAATTCATGGTATAAATTTTATGACATATATCAATGTATATATTAAAAATAATAACTTAGCACAAAAAAATCACAAAAAACAAAATTTTTTACATGTTAATATTATTTTTTTAAAAAAATTATATTTAGTCTACTTATATTGTACAAGTAATTAATATTTTCTAAAAAAAATTATAGTTTTTTGTATTTTTAAGAGTTTGAAATAATATTGATGAAATAATCCAAATATGTTTACATAGTGATCATATATTTATTTCTAACTAGATATACTTATATATTTTTGTATTTATAAAAGAATCTATTATACACAATAAATCCATATATAAAACATAATAAAAAGCACTAGGTCCCTCTAAAGTAATGGTTGCAGTGTAAAGTACAAGTGTTATTAGTTGGTTCAAAAAACAATTAAAAACAATTAGTTTAGGATACATTAGGAAAGGGTATGATCTATATAGAATCAATAGTCATTGTTTCATATAAAATTTAATTTCAATAAATGTTACAATGAAAATAAAACAAAAGGGTTTTAGAGGAACCATAGTTTTTAAAAATTACCATGGGAATAAATATATTTAATGAAAATAATACACATTAGTACATTTAAACTAATAAATTATTACAATGAATGTTTTTTAAATATTCTTGGATTGTAGGATTTGATAAAAGAAAAAAATTAGTATAATTTTTTCTTGACGTTCCATTTTAATATATAGGAATCCAAAATAATCTATGTAAAACTATTCAATGGTTTCTAACTATTTTGAATAGATTATTTTAATGTGGATGGTCTAGGACATTCTAATTATAATATTTATTTCATCTAATATTTTCAATGAGATATGGAATTGATGGTACACCACACTCATGACCATGATATTTTTTCATATGAAATATAGGTACATAAAATTTAAATATATTATGGAGATACATACTAGGGTTTCAATTGTTGTTATAAAGATAATTATAAATTTTAATTCTAAATAATCTTTTTTTTAATTTATCATTATGATTTATTTATTAATTTTCCCTCAATAGTTTCTAAAATAAATTAATTCAATATTATTTAATTGTTCACGGATAAAAAATAAGTTTTTATTCTTTTTGTATATATTTTAATGCTTGATGAAACATTTATGAAAGGTTATCTTTTATTTATGAGTGTATAATTTTATAAAAAGAAATTTAATTATGAATAAAAACATGAATACATGATTTTTTATAAAATTAAATATTATAATGTAATTAAAATAATATTATCATATTTGGGTCTTTTGGTAATATTTCATTTTATATTACATTTTGAGTAATTTTTTTTAATAAGTTATGAAATATGATAATGTAGAGTGGATTGAATGAAAAAATTTATATTTAATAATTTTATTTATTTAATGTTATAATTTAAATTAATTTAAATTATTTTAACACACTTTATCATGCTAGTTGGAATGTTACTAATATCATTACTTAAATATAATCATGTTTTTGTAATTATATTTTTAAACAGGACACTAATAAATTATATGAATATCTAATGTGAATGTAATTATATAAGTTTATAAAAAATATGAGGATTAACTAATTTTCTATCGATTTTTTTCATTAAAATAATTTAAATTATATTTTTATTATGGAAATAATTTTTCGATATTTACATTAATTTCATATATGAGTCATTCTGTAGGAAATAATGACTTGTGTTATCTTGATCCTCTGTGGGTTTGACCTTTAAATTTATATTTTCTTTGATTTTGTAGTTTAATGCTATAAAGAGAGACATATGTTATAAAATAATATAATTGATCTATTTAGGAATAAATTAAAATTCAATCATAAGTTTTTCACAATTTTGATGAATCAATTATAGAAACTATATGTTATCAGATAAGGGTGCGTCATATTTTTATTATTTACATATTTATATATTTTCTTTTTATCATTTATATTTACTATGAATTTTATTTTTATCATTTTAGGATTATCTATTGATTATCAAACCCTCTATTATAAAACTGAAATAAGTGAAAGTCAATACACATTTGTTTTTTCCAAAGTATTAAAAAAAATTATATTAATTGGATAGTGGATATAGTAATTAATAACCAATATGTTGAAAAAAATATATAATGGTCATGTACATAGGCCAAGATGTACGGATTAAAGTTTAATCAAATCAATAAATGATAATTCACATTTACTATGTTTTACTAATATTTATAAGAGAAAAAATAATAATTATGAGACCAATAGTATAATATAATTACATCTAGATGAATATATATATGTTTAAAAATATTCATAATAATGTTTAATTTTAGGGGATTCAAATTGTTGTTCAAAATTCCCATTTTTATGTTTTTTTTAAAATTTATAGTTCGTTCATGTACAATATATTATTCAATGATTCAATATAATTTTGTTTTTAATATAACTTAGAGATAAATTTATGAGGTGGATGAAGATATTAACACAGAGACTAATAATTATATGGGATATATTAGTGAATATAAATATTTAAAAAATATTTTTTATATAAAAAATGATTTTATAAGGGAACAATAAAAAAATTATTATTAAAAAATTATTAATAATATTCATATGATTTAGTAAAAAAATTATAATAATTACTAAAAAAACTCCCACACCATTGACTAAGGATTTGACTTCAAATAAAAACATTTTATTATGGATTATATTATAATGAAATATGTATGTTTGACATACACTTTGTTAAATTTATCTAGATAAATACACCAGTTAATATTCAAGAACAATAGTATATACTATTTATAAATTCCAATTATTAATATATTTATCAAGGTCCAAAGAGATAGGAAATTCATAAATTTGCGGATACAACCAAGATAGTAAGATATGTAAATGTTCTAAAAAAGTATTTATATGAAATTAAATTGGATCAAATTTTAACAAAATATCCACCAAATACACCATCATGAGAGTAATATGGAAGAAAAAACATAACAGAAGCTTTCTAAGTCATATTTGGGGGAAATGAAAAATTCAAATGTAATTCAATCATATATTACTGATTTTTTTTCAAGATGTCATGACTTAAAAAATGAATATTTAGAATCAATTAATTTTTTGGATTCAATGTTATGAAAAACAATACTAATATTAAAAATGGCGTTTTGGGATACAATAATCATTGATAAATGTGTCGTAATTTCAATAATTTTTTCTACCTTTAGAAAATAATTATATAAAATCTAGAAAATAGGTATAATAATAAACTAAATAGAATATATAATTGGATGTACTTATAATAAAATATATTGATCTAAATGATCATGTATTTTTAAATGTATAAAACTATAGTAAGAAAATTAAGTAATTTGATTTTGAACATATTGATCCTACTTGAATAATACAATGGAATAACCCTCTCATATGCCACGATTTAAATTTCAATGGAATTTAAATTAATAAAGACTGTAATTGAATAATTCTGGGGGCAGATTATTTTTTTCCTTATTGAGGTACTTCACTCTATAGTGTTATGCATCATGGAAGTTAATATAGTACCATGCTAATATGCATCCATCTATTTTGGAAATTAATTTTGGAGGGGATCAGTATTTTGGTTTATCACAAGCCTAGTGTAATAAACTCATTGGGGATCCATATTTTTGGTGGTCATTATGGCCCTCAATTCTTATAGGGATAAAAAAAATTGATTATCTGTGATGTCCAAATTTGACATGATAAGATGAAAACACCCAATTATTGGATTTTCACATAAAGAGTCTCTTGTTGGGAAAATAAGAGACCACCAAATAGTAGTTATTTAAATGGTGGACTTTATCAATTTGGGGTCACATAGAGAATCCATGGTTAAAAATGGATGTATGAGGAAACACATGAAATATAATAACTTTTGGTGGATTTCAAAAAAGAAATGAGTTCCACACCATTCCATATTGGATTCTCATTTTCTCTAGGGTTGAATGGAACCATATAGTTTTTGTTCCTATATCCCATGGTGGAAAGGGTATTCCATTGACCTATTTATTTTCTATATTATTTTTTTACCTCAAAAAATGATCATTCATGGACTCAAATACCATGGTTGGGGAGTCACATAGTGCACTCAATTCCATGTTGTGCATTTTTTTGAATTCATTATATATGGATAAAATTGTAGGAGGTTTTTTAAAACTACTATTGGTTTTGAAACCCTTTATTTATCAATATCACTTTAAAATATATCACTATAGGTTCCCCATGAGATTAAGATATATCCTTCATCAGAGCCCCTCTCTCATTTTTTTGTAGATTACTAATCTAATTCTAGCCAATGTTGTTAAAGATTTTTGGAAATAAAGTGATCTCTTTCAACTCCATGATTTTGGGATAAAATATTGATTTTTTCTTTTGAAATAAGGGTTTTGAATACATATATTATGTTTATGTAAATGTTTGGGGGAACAAAAATTATCATTGTTGTTGTAAAATATTTAGATTCCTCAATTATGAATATAATAAGTAAAGTTGAATAAAACAAATGAATGTGAATGAGATATTATGATTCCTTGAATTTGAGCATTATTATATAATGGATGTTCCTTTTTATATCATATATAATATTTATATATTATTTAGAGTAGATTTATTATTAATTTTCAATTATTCATACTAAAATAGATAAGAAATGTAATGTTGGTAAGATGAAGAAAATTAATTAATGTAAAAAATCAATAAACACTATAACTCATCATTGTTATAGGTATATAATATTTTTTTGTTATGTCTATTTATTTTGGATTTATAAATATTCTTTTAATCACTAAGATATGTTTAAAATAAAAATATATTACAGTTATTATAAATTGAAGATGTTAAAACATAAATAATAGTTGTAATTGATATCTCTCTCTTAGAATTAATAATTGAAAAATAAAATTAATGATAATGTTAAATATAACTTATTTTAGTCAATAAAGAATTATTTATTGTTGGTTCTTATTTATTGAGCCTATTTATAATGAATTTCTTATCAAATATGGTAAATGGAAAAAAAATATTGTTGCTGGAATTAAATTCTTAAAGCTATTTGAGAATATACTATTTATTTGTTTCTTTTAAAGTTTAAGGTGTAATTTTTCGTATATTAAAAATTTTCATGATGAAATTATTCTTACATCTATGTATTAGGAAGATAAATACATTTTGATTAATTTTTACGGTAATATATATGGTTTATTTATTCGCTGAGGGGAGGGATAATTTGTCTAGATTGTTGAAGTTATTGGGGGGTCGAGGATGACATAGGAATTAATGGATTGGGTTTAAAGAGGAAGATTTCGACTGCCATTGTTCCAACTATATTGAAGTTAGGTTTTATTATTTCTAATGGGGGATTTTTTTCATGTCTAATTGTTTTTATTGATACATATAATTTTATTTTATTTTATAATACTGTAGTTTATTTATTCCTTTGAATATAACTCTATTGATATAACTCAGGTTGAGTCTTAGAATACCTAACATATAGATTGGTAATAAAAATACAGTTGAATCCATGGTATGGGGGTGTGGATTATAAAATGATATGTTAAATAAAAACAATTATATGGTTTAACAATTATTTAAATCATGTTACTAAAATATATAAAATAAATGATAAAAAAATAAGACATAGATTTTTCATTTATAAATTAATTAACAATAATTAATAATTAATTTATAAAAAATTTATTTTTTTTGAAATAACATAGTAAGATTGAGAAAATATGTTTATTTTGTTTGTAAACAACATGTATTTTTGTTCAAGAGATGGATGTTGAGATGTCATTGGGGGAAATAGTTATATCTTGAGTCTAGTATAAGTTGATTCCCTTAGTGTGGGTTTGTTAAATTTTCATCTTTATGATATGTGATTAATTACTCTCTGCCACTTGAGTTAGAAATGGTGGGTGAATCCTATTATAACCTTCAATTCCAAGTGTTCCAAAATACCATGGTTGTGGAGGGATTACATTGTTCACTAATCCCCCTACAACAGACAATATTTTTTGAAAAATATATATACTGACACACAAAATCTATGATGGATTACAATTATAGGTAATGTGCCCATATGAACTATGATGGCTCTAAATTCCTCTATCAATTTATATTAAGGTTTTTGTTGTCATAAATTAGATAATAAATGTGTTTTTCAGATATAATAACTAGAGTTATAATAGGGAAACTCCATCATGGTTTGTAATGTAATGAGTTATGGTATAAGTTATGAAGGATGTGGTGGATTTTGAACATACTACTAGGTTATGAGATATGATAATGCATGGATTTGATGATTTATATGGAGTTTTGAATGTGATAATGACATGTATATATAGTCTTATGACAAAATGAGATATTCATCCTCGTACAGGACACGGGTAGATAAGGATGAGGCCCAACCCATGTTAACAGATGATTTGGGATAAGATGAGAGCATTAGGCATGTGTCATTATGGATCACATTGACTATTTATGTTGGAATGTAGTAGTGAGTTACCCTCTTATATATATATATATATATTCGTTTCAATCATTTATTCCATCTTAAATGTGTTATTTTTTGGGTGATCCTTGGTGAGACTAAAACATGGTATATTTGATTAGAAGATGACATTGTTTCAGTATTTTTTTATTCGGGACATAGTATGATTCATATTAATTTTCATGATACGTTTTTGATAGATTACTTCACATGATATGTGGATTTTAATCTATATATATATATATTGTTATTTTGGATAGCATGTGAGAGTGGTTGATTAAGATAATGATACTAGCTTCTAAGGGTGTCTGTGACCTGCTGGAGTCTTCATTTACAACCATTTGAATACTATATTGTTTTGTTTATTTTAGTAATTTTTAGTTATAAAATATATCATATATTGGGATTATGATGTGTAAAAACTATTTATATGATTGTGTTTTGTTGTGAATTGGTTCATTTATTTTTGGGATTCTTAAGTGTATGTCCCCCCATTTTTGTCTATACTTCCCTTGGTTTTAGTTTTAATCTCATGACTTATTGGAGGAGATATTCAAGAGATCGCTATCAATAATCAATACCAACCCATGGGGAGTACATGTGTGGGTGGTCAACATAATGTGGATTCATATATGTTGCTTGAGATATAGGTAATACAATATGGATTAGAAGAAGTGAGGTAATAGTGTTAGTTGAACGTAACACTTGAGGTAAATTAGGGAGATCATCCAAGGGAAAAATTTATAGAACCCTAAGATATGGGATGAGGAAATTTATTTTATATATCATAGTATGATATATGATATAACTTGTGAGGGTAGATACTGATGTATGAATCATGCATCATATTGTTTTTTTAGATGAGGTAATTGGGAATATAATGGTGATTTTATTAAACAATGATGAATTATTTTAAATTATTTTATATTTTATTGTTTAGGTAGTCCCTAATACTGAGATATTTTTCATATATGAATCATGGTTGATGTACTTGATCAATACAAATTGATACTAATGGGGAAGGTTTATTTAAGAACACACCTCCTAGGAGAAATGCTAGATATTACATAAGTATGAGGGATTCATATGAAATTGAGAGATTGGGGACTTGATTGAGTAGATATATATTTTTATCAGTTCAACCCATGATTTTATTGAGTATTATATTCTATTGGTCGTTTGTGTATTGTGGGGGTATCTCAACGGTGATCGTTTTTTTTGGGTTACTGTAATGATCTAAAATTCTCAAAGTAAAAGTTTCAAAATTAGTTTTACGTTCAGTTTGTTTTATCAAATGTGAAGACAACATGTCGATAATATATTCTTATTGTTTTGTTGAGGAGTTACAATGTTATAATGTTAAATATTCAGTACAAGAACCATTTTATTTGGATTCATACCTCATACAAGATGACAATGATATATATAGGCATATTGAAGAGTCTTTTCATACAAAGATTCATCATAAGGTCACATTTTTTATATTTTCTATTTTTATGAAGGAATTGGAAAGGGTATTTCTTATTGAGATGATATGGTTCATGATTAAATTATATATGGAGGGGATCTTCCAGTAATCTACACCTAGAAAATTTTTGTCTAGATGTTGTCAATTTCTAAGTGAGTTAATGATTTAGAAAACAAGTAGTTAGTTTAATCCTTCATCTTCCTTATCTCACTAGTGGTGGATGTTCTCATAGTCCAATTAATGTTTTAGGAATTATATATATATATGTCATGGAAATAATAATATTGATATTATGACCTCCAATTTAAATTATTGTAGAGTGGGTGGTGTATTTTAGGTTCTGCCATTGTAGTGGTATCATCCTTGGATGTAGAAGAAGTGTGGTGATCCATTATTTGATCATTAAATATGATTCATGGTAGGTAGAGGGTATCCCCATAATAATTTGAATCATTAAGAACATATATTATAGAATAATCATATGGGTAGTGGTTTTTGAATATAGATAGGACTTTGATTAAGGAACAATCATAATATTGACATAGAGTTTCCAACACTAGTTGACACATATTTCTTGTGAGGTATAAACTTTTTATATTATACAATTTTATAGGTTTTTTTATTTTTCAATAATAACCTCCATAAATTAAGGCACCCTTTTCCATATTTTTTTATATTAGGTTGAGAGTCTTACCATTCCCAGGTATTGGTCTATTGAAGTTAGAGGTCTAGTTATCATGCATGATATATGCTGTGATAATGAGATTATTTTTGTTAAGCACTAGTATTCTGAATATTTCAAATGTTTCTTCATGAAGATATAAAATATCATCCTAAGAATGTATTGGTTATATTAATTATATCTTATTTTTTATTTCTTCAACCATTAAGTTATGTTTTATGATATTGATGGTGATTCAACTTTGTTTTTGTGTGTGTGAGACCATCAGATGGGTCAAATTCATACTATGTCCTTATCAAATATAATGGATATTTTGAGGTTTATATTTGAAGAGTATATATTCATCATAATTACATGGGTAGTGGAAGATTAAGCTGATGTCTACCTAGAATATTTTAAGGCGTGACCCTAATATAATAGATAGAGATTGGGTAGAGGCATTTTCAGTTGTCTCTCTATTATTTATGTATATATATATATATAATAGAAGACTTCATGTTATATGATATATGGATATAGATTTATGATCTCTTATAGAGAGGTTTTATTTAGTAGAGTGTATCTCCTTAGGGATCTCTGGTCATTCTTTTGAAGAAATTGGATAGAGTTATACATTTTTTAATAAATTAAAATCATATGAATCAAGTGATGGTGAAGATCCACTATCCATTCTCATAGAGTGATGATTTTTTTTGATCAAATAAGGGGTGTTATTTGATTTTATAATATCAATATGAACATGGGATGTCATTAACTATGGGTAAATAAAAATAATATTCTAAACACCACATTGAAATATTGTTATAGAAAATATGAGTTCATGATAATTCGATTTTTTGTACTTAATTCAGTAACATTGTTTTTGTGACTAATGCATTTTATTTTTTAGGAGTTTAATAACTGATATTTATTGTATGAAAAGATAAGAATTTAGTCTATATTGTGTCTTATTAGTAATAAGTAAAGAATAAACAAATTATTAATGGTATTCATCAATTTTTGCAGCTTATATGGATATTCTCAACCCTTATGTTTTGGTTACTTAAGGTGCATTTCATGGGACATGATGCATCCTAATGAGGAATTGTCATGGATCCAATAAATTTTTAGTTAGTTTTTTCTTGAGTAGGCCTCTAGAATTATTCATAGGTTTTGTGTTTACATTGTATTGAAGGCTCTTATTGAAAATTTTTTCATTAAATTATGACCAATATAATAGGATTTACAAGGAAGGATCATTCCTTATCATGGGTTAAATAGTTTCGATATTCTTTTGATCATTTAGATTAGAATCTAATCATACCCCTTGTTCTCTATTTTATGGAGTAATGGGTTAAATTTAATTTTTAGAGAGATTAATTAATACCTGATATGGGATTCATACTGGTGTATAAGGGAGTTGTTATCCCTTATGGGTCTCAATAATTATAATCTCACAATGTCAAATATTCGACCCATGACCTTGAGGTAATTACGGTGGTGTTTTAATTGAATCCATAACACCCATCAATTTTGAGAATTATAATTTTTGAATAAATTTTTTTTCATTAATTTATTTCATTTCACTATGTCAAATATTCATTTCACATTGAGTATACATGTCTTTCTCTACATTTAACACTAACATGGCATTCATTATACACAATACTGAGTTTCTACAAAACATCATTTTATTGTTATAATTAATTAAATAAGATAATTATAACCAATATGTTAGACATAGTAATATAAATAGTAATAAATACTTCTAATATATTAATTATAATTATTTCAAATAAATTAAACATATTGATAATGAAATATATAATTTTATGTAAGTCTACATGTTTCAAAATAATATTTTCTTAATGAAACTACTTTTTATATTCTTTTGTGAACAATAGATAAACTAAATTTAGAAACTAATAGAAATTTAATTATATAAAATAAAAATAATTTTTCAATTCATATTTTTTATTTTATAATAGGTTATTTATTTGGATGTTTTCAAAAAAATATCATTTTGGGTGAATATTGAATATTACTATGATTTAGTTAAAACAACGCTTTAATTTTAATGATGATTAGTGATATATTTTATTTGATATTTTTTTAAAGTCTAATTAGAGAAAATATTAATATATTAATACAATTTAGGTGATTTGAGTAATTTATTATATTAAAATTATACATATAAACTTAATTAACTTTGGAGATTTTTTACTATAAAACCCCTTTTTCTCACCACGTATACGAGATTAGCGTTAAACTTAATTTTCCAAATATTGCGATATGAAATTTTAAAAATTTACATACATTGTTTTTATAACTATGATATTAGTCTTCTAATAATAACAAATTAATTTTTGGCCAATGATAATAGTTACCGTGATTTAAATTTCTCACATCAGTTTAGGTATGATTTAGCGTAATTAGGGACTGATCCTTAATCTTATGGACCAAAAAAGTACTTGAAATTTGTAAAAAATCTATTTTTTACTAAAAATTAGACTATATCCTCTATTGGGTCAATTTTTCTGGGTAATTGGGATATTATTAAATGTAATTTCCCTATATAAAAGTTTCATTTTGGAAAAAAGGAAAAAATGGAACTTTCCTTACCATTATCATTTATAAAACTATTTGATATCAACAAAACAAATTATTTTTGGTTATAAATGTAATTTTTAAAAATAAATGAATTATTTTTTTGTAATTATTTATAAATAGTTTTTATATATGATTTAGTTACTTAAAATTTTTAGGAAACACCAACGTAGTTATTATTTAGTTAATAATTTACTAAAATAAATGATACTATATATATTGAAAGTAAATATAATTGATTTAATTATTGTATGTAATAATTTTTAAAGATTAATATATCTTATTAAACATTTAAAATGTTAATTTCTTTTAATTCCATTTTAATTTTTAAAAAAAATTACATAATAAATGTCAAATATGACATTAATGTTACTTTACAGTAAATGATATTTTATTAATGATTTATAATTTATAAAATACCATATTTTTCCAAGTGATTTTTACGGATTGAAAAATATTTAATAGGGTTAACTAATGGAACAATTAATCTTTTATAATTATCATATTTTACCATAGAGTGTAAAAACATTGTTATCCCGTTCTGGGTTTTAGCATTGTTTTTCATGTCAAATGCACTTGTTTTAAAAATTAATTTCCAAAATAAATGAGTTTCTTATTTTTTAATTTAGGTATAATATTTATAATTAAGTTTATATATATTATATGATAAATATGACTTTATTTTATTCTTAAATGTTAAATTCAATAGGATAGAAAACTAGATTCTTCAATAAAAACAAAAACAATATAATTGGGGAATCGTAGAAATTATTTTAATAAATTAATAAAAATATAAGACATTTATGAGGATATATTTGGTAAGAAATTAGTTTAACATTAATAAATTATTTTTCTATTTTTTTGGGAGATTAAGTAAAGTTTATATCCAATTGTTTAATACCTTTTTGTATTTACAAGATTGACAACCCCCACTATAAAAAGGAAAACAATATACCCCTTCCTCACACCACTCAAGCCAAATTTTCTCATACAACATCTACCAAAATAGTATCCCAATATACATACCTTATTCCATGAAGATGAAATTTGTGCAGAAGTAATATAAGAAATCATTTTGGCACATACCAAAAAGAGTTTCATGATTAAGGGGCAACGTCTTCTCTCAACTTCGTTTCTTTTTTTTTCTCTCTCCACCAAAAAACAATCTATATTCCATTTTTTTATAATTACACCACTATATTCAATATAATATTAAGTTTTCTATGAAAGTTATTCAAACTACACTTACACACACACACATCTAATGGGTAATTGATATAGTGTTTATGTTTATGGTTAACTACCGCCTCACAAAATGGTGATTGTTCATTTTTACATTACCACCTATCATGGTGGAAATTATGATGGAGACTCTATTTAGATATTTAATATATTATAATTATTATTTATTTAATATTGTGTAATATATTTTACAACATATATATTTTTTACATTCCATTTTGTGTTAATACTGTAATTTCATTTATGAAAGTGGGGACTATCACCCCCTCAATGTGATGTGATTTGTTCATTCACTTCATAAAATGTATTAATGTTGGTTTTAGTGAATATAATTAATATATTATATATTATAAATATACTATAAAATATATATATATATACATATATATACACATAAATATATTTTACATTGTTAATTTTAACATGTTAATTAAACAGAAATAGCATTCACACGTACGCATGTCATTCCGTCTTTAAAATTATTGTATTCTGATTTATAATTATATGTTATATAGATTATTATAATAAAAATATACTGATAATGACAGATATTTAAATAATTATTTATGTTCTTGATATCATGATATAAATATAAGGACTATATATAAAACACAAGAAGACAGATGCAAAAAAAAGATATTACCCAAAATGAAACCTTAACCTAGAATTGTTAACAAGCAGGTAATATAAAGACATAATAAAACAAAATATGTTATTATATATAATAATATATTTATTTTATATATTTATAATAAATTTAAACATATTATACAAGGGGTTTGTACAAGTATGAAGGCATTCAAGACACATGGTAAGGGGTTTTTTTCTCGCTTTTTATTTCTGTGAGGGACATGATTTATTCACAACTGATTCTTTTTGTGGTGTATGTATACTAATATATGATTTATTAAATGAATATTATATTTAATGTTAATGGTATTTATCTATCCATTCTATTATCTTTATTTTATAGGGTTGATGTTTCAAAAGTTTCAAAATCGATATAATAGTTTTGTCTCAATTTTCTTTCTTTGAGAGTCATATTTTGTTACGAACCTAAATTTTTTTAAGGTGAATATAATTACATTAATCATGTTATATAATTAATAATATAATTTTAAGTATATTTTTATCTTCATGTATGTTCATTTTCATACAAGGAGAGTATGAACCCAAGTCACCATGTAATAATAGCTTATTGAAACAATGTCATATCTTTTTTGGATTCTTAATTTTTATGCATTAATTTAGGAAATATTATGATCTTTATATCAAGAAAATTAATGACTTTTATTCTCGTTTGTTTTTTACTAATATAATCATATATTGTTACCATTTTATACTCTTTTGAACAAATGATATTTAAAAAGTTGTTGGTAAGGAATCCAGACATTACCCTCTCTCAGTCAGAAATCTATACTAATCAAAACCATGTTTTCTAAAAAGGGATTCCTAGAATATTTTAATATTCTCCTATAATCATTAAAAGAAATTTTATCTCTTTTTTACTAAATTTTTTAAAGGAATATTCTTGTGAATGTCTCAAAAATTAATTTTTTAACCCTTTTACCATGTAAATGGATGGTTATTATTACCTAGTACAACATTTACGAATTTACTTGTCCTCATTTCTATGAAGCTTCATTTTAATTTTTAAAAGGTTTACTTTTATGTATTTTATTTTTAGAAAATTTAATTTTAATATAAATGGTTTTCAAAACATTTTCATCGTTTCTTCATATGTTTTCGATGTGTTTTTAAAGAAAACAGTTTTCTTAAAATGGTTTTAAGAATCTTTTATATATTTTCAAGGAAAAATTTAGTAATTATTTTTTAAATATAAATTTATATTTTTTAATGTAAAATGGGTTTCAAAATTATTTTAATACATATTTATATGTTTAGAATTTATTTTCAAAGCAATGGTTTTCAAAAAAAATTCAATATCATTTTATATGTTTTATTGAAAATGGATTTCAAAACATTTTCAAACTCTTTTTTTAATGTTTTAATTGAAAAGGGTTTTTAATGTTTTATAAACTCCTTTTTTATGTCTTCAACGAAACATTATATCAAAAACAATTCATGATTTTTTTATAAATTTTCAAGGAATATGGTTTTTTTAATTCAAGCACTCTTTTTATGTTTTCAATGTTATTTTAATGAAATTGGTTTGGATGATTTTTTATGTCTTAGTAATCTATTTTAAATAATAATGGACACATTCTTCAAGAATTTTTTTTAATGATATTTCAAAATTAATTCCCGTTTAAGATGAAATATGTTGATGTTAATCTTTACTCTCAATGAAATGATCTAAAGGTTCAATTCATATTCTTTCTTGAATTTTATATGTTCTGCTGGAATGATTTTTATGAAACTCATTTCACTCTCACTTGTTATATGATCTTGAACCCTCTTCTTCCCATGGATTGTGTTTATTATTAAATTATTATGAAACCTTCCTTTTTTTCTATAGGTTATGATATTATTACAATTTTAGAAATCCCATTTCGTTTTATTTGTTATGATATAAATATTTATGATCTTTTGTCATATGTATGTATGATTTAATTATGACATGGGTGGGACTAATATATAACTCTAATAAATTTGGTAATGACTTATATATCGTGAGATAGACTAAGATGAACTTGGGAATTAACCTTGACTAATGAGATGACCATGTGAGTAAAACATTACTACCAAATTAGAATGAGGATTGATCTCATGCAAATAAGATGGCCATGGTTGTGTACCATGACTACCGAGATGATATCGGGAGTGAACCCATACTACTAATATAGTCTTGGAAGTTATGCCTTTGATACTATATAAATCATTATATATTCTTAAGTGTCATTCACCATTCCAGATATTATTCCTATTTCATGATTTCATTACTTATTATATTAATTATCTTCTGATCTATATCTTATGAACATCAATTCTTTTGTATGGTCTCTAATATGTAGGGTATGATCTTCAAATGTTATTCTCAAGATCCGTACCATTTTTTCATGTTATGCTCATGCTTTTCCATTATTAACCATTATTAAGCATCTTGGGTCACCATATTATTTTGTTTAATTCCCCAAAGTTAAGAAGAAAGGTTTTAGGTATATGTACTAAAGGTGGATATCTTTAAGTGAGATGTTGATGAGGTTTCTCTATGATATAATATTTGATTTATGAGATTAAAAATACACTAAACTATTATGGTCCTCTAGAATGTATTTTTTCAATGTGCCAAATATTTATTAAAAATGATATAATATCCATGTATGCTAATATTGGGTCTCTATAGATGTTATGAAAGGAAAGGTTTAGTCAAAATTTTGAAACTATTATGAGAAGAAATTAGTGATATCCTAAGGTATATTTACAAAGATATATCAATATATGTCTTTATGGATTAGTAAAACGATGAGTTAACTTATAGGAAATTGTTTGAGAATGTTTGTAAAGGATAGAGCGAGTGGTTTTCTATACATAAACATCCCAATCTGGATACTAAAAGTGATTTTGGATCTATAATATATTTAAAAGTGGTTAAATACATGACCATGATTTTTTGAGCTTCACTCAAGGTAATCTAGTACATGAAAATGGGCCATGCTACACACCAGGTTTGATACTCTCAAGGGATATGAATTAGAAATTCATAAACTATACACAAATTATTATAATATATTTCGATATAATATGACTATGAATAACCTAGTATAAACCTAGTTTACAATATATTAATGAATTGGAAACTGAGATTTATCTTCCATATAAGTAAATTTTCATGATTATTTGGTATCTCAATATGATAAATGTTTCTCACACTATAAATTCTGATGTTAGTGAATGGAGTTAACTCTATGGAACATGGTTAAAATTTAATGTTTCGGATATGTAATGTATTAGAATTATTAGAATCTATTTCCCAAGTAGAAGTCTTTTAAAGAGAATTGTGAAATTTTTTTAGTGTGGGTAAAACTTTTAGATATAAAGAGACTATGAAGGACATGTGAAAGGTATGTGATTTTCTTCTATATTTTTTTACATTGATCATAAGAAGCTTGGTCAAAATTGAGGTTGAGGAAACTTAATAAATGATAAATATTTTATATTATAGAAAATATGTATTAATAAATAACATGATTAATCATGAGTAATGGTTTATGAATAATGATGTATTAATGAATTATTTATGTTTTGTAATTTGAATATTATGTTATATGAATCATGAAATATATAAGAATTTTAAATATATGTTTTTATTAATGATTAAAAATAACAGGTATAATCGTGATGAATACATAGAAAAGTGATTCCATAGAAATTTGAAATTTTTATTAGGTGAAAGGTTACCCTTAACTAGTGCCTGCCATTTAGATAACACTGTTTTGATAAAGATATACTAGATATGGATTAGTAAATTGGATTTTATAGATTACCCTGGAATTAATTATTCAAAAATATTTTTATATGATGAAGGATAAATTTTACAAAATCAAAATTTTAATGAATATATATAGAAATAATTTCAATAAAGAAGTATTCATGTTTTCTGAATGTATTTATGGTAATTATGGTTGTTATCATGTTCAAGGGAATATTCGATGAGGGTATTCACATGTTTGGAATCTAAAAATAATGTTTGAATTTGTGATATATGTGTGATAAATGTTTATATTATTTTGTGAATTTAATTCTAAATTATTAAATTATCATCATTCAAAATGGTTATGAAGTAATATATTTATGGGATGTTTAACATAAACATATATAAAGTTGGTGAGATTAATTTGGGGTCTCTATATATGATAATTTTGGAATATTGGATAGCATGTTCAAACATATTTGTGTTTATGATAACCTGTGAGATGGAATGTCATGGGTCCCATGATTTTTTAATACATCAGGAATGGAAAATTTACATTCCTTTTTAGATAAATAGATGAATTGTATCATGGAACAACAAAGGGTTACATTGTCCAAAAACCATGTAAGAAAATATTTTGATGAAAAGTATTCATCTTTTGGAAAAACGATCATGTAGAAAAAAATTTTGTCATAGTACCTTTGTGTCTGATGAATCATAAGGCCCCATAGGTCATCAATGCTTTATTGATTTTTTACTGTTATTTTCTCTTGATTTAATTCTTTATTAATCTCTATTAAAACTTGATGGTAATATTTATCTTCCATTACCAAGAATTCACATCCAACATATGTTGCCCTAGATGGAAATCTCACTAAAAGTTACTTCGGAATCCATTTTTTTCCCATAATTATATTTTTATGGAAATTTTTAGTATTAATTTTTAGGATGTGGGTTTCTATGAATGAAACATTCATGTTGTTGTTGATGTTGGGTAAAATTTTTCACCCTGATATTTTGTAAAAATTTTATTTGTTTGAATGAATTAATTTTAATTGATGTTTTTTAATTTCACTAATTAAAATATTCATATCATGAATAATTGAATTAGCATGCACAACATGAAAAGACAATTTGAATGTTCGCTATATGGAATATTTAATTTCTGTGAATCATAGTTTAATTGTTATAATTATTTAAATGAGAAAATTATAATATAGATTTTAAAATTTTAATATTAACCGTAATAAATAATAAAAATATATTATTTATAATGGCTTCACATTAATAAAACATATTTATAATGAAATATATAGTTTTCTAATGTATTTATATTTTTTAAAATAATATTTTTTTAAAGAAATTAATTTTTTTTTCATTCGGTGAACAATAGTAAAATTAAAAATATTATCTAATATGAATTTAATTTGATAAAATAAACATCATTTGTGACTTTAGAATTTGGTAAACTATATTAGGGTGTTTTTTTGATTTTTTTTGAAAAACATAAAATTTTTGGTGAATAGTAAAAAATACCACAATTTAGTTAAAACATAAATTTAATTTAAAATATTATAAGTGTTAAATTATAATTTAAATTGGGTTTTAAATATAGATTAAATCATTATGAATATATTAATCCAATTTAGGTCATTGGAGTAATTTTTAAAATTTAAATAATATTTAAATACTTATTGATCTGTTGAATGTTTTTACATTAAAAAACCAACTTTCTCGCCACATTTATAGGATTAATGTTAAACATAATTAACCCATTAATTTTATTTTAATTTTTAGAAATGGATATAATATGTGTTTATAAGTATTATATTTTAATTATAATTAGTTAAAATTTGTTATTACCAAAAATGCGACTAAAATCTATTTAAATTAATCACATCGATTAAGATAAGATTAGTCTTATTTAGGGGCTAAACCTTATTGTTAAAGAGGAAAATGATATAGAAACTTGTAAAACCCCATTGGATAAAAATAATTCCACCATGACCCCTATTGGTTTTAATTTTATGGGTTTTGGGATATTATAAAATGGATGTGCCCTATTTAAATTGTAATGTAAGAGAAAACACAAATTGGGAAGATTCCTTACCTTTAAAATTTATAATCTTTGGACATAATTACAAAAAAACATATTTTCAATTATAATTTGTTTTTGAAATTTAAATTGATTATTTTTATCATAATAATTTATCAATAATTTTTTGATATGATTTACTGACGTAAAATTCTTACAAAACCCCAACGTAGGGATTATTCATTTAATAATTAAATGAAATAAATCAAATTATAATAGTTAATAGTTATGTTAATTGATTGAATTATTTTCATTAATTATTATGTGGTGAATAATATAAAATTTTAAATATAAATAAACTTAATTTGTTTGAATTATAATATTTGTTTGATATTTGAAAATAATTATTAAATAAAAAATTCCAAAATTGAAATTATTGTTATTTTACAGTAAATGAAATTTTGTTAAATAATTTAAAATTAATAATATTGTATATTCTGAATAGTGAAAATTAAGGTCTAAAAATATTATATATATCTATTGATGGACAAATTAATATTTTAAAATTATCATATTGACCAATATATGGTAAAAATATTGTCATTATAGTGTGGATTTAAGATGTGTTTTGTGTATCACATGCACGTGTTTTAAAACTTAATTTCCAAAATACATGAGATTTTTTTAGAATGAAGTATAATATTTATAACTCAGTGGAAAAATATTTTATATTAAATATCACGTTATTTTATTTTTAATGATTAAATTATATGGGTTAAAAACCTAGACGTTTTATTAAAACCCAAAATTATAAAATTTGGGAATCATAGAAGTTAAGGATACAAATTATTAAAAATAACATATTTTTTGTGATTTATATTTTTTTTTCTATTTTTATATAACAATAATTAATTATTTTTTTTATTTTTAGGGACAATAGGTAAATGATACCTCCCGTTATTGAATACTATTTGGTATTTACATGAGTGTCACTCCCCTCCACTGTAAAAAAACCATTATACCCCTTACCCACACCACTCAACACACATTTTCATTTCCAAAATCTTTCCAAACAGTGTCCCAAAATTCTTCTATTCTTCCTTGATACCCCACATGGGGAATAATAATTCTATGTAATCCATTTGGCACCAACCCAAAGCAATTACCCAATTAAGAGGAAACAGCTTTTCCAAAGTTCCTTTCTTTTATTTTCATTCTAAAACCCCTCCAAAAGATTTATTATATTATTTTAAAAATATTAAAAATAAAAAAAATTCATGATAGTTATTCGATCTACTATTACACACACCTCCATTTAATGTTTAACGAAAATATTGTTTATCTGTACAAAAACCTACAACCTCACTAAATGATGATTGTACATTTTTCATTTACCATATCTCTTGAAGGAAATGATGGTGTAAAATATGTTTACATATTTCATATATTAGATTTAATATGACTTTTATCATCATGATTATTTTTAAAATACATATATTTTTACATTCGATTTTGTGTTTATACGATAATTTCATTTGAAATAAATGTGAACTACATGCCTTCAATGTGATATAAATTATTTATACATTACTTGGAATTTATTATGGATGGATTAGTGAATATATATAACATATAATATATCATAAATATACTATAATTATATATATACACCTAAATGACTTTTACTTTCTGTCTCTTAAGATTTAAATTAAACAAAAATAATGTTCATGTGTACGTACAACTTACCATCTCAATGAACGGTGTATTAGGTTTCATAATTATATATTATATGCATTATTATAATAAAAATATAATTAATATAAATTATTTTTAAATCACTGTTTACATTAGTTAAATCATTATATAATTATAAATACTAAATATGCAATAAATTAAGAAACATGAAAAAAAAGAAAGCAGACATTACATGAATTGAAATCTTATCATAGAATTTGTAACTAGAAGTTAATATAAAGACATAATGGCAACAATAACATTTATTAGAAGTAATAATATGGTTCCTTAATAGATTTATAATAAATTTATATTTATTTTACTTGATATTTTTTTACTAATAGAGTCAAGACCCAAGGTATAGGGATTTCACTTCACTTTTTATTTTCATTATATGCATGATTTATTCACCACAAATTACGTTATAGTGGTGTGTATACATACCATGGATGTATTAAATGATTCATATAATTTAATTTATGGATATATATATATATATATATATCCATTCTATGATCATTCTTTCATGGGGTTAATGTTTCAAAAGTTACCAAATTTTAAAATAGATTTGTCTCAATTTTTTTTCATTGAGACTCATGTTTTGTTATGCACCTAAATAAATTTATAAGGTTTATATACATCCAATTTACTTTTTATATATTTAATTTAATACATTTGATGATATTTTTAGCTTAATTTAATTTTCATTTCTTATATATAGTGTATGATCATAAGTTATCAAGTGATAAGATTTTATTGAAACAAGCTCATCGCTTTTCGATATTGTTATTGTTTATGTCATATTTGATGAAAAATTTTGATCTATATATCAATAACAATAATGAATTTTGTTTTCCTCATTTTTTTCATAATATAATAATGAATTGGTAAACAAATTCAAATCTTTTGTACATAATATAGTAAAGAATGTTTTTTAATGAATCCTTACATTACACTATCTTCAGTATGAAATCTACAATTCTTCAAAACCATGTTTTCTAAAAAAGGATTCCATGGATATTGTACTATCCTCCTATTATTATTAAAAGAAATTTTACAATTCTTATACATTTTTTTAAAGTAATTTTGATCTCACTTTCCAAACCATGAATTTTTCAAATCGTTTACCATGAAAAGGGAATGTTATTCTTACCTAGTTTTGTATGTACATAATTACACTACATCATTTCTGGGAAGAAAACTTTTCATGTATACAAGTTTATTTTAATTATTTTTTAGAATAATTTCCACAAAAATGGTTTTCAAAACGTTTTCATGATTAATTTATATGTCTTAAATGTATTTTTTAAGAAATGGGTTTTTTAAAATGGGTTTTATGATTATTTTATAATATTTAATAGAAAAATGTTTTGAAATTGTTTTAAGGATTATTATATAAGATTTCAAGGATTAAGGTTGTAAAAAAGATTTCAAGCCTTATTGATATGTTTGAAAATTATTTTCAATGTAATTTCTTTCAAAAAAATATTTACATCCTTTTAAGAGTTTTCAAGGAAAAAGGTTCTAAAAATATTTGAAAATTCCTTTTATAAGTCTTAAAAAAATGAATTTCAGAACATTTTGAAACGCATTTTATATATTTTCAATGATATTTTTTTAATTTTTTCATGATTATATCATTATTTTTCAAGGAAAAGTTTTTTCAAAATTTATTTTATTCTTCATTCTATGTTTTGAAAGTATATTCAATGAAAATCATTTTCAAAATTTTTTATATCTTAATAATCATTTTTAAATGATGAAAGGATAATTTCCTCAATAATTTTTTTGAAATATATTTAAAAATTATTTTCTATATAAGATGATACCTATTGATGTTAGTCATTCATCTCAAGGAATTTATCCAAATGTTCCATTCATATTATTTCATGTAAGATATATGTTTTGATGAAATTATATTTATGAAACCTGTTTATATCTCTTGGGTTATATTCTTTTGAATATTGATTCTTTTCATGGGTTATGATTATGATGAAAAATTATGAAACATATCATTTTTCATTGGTTATGACATGATTACAGTCAATAATACCCATTTTATTTCATAGGTTATGATACTATTATTTATGATATTTTGGAACATGTATATATCATTTCCTTATAAGTTGGGTAGGACCTATATCTCTCTCTCACGAATTTGACAATGATTTATATATCATGAATAAAGTAAGATGGTGTTGGAAATGAACCTTAACTACTAAGATGGATATGTGATTGAACCATGAATGCCCAGTTGGTATGAGGAGTGAACTCATGATATTAAGACGACCATGGGACTGCACCATGACTACCAAGACGGTATGGGGAGTAAAACTATACTACTAATATGATGATATAAGTGATTCTTTGGGTACAATTCCATTCATATTACATGTTTATGTGTTTTCCATAATTCCATATCTTATTCTAATGTTATGATTTCATGACTTATGCACATAATTATCTATTCATATATGTGTTATTAAATTCCAATAATTATTATGATCTCTAATTTGTATGGTATGAACATAATATATTATGCTCACGGTATGTACCCTCTATTAATTTTATGTTTGCACATTTTAATTATTTACCCTCATTGAGCATTAGAGCTCATGCCTCTGTTATGTTTCCTTTCCCTTGGGTATGAATAATTGTTTTAGGTAGAAATACAAAATGTGGAAATCTTTATGGGTGATGTTAAAGATCTTTCACCAGGTTAAAAGATTTTGTTTCCATGTTTTTTAGGACATTAAACAATTATGGTTCACAAGAATGTATTTCTTATAATGTGTAGAATAATCATATAAAATTATTTAGTATCTCTGTATGTTAAGCCTGGGTCACAATAGATTTTTTCACGTAATTACATAATTAATAAATTTTTATTTATCATAGATCGTGATAACATGATTTATATCTTATCCAAGTCTAAGTTACCAAAAAAAATATGATAGTGGATATTATTCTTATATGATTATAATTTTGAGAACTTTTACACAGTGTAGGAAAGAGATATTTTCTTCAATGCATGGAATAGTAACAGAAAAGGTGATGATGATCATGAGTTTTATGATTCTAAGAGGGTTATATATGAGATTTTAGTGATTCATAGGGATATGTGATTAATTTATAGTAGAGTATGTCTCAACCCAATGAATGTATTGTCATTTTTGGTACAACAGGGTGAGGATTCCCAATTTTTATATTCTAAGATGGAGGTTTGGTCAGATGTAGTTATTTTTAGTGATTCCCTTGAAGGATGATATAAGGATGATCAACATCAAGTTTTAAACAAGGGGAGTTTCTTTGTTCTATAGGTTTTGTGGGAAGTGGATCTCCAAGATTTCCAATATTCATCTTTATTAGTACATTATAGTGTGTAAAATATGTATCATTATTTTCGGGGAAACATTTTGTGGCATGAAATGAATATTTTCGTTACATAATTTGTATCATGGATATTAGTATACTAGAATGTGATAGTAGATAATATTGTTTTCTATTATTCATTGTCAAAATAGATAATATGTTGGTCATTTTCATGATGTCAATATGGTGTAGATTAAAATTAATGAAGAATAAAAATCTATTGGAAGTGATTTGGGATCCCAATCAAGGAAATTATATATCTTGTTTTCAATAGATTTGATTTTCATCCTTGAAACATGAAATATTGACCAATACCGAAGTTTACATGTTAAAGATGAATATTTTATAGCGGTAATTGAATTTATTGGTAAAATGAATAAGGTTATTAGAGTTATATTTTCATTAATTTGGTTATTCTCTTATGGAAATGATGGCAGAAGACTGGATCAAGTAGAACTATCAATTAAGATTTTTATAACTTTTGAAGTGTTTGAGAAGACCTAGAAATCAATTGGTCAAATGGGATTATTTTTTTGTTAGTTCAATAATTATATGAACTCATATAAGGTTCATCTAGTATGTATGAAAATTCATAACTCACATGGATGATTTTTCAGTGTAACTTAATTTCCAGCATAACTGATTATGCACATATGAAACAACAATGATGGATTAAAATAAACAAAGCTAAATAATGATATATATTAAATTTTAAAACATGAATATGTGTTTGGCACAATTTAAGTTATGTTTTTTATGTACATGAAAGATATTTCATAGTTAAAGCGAGCCATATAATTTAATTATACTATGTAGAGAAAGATGGACAATTTTTAGGCCCCAATGGATGAAATATATTCATTAAGGCATTGATTCATCCTTATATGATATCATTAAAAGGTTTAGGACCATCATAAAAGGAAAATGGAGTGTTACATAATGAATGAAAAATATGAGATGGAATTTTTCCATATGAAAACTTATATGAACCATTCATGTGTATGTTTCTTTAATGAGTGAAAGAACATAAAATATAAACTATCATGTAACTTAGATACATGTGGATATTATAATAATAATATATTACTCCTTATATAAATAAATATATACTATGAATGACTATGATCTTCCTTGATAATCCTGAAAATATACAAACATACCACATGAAGGATGAGTAAGCATGCATCTAGTGATTATAAATGAATGGTTTTTCTAGCTGATGTTGGATTGATCACATGCTCAGATAATACATATGGTGAGTTCCAACCTATAAAGAGTTTATACTAATCATGATAATAAGAATTATCATATTATAATTAAATAAATGATATAAAATTGAAAATATGAATGTAATTCTTTCATGAATTTAAATCGAGACATGGGATTCACGCATGAGGAAAGATTCTATTTTATAAAGGGTGTTTCTATTTCATAATAAAAATTCTAGATGACATTACAAACATTTGTTTTCAAATTCATGCACATGGATCATGTGCCCAGTGTAAAAGTCAGTTAATGTATGATCTAAGCTCATGATCCACTATGAAAAATTAAAATGTATAGTCAATCTGATGTAATCCTACTGAAAATTAATATATCCATGTACATCTTATAATAGATTTACCTATGTCCAATGATTCATGAGTTTCATAATATAAGAACTATTTATAATGTATGAAATATAACTATTATCTACACCTATAATATTCAATGTGAAAATGGTGCATAAATTAATTTTTATCATCGATTTTCTAAAACATGAATGATTATAGAGATTATTATAAATTTATTTAATCATCATTAGTTATGAAGAGACAAATACAAATGTTTAATCTGATTTTTTTTTAAACTTATAGAAATTACCTAAAAATTTCATATATCATGTGGTATTTGATATTGATTATTCATTTAGATTTAAAAGATACATTTAAGTAATTAATTATAGTATTTATTCATATTAAAAAAATGATTATTTGGTTTTATCTACATACAAATGTGTTTAAATATTATAATATAGAGATTACAAAAATTTAATAGTCATTATTTTTGGAAGACTCCAACATTTAATATTTGGAGATCTGGATGAAAATAAAATAGGAAAATAATATTTACACCATTTTAAATTAATTGATACAAAATTAATAGTAATAATCCAATGGGTGAGATAAATAAGAGAGAATAATTAATTGATGAATTGTGTCATTATGAGGAATTATACATGGAGACCGACTGAGTTTTAAATGCAAATAAGACACATGATTTTGTTAAATTAAAAGTTGGATATTTTTTAGGATTGAATATTTAGAATAATGGGAGATTGAATTGTCATAAAATATATGCATTCATCGTAGTGAATATAAATATGGGAATAATAAAAATAAGGGGACGTGAATCGAAATTGTAGTCACCATTAAAATTCTACATGTTAATGAACTGATAGAACCCATAATACAATCCATGAATATTTCATGTGAAATAATGAATAAGAATACTATAAGATAAAGAGAACAAAATACTTGATTAGATAAATAATAGGACACCATTTTGAGTATCCAACCAAAAACAAATATTTTTATTTTGTATGTATGAAGAATATTGAGGCATTCCATCAGAATGTTAAATGTGGGGAGTAAGATCATCAATACAGTACAAGAGAGACTCAAACCAAAAAACAAAATTCTTATTTCAATAAAGTTCATTACCAAATTCATTTATAAAGGGGGGGGGGAATCCATTACATTATTTGTACATGGTTATTTATAGGATAACAAATAAAATATCATACACATACCTATAATTTTTTATTTAATAAAAATGAATTCGTCCATTACAGATAAAAAATATGCATACAGTTATGACATAATTGTATATATGAAGAAAAACCTCATTATCAAGTCCTAGTTGTCTTTTATTGATGATTTATTAGTTATATTTTAATTAACATCTATTGAAGTAAAAGTAATAGTTTAGATAAATACATTCATCCAATAATTGGATTAGGAAAAATGGGATAAAATAAAATTTCATAATTATATACCCAAACGAATTCACCCCTCCCCTATAATAAACATTCTCTTTATTACATATTAATTCATGATTTATTACGTAACATTACACATAATAAATATTATAATATCAAGAATTATAATATATTTTTCGGAATTGGGTATATTATATAACAACATAAAATTTGGAATAGATCATCATTCTTGAAAACATCTTTAGCATTTTCTTATTATTATTTAATAATAAATCTGTATAGGACAACCTGGGGTCATACATAAAAAATGGATGAATTATAATGCTCAGTAAGAGAATAAATATGGAAAAAGGGGAATAAAGTAATAAATAATATATAGTAGTCTTATCAATGTGTCATAAATGGGGTGATAATTATTAACATGAAAATGAGTCCTGATATGGCATGATAGACATAATGGTAGCATGGGAAATGTTAAAAAAACATAAAAAATTGCATCCTAAACATAGTCCATGGATAAAATACATGGGATCATGATAGGCAATGTACCATGGTGTATTAGGTTCATTCCCTTTTCCCATTCATGAAGTATCATGAGACTAAAACATTACCCAATGCAATCCAATGCTATATAATTTCTAGTGCACCCATCACTTTAATTTTATTCTCATGATTAAGTGTTCCACATAGATCATACAACATGGATACATTCATCATCATATTTTCTATCAAAATAAAGTATCATGGAATAAATACATGTCTGTCCACAATCAATATTTATATGTACTTAATAGAGAACACGATTGATAGCAAATTGTAATGGGTATTCTACACAAAATTGTCATCTATAGAAAATTGTGGTGAACTTTTGACAGCACAACTGGGGCATATGAATGTTCATAGGAGGGATTGATGAGAGTGAAAGTGGTCTCTAATAAATTTGACATATAATTTATAAAATGGGGGATATGTAAGAACATATCCCAATATTAGGAAATGTTTAAAAAATACCCAATATAAAGAAGATACTTGAATAAATAGGATAAAGAGAGATCCCTTACCATGATATTGTGATTACAAATTATTGGGAGGGGATTTTTAAGATCTTGGGGGAACCTTGGGAAGACTAAGGAGAGAGAATATAAGACTAAGGACATAGTAAAAGGATTTTTATTTATGAGAAATTAGATCATGGGTGGGTTTATATAGGGAATGTGTGGGGAATTCATTATTATTTTACAAACGTAGGTTTTGAACTCTATATAATAAAATATCCAAAACCGCAGACCATCCAATGGGTTTTCTCATATTTTCTACAATATATGGATTTTTTAATTATTTTTTTACATAGAATGGTCTAAATTATTAAAATAATACCCTTGTTGATTTGGAAGGGAGTTGCACTGTTAGAGAAATGATTTTAAAACCTTAAAATATATTATAGGATTTGGAAGATACGTAAAAGATTTATAGTATTAAAAAAAGAAACATAAAATAACACTATTTTAAAGGGTAAACATATATTTGGTCATGGATAGCCTTTATAGTATTTATTGAGTCACTCTTGGCTCATTATTATGTCATAATAAACACTGTAAAATTATACAGTATTTAAATTTTACCAAATATATTAATTGTCTTAGAATTTTATGAAAAATTCACCATTGGATAATTTCATTTCTATGATTTCAAAATAAAAATAATAATTTTTTAAAGAATATTCTAAATATATGAATTTTCACTTTTTTTGATATGAGATGATATTTATTGAGAAAATTTGTTCTTTTGACATAAACAGTTTTCCAACCCTTATAAAAATTACATTTTAATATCACCATTTTTATTTAATAAAAAATATTTAATAATAATATTTCAATATAAATTATTTATTTCAAAAATACAATATGTTAACAAAATCAGTTCTTTAATTTAATCCTTATGTTACCCAAAAATACATTTTCAATTTTATTGTATTATAATAAAAATAATTTACAATATAAAAAATAAAAATTAAATATAAACAAATTTCTATTGAAAATACAATGTACATATTCAAATTTGTAAGGCCATGATACATATCCCTTTAATACACTAGAAAACATCATAATTTTTGGAATGTGATGGTTATATTTTCATGGGGTGGTTCGACATACATGGGTTGGGTCGGGATCACTATGAGCTTTAACATATCCCATAAATTCTTTCTCCCATGTTTAAGTTGTTAGATGTCAGTACAAGGTTGGTCACGAAAAAATCCTAGTTAGGATATCTCCCTTGTATTCACTAATAAATGGGATTCATATGGTACGATCCTACTGGTTGAGGCAATCACTTCCTTTGACTGTGTCAATTAGATTTTTCAAAACCCTATAAGTATACTAATAATTTTATCACAGTTTAATAGATATATTATAAATGGTAATTACGAATGAATATGTTTTAGATGATATGAGATATTATAAAATTAATGATGTTCATGTGTTTTTTATAAACTTAATGTATAATAATACTTTTTATTAAATACTAAGGGTAATTTTATTCATAAATGTATGGGTCGTTACAATCTTCCCCCTTCAAAAATTTCTCCCTTAAATTATTAATTTCTAACACTAAATTGGGTGAGGGAATTCTATTTCATGACCTCTTTTGGTTTCCACTTTACTATATCAAATTTATGGTTTCTCCAGAGTATGCTAACATAGTTAATTTTCGTATTTCATTGAACTTTGTATCTATCATAAAATATCTTCATTGGATGCTCGTCATATGAGATATAATTATCCAACAGTACCACTTATACATTGAGATCATGTGAGGGGTATGATATTTAATTCTTGCATAGGTATACATGGAATACATCACGTGTATGACATAGTTAGGTGGGAGTTATTATATATAGTCCACCACTAAAATGTGCCAATGGATCTTTGATGGTCTGATTTTTCTTGAACTAAGATTTCATTTCTTTTCAAATATCAATAATTTCTTCTATGGAGATATGTATAGGAATTCCATGTCTCTAAAAAAACCTCTAGGTCTCATCAATGAATAGTATCATAACTCTTCTATCAACTTGGAGTTTCCTTGATGTGTTACTGAATGGTCTGAACCTTTTCAATCATTTCCTAGACCTTTTTAGAATCTATCAGTTTTCATTCCACCATATCATTAAAAAATTCAGGTTTTTTTCACCTCCTCCCATTAATGGATTTGTAGGGAACCATTTTGATACATGATTAGAAAATATTATTGTATAAGAAGTCGACTAGAAAGAAGATGTTGCTTCAACCACCCTTTGATGTAAATTGACCATTCTCTCAACATTCCCTCGAATTTCTAGATAGTATTCCTAGGTTTGTCCTTAGTTTGAGGGTGATAATTCATGATGATGGTTGAATCATAATTTAGAGCCTGTTGGAGACACTTCTATAACTTTGAGTAAAATATTCAATCTCGATCATATATAATTAATAGTTGTCTTCCATTCAGCCATAACACTTCTCAAATGTACATCCTTGAAATTGGAGAGAGTCATAAGTCATCTCTAATTACAATAAAGTGTGAAGTATTTTTAAGATGATCCACCATAAAACATACCAAATAATTTCATCTCGATGTATTTGTTATAATATTGAAAAATTCCATAGTTATGTTTTAACATTTCCATGTAGGTATGTGCAATGGTTGCATCATCCCCTTGTAATTTTTTCATTCAACCATCACTTTCTGAAAAAATTGAAATATTGTGGTTTATTAAGAAATATCATTCTTCATATTGTCCCAACAATAGTTCTACTGGGGATCTTGATACTTATTTTTTCTATTTTGATGGATGAAGAAGGTTGAGCAATCTGCATCATCCAATAGATCATTCTCTAACCTATATATTGGTCGTATACATAATCAAGACCCAATTATTACAACTCCTTCTCTATTAACAGTGAACTCTGAGGATTTCCATTTTCTTATATATTCTACATATTTCTGAATTCCCTCATCTTCTATTTGGGTATCTATTATGTCCTCTCGAAGTGGCTATTGAACAATATGTTTTGCAAGAATTTATGATGGTCTTTCATATATGATTCCCATATACATTTTTTTATGTATAATATTATCAGATAATTTTCAATTATAATCAATTATAATATTTATGAATCCTTTTTTACTTAGATAATCTTCTACATTATTTGAAATTTGATGATTTTAGTGGATTGAGTTGTAATAGTCTTTGAAAATCTCTAACCATTGTCCCTAGAACATATTCTACACTTTCTACATGAATATATACTAGAGGATCATGTGATGTGTATATATTTTCCACTTATCTCCAATGATACAGTTCCAAAATATTTTCAAAGATAATATAACTTAATCCTTCTCGTTATCAAGTGTTGGTGGTTATATTTATTAACTATCCATTTCCGTGAGGCATAGGCTATCATATTGTCATTCAATATTAACACATATCCAAATAATTTGTTTAATGAATCACTGAATACTAAGAAATGTTCCCCACTGTTAGGTTGTTTATGTACATGTGTCATGAGAAGCCTATTTTTAAAATATGGGCTTTCATTATTTTAAAGAATAATGAATTCTTTCTAAGTTAGCTTAGTTATAAGGTCTAATAAAAAATGAAATCTCTCAATAAACGATTATAATACCTACCTAACCAATGGAAAATATATATTTCCATCATATATTTTGTCCTCATTCAACTTTCAATAGCTTCTATATTTGAAGGATCAATGGTTATCCCATTAATTGTGATATTATTCCCCAATAATGATAATTCCTTCAACCATAACTCACATTTTTTTAATTGGCATAAAGCTTCTCCATTCGTAAGGTCTTTAAAAAAAATCTAACAAGCTCATTATGATCCTCCTGGAATTTTGATTATATTATAATATCATCTATAATGACTACAAAAAGTTATGTTTGGGAAATATATAAAGATTCGATTCATTGATTCCATTAATATTTTTGGAGAATTAATAATTCTTAATAGAACTACAATGAACTCATAGTTCCCTTAACTTATATTCAAATAAGTCTTGGGAATATCCTCCTTCTTTACCAAAACTTGGTAATACCCCAACTATATATCCACCTTGGATAATTATTTTTATCTATGTAAAATATCAAAAAATTCATCAATATATTTTATACATTTCCTATTCTTTATTTTCATCTTGTTGAGTCACTATAATCAATAAAAAATCACATTTACCCATCCTCCTTATTGATAAAGAGTAACGGTCAACTCAAAGGTGAAGAACAGTAGAATATTGACCCTTGGTCTGGATTCAACTATAGTCATTTCTTCATCATCTCAAGTCCCACTACATCTATTTAATGCATAGTCGTTAATAATGGAAATTTCGTAGGTATAATCTCGATTGAAAATTAAACCGCTCTGCTATGAGGGGAACCAGGAAATTTTTAAAGAACCACTTTAGAATATTCCCTCAAAATGAGAATTTCAACAAGGATAACCCCTTACATAGAATCAATAATTTTATCTATATATCCATTCACATAGGGAAATAATATCCAAGATTGGTATGTTTGTGCTAATAGAGATTCATCCATCAATTTAATTTTTTATAGAATCAGACGATGATGATGATTCGAAGATTAATTTCATGATCATTAGAATTTAGGTTGGCTCTATATGGTTAAATCCAATTCAAACCTAGAATTTCATGAATTTACACCGAAGCAGGCATCACAAGGTTTTTTGGAAGTTCAACGCACAATTATTTATATGGGATATATATATAGTTGGGAAGCAATAATTACAACATTTTTTATTTTAAATTTATGCTCTACTTACGTGATTTGTGGTGGTGATTGAATAGTTCTACTATACTTCGGTGATATAATGGAATTTTAAGAACTATAATGGAAAATTAAAGTCACTATTCATGAATATATAACTATAGTACATATCACCACTTCAATGCTGGGATATACCATAGAATTTGTTTTATAAAATTTTCATCCTTGCTAACTTAGAGGTTATTGGTTGTATCCAAAGCCCCTCGGATTACTAAATTGACTTGCACAGTGTCATAGTTATTTAATCTTGAAATAATAATAAATGATCTAAGGGTTTACTGGATAATTTTATTCCCCTATTGAATTAGTGGGATTCTCCAATCGGAAATCGCTAGCTATGTATCCTTCCTTCTTTCACCTAAAACAATTACTCATTCACATTATGAAAATTTCAGGGTTCTTCTTTCCCACACTTTTGACAAGTGGGATGTTGAAAATTTGTAGTACCATTAGATTTCTCTATCTTTATGACATAATTAAACACCACACTCCACATATTATCCCCATTATACCCTTTATATTAACCCATAAACATTTTTTCTTTTAGGGAACCTCATCCAATTTCTTAATTTCTACCAATGTGTCATATCACTAGGTATTTTCATAGAATTGATTTTATCCCACCAAATAAGCTGTCAACATTTCATTACAAGGTAACGACAATGATGGAATCCTATCATGAATGTCTTGTGAAGTATTCCTTATAGTACATGATATATTTGATTCCTTTTTTTACATTAGGGAATGTAAATCCATGTTATTTTGAGGGTTGAGAGTGTGTGGAAAATATTTATCGAAAACAAAATTTTGGAATTCCTTCATCCCCATCCGTTTGGTCTCATCCTCTGAATTAGTATTCCTAATCAAGTTAAATCACTTATCAGCTTATCCCTCCATACTATAAACATATTTTTGAACCTTTTATTTCTAATAACATTGAAGGATATAAAAGATCATCTCAATGGATTTGATCTATTTTTCATGATTAATGGATTAGATTATCCATTGAATGTCATTGGCTTTTGTTTCATAATTCTCTCAGTTGAATCTTTTTCATTACTATGCAGATTTATGTACTCATTCTAATCTCAGTTTATTTTTAAAAACTGATTTAGTTGAGAGAGTACCATATCGAAATTCATTTATCCCTCTCCTATTAGTTTGATCATTTCATTTGGGATGTCATCACATTGACATTCACATTTGTTATTAACATGAGTTCTCGTATTTCTATTCATTGGGAATCATAAAGGTAAAATTAGGGAAATTATTTTTAAACTGTTAAACACATATATGTAAATCCGATTACAGTATTGGGATAACATATAAATTACATGTTTTTCCATAACTTATTAACTTCTAGGCATCAATCTATGGTATCCATGATATATTTCCAAACATAAACTTTTATGGACATTTATTTTTCCCATAATGATGGTTCATATTGATCATATGAATTTACCAATGCATATCCCTTGGGAGTTTCAAAATTGGCGTGCAGTAAGGGCAATTGTTGTTCACCATCTCCTGGTTGATTCATGATCAATGTGTAGTTTTTTGGTCCTACCCCTATGTACATTTGTTCCATAGCCACATCCACATGTTGTATCCATAGACGAATTTATTTTCTAGATAATATATTTAATATATACATTACCAATACTATGATATTCGTTATTATAGATATTCTTACCCATAATTCATTCACTGGATTTTTTATCCCTATTCCCCCAATCAATTAAGCTTTCATCTGATACCAACTACAAAAACCCTTCCCTTTATATCATAGTAATTCATGAATATTACATAGGATTTAACAGAATACGACTAGTAATATTGATTAGTCTAGTGTATACGGGAATTTTTATATTCTATAATAACTTAAAATAGGGAATACATCATTTTTATTGAAAACATCATTAACATTATCATATTATTCCTCTATACATGCCACTTTATGGGATAACCTAAATACATACATAAAAATAACTGGAATTTAAAGCTATATCCATGGACCTATAGCAATGGTATAATTGGTTCGTGGCTATATCTTTCTAACTGACACAGTTTAATTTAATAACAGTGGATATACCATGTGTTTTCATATTTGGTATCAGGGTCCCCCGATTCGCTACTCTCGTGCTTGTCCCAACTTCTTCTCCTCCTGATGAGTTCTCCCCCCTGACCTCGCCTGACTACGGCGCCCTCCACCCCCGATGAATTCTCCTCCCCAACATTTTCTCCTCACCACGACGCCCTCCTACCCAACTACATCTCCTTCCGGACCTCTCCTCCTCGACCTCTCCTCACCACAACACCCTCCTATCCGATGAACTATCTCACCGTGTTTCCCTCCTTCGGACGACCACTCTCACAGCAGGATCCTCCCACCTGGATACCTCTCCCACTGTAGTTCCCTCCTCTATAACGACCTTTCACTGTGGAGCCCTGCTCCTGGCTTCCAATCAACGCAGGTATTTTATACCATATTATTTCATCAATGTTCTGATTTTATGTTTGTACTGTTATTTGAATTTCATGTGATGGTTTTTAAGATCTACCTCCCTATTGTATTCATAGAAGACATTGGTAGAGTATGAGTAAAAATTGAAGGCATATTGCTGTGATGATGTTGAACATAAAAGGGAACCATACACAGTGATGGTGATATAAGAATTTTTGATAATAAAATATATGGGATTGGAGTCCTAGGAGGTTTTATGATATTTAATGTACTTATCCAATAATTTTTTTAATTTAGAACGGGTTCAAGAAGGTTTGAAGATATTTGGAGAAGGAAAAGTCACATCTTGGAAGATTTTATTGTGTTTTTTCATCATCAATTGAGATTATATTACTCAACTAGTTTGTAGATCAATTTATATTTCATTAGAGGCCACCCTGATTTGTTTTCAATATTCTCCTATACGATTATCTTTGGCTCTACCACTCTTTATTATGGTTTAATGTGTATATCCAAAAATTATTTTATGAATCATTTGTTCATTATGATATGGGATAAAATAAAAGAACATGTTTTTTATTGGATATGTGATGGTTCGGTTTAATGTTTTACCTCGTATTACTAGACATCTTTGTATGTAATCTCATCCAATATTTTTATTTTGTTATAAATTTTAAAATATTAATTGTCTAGTGCCATTCAATGTCTAGATAATCTTTGTGTGTATAGGGACATAAATTTTTGGATATGACGGTCTGTAATTTGATAATTAGTTTTAGTGATATTTTAATTTAATAGCTTTATGGCACGTATTCAATATGAATTGCTAATTTCCATTTTTGAAACTATGGATTACCAAGATAATACAGTTTTACTTCTATATGGATCTTGATCATTCTTATAAATGCATTTATAGATTCTTAAATTCTTTTGTTATAAAAAACTCGGCATATACAAAATGAAAACATTTTCTAACATAGAAAAATTATTTATAATTTTCCTTTAAATCACTTTATTTATATTTATCTTTTGATTTATTTAGATTCATTTTCCATTCAGGATAAACTACTATTTGTTCTGTTATCAATGAGGAATGATGCTTAGCATATTAGTGTAATTGATGGGATATATAAATACAAGAATCCTTCAATCCTACCATCCATCCAAGGTAAAATATGGTCACTAATTACTATTCAAAAAGGTAGGTGACAGGTCAACGATGTCAATTTTACCATCCATAAGACTAATCTATTTGACAATGTACTCTTAAGGAAATGTACTCTTAATGCTCCCTACTACTCGAAGGTAAAATTTTGGAATGTTCATTTATTTCTTTTTACCATAATTCAACTATAATGTTGAGAGGTGTATTTTCTCATTATTCATTCCTGTGGTTGTAAATATTTAAATTCCTGATAAATGTGTAAATTCCATTATCTAGATTAAAAACATTGATATGCCATATTTCATTTTTAATATTTTTTTGTGGTTCGTGATTAAACAGTTCATTCATTATGTTTATTTAGCTGGTATTAGACTAATAATTCATGGCTTTAAAATTTTTTCTTTATGAACTCTTATGTACATGACTCGTCTTCTGTGTTATATCTCATTAAAAACTTTGGTTAGGTTGATTATTGTATAAAAATGTCACTTAAGTAGTCCGGTTGATGCTAATGGGGTGCATACCAGGAATAACTATTGAGAGGTATTAATGGATATTGTATTGACTTCACTCAAGTTGATGTTCATAGAAAACTACAATCAACACTCAATATAAACAAGATGAGGTGGTTCCTACTCTGATGACCACACCCACAAGTGGACTGGGGTTGACCTACTGGAACTATCTAGATTTGGACAGGTTAATAATATCCATTGTCCAGGGAATGAACCTAAAAATTCTTTACCATTTTTTTCTTTTATTTCCTTTAGTTATTTTACTATTTAATAATATTTTTCTTGTTTTTTATGGGCAGGAAAAAAGATGGACATCACCTCATGCACCTATTGAGGATCGAATCATACTATTGTCCAAAGCATAAACAAACATCCAACTTCTTGTTTATACTTTGTTTTCAATTTTTTTTTATGTTTTCCACCCTCAACATTTAATTATATGTGAGACATTGCCCATTTAATTTGAATGTATCTGTAAAATAAATTTAATGTGTTGGCTCTAAGTCACTATTATCCAAGATGTGATTTAGTGCACTATGTAATGAACATTTGTGAGACTTTTTAGGTAAATATGTCACATATAATGTGTTGCTGATGATGATTCCGTTGAAGGCATTAGGTAACCCTACCTCCATAAACACTACAAGCCACTCCAAGAGACACTCAACTGATCCTCCAATTTTCTTTCTTTATGATTTATTTAATTCAATTTTTTTTTCTTTATTATTGCCATATCTCATTCCTGATCATTGTACCTCTTTCTTGGTATTTTTAAATTGTTTCAGATGATATTAACATTAAATTTTGAAATGGTTAATGTTGATCCGTAGGTTTCAGTGTATGTGAAATATATGGAGAAGACCAACTAGCATTACAAGGCATTTATTTTTGCGACGACAGGGGCCTTTTATGATGGTGTTTATTGGACTATAACTTCACCCCTTAATGTTATCAAGATAAGATTCCAGATCTGACTATAGTTCCATGATTTTCAGTTTCTTCCCAACTCTATTCCTTATAATAGATTACACACTATGAAATCAATACTCTATGACCTTCCTTGTGACAATGAAGCATAGATTATAAAATTTTTTATGTTATATATTAAGGTTTTATGGTGTTAACTACTGGTTGTTACCTAAATAAATTAATATTTACTAAAATCTGATCATCATCAGATGGTCTGATATGCTGATCTTGATGGTATATTATATATTTGAACAAATTCCACATCCCCGTGTTTTTTACTGAAGTATTTCATAAAATGAAAAATTACATCGTTTTATCATTTTGTATTTTTTTATGATCAAAATTCAAACATGAAATTGTATTTCTAATTGCAGGTTAGTGAACCATAAGTTTCATAAAACCAGTATGGTGTTAATTGATATTGATGATGTGTTATCACTTCTAAGATATAGATTTTAAATGGGTTCTCTATTTGGGTTTTTAGAACACAAAATTTTAGTTCATGATCTGTCTTTATATCATAAATTTCTTATTTTTTTGACATGGAGGCCATATTTTCCATAGGTGGAATTGATGTTGTTGACAATGTCATTATTATAAGTTTATTCCATTGAATCTTTTCTGAATTATTTCTCTAGATTTCATCTAATATAGAGATTTCGTATGCTTCTATTCTATCTAATAACTGTACACTAAGCTATTTGAAAATACTAAAATAATTTTTTAACTTGAATAAATTTTTTTATGGTTAGATTCTCTCCCTATCATTAAAATTCATGCACCTCATGTCTTCCCCCTTCTCTGAATTGTAAAGAACTCCACGATGGTGTTCCTTTCACAACCAAAGGGAGTTTGAAGTGAACATAAAGTGGTCATTTTCATCTTCTCATGGATACCCGTAGAAAAACCACTTCATAGTTGATTCTCAACTTGAATTGATTCTCAAATTAATGTGAACACATAATCTTCCAAGCACCTCACATGAAATCAAGTGATCGTTCATGTAAACTTATTTTATATTTTTTCTATTCCTTTAATCATACATGTGTGATCCTTACCAAGATTATAAAAACAATATAGAGGTCGTTCTGTAAAATTCAGGGGTGGTTGGAGGGGGTTAGGGGGTAGGGGCAGGGTGCAGGGTGGTGGGAGCAGGGGCAGGGGGTAGGGGCAGGGGGAAGGGTGGAGGGGGCAGGGGGTAGGGTGGATATCTATAGGGTAGGGGGAGGGGGGATGTCTACAGGGCAGGGGGGAGGTCTATAGGTCAGGGGTGAGGGGGGTGGAAGGGGCTGGGTGGATTGGGGGGTTCTACAGGGCAAGTGGAAGGGGGGTCGTCTGCTGGGGGGGGTCGTCTGGGTAGGGGGAGGGGGGTGTGGCAGTGGGGCAGTGGGGAAAAGGGGGTCAGTTAAGGGGTTGTAGTTAGTCATTATATGTTTCTTTAATCTTATATAAGGTTGAATAAACATTAAAATTAATCTCTAACTCCCCCATTTCTTCATTATTAGGTTTCTCCAAATATGCCTTCCTATTTACAACATATTGCTTTCACTAAATCCTGGCATGATATTAGTTAGAACAAAGCATATTTTGTATGATACCACTAGTTGTTATTGGCCTGGCTTTAACACCTTTTCTTTTAAAAATACAGGCCATTATGTCCACATCTTTCTTCTTTCACATGTTTATTATTGTTTGAAAATTGCATATTCACTTGAGAAATTAGAGAAATCTCAATGTTTTTCATTTTTTTGGTTTATCCTTTTATAACTCATCAGACTATGTGATCAAACATTATTTCTTATCATATTCAACCTTCTTCGTAGGTGTGGATCCATTTTTTGTTATGATATATTAAATTTTATTAGAACATGTTCCATCTAGTAAACTTTTATTATTGGGTGGGATAAAAAATTGTATCGAACAAAACCAAATTAAGTTGAAACTAGAGCCAAAATAATTATATACCATTAAAAGGAAGAATAATTGTTAATTAATAGGAATATAATTTTTGATAGTACCATTTTGAAACATGGATCTATTTCCCCCTTTCTTGCAGGAACATGATTTGGCCCATGGGGAATTGTGGTTGTTATATGTTTGGCAGTGACATGTATAGTCACAGGAGACAAGTTTGTTTTAGTTTAGTTTTTATTTTATTTTCTTTATTGCACTGGTCACATAGGTATTTTACTTCTTTCTGTGGACAAAGGGTAATTATATTCTACGAAGGGGGTCAAATGTGGTTTAGATTGATTCAGTCCACTGGCTTTGATCTGAGGTAAGATTATATGGTTACTACTTGTCTCACACCTCATGTGTTTGAGAATTTCAGTGTTTTTGAATCCATATTATGTTTTCAGTAAGGAGTTGGATCATTTCGTGTTGGATCTGGTGGATTTTCTTCTCCCAATTGAGGTAAGGATTTAATGCCATTGGTTGGTATCTCACTTGTTATGTAGAATAATTTATGTGTTTTAATGTTCCTAATATCCTTTGTGTGGTGTGTTGATCCATGCTCATTGGTTTCGAGTAGCCAAGTTAATGGCGACTTGCCTCCGTGTGCATAGGTAAGAATGTATATTTATGTGTGTTCCCCCATTATGTGTATAGTCAACCATGGTAGGGATTATGCACGTATGGGGCTATGTGTACCCATGTAAATATATAAATATATAAATTCATATAAGGTGAATGGATATTGTTATATGCATATAAGCATATGTTGAAGGATCCCCTTGCACATGCGAGTGTGTGCATAGAGTCTACTTGTCCTTGAATGTGTGTGAATGTGCTTATACCCAATGGGGGATCAGCAACTTTACGTTAGAATGCTTCAAGAGCCAAAGTGGACGTTATGGTTCCCCATTGAGGTAGCATCCCTCTTCTAGCCTTTTTAATTCAAGAGTTCATTAATTGAATTTAGCTTCTTTCTTAATTCTGCTTAATTATATTGAATTGCATATCTTGAATAATTTTTATTTAATATAATTGTTTCATTTGATAAATAAAGTCATGTTTTTATAATAAAACTCCTCCAACAGAGGTCCACTATCTGCAAAAACTCATAGTTATAGTTATGTTGATCTAGTTTCTTAAATTATTTCATTCGATTTGTTCTAAATGAGTTTTATAATAAATGTTAAATTTAATTAAATTAATTGTGTGATAAATCATTTCCATGATTTTATAATAAAACCCCTCCAATGGAGGTGCGCAGTCTTCTAAACCAAAGAGTAGTGATAGTTATCTGTATAAATGTTTAGATTTGGTTTGATTCTTTCATATTCCTCTTGTTTGTGTTTGTTTTGTGGCTATTTAGTTTTTTTCTATGAATAATATAAATTGCCATATCATACTCATTTAACTCCAATGACAATGCCTGAGTAGGCATATTCCTTGACCATGAAACTTTCCTTTTCACTCTGGGAATATTATAAATAAAATTTCCATGTTTAAGCAAAGTGAATGAATTTGTAAATAGTTTGTGTAGGGTGTATGAATTTTTTCCGTCGTTTTGTTTCCCTTTAGACTTTGTGTCATTGTGCTGCTTACTAAAACCTTCTATTGACATCCCTTGTTATAGCATATTGAATAGTTGATCTCTTATATCATCTGCTGACAGGGAAATGGTCGGAATGTTGATATGCCTCCTCCCACTCCCTTCACTCCTGGCCTGAAGATGCTTCCCTGAAGATTTCGATGGACAAGGCTAACACGTCGTGGTCACACCGTGGTCATGTCGCGGTCACGCCACGGTCATGGCGCGATCACGCCGCGGTCACGCCTTGGTCACGCCGCGGTCACGCGACGGTCTCTCCCCGACCACGCTACGGTCACGCTGCGGTAATGCTGTGATTTGGCCCTGCTCTAGGATGAGACCTCGTGGCATTTGCAGTGATAACATTCCATGAGTTTTGTGATAAATGTTGAGAATTAATAATCATGATTTCTACCAGTGGGGTGATGAATGGAATGTTTCCCCGCATCCTCCTTCTCCCCTCGCTCCAGGCCAGAAGGTGCTACCCCGCGAATGTCGCTAGACTAGGTCAACAAGCTGCAGTCACGCCACAGTCACGCTGCGGTCATGCCATGGTCACTCAATGATTTGGCCCTACTCCAGGATGACACCCTGTGGTAGTTCATAATGATAGTATTCCATGAGTCCTGGGATCAATGTTGAGACTAAATAATCACAATTTCTGCCAACGGGGTGATGGTCGGAATGAAGCCCTGCCTCCACCCGCATTATTCGTTCCTTGTCAGAAGATGTTGCCCCGCAGATGTCGGTGGACTGGGCCAACATGCTGTGGTCATGCCGCGGTAATTCCATGATTTTTCCCTACTCTAGGATAACACCCCACAACGGTTCATAGTGATAGTATTCCATATGTCTTGTGATCAATGTTGAGACTGACTAATTACAATTTCTGCCAGCGGGGCGATGGCCAAGATGTTGCCCCGCTTCCTCCCGCTCCCTTTGTAGAGACCCAAATCTTGACGTACATAGACATTACATTAATTTTGAAAAATATTTAATATATATCAAAAACAAACACAAAAGGACCATAATAGTTTAGTGTCTTTGGAATCTCGGAAAAATAATCTTCTAAACATGGTGAAAGATGTTTAACATCTCCCATAAAGATCTTCCTCTTTTTTTTCTTAACTGAAACCTTTATTTACATCCTGGGAAAAAGAAAACATAAAAAGGGTGAGCTCAAATGCTTAGTAAGGGTAAACATAGAAAACATAAAACAATCCATAAACATTTGACTGCACAAACATGATCATAAAATCTAAACATCAAAATCTTGAGTAAAGAGATAAATTTTGGAGGTATGTAAGGCATATATCATAAAGGAACATAAATCATGATAAAATAGCATATGAATAAATTATGTAATTGTGGAAAACCATTAAGCACATGATATGATGTCCATATTAGCCAAGGCATTTCTGCCAAGACCATCTTAGTGGACAAAGTCCCTTTCTAAATCGAGTTCACTCCTCGTTCCAGTCCTGTAACACTAAACCGAATTAACTTAACGTTCTATCCATGTCTATATCATGAGATATAAATCTTTACCAAATGAATTGTAGGGTGATATAGGTCTTACCCATCTCATAATGAAATCATTCTTACTTGTGCAATAAAATAAACATAAATCATTCATCATAACCCAAAGAATAAAATGTGTTTCAAAAACATCATTACATCATAACATAATCCATATAAAACAAATGGATATAATTTCATCATAAAAAAGTGAAACCATTTAAATCATAGAGACCTTATACTTGAAACATACACATATTAAATAATGTCATCTTAGATGAAAAATGGTTTTGATAAAACACATAAAATGAATTCTTGAGGAAAATATCCTTTCTTCTTCAAAATCATTTTCTTTTCACAAAATGCCATGAAATTTAAAAAAAGGATTTTTTTGAAAATAGTCATAAAATATTGTGGAGTAATATTCATGAAAATAAGGTGTTATGAAACTGTAAAAATTTGTTCTTACTGTATAAGTTAAAAAACATTCTCCTCGTACTTTTAACGGAAAGGTCAAAAAGTGACATGTATGGTAAACAAAAGAAAGCTTTCTCACATAAAACAAAGTAAAAGTCAAAGAGGGGTAAAAATGAATTTAAACTGACATGGAAGATTATTAAATACTTTATGAAAAATATTTTTATGGACATGGTTGAAAAATAAAACTCCAGTAAATATTTACGTATAAGCAATCTCGGATAAAAATGAGATTGAAAAATTTTCCCTTACCTTAGGTCTGATATGATTCGTATGTATCTGAACCTCCTGTATAATGATTTAAATAATTACATTGACTTATTATAGAAACATATTAATTGTTATGAAATCATACATGGTCTGCATATGACTTTATATTACCTGTTCTTTTGTAAATTCCATGTTAAACGAGCGTTTTGGGTAAAATCGTTTTATTTATCATACGTGTTTGGACTTTTTTTTATTGATATTATTATTACTTATATAATGATTTAATTAATTACTGAATTTAAATCATGATTTATAAATCATATATATTCAGTTTATATATATATATAATAAATAGATAAATGAGATTAAAAACACCATTTATGGAGACGGTAGGCCATACGTACAAATGAACGTTGTTTTCTGTTCCTTATTGACTTGAATGGAAGTAAGTAGCTGACATATATATATATACATAATTATAGTAGATTAATAATTTCATATATTTCATTATTATTCATTGTATATACTTTATAATCATTGTTGAGTGGTTAACATGGAGAATGAATCTCATCGCGTCATGGAGATGGTAATCCGTACGTATGCACAAGCGTTGATATCATTCCCATAATTATTGAATTTAATTGGAGTGGATGGTATAATATCACAGAATTAGTATGATGTTATAATAACTATATATAGTTATTCTTTACACCATTATACCCATCCATGTAAGGTGGTGGGGGAATAACAGATTGCACCACAGCGTGGAGACGGTATTCCGTACGTATGCACGAGCGATGATTTTGTTTTTCATAGGATGGATAGAAGGTGAAATTGGGTTGTTTCATATTTATAATAAAATATAAGTATATGGGTGATACTGATGTTATTAATTTATTATGAAATAAATAAATAATAAGAAGTTGAAGAAGAAAGAAACTTGAATGAATCGGTAGAAGATATTACCTCTTCTTCGACGCACCCCTTTTAAGCTTCCTCTTAAAGAACAGGAGTTGGTCTTTTGAGGAGACCAGAACATCTATAATGTTTATAAGGAATTTGATAAGGGAAATGTTCAGGGTTTGGACAAGCTTGAAGGCTCAAAATTTTGTAACGAGAAGAGGGAGGAGGTGCCCTTTTATAAGGGAGGAGAGGTGCACTTTAGGAAAAACTAAAAATATTATTTTATTATAAAGTCATAATCGGTTTATAAAGGATCCAAAGTGACTTATATAAAAAATAATGTGGGGATGGGAAAAATACTTTTAACCAATAGGTTTTAGACAAGTTTAGGTTACTAATTTAACCTTATCATTTATATTTTACTCTAAGTTAAATAAATTAACTTTTATCGTGTCTTCTTGTTTTCTTACAATATATGGTTAATAAACATACTATAACAAGACAAAAGAACCCAAAGTGGTTAATTATTAATATATATAACCTTATATAAGTCATTTTTATAAACCTTATATTTTTAAGAAATGAATATTAATTAATAATATAATATTTGTTTTAAAAACAATTTTTTGTCAATTTTGACACTATTTGGTAATTGATTTTTGTGAAAATCATAAATGCATGATTAGTTCAAAAATAGTTAATTGAATAAATACTAAAGTGTCATATTAACCTATATAATTATTTAAATTCATAAAAGGTCTCAAATTTCATTTATTTGGGTATTTATAACATCAATTATGTTAACATTTCATTAATAAGGTAATTACTGCATCCTCGTTGTGTTATACATAAATTAATTTATTTAATGCCTAAAAATTATAAATAAAATACAATTATGTAGAAAATAGTTTTATCTTTACAATAAATATTTATAGTCTAATTTATATTATGTATAACCCGTTATTAAAAATGTTTTAGTTATTAAACATTTATTTTAACTCTTTTAACTCTTCTTTGAATTAAATAATAATATATGTCCTAATCTAATCCAAGGGGACCTAAAGGGTCATATTTTATTCCTAAGGTTATTTTTGGTCTAATTACACTTGTCAAATATAATTAGGACATGTGTTAGGGGAATAATAATATAATTTTTACCCTTAATTACCCTATTTACTTTTACCCGTGGTAAATAAAAGTAAAAAGTTACTATTCACAAAAAATTATTTTCCTCTCATTGAACAACATTTTACTCATTAATATTAACCGTGTCTCTCAGATTTTCTAAATTCAACTCATATAAGAGGTAAAATTAAGTTTTATGTACAATTGAAAATGCTCCTAGGAGGTAGGTAAAAGACGGTAAAAATTTCAATATAATTTTTATATCTCTAAAATTATTAAAAACTGACACCAATGAATTACATTGAACATATATGTATATTATGTATCTATTATGACCTAAAACAAATTTAAATATAATAAATAATTATTTAAATAAAAAGTTGGTTTTTAAATAGTAACTTAGTGATTTCACTATTCATCAAAAATTGAATGTTTTCAGAAAAATACAAAAAATTCACCCTAGGCTAATTTCAATATTCCTAATCCAAAAATGAAGTCCATTTTGAAAGAAAAAATATGAAAAATTTCAAAAAGTGGGTATTACTATTCATAACGACTAGTTCATAATAATATTATAATAATATCTCATTTAGTGAAACGTGGTATTTTGTACTACACACGCTATCGAGAAAGTTCTTGATTGTGTGTAATTCAAGACAAGACTGGGTTGCGTGTAGTGAAAGCTCCGTTTGGTGTTGCGTATAACATAATCAAAACATATTTCATTTATACATTAACCAAAATCTATACTTAATGATGCGTAGAATAATTTCCACAAATAAAACATGAAATTGTGTGTAACACGAGCCAAGAATAGTGTTGTGTATACTGCAAGATAATACGGTGTTGTGTATAGTACAAGCTAATATTGGTGTAGGGTATAATAGAAGACATCAATGAAATTAAAAATAATATAACTCATAAAATCTCGAGGTGTTACATTCTACCCCCCTTAAAATGAATTTCGCCCTCGAAATTCATCGGGGTTATAAATCGTTTACTACTTTAATGTTTCTTTCATAGAAACCCACATCGTAAAAAGGAATACTAAAACTTAATTTTAAAAAACTAATGTATGAAATGTAATGGTTACCCAAATTAACTCATCACTGGGGTTCCACGTAGAATAACATAGGTGAAAATATGGATATGGAAGAGAAATCTATCCATCAAATTCTGATGGAGATTATTAGAGAACATGGCTATGAAAAATCCAATAATAACAAAGCCATAAATTTGTGATGATTTATGGTACCATCTGATTCATCGGATAAAAGGACACTAGGACAACATTTTTGGTTTTCAAGATAATTTCCCTAAAGTTGAAGAATTTTTGAATTAAAAGAAAAACATACCTGATTTTGGTATAATCTCACCATTGTTCATGCCTTTAACAATTTCCACATCATCTCTTATAGAAATGAATTTGAATTTTTCATTCGTGAAGCGTTAGCAGATCATGTGATAGAATGGTGGGTCTTTCTATCTATCTCAAATAAATGGTTAGAAAAAGTTATTAAATATACATAAGTCCATATATGGTGGGATTAATCGTATATGGTTCCTAAAATGGACGTATACTTCGTATATCATACCAAATAATATGTTGAAACTAATTTATAATAACCAGGGACTTCTTGAAGGACAATAGTATGCAATAAAGGCCTGTCGCACTTCGGTTGTGGGTTCGATTCACGCATCCTTGTCTGACGCGACGTGTTTTCACCCATCCTACAGGTTTTCCATTTTCTAAAACTATACTATTATAACATTAAAAAAATTAATATAAAAAAGTTAGAGCCTTAAAGAATACTATCTGATGTATAACATAATCTATTTCAATCTTTAGGCTTTCCCAAACTCATAGTATAATGAAAAATATTTATAGAGAGGTCATCTACCAAGCATGTAAATACCATCATTTATCCCCATATATCATAATATATATCTTTTTGGTCACATTTCAAACAATCAAATGTCTTAATCCTGTATTCTCTTGAAAAATGAATACCCATTGAACCGTAGTGGAAACATGAATACAGTTAAAAGTTAACTCTTTCCACATTCCAAAATGCTAAAAATTATATATACTGAAACCATGATATCACTTAGTCATTATATCAGTCATGATCTCATGAATACTATCAAACATATTATTTTCTCTTTATCCATTCATTACGCGCATATCATCTAATTTCCAAAAATATTTCAATCACTTTTCATGGTTACCAGTACCATATAATTATTGAAAACCAATACATAGATATTCCAAAATTCCATGATACCATAAATGAGATTCCATGATACTATTTTGAAATCCCATTACATAAACACTTAATAATTACACAACATCATTTTCATACTCAACATCACAAATAGTAATCGCATGTGACTTCCCTTTATCCTTTTCCTTAATAGGTTTCTCATGTTGATCATAATTAACCCTTGGATTAGGGCATTGATTAGCATAATACCTCATTTCCTTACACATGAAGCATTGAAGTGTTGGTGGTGTGTTCTCTATAGTATTTTCATTATTCACATCATTAGCAACCCTTTTTCCATTACTTTGACACTTAGCTGCTCAATGACCTTTTTTTACACACTTAAAAAATTTATTAGTCCCTTTAAGACAATATTCACCATGCTTCATTCCACACATTGAGCATAAATAAACATTCATCTTCTTTTCACCATTATTCTGAGATTTCTCTTTGATCTCCATCCTTCTTTTCTATTCAAAACCATGAGATGGATATGTAACCCCAACTTCCATTTCTACCATGATTGCACAACACACAATTTATTTATACCTACTGAAGACTCTTATAGCTAATTACCATAGAAGAATTGGTTTAAATCCACTAAAGAATCGATCAACATTACTTTCAGGTTGGATGATAAATCTAGATGCATACCTTGCAAGCCTTGTAAAATTCACTACGTATATACCAAAAGATTCATCATCCTTTTTCTTAAGATCATGGAAATCCTTTTCCATATTTGTTTGAAGATTACTACAGAAGTACTTATTGAAAAATAAGTTATTGAACTCATCCCATTCTATGGATCCAATTTCACCTCGGGGCCTCGTATTCTTTATTAGAGTCCACCATTGATATGATTCACCTTCTAAATTGTAAATAGCCAGAATGCCTCTTTAATGTTCAGAACAGAGAAGTACGGAAAGTATCATTTCAATGGTACAGATCCATTGTTCAGCAATAAGTGGATCAGAAGGCCCACTGAAAGAAGGTGTACGTTGCCTCATGAGGGACTCAATAAAATATTTTTCCCTTATTTTCTCATTTGGAAGTCCAGAATGATTCATATCTTGTGTGAGTATAGCTATAATATTTTTCACTCCATCTCCCATAACGTTGTTTTGTTCAAGAGGAAAATCATTACATTTTCCATTACATTGATCAACACGGTTTCTTCGGGTTCCAACTATCGTCTAAAACCCAAAAAGAATAGTGTGAGAGGAAGAATCATGCTAGAAGAAAAACATAATAAAGGGGGAGTACCTTCAATATCTAACATCTTAGGTTTAATTCTAATATAATTACTATAATTCTAGGACTATAACATATACTTATACTTAACCTTAGGGACATCCCTAGACAAACCTTAGAAATATATCTAGGGATCTCAATAATGTTTTTGCATCCTAGTTTCTAAAGGTTAACTAAACATTTCCTCTAATACCAACTGTAGAGACCCAAATCTTGACGTACAAAGACATTACATTATTTTTGAAAAAATATCTAATACATAACAAAAACAAACACACAAGGACCGTAATAGTTTAGTGTCTTTGGAAACTCGGAAAAATAATCTTCTTATCATGGGGAAAGATCATCAACATCTCTCATAAAGATATTTCCCTTTTGTTTTCTTACCTAAAACCATTCATTATAACCTAGGTAAAAGAAAAAATAAAAAGTGTGACATCAAATTCTCTATAAGGGTAAACATAGAGAACATAAAACAATCCATAAACATTTGAATGTAAAAACATGAACATAAAATCTAAACATCAAAATCTTGAGAAAAGACATAAATCTTGTAGGTATGTAAGGCATATATCATAAAGGAACATCAATAATGATATAATAGCATGGGAGTAAAACATGTAATTGTAGAAAACCATTAAGAACATGATATCATTTCCATATTTTCCAAGGTATTTATGCCAAGACCATCTTTGGGGAAAATGTCCCTTTCTGAATCGAGTTCACTCCTCATTACAGTCCTGTAAAACTTAACCAGATTAACTTACCATTCCATCCATGTCTATCTCATGAGATATAAATATTTAACCAATTAATTGGAGTGAGATATAGTACCCACCTATCACATAATGAAATCATTCTTACTTGTTCCACAAAATAAACATAAATCATTCATCATAACCCAAAGAATAAAATGGGTTTCATAAACATCATTCCATCATAACATAATCCATATAAAACAAATGGATATCATTTCATTATAAAAAAGTGAAACTAGTTAAATCATAGAGATATTATACATGAAACATACACATATGAAATAATGTCATCATAGATGGAAGATGGTTTTGATAAAACACTTAAAATGAATTCTTGAGGAAAATACACTTTCTTCTTCAAAATCATTTTCTTTTCACAAAATACCATGCAATTTAAAAAAAGGATTTTGTTGAAAATAGTCATGAAATCTTGTGGAGTAATCATCATGAAAATATGGTGTCATGAAACTATAATAATTTGTTCATTCTTTATAAGTTAGAAAAACATTCCCCTCGTACTTTTAATGGAAAAGTCAAAAAGTTCCATGTATCGTAAACAAAAGAAGGATTCCTTCCATAACACAAAGTAAAAGTCAAAGATGGGTAAACATGAATTTAAACATACATGGGATAATATTAAACACTTTATGCAAAACATTTTTATGTACATGGTTGAATAATATAACCCCAATAAATACTTATGTATAAGCAATCTCAGATAAAAAGGAGATTGGAAAATTATCCATTACCTTAGGTCTGATATGCTTCGTACGTATCCAAACCTCCTGTATAATGATTTAAATAATATAATTGACTTATTACAGAATCATATTTATTGTTATGATATCATATATGGTTCACTTATGACTTTATATTACCCGTTCTTTTGTAAATTGCATGTTAAAGCAGCGTTTTGGGTAAAATCGTTTTATTTATTGTATGTGTTTGGACTTGTTGTTCTGGATATTATTATTAATTATATAATGATTTAATTAAATAAATAATCTAAATCATGATTTATATATCATATATATTTTATATATATATAATAGATAGATAAATGAAATGAAATACACCGTTCATGAAGACGGTAGGTCGTACGTACTCATTAACGATGTTTTCCTTTCCTTATTAACTTGAATGGAAGTAAGTAGATGACATATAAATATATATCCATTAGATTTATAATGTCATATATTTCATTATTATTGATTATATATACATTATAATCATTATTGAGTGGTTAACATGGAGAAGGAATCTAATCTCATTGTGGAGACAGTAATCCGTACATACGCACGAGCGATGATATTGTTCCCATAATTACTAAATTCAATTTAAGTGGATGATATAATATAACAGAATAATTATTATGTTATAATAAATATATATAGTTATTCTTTACACCATTATACCCATTCAAGTAAGGTGGTGGTGGAAAAACAGATTACACCACGGCGTGAAGACGATATTCCGTAAGTACGCACGCGCGGTGATTTCATTTTTCGTAGGATGGATAGAATGTGAAATAGGGTTGTTTAATATTTATAATAACATATATGTATATTATTGATACTGATGTTATTAACTTATTATGAAACAAATAAAGAAGAAGAAGTTGAAGAAGAAATAAACGTGAAAGAATCAGAAGAAGATATTACCTCTTCTTCGACACACCCCTTTTAAGTTTCCTCTTATGGAACTAGAGTTGGTTTTTTGAGGGTACCAGAACCTCAATAATGTTTATAGGTAAGTTGGTAAGGGAAATGGTCTGGGGTTTTCAGAGTAATAAGGCTCAAAATTGTGTAAATAGAAGAGGGAGGAGGTTCCCTTTTATAAGGGAGGAGAGGGGCACTTCATGAAAAACTTAAAATATTATTTTATAGTAAAGTCATATTCAGTTTATAATGGCTCCAAAGTGAATTATTTAGAATGTAAAGTGGGTATGAGTATATATATTTTCAACAAATAGGTTTTAAACAAGTTTAGGTTACTAATTTAACCTTATCATTTCGATTTAACTCTAAGTTAAATAATTTACCTTTTACAGTGTCTTCTTGTTTTATTACACTATATGGTTAATAAACATACTATAACAAGACAAAAGAACCCCAAGTGGTTCATTATTAATATATATATCCTTATCTAAGTCATTTTTCAGAATTTTATATTTTTAGGAATAGAATAACAATTAATAATATAATATTTGTTTTAAAAACAATTTTATGTCAATTTTGACACTATTTGGTAATTGAATTTTTTGAAAATACTATCGGCATGTATTAGTTCGAAAAATTTTAATTGAATCAGTACTAACATGTCATATTAACCTATAAAATTATTGTAATTCATAAAAAGTCTCAAATTACATTTAGTTGGGTATTTATAACATCAATTATGTTAATATTTCATTGATAAGATAATTACTACATCATCATTGTGTCAAAAATTAATTAATTTATTTAAGGTATAAAATTTATAAATAAAATACCATTATGTAGGAAATCGATTTATCTTTCTGTTGAATATTTATAGTCTAATTTATCTTATTTATTACCCTATATTAAAAATGTTTTAGTCATTAACCTTATATTTTAACTCTTTTAACTCTTCTTTGAATTAAATATTAATATATGTCCTCATCTAATCCAAGTGGACCTAAAGGTTCATATTTTATTCCTGAGGTTATTTTTTGTCGAATAAGACTTGTATAATAGAATTAAGACATGTATTAGGGTAATAATAATATCATTTGTACCCTTAATTATCCTATTTACTTTTAACCGTGGTAAGTAAAACTTAAAAGTTAATATCCACCAAAAATTATTTTCATCTCATTGAACCACATTTTACTCCTTGATAATAACCGTGTCTCTCAGATTTTCGAAATTCAACTCACAAAAGCAGTAAAATTATGTTTTATGTACAATTTAAAATGCTCCTAGGAGGTAGGTAAAAGACGGTAAAAATTTCAATATAATTTTTATATCTCTAAAATTATTAAAAACTGACTCCAATGAATTACAATGAACTTATATATATTATGTATCTATTTTGACCTAAAATAAATTTATATAAAATAATTAATTATTTAAATAAAAAGTTGGTTCTTAAATAGTAACCTAGTGTTTTCACTATTCATCAATAATTGAAACTTTTCAGAAAAATACAAAAAATCCCCCCTAAGCTAATTTTGATATTTTGAATCCAAAATTGAAGTCCATTTTGAATGATAAAATTTATAAAATTTCAAAAAGTGGGTATTAATATTCATAAAGGCTAGTTCATAATTATATTATAATAATATCTCATTTAGTGAAACTTGGTATTTCGTGCTACACACGCTATCAAGGAAGGTCTTGATTGCGTGTAATGAAAGCCAAGTCAAGGATGTGTGTAGTGAAAGCTTCATTCGGTGTTGCGTATAACATAATCAAAACTTATTTCGTTTATACATTAAACAAAATCTATACTTAATTTTGTGTAGAATAATATCCACAAAATGAACTTGAAATTGTGTGTAACCCGAGCCAAGAATAGTGTTGCGTATACTGCAAGATAATACTGTGTTGCGTATAGTACAATCTAATCTTGTTGTAGTGTATAATAGAAGTCATCAAAGAAGTTAAAAATAATATATCTCATCAAATATCGGTGTTTTACACCATTTTCTCCATGCCGAAAGATGCTGCCCCGCGGATGTCACTAGATCAGGCCAACACGCCGCGATCACATCGTAGTCACACCGCGGTCATGTTGCTGTCACGCCGCAGTCACACTGCAGTCACGCCGTGGTAATGCCGTGATTTGGGCCTTCTCCAGCCACATCCATCCCATAGAATCCCCCTTCCACCTTCATTTCAGCCCGTTGCCACCAACATTATAGCCCGCAACACCCCCCCCCCCCCCGACCACCTTCGAATCTGCCAGCACCCTCCCCCCAGCACCTCCAACCAGCCCCCTTTTACCAGTATTCCAGCCCCCTGACATCTTCATTCGAGCCCGCACCAGCCCCCAACCACCTGTAATCTTTCCCACACCGGCCACCACACCAGCCACCACCCCCCCAAACTCCTGCAAAACACTCATGCCAGCCCTCTGCCACCTGCAAAACAGCCCTAGCCACCAGTTCCAGCCCTCACCAGCCCCCAACCTCCTACATCCCAGCCTGCACTAGCCCCTACCACATGCCCAATATCCCCCAACCACCTGCAATCCATCCCCCACCATCCCCCTGCCAGTCCCCTGCTACCTGCCTTCCCACTCACACCAGCCACTGTAGCCTACACCAGCCACCACACCATCCCCCATCCTCATTCATTCCATGATGCGTGAGAAAAAAATCTATACAGATCACAAAAAAGGGATAAAGTATATCCCCTTCCCTGAGCACAATTTTCCCCAAAAAGTAGCCATGTAAACTTTCATTAATGTTTACCGAGAACATTGGGGTAGAGAGGCATCTTTGAACCCAAGACGAGAACCCAGTCGAAAAGCTGAGCAGATCCAAAGCATCCCATAAAAAGTCCCACCTGACTGAATAAAAATATTTGAATAAATAATCTTGAAGGAAAACCTAGGAACACTAGAGTCAAGATGGAATCCCCACAATAATTGTTGGGTAACAAGATTCATATGATAAATTGGTTTTGGTAATAATGGTTGAGGATATTTTTATCCAACTTTAGATTATGAGTCTCTTAAGGTTATTTTTTTAACTATCATACTAGAGGGTCCGAGTTATAATTGGTGGAAGTATATTATTTAGACTAAATGAGACAAATACAATTCTTTGAAAAGTTTCAAGGCATTGTTCATTTAGAATTCTTTCATAAGGAAGAGAAGGTACTGATTGTTATAGGGTTTTCTTGGAGGGGTTGTCCAGGTGGGGTGTCCAAAGGATGTCGGGGGGGATGACAGGGGGGTCTGCAGGGAAGGGGGATGGTGCATGTGGGGTGTTTAGGAGGGGCTATCTAGGGGGGTTTCTAATGGATTCCGGGGGGGGTTTACAGGGCAGGGTGAAGGTGGGGTGTCCACGGACTGTCTCGGGGGTGTCGAGGGGTCTTCAGGGTAGGGGGAGGGTACAGGTGGGGTGTCTAGGAGGGACTGTCTAGGGAGGTGTCCAAGGGTTGTCTGGGGGTGGGGGTTTGGGGGGGGGGGGGTTGTAGGATATGGGGGTAGGGTGCAGGTGGGGTGTCAAGGGGGGCAGTCGAGGGGGGTGTCCAAGGTCTATCTGGGGGGATTATTTGAAGAGATAAACCCACGAGTAATTGGACCTAACCTCATAGAAATAATTTTGATAATGATTTTTGGAAAGGTATTCAGAATAGCAATAGGTTTGAAATCCTTTACATCCACAACATTTTACTTCTTTGGGATCACGACAATAAAATTGGAGTTGATTCAATAGGGCATTGAGGCATGGTTAAAGAACTCCCTCATGGCGTTAAATAGCTCATCACGAACTATGTACCAGTAGAACATAAAGAATTATATTTGTGAACCCTATCGAGAACATCCACACTCTTAAGTTTTAGAGAAAAAAGGGTACTCATAACCTCCTTCTCATCAAGGGATGCAACAAGGGAGATTGTTGGATTGGTGTAGCCCGATCTGGTTGGGCCGAATTCTTCTAGCCTGCAACTATTGCGAGTTGAGCACTGCGATGAGCTCATTGGGGGTTGCAGGGGGAAACGCACCCCTGCTCCAATGATTCGGGGGCCAAAGGCCCCCGGTGAAAATTTTTGGGAACTGTAGCAACTTTGACCACTGTAGTAGTGCAACCTTTGGGGTCCACTTTACTGTTTCACTTTTGACTTCTAACCGGCAGCCACTAGAGTATTGGATACATATAGAAAAGGCTTTATAAGATTGAAAAAGTTTATAATAATATTTCCTCATATCTCCATACGACAAAAGAAATATTATATTCCATGAATAGCTTTAGTTGAGTTGTCATCACTTTCAACTGGTCAACCAATTCCTTGAAAACCCATTCTACAGAATCTGCCTAAATTAATCCTGATTAGATGAATGAACATAACTTATAACAACATGGAGATAATATTTGAATATAGACTAGATCTAATCAACATCAACTAAAGACGAGAGAGGTGGAGCACTAGATGTAGATGCAACAATAGGAGGTTCCTGAAAACTAAAAATTCCACTGAAATCTAAACGAAGTCATTCTCTGAAATATTATAAATATACTTCAGAAACAAAATATGACGGCACTGGAGAAACAAATCTCTCAACACTAGGTAAAGCATCCTCGACATGTTATGATTATGTAGGTACATATAAGGGAAAATCGTGAAGCTCACATGCTTGGTCAATCTTCATAACTATGGATCCATTAGGATATGTGTAAGGGATGTGTAAAGGGGGGGGGGGGTGTTGTCCATTAGGGGGGGCTGTACAGGGGGGTCCAGCAGGGGGCACTGTTGTCCAGGGGTCAAGAAAGGGGGCTGCTGTCTAGGGGGTCCAACAGGGGGGTGTCCATGGGGGTCTAACAGGGGGGCTGCTATCCAGGGGGGCTAGGGCTACTATCCAGGGGGCCCAATAGGGGGGTTGGGGGCTACTCTCTTGGGGGGGTCCATTAGAGGGGGGGGGGGCTGCTGTCCATGGGGGTCCAGCAGTGGGGGGTGCTTTCTAGGGGGTCTAGCAGGAGGGCTTCTGTCCAGCGGGGTCTCGTAGGAGGGGCTCCTATCGAGGGGGGTCTCGTAGTGGGGGGGAGGGGGGTTCAGTCCAGGAAGGTCCGGTAGGGGGGCTGTTGTCTAGGGGTTCCAGTAGGGGGTTGCTTCTGTCCAAGAGGGTCCAGTAGGGGGGGTGGGCTGATGTCCCGAGGGTCCATTAGGGGAGTGGTGGGGGCTGATGTCCAAGGGGGTCCAGCAGGGGGGTTTCTGTCTAGGGGGTCCAGTAGGGGAGTGGGGGAGCTACTGTCCAAGAGGGTCTAGCAGGGGGTGGGTGGCTACTGTCAAGGGGGGATGGGTTTTTTATGAAATGGGAAGGGTTTTAGCCATAGTTTCAAACCATTCATAAAACCCTATAGCCGTGGTTCAATGAACTGTGGTTGGTTTTGCCGTGGATATTGGGAGAAACCTATAGCCACTATTCAAACTGTGGGTATAGGTCTATAGCCACGATTCGAAACTGTGGCTATAGGTTTGTCCCTATATCCACGACAATACCATCCATAGTTTAATGAACTATGGATATAACCTATAGTCATTGTTTGTGGGATTATAGCCACGGTTCCAAACTGTGGCTATAACCTAATTTTCTAGAAGTGAAAAAATGAGTGAGATATAAACCCTAGTATAGAAATAAGAATTAAATAAAATTAATAAATTAATGCATGTTATTGAATAGTTATATCAATGTAGAATCAAATGGGTAATAATCATAAACATGAAATATGAGGCAACATATAGAAAGATAATCATTATGGACATATGAGAAATGTGGAAATAACTTAAAATAGTACATAATAAGCATAGTTCAATGATAACTACTAAGAAATAATGATGGAAAAAGTCATATGATTTATTAAATTAACTCTATAATATCTTTCATGATTTATAAGAGAATAAATCATTACCCAATTCATTGGATTACGATGAAAATCTTATCGCACCCATCACTTTTATTTCATTCTCATTCTTATGTGTGGTACATAGATCATACAACATGTATTCATTCATCATAATATCTTAATCCATGATAAATAAGTGTGTTATAAATAAATTTATATCCCAAAACACTAATTATACATTCATAAAATTAAAAAACCTTGATAGGAAATGTGTGAGGGTATCACTACACAATTGTTAGGAATAGAAATCATGACGAAATTTCATAAGTATAACATGGGTGTATGAATTATCATGGGAGGTATTTATGAGAGTGAAATTGGTATATGTTCATTTATAAATAAAATATAATGTAATGGGGATGTTTATGAACATATACCATCATTATGAAGTGAAGATAAAAGACAACAGATAAAGAAGATACTAAAAAAGTAGAGAAAAAGGGGACTACATGCCTTGAGAGTGTGAATCCAAATTATTGAGAGTGGATTATGGGGAGATATAAAGATCCTTGAAGGGACTATAAGGAGGATAGGTCTGAGTAAGGACGTTCTACATGTTTTATATTGATGTTAAATGGTAGTTTGGGTGGATTTATATACTAAGAGAGTGGGAATTATTCTTTATTTTCCAAACATAGGATTTAGACCCTATATAATAAAATAACCAAAACAACAACCCCATTCATGGTTTGGATCATTGTTTCTTCCATGTAGGGGTGTTTTTCTTTATTTTATACGTATAAATGACAAAATTATTAAAATAAATACCTTTAAGATGTGGAATTGAGCCATTCTCCTAATGAAATTATTTTAAATTCCAAAAATATTTTATTGGGTTTTGAGGAGTCATAAAGGATTTATAAAATTAATCCATGAAAATTATAATTATGTTATTTTTATATAAAACATTAATTTGGTTTTGGGATATCATTACAATATTTATTACTCATTTCTCGGTCATTATGAGGTCATAATACACACCATAAATTTCTATCATATTTAAATTTTACCTAAACTTTTGAATCTCCGTGAAAATTATGAAAGAATATCTATTGGATATTGTCAACATTATGGTTCCAAAAATAATATTCATTATCCATAAATTAATTTCTAAATATGTGAATTTTTACTTTTAAAATAATATTCTACATTTAATGAGAAATTCTAGGTTATTTTTGAAAATAAAATTTCCTGAACCCTTGTAAAAATTACATTTTACTACTTAAATGTATATGATCATTTATATTTAATAAAAATATTTAATAGTAAAATTTAATTAAATAATATATATTTCAAAATTAATAATTCAAATAAATCAATTCCTTCATTTAATTTGAATGTTACCAGAAAACACAATTATTGTTTATTGTATCAAAATCCAAACCATTTATAAATTAACAATTAGAAGTAAATATAAAAACTATTCTCTTAAAAATAAAATGAAAAAATTTATAATATTATGTTCATCATACATATACCTTTAATAGACTAGAAATCACTCTATGGGTAAGGTGCATGATGATGGTATTTTCATGGGGTAATTTGGCATTCATGGTATGAGTTGTGAACTCAATGAGCATGAACTTTTCCAGTAAACGATTTCTATCATGCTTAAGTTGTTTCATCTTTTCATGTGCTTGTAAAAGGGAAATCCCATGTTATTAAATATCCCTTTCAATCTTTAATAATATCAATTAATATTGTATGATCTTGTTGGTTATGTCCATTAATTATAATTTCTATGAAAATTATAATTTTTAAAACCATATATTTACACGTTTCATTTGATCAATGTTCAATCGCTATGTTATTAATTGAAGTGATTAAAAAAACTCTCAATATGAGAGGATATAATAAAACAAATGAATTTCATGCTCTATCTTAAACCTTAATAAATAATAAGACATTTAACTAAATGATAATGGGAATTTTATTAATATAATTATGGGTTGTTACACCCATATTCTTTGATCATCCATTTATGATATAAACAATTGGTATCTAATTTATGATAACACATATTTTTTACACTATTTTTTATGTCATTGAATTTTTTTAATTTATCTATGAAAAAACAATAAAATTATCATATTTGAATAATAATCTGAATTTTATGTTAATGAAATTATATGTAATATATCTACCAATTACATGAATAATGGTAATAAAATAGAAGGAATGAAGTTGAGAAATTACACATCTATAAATGGATAGAATAATGACACTTCTAATTTAAGAGGAATCAGTTCAAGTTTTATTTGAAATAATTCTCATGAAAATAATTTAAAAATGTAATATAAAGATATTTTGGGTAAATCATCAGTCATAGTAATATAACATAGTTCTATTTTATATAGAACATCATATTTATATGGAGAAGTTATAACCAAAGTTTATTATCAAAACTGTAATTAAAATATTCAATATATTAATTAGGGGATCCAAATTCTCATTATAAGGCCCCAACCTTAAACCTTACTTAATATTGAGTTATTACAAGATTACACATTGAAGATATTTTCAGGTTTAGAGTTTTAGAGAATTAGATCATTAAACTTTCATTACATTCCACATTTAAACAAAGTGGTTACATAAAAGACAGTATTCATTCTTCCCATCAACGGGAACATATTTAAAATATAACACAGATTCTTTCTTGACACATCCTTGACACTATCATCACATCATGTACCTTTCCCTTGACCTGTGAAAAACATTTCAAAAACTTGGGATGAGCATAAAAAGCTCAGTAAGAGTTATTAAAATATGGAAAGGAAACATGAGTTCATATATACATAAGAATGAAATCATACTTTACCCATAGAACAAAGGCACTTTAACATACCTCATCAAACCATGAAGAAATCATAGAAATCATAAGACATAAAGGTAACTTGAGGCATTCATAACATTCTTACGTAGGGAGTAACCCTCTTGGTTACGTTTGGAATACCCATCACAGTATATTCCCTAAATCCCTTTGGAGAAACCTTAACGTTTCACTCCTTCGCGTTACCCAATGCATTGGAGAGCTATATCGGGCTCACCCGCCCTTAGTTTATCACGGAACCACCCGTTCTTCATAACAATGCCCAAGAACCATAACATAATCGTATCACATAAAACATGAATAAAGGAAACATAACATTTCCACATTTCAATCACAATATAACAATTTAGGATATTGAAATAATGAATCCATTCAAAAAGAAACCATTTCCAAAACCATTTAAAACATTTAATAAAGAGATTTTTGAATCAAAGTGTCCCATACCACCTTGAAGCTTTTAACATTTTAAACCATTAATATCCATATAAATAAATCCTTAAAACCATTTTGAAAACATGGATATTAATAAGAACAAATAATTAAAACATTTAAAATGATATTCTGGTAAAAGGGGTTTTACCAAAATTAGAGACACTTGAATACAATAATTGAGGAATAACATTTAGTCAGAACTTTATAATATCATGAGAATAAAAGGATTCATGATATAATACTCCAAAGGACAGTATATACACCATATAAGAGTGAATTTGTGCATAACAACAATGAACCCTCAATAGAAATGTCAAATGCGATGAAATCCCTTATAAAGAAGGTATCCTTAAATTAAGGACAAATCAATCTAAAAATATGTGTGACAAATATAAATACACCCAATATAAGTGGATATTAAGTGTAAAACAATAAAAGGTCATTCACACATATTCAATGGATGACATATTCAATGACTACATGTTGAACCCAAAGAAATCGAAATTGGGTTAAAAAGTTCCCTTGACAGCCTAACAACATCACATCAAAATGAGTTGATGAGAGATAAAAAGTGTATCTCATCACTTGGAAATAAAATTTATATCAATAAGGATATATGAGAACATATCCCAACATAACAATATTTAAATTAAAAGACCCAACAAAAGAAGTCTTTTAAAAAAAGAGGAGGGTGAAAGGTTCCCTTACCGACTTGGGTATCTTTCAAAACATACACCCCATGAAAGAAGGACAATAGATCATTAATGTAAAAACTCATAAATGAATGTATATTACACAAAGAGTATAATAATGGGTATTACATACACCACTCAATGGAATTTGTGGCAAATGTAAAATAAATCTCACGAGAATAAAAGTGAGATGAAAAGTCCCTTACGAAAACTCAGCAGCCTAACGGCGCCACTTAAAACTTCCAAAATGGATTGATGAGATCAAATAGAGTATCCCATCATATTACAATAGAATTTACAGCAATAGTAATATAAAAGAAAATCCCCCAACATAACAAATAGGAGCTTAGAAGAAGTGACACAAAGGAGAGTACTTAAAAAGAAAGAGAGAGGTTAGATCTCTTACGAAAGTTCGGCAGCCTAACGGCGCCACTCAAAACACCCAAAATGGATTGATGAGAGAGAATAGGGTCTCTCATCACATGAACATAAAAATTACAGTAAATGTAATATAAAAGATCATCCCAATAACAAGAAATATGAGCTTTAAAAGGAATGACATAAAACTGTATACTTAAAAAGAAAGAGAGGAGTAGGATCCCTTACCTCGGGTCCGACTTGACTCGATCGTTCATTAATCTCCTGAATAATAAACTTGAGTTAATTTCTAATTCCTTAATAACCCTTTTCATGTTCATTATTACTTTTATACCACTTATTACCATGTCACAAACATTATGTAATGATTTAAGTTAATAATATTTGTTTTGCCGATATTTGGTTCTTAAGTCGAAAGTGGTCTTCTTAAAATTACATGTTGTTCGTGTGGCCAAATGTTTATTATATCCAGAATTGTATTCATTATGTAGATATCATATATTTCATATATATCCAGTACATTCATGCATTTATAACATTACATAATCATTTAGAGGTAAGAAATGAAATGCACTGTTCATGGAGACGGTAAGCCGTACGTACGCATGAACGCTACTTTCATTTCTATTTCGTATTTTATAGAATGGAATAATAATGATATAAAGGTATATTATAACTCCAGTATAATATCATATATAATATCATATTTCAATCCTTTATACATCCCACATATGGTATTTAACGAATCAAATCACTTTGAGGGGGAGGTAGTCCGCACTTCCTTAAATGAAGATATCGCGTATACCCATAATGGAAGCCATAAAGGTAAGACAAAAATGAAAAATACAGAAGCATAAATAAAACATAAACATATTATATATCATATATAAAAATATTGACATAATAATGGCCACCTTTGAAGGTGTTAAATGAGTATTGAACAATCATAGTTTCGGGAGGCAGAATTTCACCATCCACGGAAACCGTATGTTCTTTAACCATTTGATGTAGTTGTGTGAGGGTGTAGCTCGAATAAATCTTATAACAACATCCTAGTATATTGAAGATATTGGTGTTGTTACAAATTAAGTAAATAAAAAGAGTTTATGGGGTTGGAGAAGCAAAATAAAACAAATGAACATGAGAGAAAGAATTACCTTTAAAAGTGTAACTCCTTTTGATTTAAGCCTAAAGGCTTCCTTTGAAAGGATTATGCCCAAAGGTAATCCTCTAGGATGAGTAGAGGGATGTGGAGAGAGTAAATGGGCAGGGTTTGGCCGAGCCAAAGGCTTGATGAGTGTGTGAAATGAGGTAGAGGTGGGGCCTTTTATAAGAGGACAGGAGGGGTACTTTTGGAAAGTAAAGAAATAATACCTTATTTGAAAATGTGTTTCGGTTTTAAAAGGTCCCACATTGATATAATTCGTGGATAAGGTGATAAGGCTTCGAAATCAACTCATCCAATAAGTTTTGTACATGTTCAGTTCATAGATTTTACATTATCTTTCCATTTTATTTAAATCGTCAAATAATGATATCATCGATGCATCATTATTATGTCATAAATAATTGAATTTATTTAATGTCTAAAAATTATAAAAAAATACCATTATGTAGGGAATATTATTAGCTTTCCAATGAATATTTATAATAAAAAATATGACTTGAATAACCCCACTTAAAAATTGTTTTAGTAAAACATATCATGTTTGTGTCAATTTTACTTTTACATTAAATAAAATGTTATTTATGTCATTTCCCAACCAAAGTGGATCCATGGGGTCGCCAAGTTGACCCATGGCTTGTCATGGTCGGCCATGACACAACCAATAAGGTTGGGACATGTGTCTAGGTCATTTCATATCATTAAAGCATTATTTATACCTTAAACTACACTAATTACCACTAATCGCGATTAAAAACTTAATAAGTTACTATTCACCAAAAAAAATATTTTAATCTCATTGAACCACATTTTACTTCTTAATGAAAACCATGTATGTCAGATTTTCAAAATTCAATACACATTAGTGGTAAACTTTCATTTAACTGAAAAATCAGTTAGCTTGATTACCACTTAGTGGTTTCACTATTCATCAAAAATTGAAGTTTTTCAGAAAATTACCAAAAATTCAGCCTAAGCTATATTTGATATTCTGAATTCAAAAATGAAGTCCTTTTTACAAAATTCAAAACATATAAGTCACATTAATTAATTTAATAATTAATTCCCGCTGTCATGACAAATAGCGTGTTTTACAAAACAATATGTATCAAAAGATTGACACTAGTTTAAGTCTGATTTCAAAGTGAAATTGATTCCAACGACCACTATTGGATTTAATGGTAAAAATATTTTCTAATTTCACTTTAAAACCAATTCAAAATATAATCTAATCATATAAATAAATTAGATTAAAAAGAGGTTTTGAATTAAAACACAACATTTTACACTATTCATTAAAAAATGAACTTTATCGGAGAAATACCAAAAAAATTACAAAAAGTAAAATTTGATGTCCCGATTCTTAATAAGAGTTTTATTTGGTCCAAAAGAATGTATAAGATTGATCAAAACTATATTTAATGACACTTCTCCATTAAAAGGCGATAAGTGAACCTTTAGTGAAAACTAGGGCATATACACCTAAAATTTAATTCTTTCCGTATTTTAAGCCTTTAGATTTTATTGGATAAATGTAAAAACATTAAAAAACATATATAATCACATTTTAGTTATTTCTATCCAATCCCTCCAATACAACGGCTACATGTTAACTACCATTTAAAATAATATTATTTTATTATTAGAGTGAAACGTAAGATTCCCAAGAGACTCGTTGTTGCGTGTTGGGTACACCATCGAGCATAGCGTCCCCTTTAAAGTCATATTAATATTTTATTCACAAATATGGATAAATATGAAAATTTCATATTCTTTATTTACCTGGGGTGTTACATCCTTCCCCCCTTTTGGGAATTGCGTCCTCGCAATTTTAAAATTGAGCTTGGAAACATCCTTGAAAGTCCCACATCGGAACAAGAGTCGGTAAAACAATCACTTTAAAATAAAGGAAGATAAGTACAATGGTCACCCGAGTTAACCCATACTAGGATTCCAAGTATGAAAATATGGACATGGAGGAAAAAAAAGGGTCATGTTCTGATGGAGAGTGATAGAAAACATGTTTAGGAGAAAGTTAACCACGAGAAAATCACAAACTTGTGATGGCTTAAACGGTCTTCGATTCCCCAGTAGGAAAAGTTAATAGACAACATTTTTGTTTTAAGTTACTTTTTTATTGAGGAATTTATTCATAAGGAAACATAATCACTTATCATATTGACTTTCAACCTTTATTATATTCCTTATACAAACTCATATTTTCTCCAAAAGATGAGTATTTAGGAAGACTTGTTCACATTAAGAGTACTATAATCAACTTCTAGAGAATCACCTAATCCACAAAATAGAACTATATACTTCCCATGTCTTTAGACTTTAACCATATCCAAAACAAAAAAGCCTAGTACAAGATCAGATAATCCAGAAAAGGATAACCCTTTATAAAAAGAAAATCTATTCTTAATCTCCAAAATTTGTCCAACAAAACCCAAAGTTCAACGAGGACCATTCTATAATAAATTTGTCCATAAAATTCTTCAAAGAAAACCAATATAAGATTGAAACCCAAATATTTGAAGGATTTAGTCACATAGTCTTCCAAGTTAAATCGTAACATTTATCTCCAAACAACATCAGTTGCTCCTAAATTCTCGTATTGAAAAGTAATTAACCTAATCACATATCCTCCATGATAGGTTAATCATTTTCATGAATAACCCAAAATCAACATACTCTTAATTCATAAAATAATATAACTAAAAATAATCAGTCAAACTAACCAGGGACTTCACGTAGTCCAGTGGTAGATGATAAATACAAGTCGCACTTTGGTTGTGGGTTCGATTCCCACAGCTTTGTCCGACGCGACGGGTTGTCACACGGTCTGCGTGTTGTCCTTTTTTCAAAACTATATAATTCTTCAAACATTCCCCAAAATGAGATAAAATATTCATATTTTAACCTCAAGTTTATCTCATGCCTTTCATTTTCCATCATATCATAGAGTAACCCATAATTACCTAAAAAGTAAGGATCATATAAACCCTAATGGTTACCTTAATAATTATTACCTGAATTTCCACATCGAGTTGGCCATCTCGTACATGATGCATTAGAGAACTCACCAAGGTTGAAGTGGTTGATCATGAATCCTTGATAGTTGGTTTAGAACAACCATGAGATTCCTCATTGAATCCCCCATCACATCCAGTCTCTTAATCAGAGAACCACCATAGTTTCCTTCAAACCCATTGTCACTTTGGTGCCTGCTAGATCCGGCCATTTACTAAAACCAAAAAGGTTAGTGTGAGTATATCAACATAACCATCATGTACTAATGAGGAAGATAAACACTAAGATATTCTTACTCATTCACTTTATCTAAAACTAGGACTCTGTCTGAAATCCTAACCATTATGGTAATGTCACTTATGCTTAGAGAATACCCTAACCTCTAAAGTTATCTAAACCGACCTATGATACCAACTATAAGGCCCCAACCTTAAACCTTACTTAATCTTGAGTTATTAAAAGATTACACATTGAGGATCTTTTCAGGTTTAGAGTTTTAGAGAATTAGATCATGAAACTTTCATTACATTCCACATTTAAACAAAGTGGTTACATAAAAGACAGTATTCATTCTTCCCATCAACGGGAACATATTTAAAATATAACACGGATTCTTTGTTGACACATCCTTGACACTATCATCACATCATGTACCTTTCCCTTGACCAGTGAAAAACATTTCAAAAACTTGGGATGAGCATAAAAAGCTCAGTAAGAGTTATTAAAATATGGAAAGGGAACATGTGTTCATATATACATAAGAATGAAATCATACTTTACCCATAAAACAAAGGCACTTTAACATACCTCATCAAACCATGAATAAATCATAGAAATCCTAAGACATAAAGGTAACTTGAGGAATTCATAACATTCTTACATAGGGAGTAACCCTCTTGGTTACGTTTGGAATACCCATCATAGTATCTTCCCTAAATCTTTTCAGAGAAACCTTAACGTTTCACTCCTTCACGTTACCCAATGCATTGGAGAGCTATATCGGGCTCACCCGCCCTTAGTTTATCACGGAACCACCCGTTCTTCATAACAATGCCCAAGAACCATAACATAATCGTATCACATAAAACATGAATAAAGGAAACATAACATTTCCACATTTCAATCACAATATAACATTTTAGGATATTGAAATAATGAATCCATTCAAAAAGAAACCATTTCCAAAACCATTTAAAACATTTAATAAAGAGATTTTTGAATCAAAGTGTCCCATAACACCTTGAATCTTTTAACATTTTAAACCATTAATATCCATATAAATAAATCCTTAAAACCATTTTGAAAACATGGATATTAATAAGAACAAATAATTAAAACATTTAAAATGATATTCTGGTAAAAGGGGTTTTACCAAAATTAGAGACACTTGAATACAATAATTGAAGAATAACATTTAGTCAGAACTTTATAATATCATGAGAATAAAAGGATTCATGATATAATACTCCAAAGGACAATATATACACCATATAAGAGTGAATTGGTGCATAACAACAATGAACCCTCAATAGAAATGTCAAATGCGATGAAATCCCTTATAAAGAAGGTATCCTTAAATTAAGGACAAATCAATCTCAAAATATGTGTGAAAAATATAAATACACCCAATATAAGTGGATATTAAGTGTAAAACAATAAAATGTCATTCACACATATTCAATGGATGACATATTCAATGACTACATGTTGAACCCAAAGAAATCGAAATTGGGTTAAAAAGTTCCCTTGACAGCCTAACGGCATCACATCAAAATGAGTTGATGAGAGATAAAAAGTGTATCTCATCACTTGGACATAAAATTTACATCAATAAGGATATATGAGAACATATCCCAACATAACAATATTTAAATTAAAAGACCCAACAAAAGAAGTCTTTTAAAAAAAGAGGAGGGTGAAAGGTTCCCTTACCGACTTGGGTATCTTTCAAAACATACACCCCATGAAAGAAGGACAATAGATCATTAATGTAAATACTCATAAATAAATTTATATTACACAAAGAGTATAATAATGGGTAGTACATACACCACTCAATGGAATTTGTGGCAAATGTAGCATAAATCTCACGAGAATAAACGTGAGATGAAAAATCCCTTACGAAAACTCAACAGCCTAACGACGCCACTTAAAACTTCCAAAATGGATTGATGAGATCAAATAGAGTATCACATCATATTAAAATAGAATTTACAGAAATATTAATATAAAAGAAAATCCCCCAACATAACAAATAGGAGCTTAGAAGAAGTGACACAAAGGAGAGTACTTAAAAAGAAAGAGAGAGGTTAGATCTCTTACGAAAGTTCGGCAGCCTAACGGCGCCACTCAAAACTCCCAAAATGGATTGATGAGAGAGAAGAGGGTCTCTCATCACATGAACATAAAAATTAAAGTAAATTTAATATAAAAGATCATCCCAATAATAAGAAAGATGAGCTTTAAAAGGAATGACATAAAAGTGTATACTTAAAAAGAAAGAGAGGAGTAGGATCCCTTACCTCGGGTCCGACTTGACTCGATCGTTCTTTAATCTCCTGAATAATAAACTTGAGTTAATTTATAATACCTTAATAACCCTTTTCAAGTTAATTATTACTTTTATACCACTTATTACCATGTCACAAACATTATGTAATCATTTAAGTTAATAATATTTGTTTTACCGATATTTGGTTCTTAAGTCGAAAGTGGTCTTCTTACAATTACATGTTGTTCGTGTGGCCAAATGTTTATTATATACAGAATTTTATTCATTATGTAGATATCATATATGTCATATATATCCAGTACATTCATGCATTTATAACATTACATAATCATTTAGAGGTAAGAAATGAAATGCACCGTTCATGGAGACGGTAAGCCGTACGTACGCATGAACGCTACTTTCATTTCTATTTCGTATTTTATAGAATCGAATAATAATGATATAAAGGTATATTATAACTCCAGTATAATATCATATATAATATCATATTTCCATCCTTTATACATCCCACATATGGTATTTAACGAATCAAATCACTTTGAGGGGGCGGTAGTCCGCACTTCCTTAAATGAAGATATCGCGTATACCCATAATGGAAGCCATAAAGGTAAGACAAAAATGAAAAATACATAAGCATAAATAAAACATAAACATATTATATATCATATATAAAAATAGTGACATCATAATGTCCACCTTTGAAGGTGTTAAATGAGTATTGAACAATCATCGTTTCGGGAGGCAGAATTTCACCATCCACGGAAACCGTATGTTTTTTAACCATTTGATGTAGTTGTGTGAGGGTTTAGCTCGAATAAATCTTATAACAACATCCTAGTATATTGAAGATACTGGTGTTGTTACAAAAGAAGTAAATAAAAAGAGTTTATGGGGTTGGAGAAGCAAAATAAAACAAATGAACATGAGAGAAAGAATTACCTTTAAAAGTGTAACTCCTTTTGATTTAAGCCTAAAGGCTTCCTTTGAAAGGATTCTGCCCAATGGGAATCATCTAGGATGAGGAGAGGGATGTGGAGAGAGTAAATGGGCAGGGTGTTGCCGATCCAAAGGCTTGAGGAGTGTGTGAAATGAGGTAGAGGTGGGGGCCTTTTATAAGAGGAGAGGAGGGGTACTTTTGGAAAGTAAAGAAATATTACTTTATTTGAAAATGTGTTTCGGTTTTAAAAGGCCCCACGTTGATATAATTCGTGTATAAGGTGATAAGGCTTCGAAATACACTCATCCAATAAGTTTTATACATGTGTAGTTCATATATTTTACATTATCATTCCATTTTATTTAAATCGTCAAATAATGATATCATTGATGCATCATTATTATGTCATAAATAATTTAATTTATTTAATGTCTAAAAATTATAAAAAAACTACTATTATGTAGGAAATCTTTTTATCTTTCCAATTAATATTTATAATAAAAAAATATGACTTGTATAACCCCACTTAAAAATTGTTTTAGTAAAACATATCATGTTTGTGTCAATTTTACTTTTACATTAAATAAAATGTTATTTATGTCATTTCCCAACCAAAGTGGATCCATGGGGTCCCCAAGTTGACCCATGGCTTGTCTTGGTCGGCCATGACACAACCAATAAGGTTGGGACATGTTTCTAGGTCATTTCATATCATTAAAGCATTATTTATACCTTAAACTACACTAATTACCACTAATCGCGATTAAAAACATAATAAGTTACTATTCACCAAAAAAAATATTTTTAATCTCATTGAACCACATTTTATTTCATAATGACAACCATGTATGTCGGATTTTCAAAATTCAATACACATTAGTGGTAAACTTTAATTTAACTGAAAAATCAGTTTGCTTGATTACCACATAGTGGTTTCACTATTCATCAAAAATTGAAGTTTTTCAGAAAATTACGAAAAATTCACCCTAAGCTATATTTGATATTCTGAATTCAAAAATGAAGTCCTTTTTACAAAATTCAAAACATATAAGTCACATTAATTAATTTAATAATTAATTCCCGCTGTCATGACAAATAGCGTGTTTTATGAAACAATATGTATCAAAAGATTGACACTAGTTTAAGTCTGATTTCAAAGTGAAATTGATTCCAAAGACCACTATTGGATTTAATGGTAAAAATATTTTCTAATTTCACTTTAAAACCAATTCAAAATATAATCTAATCATATAAATAAATTAGATTAAAAAGAGGTTTTGAATTAAAACACAACATTTTACACTATTCATTAAAAAATGAACTTTATCGGAGAAATACCAAAAAAATTACACAAAGTAAAATTTGATGTCCCAATTCTTAATAAGAGTTTTATTGGGTCCAAAAGAATGTATAAGAGTGATCAAAACTATATTTAATGACACTTCTCCATTAAAAGGCGATACGTGAACCTTTAGTGAAAACTAGGGCATATACACCTAAAATTTAATTCTTTCTGTATTTTAAGCCTTTAGCTTTTATTGGATAAATGTAAAAACATTAAAAAATATATATAATCACATTTTAGTTATTTCTATCCATTCCCACCAATAAAACGGCTACATGTTAACTACCATTTAAAATAATATTATTTTATTATTAGAGTGCAACGTAAGATTCCCAAGAGACTCGTTGTTGCGTGTTGGGTACGCCATCGAGCATAGCATCCCCTTTAAATTCATATTAATATTTTATTCACAAATATGGATAAATATGAAAATGTCATATTCTTTATTTACCTGGGGTGTTACACTAATGACTCGTTATTTTAATTCATTAGTTTAATAAAATTTATATTGTAAAACATCTCTATAAAAATTATCTCATATATTGGTTTAACTTTTAGAAATATTCTTGTAGAGATCACCCACTTTTAAGATAATAATGAAATAATGGATAAGGAAATAGTTTATGGGAAAACCCAATATAAATCATTATAAATAGATAGTAATATTAATTACTATGATTAATGAGCTTGAATAAATATTCCATGTCTTTGAGAATTAAATGATAACTCAAATTCATGAGAGAGAAGATACTAAGAAAAATATTATAGAAAGAATCCATGCATCTAATTATTTATTAGTAGTTAAAAGTTATCAATGAGAGGTTATGGATAAAAGGATTAGATATGTGACCATATACTAGAAAAATAAAAAAATGTATGAACAAAAAGTATAAGAGATAATAAATACCAGTGAAGAAAAACTAAAGATTTTAGATGATGAAATAAAATTCTCAATATGAAATGCTATGAGTTGTCTTCTAAATTAATGAATCAGATATAAGATAAAATATTTATTCATAACTAGTTTCAAACAATATTTCTACAAAAAAATTACAATTGAGAATTCATATACTAATATAACACTATCTGAGTGAAAACAACATTCAAAGATCATTTATTGATTGATATATAACAAAATCAAATAAACATACCATCCACTTATGAAAATTTTATTTGTGCTGAATCCATTTTCATGTGCACTACATGTTTGAAACATAAATATACACAAAATTGGTTTAAGAAATATGATGTATAACTTACCACAAAGTCCATTTTGGATGGAAGTAGGTGTTTAAATATATATTCTCTAAATAAATCCCAAAAAATAATTAAAAATAGTAAAAAATTTCAATTAAAAGTTTTGATAAATATGGAAAACATGTGGTTCGATGAACGGAACCAAGGATTTTTGGTTATTACTTTCTTTAATCATATTTCGACATAATTAAATTTATTTTTGGTACATTCCATCAATTCCAGTGTGGAAAATGTCCCCACTTCTATAGGGGAGAAAAGGATTTATATAGATTCAATGTCTATGAAGGGAAAATAATTAAATCATATCTACAAATATGATAGGAATTTTTAATAATTTATGTTTTACTTACAATGGTAGTGGTCACAGTAAAAAATCATTAACATAAAAATAATTGAATCATTCAACAATAATAACTGGGAATAAAATGAAACATAATACGAATAAATAAGGAAATTACCTCGTTAAATGATAAAAATAAAACTACTAAAGAGAACATTCCTATGATTTTAGTAATGACGGTTGATGAGACATCCATGCTAAGTAGGAAAAAAAGAAAAAATAATAGAAAATACAAGAAGATAGTGAATAATTCCACTCCAAGAATATTTTTCTCCTTGTTTTATGGAACTATTGGGAAGAACAAATATTTTTTCAATAAATCCATGAAATATACAATTAAATAAAGAAATTTTATTTAGAAATAAAAAAAATTATTTCATTAGAGAAACAGTAGTATTGGTATCAGGAAGAATATATATGATACACAATGTGGTACCTTAAAATATTTTGTGCATACTCCTAAAGACTATTTACTTATTTTCCAATCTAACATGGAAAGGGAAAAAAATAAATTTGTAGAAGAAAATTGAAATGATAAGTTTAATGAAAATATTCACCATGAAAATTAAATTGAATTTCATGAGAGGTTTTTAAGTGATAGAGACCCCTTAGATATAATGTAGATCTATATGGGTAGTGAAGGAAGTATTGAAACAACTAAAATAATTATGTATCAATTATTAATACCTAAGAGGAATTACAAAAAAATAATGTCGTAATAGGTGGTCCTTGTGCCTTGATGGATTACAATATTAATAATTTCAGACACAAAGTAGAAATCGAAAAATACAATGTTTTTATTTTTCCAAAAATATCCTCATTTCCCACATTAATAAGATTATTGGTTCCAAATTATTCCATTATTTTTATATTATATTTGTGTTATATAAAATTAGGGAATTAAAGTAGATTATTGTTCTCATTTAAAATATGAATCAAATGATGTCAGATGAAATTACAATCCCAAATACAAAAAAACCCATATTGTTCAGAATGAGATACATTATATATATCATGAGTATTATTTTAATAAGTTAACGTGACCCAATGATGAAGTAATAAATTTTCTATGATGATGGTTATTTCAAAATATGTAATCTTTTTAATTATTTTGTAATGAGATCACTCTTATTGACATGAAGATGATTTTTATTCCTTAAAGGAGAGTTTTCATAAAAGGATTCAAGATGATTAACCATAAAACATGTCTATTTATTATGATTCCCTTCTTAGTCTATTATTAATATTTATTTCATGATTTTTTTATTCTTATCATTTATTTTCATAGAATTTATCCTTATATTATACGGATCAAAATTATAATAATCAATAAAAATAAAATAATTGGATTTCATGATGTTCGTGGTTTGAAATCTAATGGTTGTAATATAATACTTTTTATATGTGTATTATGTGATGTGGGAAATTTAGTTTCAAAATCACTAAAAAACGTTTATATAAAATTGATATAAACAAGTTGTGTCTTTTTGGATTTACGTAAACATCCTTTTATTTATTGAATTGAAGAATGCAATGAGTTGGTATCATATTTATATAAATGGAAAATATTTATGCCTAAATCAAGCCCACTATTTTTATATACCAATAATAGATCAAGTATAAATATAGTGTAATAATTGAAGGAAACTACACAATAATAAACTAATACCATTATATCTTAATGAGTTATTATTATTGATTACCAATAAGGGAGATAAATGAAAAATAATTTGTGAAATTTTATTAAAATTACTAAAATATTATTTTCCATTATGTATTGAAAACAAATTGAAATGAAGGAATTGATAAACACACTTGTGTGGTGCTATATTCTCTTCCAATAATTTTCATACTAGGAGTACTTTCATCATGTCAATATATCAAATATGAATCGAAATGATGGAAACGAAATTCTTGGATGTTATTTATGATCATAATCATGAAAATAATATTTATTGTTTTCATAATTGTTGAAGTATATAAATGAAACATAGATGATTGGTTGATACCATTTTCACATGTTAAATAGGAAGAGTGTTTGATGATTTTACAATTTGTATAGATAATGATTTAATTTATCAGAGTTTATATTTTATTATATTTGATATTATACTATGTTAAATGATATATTATGTATATATGGGGAGGAATGTGTATAATAATTTTTAGAGGTTTGGAATAAATTAAGAAGCCATGAATGTTGTCCAAAAAAAATTTTATTCGATTTCAGTGAATTATAGAGCTATTAAAATTAAAATAATATGATTTCAGAATGTATGAGAATTTATAACTAACATTTTTAATTCTATATAATAAAATAATTTTTTGAACACTAGTTTCATCACATATGAAATTTCAAACATATAAGTGACTCGACGTAGTTGAATACTATTATATAAGTGACTTGAAAACTCACATTGGAATTTGGGACAAGGAAATGTAATTATGTTATGTTGTTGGACTTTATTGCGTAGCCAGTGTGAAACAAATAAGAGAATAGCACTTTATATCTGAATATAAACCATGTTCATGAACCAGTGGTTGAACTTGGTTCATGAAGAAATCATTATTGTTGAATGTGAGATCCTGAAAAGGTTGAGTACTGTGAAATATGTACAACATAGTGGTACATAATGATGTCAAATTTGTTATGATATTCCTTTATATAATTACATTCAAAGACATTATTTTCATAGGTTTTTTCTATTAGTTAATGATCTTCTATGATAAATAAAAACATTACATCTATAAAGGAAGAACTTATTTGAACAAAAATAGGGACATTCATTCCTGGAGAACTATCATGAATGATTAATATCTAGTATGATCATCCTCATGATATATAAACCTACCACATGATTGATGAGTGACCATGTAATTGATGGCTAACAAAAAATTGGTTCTTTGAGCGATATACAATCGATTGAATACTTAGATCTGACCTACAGTGAGCGGATACCTACCGTGAGTGTTTGTTTATTATTGGAATAAGAATATGGATATCATATTTAAACTAATCATATAAAAAAAATAATATGACTTTATATCATGCATGAAATTAAATAAATACCTTGAATTCATGTGTACTGAGAGTTTATGTTGGATAAAGAGTGTTTAAATAGGTGAGTTCATTTTTCAAATTCCAATGCATATATGAAGCTTCACATGCATGAATATGGATTAATTAATTAATGAAAATCATATTAAGGTATGTGTCAAGACAAATATCTACCATTAAAAATTTATATTCATATTCCATAAGAGGGAATCACAATGCATATGTGGACACCCATTTTGATATCAATCAGCACAATCAATGAACAATATTTCATTAATACATTAATATGAGATGTGTTAAGAATATATAATATATTCATGTCACATAGAAGAAAAATATTTGGATGTGATATTAGTGAATAAAATAAATGAGAGATTCCATACAGTAAATTGTGAATGGAGAAGGAGGTGATTATGAAGTTTTTTTATATTGAAATAGTTCTGAATAAATAAATATATATGTAAAATATAAATTCTATGAATATAAGATAAAATTAAATAGTACATTCTGATATCATAAGGATTATAATATATATACTTTATTTGAAATTAAATGATATATTTAGGTATTACTTTTTAGACTTCAAGAACAATTTTTAGACAAATGAGGATTCAGATTTAGCCACATGAATAATATTTCAAAGATTTTAATATCATTATTATATTAAATTAAAATTTTAAATTTTTAGAAGACACTAATATTTAATATTTTGAGAAGGATGATGAATTAAAATATAACAATGATAGTTAAGTTGTGAATTATTAAATCGGACAAATTCTACTGGGAAAAAATAAAATGATGAAATAAATGAGGGAGAAGAAGGATGTATTATGCCGAGTGTATGGTGGAACGAATCAAAGAGATCAACAGAGTTTTAAAATTAAATAATACTTAATATTTTGATAAATTGATAATAAAATATTAGTGTTTATTAAATACCAATAATTACTTGAATTTAAATTATTAATAAATATATTAATGTATCATACCGAATATAAAAATAAGAAGAATGAAGATAAGGGGTGTGATTCTACACCTCAAAAAATACAAATATTCTGAAGATAAATATATTTATTATTATTGATTTATTCGTTTACTTTTATATATTATATTAAATTTCCTAATAATAGTAGTAAATTAGGATCCCATTTTAATGAAATACATTATGAAGTCCTTATATAAAACCATAAACTAATTATTTCACCATAGAAAAAATATTATCTGGTTGTATATATGTTTATATAACTAGTACATTCTGATTTAGATCCTCTTGATATCATTGTTTATTTTTAGTGAAATTTATATTTATTTTTATATATAATAATATCTTGTAAATTTATTTTTTAAAATGTAAAAGTGATAAAATTGTATTTTCTAGTTAAATTAATAAAATTATAAGTCAGAAAACTATATATAACCTTGGATTAAGAGGTTGTATTATTAGTAATGTAATTGTTGGGTTCAATGGATGGAAGATGAAATATTTGTTATATTATTTTTAACAAATTTAATTGAAATTATAATTTCTTGAAATTAAATTATTTATCATGTCAAATAACATCACTCTAAATGTGGGTAATTGGGTGAAATCAAATATAAAATGTTCATTATCTTATCCTTTTATTTGACTTTGTACACTCAAAAGGATAGTATTTGTTAGAGGTGAAATTATTTACGAGAGTTTATTTATTTTATATTTTTTCCTTTATTAGTCAAATTTTATTTTATATCAAGATTATGTAGAATTATAATAGTTATTATTGGGTATTCTTTGGTTTGATATTTGTGAAATTTATGAATATCCCTATCAATCATTATAATTTTTTTAATAAGACTTCCTTTGACTATTATGTCTTCATTTAGGATTATGTAATGTGAAATATGGTGGGTATGGGTGTCCATAAAGATATGATGATCAAGTATTTAATCTGAAGATTTTCTAAAGTGTCTAATGTTCTTCTGGTAGTGAGACAGAGGAAGGATTTTGATTATATGATAGAGACTAGGGATGTGAGTATTCCCTATAATTATGTTATTTACATAAGAAGATTAAGGTATTATTATTTACTTTTAGAGATTGAGGAGTTAGGTTTAGGTTTCTATTGAACACATTAACATGGCTATCCATTTTTCACTTGACAAGTGATATTTTTTCATTTTAAAATTACATTTTTCTTGTGGGGCTGTTTGGAATTTATAACTCTCATTTTTGTTTGACTTGGAAGTGATTCAACACAACCGAATTTGATTTTCATATTCTATATGGGTATTTTTATTATCATGTAACTATGTGAATTTGTTTTTATAGTATATTATTTTTGATGAGTCCATTCTAAAATATATACCCCTCCATGGGGATAGTAAATTGTTTTATATTGTTGAAAATGGGATATATAGGGTCCACCATCACAGAATTATGTGGACTATAATTACATATGGTTATTTTTTCTATTAGAAGACTATAAAGATATATGAAATATTTTACTTCTTATGAGAGGATGAATATATGTATATATTGTTATTTAACAGATGAATAAGATGTCCATATAGTGTTTACCCATTGGTACATTCAATAAGAATATTTACAATTCATATTAGATTTTGAGGATGCTCTTGAAGTAGGTACGAAACCTCCTGGTGGTGTGGATTTCATTATACAGTACTCTCTAAATATGTTTTCTAATGGCATAGATAAATTCTATTGATATTTTACAATTATAAATTGGATGATATTTTGTTTATTATTCATTATTTTTTTCTCTTAGTAAATAAATTATTATACATATAAATATAATAAATACATGCATACACCTGATTATTTAAATTTCGAAGATCTGAGTTCACTTGGGAGAGAATATTGTGTATTTTACAAATAACCATTAGGTATACCTATGATTCCACGATATGGAATTTAAAACATGATAGTATAATAATGTTTTAATGAATAGAATCTTATATGTTCTAGGGACTAGTACAGTGATATAATATCATGATGTAATACCCCCACCAAAATAATAGAACTGGATTCAGAGATCCACATAGCATCTAGTGTGCCTCCCATATGAAATAGTTTTCTGATTACATGTGATGATCCAAATATCATTAGTGGTAAAAATATAACCTCAGTATCAATAATCTTGTAAATAACAAATAGAACAATAGAATAAATAAAAAAATTATCAAGGAAATGGATTGTCTCTCAAGTCATTCAGAAAAATAATCCAAGGACCCCCAAAGTGATAGGTCAAACTAGAAGATTTGTAAATAAATATTGTAGCATCACTCTAGTTTTTTTCCTGATACCGCCTCAAATCATCGTGATCTATCTCTTATATCTCTATCATATAGGAATTATTATTTGTGTACCCTTGATCCTTAAGTCTACTTTCACATCGACATTCCCATTCAGGGTTTGACTATAAACCCAATATGATAACACTAATATGTTATTAACATGAGGGCACATGAATAAGAGTGTATCTCCTGATAATAAATAAATGTGAAATAAACAACATAGAATCATGTACTGAGTAGATATTCACTAAAGAATAGCCACAATCCTATGGTAATTTTTTCTTTTACTTCTGGAATGAAAAAACACATACGCAGTCAATTTTTTTACTTAGATCATGCTAAGTTATTTCATCCACCATTAATGACATGCACATTCATCATTTATGATAGAACTCCATTGTCTCTCTCTAAGCTCATGCATGTTATTAATGTAAGGAACAAACCCTCTAAATTCCTTTAAGGACAAGAACATTCTACCTTTATGGAATAACACCACATTCTTTATATATGGAAAAGTATAATTTTACCCAATTTATAGGTTTGGGGTAATCTTCATACCATATATTGACCCAATTAAAATCTCAAGGGAAATCCATCATATCGTCCACACTCTCCCTCTAATGAAGTGACCATGTATATAAAGGAAACATTTCAAAATAAACACTAAGAATATGGGTTCCTCTAACTATACAACAAAAATCCTATAAGGAATAAAATAGTAAGAAACATTAAAACATAACAAGAATGAAATTAGTATCCATATATACACACACATGTGAATATCCTAAAACATTTTCTGATAGGATACATTAGAACATTAATGTGATCAATCCAAAAACATGTTCTAAATAACATAAGAAAAAAACATCAAAATTTTCCAAAAAATTCACTAGGCCTTAGAATGGTATATATTTTCATACCATTAGATTTTTTGAGAAGAAATCTGAAACTTGTTAAGAGATGATACATTGAGTTTCCCAAATTCCAAAGACCGCTATAACTGAACCCAAATCAAACACATAAATTTTCTAAATTGATATTAAATAATATTATAACAAAATCAAGAAGTTTCTATTCTAAAATGCATCTTGGATTAATCCAAAGATGACAGAATTGTGATTGATCAATGGAGGTATCAAAAAACACTATATCTATTAGTACTCAAGAAATGATCTTAGAATTTATCATTATAATGAGTTATAATGAATAAATAGGCCCACTATATATAATTTCTGTTATTCATCTCAATGGAAAAGGGTATATTGATAAGAAACCTGAAGAACTGAGGTGTCTGGATCCTATAACGTAATTTTCAGTCATTAATAAACTAGAATTTTCTAGATTCAAGCTTAGAAGAAGAGTAATTTATAATGGAAGGGTTGTGGGGTCTCTATATTAAATAAATATATTAATAAGTATATGAACTGGTAAAAATGGATCATTTGTGGTCATTAAAGATAAATTTTTTTAGTAATTATTTATCAAAAATTTTTTTGGGTAGAACAATTTAAAAAATTGTGTGTTATCCATGTGATGGTTTCTTCTTCTCCTAGGAACCCACATAGTTTGGATGCACTATTTGACCAACCACTACCCAATCAAGATTTTTTGCAATATATTGGGTTTCATGGTTTCTGAAATGAGTTTTCATAGTTACATAAACTACAGAACTTATTAATCTCCCACCCCATGTTCCACCGTCACTAGCTATATGGTTTCATTGAGAATATGTAATGTTTGATAAAACCATGATTTAACTACGAACCATAAAAAATTCTTAAAATAATTATGAAACCAACAAGATATCACATAAATAATCCCACACAATTGAAGTCTAAAAAATGATTAACAACTGAATTTGACACATAAAACACATAAAAATCTATGTCAATCATAAAACCACCTATAAATATTTCACATCCCTTAGAAGCATCTCTAGAAATCCTAATCGAACATCCTCGGCCACTAATCTTGATAATTATACTCTCACAACCACACATTTCTTCCATGATCTATTTATTCTTTTATAAGACATGAACAAGTGGCACCATATCCCCCCAAAACTCATTGATATGTGTCTGGTTCCCAATAAACAACCTCATAGTTGATCAGATGTGTAGGATCGAGAATGTAACTTAGATTATATGAAATTGGGAATAGATTAGAAATTTCCAGATTACATGGTGGAATTTTCAGTTAGTAAGCCACTTCTCTAATATGTTTAGTGATCACCAACAGTCCCACACACCTTGGCTCCAACTTCCCCTACATTAAAAAACAATGATTCCCAAACTGAGGTGACACCCAAATGATTTTTTAGTGACTAATAATGAACTCCAAGGGTCACCAAATCAAATCAGAAAAAATTAATTTAGTTATATGAGTGGTAAAAATCTTCTTCCTAATAAAATATATTCTCATAAAGGTCTCCAACACCATACTTGACCAAATAACTACATCATCACCAGCCTGATGCCAATACAGCGGTGAGTGGAATTTCCATCCATAGAGATCCTGAAAAGGTTATATGTAAATAAAATAATGGAAAATATAGTTTGATGATAACATTAAAAAGTTTATATTATCATCCCATTCTCTAATAAAGTCCATGCCGCATACTTAAAACATTTCCTCAAATATCTGAATCATCATCTATGACTTTCCATTGGTCTGTCGATGATATGTTGTACCCAAATTCAAGTGATCCCACAAATAATTATCTAATAATTCTTAAAAATATGATTTAATTTGAATTTACCTATCTTATATAAATTATTTAGGAAGTTCATATAGTCATATAATCACCAGGATATACAACTATCCCCACTTGTCTAAATAGTGAGTCACTCTAGTTGATAATATTGGGGATATTTTCTGTAGCTGATCCACTATCAACCAAAAAGAATAATAATTCCTCGGAGCTCTAGTTTTTCCCTAAATAAATTCCAATATCACATATTATCCCTTCTACATCGTCACTATAAGCTAATGAATCAAAACCAATAGGGTGTTGATGATCGACCTTTACCCTCTAGCATATAGTTATTGAGAATCAAAACCATTGATGTGTCTCCTTATACGAGAACAAAAAAACTAATGTCAGATTTCATTCTAAATATTCATAAAAAATTAATTAAATACCCAATAAATATAATTATGGTGTCTTATTATATCCTTTCTTAAGTAATCTAGCACTACTAATATCTCATGGACATATATCACATCCTCGTCAACTAAGGACCACCTTGTAACCAAATCATTTTCTACAAAGCATTACAACATCAATTTTCACTATATATGTGCCTCTTGGATCACATTAACATGGTCCACAAAATTATATTTTATAAATAATGGTTCACACCTCATCACACCATAATCCTTATATTTATTCATAATCCACTAATTCATCAAACTCATCAGACATCACTCCTCCTATGAAGGACGCTCTCCAAGATCCCTTATCTCGACCAATTTTCTATATAGAGAATAGGTGATGAAATTAAACATACCTATAAAATAAGAACTATAATATGTGAATTTATATACATTCTATAACACCCTATTATGTTAAATTAATTCTTTGTTCAATAGAATTTATGAAACATAACACTGATCATAAATGAACTAGGAAATATTATTATTTAAATATAACACTTATAACTCAATAAATAAATTAGATTATATAAATAAGTGTAATGAAAATATAATATATATATATATATATAATATTTTAGTACACCATAAATATTTATGAACTAATTCTTTTGAAATAATCCTTCAATTTTAATAAAATTCATTTAATTCTTCTGATTTATTTTTTCTTCAAAATGGTTATTATTGCATTTTGTGAGCGAATAATATAAATAATTTTTCAATTTAATAAATTTAATTTGATAGAAATGATATCAATTTTTACATATTAATTTAAATATTATAATATGGTGATATTTTTGGGATTTCTATGAAAATATTGTTTTTGGGTGAATAGAGAAAATATAGATTTTTCAAAAAGTGTCATTTTCTGATATTATTATAAAGTAAGCATGAATTAATAATTTTTTAAAAATTCTTTCCAATCAATGATATGATAAAGGAGTTAATTGGTGTATTTTATAACAATATTTTTATTTTGGAGACCCATATTTGACTTTTATTTATATTAACTACAAGTTATTCAATTAAAAAACAATTTTGGGGACTACTCATTTAGGGGTATTATTATATGGTTCCCTTCAGTTTTGGATTGATACAATTTTATAAAAAACATATTTTACTAATAATTTTACTAGAAAATTATATAAATAAACTTTTTAATTGTTTTCTAGGTGAAATATATTTACGCTTAAATCTGGTATTTGCCAAAACAAAATTCATGAATTTTATATGCTTTTTTTAATTTAATTTTTTTCACATATATATTTTTTATTTGATAACATTTATTCATTTTTTTGATAAAATTTCTAAATTTTTTAAATTGTTCAAATTTATTTTTGTTCATAATTAATAGTAACTGTTATTAATATTTGTCAACTCGGTATGGATAAATGAGGTAATTAAGGTAACAAATAACGTTATAAAGATTTATAAATCTATATACCACATGAATTATTTATATTGGGGGATTTTATTTTGGATATACGTGTTATACAAATTAAAATATTGTATTTTTGTGCCATGTTTTCTATTAAGGACCTTTATTTATTTTTTGTAAATGAAAATTCCATAATGTCACTCTATTGATTTTAATTTTTATATATGATCGCATAAGGATAAGAAGATGTTATGAGTGAATCTAATTTTATATTATTTAAATTCATTTATTTTTATGTTATTGGTTTTTTTATTTTTTTGTGAAGCTATAAGTAACTTAAATTATAACACATCGCTGACACAATACTTTTGAACGTTGTAGAAAAATCAATGTAATGATCTTAAAATCATCAAATGTAATATTATTTGGATGATTTATTTATCAAAATGAATTTAATAATTATTAATAATTTATAATTGTTTCTTGAAATGTTTATATCCAAATTCCACCCCTATATTTGTGCTTTTAATATCAAAATATGTAAATAGTTTTTAAAATGACTTTAATGGTATTTTATGTTAAATAATACATTATTAAATTATTTAAAAATCCCTAAAATATGAATATTGAAAAGGGGGACAATATATTGTCGATAATTTTATCCCATGACCATTTCTATCAAATTTATACCTTAACTGTAAATTTGTAACCCTTCTGTATTAACAATGATGTCGGTGTGGTTAAGGATAAAATTAGTTAATGAAGGGGTTAAACCCAAATATAAGGTTTTAAATTCAATATAAACCTTTAAAAATATTATCAGTTAATATTATTTCAATAATACCATAACCTATATTATAATTTTGGCCCAATTTATTCATCTTTATTGTAGAAAATAAATTAATATATATAAATTTTTTGACTATTTCCATTTGTGTCATTTCTTTCACTATAAAATGATACCAAATATCTTATTTTATCTACAAAACCATTTTCCACATATATCAACCAACCAATACAAAGACATTTTCTAAATATCATAATTTTAGTTATATATGTTCTTCAATATTTAATATACTATCCTTTGGACCCGTAAGTATAAATCCAAAGGAAGCCTGTCAAAGATTAGGAAATCATTTAAATTGATTTTTTATGTTACATATATATTTACCTTCTTCAATTAAATCACAAAAATTTAAATAAAATAACAAAAATATCTGACATATACTGAGATTTTATTATGTTGATTTCAAAAATAAATTCATATCCTTTTCCATCATATGGTGAATGAAATAATCATCTATTTGTATATGTGGACTATGAACTCCACGAATTGATGTGTTTCGTTTTTCATCACAGCCTCACAAGGATGGTTATTATGATAAAATTAATTCATATATATGATATGAAAGACATAAATATGATTCTATAATGTTAAGACATTAGTTACCTTATTACTTTTCCATGTGTTAAAAAATGATAATGTCACTCGTGTCTTCGTTTGGTATACTACCTCTATGAAGTGAGATTTTTTATTTTACATTCCCACCATTATTGGGTGATTAGAAAATTATATTTGATTAAAAAAAATTATGATTAATTCATGATAATTATTCTTCATAATATAGAATAGTGAACCATTTGACCAAGGTAAACCAACCAAGGTCATGTTACAATAATGAAAAAAATGTCTTCCAAACAACAGACATGGACTGAAATGATTGAGTAATAAAATATAAAATTATAAAAAATGAAATAAATGGTTTATTGATTAATTAATAAACCTAGAAAAAGTAATTAATGTAGAAAAGAATTTATATAACATTATTTTAGAGAAATTAAATAGATGTACATAGAATGTTTGGACTCGGGTTAAGGGAATTTTTAACTCAATTTTTATTCATTGGGTTATACATATACTTAATTAATTATTTTCTTCTATGATTATGTGTAAAATGACCAATGAATTTATTAATATATATTTAAACTTGATTTTTTGGGGTTTTACATTTGTTTTAGATAATCATGTCATTTAATATTTTCCACTTCATTGATTCTAGAATTGTTAGGATTATTCGTCTCAATATTGATTCTTGGAGTTATGTCTCATAAAATTAACATACAACCTTTTTTTATGATTATATGGTTCCTATTTAGATATTATACCATGAATAAATATTTTATAATTATATGAATTATTTACTTTAATATATAACTTATACGATTTGTTGATTCATGTTTTATAAAAGTTGCAAGGGTTATCATATTAAAATTTCAATTCTTTGAGACAAAATTCATGTTATGCATGTTTTTAAAATTTATATGGTGTAAATAATACACCATGAGTATTATTTCATGTATTCATTCATATAAAAGATGGGGTTTTTGTAATATTTTTATGTTCCTCCATTCAATGATATTTTTATTCAAGCATTTCCCATGACGCAATGGTTTCTCATCTAAAACATCCATCTTTGATGAATGGTTTTATTTCTGCATTTATTTTTATTTATTTTGTGTATATACTGATTAATGAACTATAATATCATGAATATTTTTATTTTCATTACAGTTTATATTTCTTTTTATTTTCTTTATTTTAAAATATTTTTGGTTTTAAATTACCTTAAACGTTATTTATTTAAAAACAGTTTTTAAATATTTTAATTAGAATTAAGAAAACACTTCCTCCTTCATCATTAACATAATTACGATAAGTTTATTTTATAAAAATGGATGCCTTAACTATCATATTTTATATAATCTTTTATTTTTAATGTTTTTAGTAGGAAATTTCTTACCATTCTTCGCATGGGTTACTTTTGACTCTCTTTACAAAAGTTGGAAAATAATGTTTAATTTTAACATTTATAACATTGACATATTCTAAATCAATCAAGAAAATTATTGATATTGAATATTAATTTATAATTTTCCATGTTTGTTCACAAATAAAAGTATTTTATTATAATTATTGGAATTTTATGTTCAAATGTTATTAACCAGAAATGATATCTTCTAATTTTTACCAAGAAATGTGAGAATTATATTTTAACAATATTTTTTCAATTTTTTCAAAAACCATTAAGGACTCCTATGATTCTAAAAGTCTATGATTTTATGTTATCATTCATTTCCTTTTTTTGAATGATCTGTTACTCTATTTTAAAAACATCATTGTGAAACTTGTTACTTTTTTCTTGTGAAAATCTTGTTATGCTAGTTTTGATAGAGTGAAAACATCTATGTGTTTTGTTTCATGATATGGTACTCTTTAATTATTAATAAAATAGTTATAGGTGATTTAACCATAATAATTAATGTAATTTATCTGATATGCGATGGGTGATCATGTTATATCCCTCAAATGCATTGGGTAATGAGACATAATTAACTGGATGGAATATACTCTTAAGAGAATATGGAGTTTACCAATTATAGTATACTTCTAATATATATGGAAATTACCTTGATAAGTTATAAAATGATAAATATTTCATGTTCCGGGATACTTACATAGTTTTTAATTATTTCTATTAATTCTAATGGATATTGTTCTCGTGGATTCTTTTCTCATGGATCATGATTTTTGACATATATGAATCATGTATTATGTTAACTCTTTATGCCATGTCTAGTGATTTATGATCAAAAATATTATGTGTATGAATTTTATTATGTTATACTCATGTACAATATTATGTCATCATATCTGTATTCTTATCTTTTTCCCATAGATTACATTCAATTGATAATGATTATCACCACTCTTACTAATAGTTTCAGTTCACCCTTCATAATTTTTTTATTTCCCTAGGATATGAAGAATGATATTAAATTAATTATTCCTAGAAAGGATTCATGTGTGAATAATTTTGTTGGAGATGAGTAATAAATATTTTTAAATAGGAAAACATGGGTATATTAAAAATATTATCAATTGAATACATGGTTATTATTATGTAAGTTTTGTGGTAATTATATAATATTGTAATCCTAAATGTCTCGTTGGTATGTAAGTGATAAAATATATATGTTCGACGTTATATTTTTTGGAAGGATAAAATATTGTCACATTTTTTTATATCAAGTAAATAAATGTAAATATTATATTTTTTCACCATATTTAGGAGTAATTGTTGAGGGTTTTGTAGTTTGTATCAGAGTAGGGTCCAGAAAACATTCAAGATTATGATGTTCAAATGTCATGTTAATGTTAGAGTCATGTAAACCGTTGTGGTTTTATAATTTTTAGGTTGATCATATGTTAAAAGGGTTATAAAGCCAATTTTTGTATTTAATTAATTTTATTTTATTATGATTAATGCTATTTTGGGTGTTTTTTTATTGGATTTTACTATAATTAAAGCATTTGTGTATCATATGATTTAACATTAAGTATTATTTGGGTCGAATTATATTAAATTTTAGGAATCTAAGATGGATGTAATAATAAAACCTTTAAGGATAATATTTTATTGTTGAGGTTATTTATGGTATAAGGTTAATTATTTTTTTAATGATTTAATTTGATGTTCGGTATTATAGTTTAATTTTTGAGATTAATGTATTATTTATTAATAAGATGGTTTATTTGTTTGGGTTGTTATAAGAAGTTGTGTTAACCTTTTTTATTTTATTAAAGAGTGGAAAAAATAATTTTAATTCTTTTACATACATCACATTAAATAAGAATTTTATTATATTATTGCAAGAAATAAATATCCATACTCATAATTTAGAGTAAAATATGAAATAAAGGTGGAAAGTGATCAAAACATTAAACCAGAAGATGAAATTGAGTTTATGTATTTGAATAAAATAATTTAAGTAATTATATTTATGTTCTTAGTCTAGATGGTAAATTAATTCCTTAACTACAATAAAACGATATTAAAGAAAAGTATTTATCCCATTACCATTATTTTTGATGAATTAATGGCCTTTTCACACATAATTGGATTATAGTTTTGTGGTCATTGATTTTCCTATGATAAATGTTCCATATAACTCTCCATAATTATGTTTATAATAATATTTCAACAAAATCCATATTTTCACTTAATAATTGTGGTATCTGATTTAGAAAACATGTTTTGTGATATTCTAGATGACCTGTATATTTCATTATCCCTCATTTAAAAATGATGTTTTTTAATCCATTTTATTATGTGGTTTTTTAACAAAGAAAATTTAATATTTAAAACCGTTGATTAATGTGTTCAAGATAGAATTATAAATATATAATTTATTAAAGGTGAGAGAATACGACAACTTGATATTATAAAAGAGTACTATGTCTAATAGAGTATAAGACACACAACACCAAATATAAATGAAACATGAAATATTAATATTAAATTATGACCTTTATAACCGAGTTGTGAAAATGGAAAATATGAATATATGTAACAAAATAATGGAATATGAATAAAAATTTCCTACTAAATAGAAAACATATTTATTAATTCTTGGGAAATAAGTGCTAAATTTTCAATAATGTCATTTTATACTTAAAAAATATGTTCTCCACAAAAAAATTATTTAATTTTATAATTTAACATTATAATTACAAAAATTCACATTATTTAATTCTTTTTGATAATATAGATATCATATTTTAAATAATCATGTCAATATTATCTTAGGGTGAATATGTTAATATTTTTCTAAAAGGATTGATTTTTGAGTAAATAATGAAAATATTGATTTTTAAAATACGGTTACTATTATGATATTATTATGATGTAATACGGAATAAACAAATTTTTAACCCCTTAGATCGTACAAATATATGTTAAAAGTGTTAAATGATGTATTTTATGGCATTGTATTTATTTTTGGAATGCATTCTTGGCATTTCTAATCATAAATTATATTTCATTCAAATTAAAATAATTTTTTGTCTTTGCATTTTATGTTATAGTTGGAAGGTAACATTCAAATTTATCTTGATATAAACATTAATAATTTTTATTTAACAAAAATATTCTTATAAATCAAAATATTTATTTGATTTGAAGGTTAGATTATTTTTATACATAAATCATATATTTCCCTAAAAACTATTTTCATGCTTTTTGTGTAATATTATTAAAATTAATTTATAAAACATATATATTAGGAATTTGGTAAAATATATTCCATTTTCAAAATAATCATGTATATATTTGGAAAATAAATGAACATAATTGTTTTCATAATGAATAGAAACTGTGGTAAATATGTGTCACCTCGATAAGGGTAAATTGGCTAATTAAGGTAACAAATAACATGAAAAAAGCATTAAAAATTTTCTAAGCCCATCCATTTTTATATTTGGAGTGTTTATTTTTAAAAAAAATTTACATATTTCAAAATATTTAATTTTTGTTCAATTTCTCTTTTGTAATTTCCATTATATTATATTTAGTAATGGAAAATTCAAAAATGTAAATATCTTGCTTTTAATTCATCTAATATGATCACATATGAATAAGATGTTGCTATGAAAAAATATGAATTTTATTTTTATGTTTATGTATTAAATTTTATTAAGTAATTTATACTTAGTTTTTAGTGATGGAATAATTACTTCAAATTCTTACACAACACTAACACAAGGCATGTGCCTGGAATAGATAAATAAAAGTAAATAATTTTATAAACATCAAAATTAGTTGTGTTTGGATGAATTTTTGTGTAAAATGAATTGTATATTTATTAATATTTTATGTTTTATGGTTAATTTTTTTATATCCAAAATACATACCTATAATGATGTCTTTAAAGACAAAATGTGTCAATAGTTATTAAGATGATTTTAATTTTATTTTATGTTCATTGATATATTTTTAAATGGTTTTAAAATCATAAAAATATTGAATCGGATAGGGTCTAAAGTTTCATCAAGTGACCATTTTTGAAATAATTTTTAACTTCTATGTACATTTATAACCCTTTAGAATAGAAAAACTAGTTACCACGGTAAAGATTCAAATAGGTTATCGAACTGGCTAAACCCGAATATAAGATTTTAAATTCCACATAAACCTATGAAAATTTTATTATTTATAAGTACTGAAACCAAAACCTATATTTTCATTTATTTGATCCTACTTTGTTTCACTTTCAAATGAAAATTTCTTTTTTTATATATTAATATTTTATATAATTCCAAGTACGTCATTTCCTTCAATAAAAAAGTACATGACCTCTCATCTATTATTGAAACAAACACGTGCCACATAGCTCAAAAAATAAATATTTTTTTTATAAACATACTAATCATATTTCTATAGGTTATTTTCTCTTCAAATGACCATCCCTATGGGTCCTTAAGTTTAAATTCATTGGAGTTCACTCAACTATATGAAAATACTTTTAACAGCTATCTTCATTTTACTTCTTCTTTTACCTCCTTCTATTTTATCCTAAATATTAAAATATAGTTTTATCAATATCTGAAATATATTAATATTTTATTCTGAAATTTGAACAAAATTATACATCTCCATTTTTATCATATATTGAATGAAATCATTGTTCATTTCTATATGTGGACTACAACATCCACGAAGTGATGTTGTTCATTTTTCATCACCGCATCATTAGGATGGTTATTAAGATTGATTATATAAATATAAATATATTTATATTTATATTTATTTATTAAATAATAATATTTTTATAAATATATAGTACTTTTTACCTTCATAATCCCCGACCCATTAATAAATGATAATTTTTCTTGTGCATACATGTGCAATACCGCCTCTTCGATGTGGTGTAATTATTTTTTAACATCCGCATTTGATGTGAAATTATAAAATTATATTTTATTGATAAAAATAAAAATTATTTCATGATAATTATTTAAAAAATTGTGTAATAGTGAGACCTTTGACCATGGTCAACCTACCATAGTCATTCTGAAATTATGAACTGAACATCCACAAAACACACGAGGTGGAATTAACTAAATAATTAATTAAATTTGTCAATTTAATAATGAAATTACATACTTTAATAATATGTTAATAAACTATGATTAGTCAATTTGACCTGAAATTTTTTTGTGAAACTTTATTATACAAGAACATAATTAATGTACCTAGAATACCTGAACTAGAGGTAAGGGGTTTTTATCTCAATTTACATAAATTAGGGGTATATATCTACTTCATTAACTATTTTATGCCAATATTCTATGTTAAATGACCTATGATTATACTATTTTATTTTTACACATATTTTATTTTGATTTTAAATTATTACTCCTAATTACTTCATTAAATATTTTTCACTTCAATGATATAATCATTGTATCGATTATTCATCTCAATATTGTTCCTTCTAGTCATATATTGTAATTTTAACCTAATTCATTTAATTAGGGTTATATTCTTCTTATTGATATATTATATCATGAATAAATCATTTATCATGATATTTAACGTTCCTTGTTTTTTCTTTATTTCTTAAAATATTGATGCAAGTGTTATGAATATTATAATGTTTTTCATGGCCTCCATTTCAATTCATTGAGACAAAATTCATTTTATTAACCATTTTTTTCTTATACGGTTACTTACTAACCCATTAATGTGTTTTCAATATTCTTTCACAGAAATTTTGGGCATTAAAAATCATGGAAGGTTCCTTCATTCAATGGATTTTTGATTCAAGCATTAACCATGTTGCAAGGGTTTCTCATATCAAACTTCTTTCTTTGGGTCATGTTTTGATTTATGAACCTCTATTCACTTATTTTGTGTATATATATACTTTTTAAATATAATATAATCAATATATTTATAATCATTTAATTTTTAATCCTTATTATGTTCTTATTTATAAAGTGGTTATGGTTTTAAAATATCATTAATTATATTTCGTTAAAAACATTATTTTAAACTATTTAAAAAATTTATACCAGAATCCTACTCTTAGCTATTTACCTTATTTTATGATTATATTTTCTAAAAATAAAAAAAAATATTAAATTTAATTTCCATGATATTTGAACTTCTTTGAAAATGTTGTAATAAAAACTTATTAATGATTATTTCATGGGTAACTTTTGACTCTATTTATAAAAGTTTTAAAACAACGATTGTTTTTAATGTCCAAATTAATGTCCTTACCAAATTTATGAATGTTATTTTCTATGAGAATTTATTTATTCTTTTCATTTTTTTGATGAAAATGGTTTTTATAATATTCTTGGAATTTTTAAAAAAAAAATATTGTCAAAGGATAGGGAAATTCTCTCATGTGTCAAAAAATGATGAAATGATCTTTTAGAGGTATTTAAATCTATGTAAATATAGTGTAATGATTTCTAGACTTCACTAAGGTTATTAAGATATTATACTATTTAATTATTTTATTTGAATAGATTGTGATGGTGATTTAATGATATTTTGATGAAATCAATTTGTTTTTCACTGTTAAATCAATCTATGATACTTTTGATGAAATAAAATTATCCATGTGTATGTTTCAGGATATATTGATTATATGTTATTTATGAAAGTGGGATTGGGGAGAGACCATAAATCCATAAGGTACATTTTCTGATATATGATGGGTAGTTATGTTATATCCCCCAATGAATTGGGTAATGAGACAGAGCTATCTTGAGAAGAAGTTACTCCTAATAGAAGATGATGTCTACCGATTATGGGTTACTCTTAAGAGATATAAGTGTTTTATGGATGGGTAATTCCATAATTAAATTTTGATGTTGTAATATTTCTACACATTTCAAAATACATTCTATGAGTTATAATAGAACCTATGCTCAAGTACAGTTTTCACATGGCTCATTATTATTGGTTTATATTTCTTTTTTCTTATATTAAATAATTTTTACATGTCTATTATTTATGATAAACATTTTATGGGTATTGTAGAGACCCAAATCTTTACGTACATGGAAATTAAAATACTTTTTCTAAATGCTTAATACATAACAAAAACAGACACCAAAGGATAGTAATAGTTTAGCGCCTTTGTAAACTTGGAAAATAATCTTCTAATCGTGGTGAAAGATCTTCAACTTCTCCCATAAAGATATTCCCCTTTTTTCTTACCTAAAACCTTTATTTATATCCTGGGGAAAATAAAACATAAAAATGGTGAGCTCAAATGCTCAGTAAGGATAAGCATATAGAGCATAAAACATTCCATTAACATTTGAATCCAAAAACTTGTACATAAAATCTAAACATCAAAATCTTGAGCAAAGACATAAATCTTGGAAGTATGTAAGGAATATATCATAAAGGAACAAAAATATAGATAAAATAGCATGGGAATAAATCATGTAATTGTGGAAACCATTAAGCACATGTTATGATTTCCATAGTAGCCAAGGTATTTCTGACAAGACCATCTTAGTGGACAAAGTCCCATTCTGAATCGAGTTCACTCCTCGTTCCAGTCCTGTAACACTGAAATGGATTAACTTACCATTCTATCCATGTCTATCTCATGAGATATAAATCTTTACCCAATGAATTTGAGGGATATATAGGTCCCACCCATCTCATAATGAAATCCTTTTTACTTGTTCCATAAAATAAACAAACATCATTCATAATAACCCAACGAATAAAATGGGTTTCAAAAACATCATCCCATCATCACATAATCCATATAAAATAAATGGATATCATTTCATAATAAGAAAAGAGAAACCATTTAAATCATAGAGACATTATACTTGAAACATATACATACGAAATAATTTCATCTTAGATGGAAATAATGGTTTTGATAAAACACATGAAATGAATTCTTGAGGAAAACATCCTTTCTTCTTCAAAATAAGATTCTTTTCACAAAACGCCATGAAATTTTAAAAGAAAGGGAGTTTTTTAAAAATAGTCATGAAATCTTTTGGAAGAAGCTTCATGAAAATAAGGCTTTATAAAACTGTAAAAATCCTTTCATGACGTATAAGTTTAAAAAAACATTCTTCTTGTACTTTTGCTGGAAAAGTCAAAAAGTTCCTCGTATGGTACACAAAAGAAATATTACTTGCATAACATATGGTAAAAGTTAAAAATGGGTAAAAAGGACTTCAAAAATACATGAAATAACTTTTATAAAACATGGACATGGATGATAGAAATAACCCCAGTAAATACTTACGAATAAGCAATCTCGGATAAAAATGAGATTTGCAAAATTATCCCTTACCATAGGTCTGATATGCTTCGTACGTATCCGAACCTCCTGTATAATGATTTAAATAATGTAATAGACTTATTAAAGAATCATATTATTTGTTATGATATCATATATGGTTCACTTATGACTTTATATTACCCGTTCTTTTACAAATTCCATGTTAAAGAGCATTTTGGGTAAAATAGTTTCATTTGTCGTCCGTGTTTGGACTTGTAATTATTCATATGATTAATTAGATCATTATTAATTAATTCCAGAATATAAAACATGATTTATATGTAATATATATTCATAATACCTATATATATTATAGATCGATAAATGGAAAGAAATACACCGTTCAACGAGACGGTAGGCCGTATGTACGCATGAACGTTGTTTTCGTTTCCTCATTGAATTGAATGGAATTAATTGGATGAAATAAATATATATATATATATATATCCAGTATCATTATTATGTCATATATTTCATTATTACTTATTATATATACTTTGTAATCATTCAGAAATGGTTAATCATTGAGAATGAATCTCATCGCGTCGTGGAGACGGTAGTCCGTACGTACGCACGAGCGATGATATCATTCCCATAAGTATTGAATTGAATTGGATTGGATGATAAAATATATCAGAATCATTATGATGTTATAATAACTATCTATAGTTATTATTTACACCATTATACCCATCCATGTAAGGTGGTGTTGGAAAAACAGATTACACCACGGTGTGGAGACGGTATTCTGTATGTACGCACGCGCGGTGATTTCGTTTTCCGTAAGATGGATAGAAGGTGAAATTGGGTTGTTTCATATTTATAATAACATATCAGTATATTAGTGATACTGATGTTATTACTTTTTAACAAAACAACTAAAGAACAAGAAGTTGAAGAAGAAATAAGCTTGAAATAATCGGTAGAAGAGATTACCTCTTTTTCGATGCACCTCCTTTAAACTTCATCTTAGGGCACTAGGGTTGCTCTTTTGAGAAGACCTATACCTCTATATGGTTTCTAGGGAAGTGGGGAAGTGAAATGGGAAGAGTTTTTTCGAGATTTAAGGCTCAAATTGGTGTGAGGAGGAGAAAGAGGAGGTGCCCTTTTATAAGGGAGGAGTGTGGCACCTTTGGAAATATAACAAAATATTAGTCTATATTAAATCCCAACCCCACTTAAAAACTTCAAAACTGACTCATATCCGAATATTAGATGAGATAGGGTTGTAATCTCATCAACCAATAAAATTTAGACAAGCTATGAATTTATATTAAACTTTATCAACTTGATTTATCCTTATTTATCAATTTAATTTTAATTTTGGTAATAATATTCTAAAATTTAAATTATTATAAATAATTACATATGTCTTGTGAATTTTCTATAATTTGACACTTTATGACATTTTAGGCCATATAAATTTAAATTTTTAATTTTTAAATATTTTTGTGATTTTTAAACAATTTTATAATATGATATTTTTATTAAAGAACAATAGTGTCAATTTGACACTATTCATTTATTTGAATTTAAATAAACAATATAGAGAAGATATGTTAGAACTAAAAAATTTAATAGATTCATAACATGTCATATTTATCATGAAAAGTAGTGGAGCACATTAAATAGTTCATATAATATTAATTTTAATATTTTTAAAACAATTTATTTGATATTTCTCTTAATAAAATAATTTCAACATCACTATTATGTCACCTTTAATGATAATTATTTAATCCCTAAAAATTCTAAATAAATTAATATGATGTAGATAATTTTATTATATTTCTGGAGACTATTTATATCTGAAGTTTCATTATGTTTATCATTAAACTAAAATTATTATACTTATAAGATTTAAGAAAGTGACATGTTGTCACTTTCATTAGTTTTAATAATAATTAAATTATTTTCATTGAAAAAAGTCCATTAAATGAATATAATCCAACCCTTAGGTTATATGGGTCGACTTTTAGTCATCCAATAGGATTTTGGCAGGTTTTAGGGTAATTTTAGTATCTTATATTTACCCTTAATTACCCGATTTACCTTTAATTATGGTAAATAAAATTTACCAGAGTTACTATTCATAATTCCCAAAAATAAAAAGTAGCTTATTAACATAATTTGGACCCACTGATTCCAAATATGGAATCCATTTTTCCAAATTCAATACACAAAAGTTTCATAAATTATATGAAAATTAATCACGTTATCGAAAGAAAACGGGTTTTTGTTTAAAACATTGCAAAAGATTGAAGTTATTTAACATACGAATTCAAGGTAAAATCAATGATAATGAAATAAATTATATTAAATGGTAAAAATATATTCTATTTATACTCAAAAACCATTAAATAATATAATTTAACCATATAAATTATTACGATGAAAAAAGTTGTTTTTAATAAAAATATATCGTGTTTTTACTATTCATTAAAATATGACAGTTATCAGAAAAAAATCAAAAATTTATCCAATGTAATGTTTTATATATTGATTCAAAAGAAGAAGTTTATTTTGTGAAATTTAACTTATAAACATGTCAAAAAATATATTTAATGTGGGTGCGCCATCAAAATGCGGAAAAACTGCATTTTTTGAAAAATACTTATTTTACCTTAAAATTTTATTATTTTCACATAAAATGTTTTAGAAAATTTATAAGATTAATAATAATGTTATAAAATTCAATATTTAGTTAATAATATTCATAACGGCTAGTTCGTGATAATATTATAACCATATATCGTTGTTTAGTGAAACCCGGTATTGCGTACAACACACGCTATCGAGGAAGGTTGCGATTGCATGTAATGAAATCCAAGTCAGGGTTGCGTGTAGTGCAAGACTCCTTTTTTGTTGCGTATAACAGAATCCAACCATATTTCATTTATACATTAAATATATATATATATATACACTCAATTTTGCGTAGAATAACTTCTATCAAATGAACTTGAAATTGTGTATAACATGATCCAAGAATTGTGTTGCATTTACTGAAAGCTAATACGGTGTTGCTTATAGCGCAAGATAATCTTGGTGTAGCATACAACACAAGACATCAATGAAATTAAAAAGAATAATTCTCATAAAATCTCAGGTTGTTACATTCTACCCCCCTTAAAATGAATTTTTCCCTCAAAATTCATCGGGGTTATAAATGGTTTTTTACTTGAGAATTTCATTCATAGAAACCCACATAGTAAAAAAGAATGCTAAAACATAATTTTAAAAATTGAAGTATGAAACATAACGGTTACCCAAATTAACTGATCATTAGGTTTCCACATAGGAGATCATTTGTGAAAATATTGATATGGAGTAGAAATATAACCATCATGTTCTGATGGAGAGTGGTAGAGAGCATGGCTATGAAAAATCCAACAATAAAAAATCCATAGATTTGTGATGATCTAAGGTACCATCTAATTCCTCAGATATAAGGGTACTAGGACAACATTTTTGGTTTTTAAGATCATATCCCTAAAGTTGATGAATTAAAAGAAATACATACATGATTTTGGTACAATCTCCCTGTTGTTCGTGAATTGAACAATTTCCACTTCATCTCTTAATGAAATGAAGTTGAATTTGTTATTCAAGAAGCATTAGTAGATCATGTGATAGAATGATGGGTCATTCCATCTGTTTCAAAAAAAAGTTTAGCAAAAGTTATAAGTCCATCTTATGGTGAGATTAATCGTATATAGTTCCAAATATGGAATTACACATTATTTATCATACTGATTAATAAAATAAAACTACTTTCCACAAACTAGGGACTTTCTGTAGGATAGTGGTAGGTGATAAAGTCATGTTGTACTTCAGTTGTGGGTTCGATTTCCACAGCCTTGTCCGACGCGACGGGTTGTCGCCCGTCTTGCAGGTTGTCCCTTTTTATAAAACTACATTATAATAACATTCCTGCAATAAAATCGAAAAAAAGTCCTAGCCTTAAACAATACTATCTGATGCCTGACAAAACCCTTTACAATCTTTAGACTTATCCAAAATACATCTGTCGAATCTCATAATTTATAGAAAATGATTACTGGAAAGGTCACATAACAAGAACGTGAATAACATCATTTTATCATACGATATATATTTTTGGTCACATTCCAAACATGTGAATTCCTTAAACATGTGTTATCTTGAAACAGAAATTACCATAGAACCATAGAGAAAACATTAATTCTATAAATAGGTAACTCTTTCCACATACCAAAATCCCAAAATTTCTAAATACTGAAACCATGATATAACTTTTCCCTTTTATCAGTCATGAGCTCATTTAATTTTCTCTTTATCCCTTCATTATGTGCTTATCATCTGCTTTCCAAAAACATTTCAATCACTTTTCTTGGTTACCGGTACCATATTCTTATATAAAACCAAAATGTACCAATACATAAATATTCTAATATTCCACGATACTATATACAACATTATTTTGGAATCCCATTACATAAACACTTAATCATTCCACCAAATCATTGTCATATTCAACATCGCCAATAGTGATCGCATGTGACTTCCCTTTGTCCTTTTCCTCAAGTGGTTGCTCATGTCGATCATCATTAACCCTTGGAATTGGGCATTGATTAGTATAATGTCCCATTTCATTGCACTTGAATCATTGAAGTGTTGGTGGTGTGTTCTCTAAAGTATTTTCTTTATCAATAGTAACCCTTTTTCCATTACTTCGACACTCAACTGCTCGATGACCTTCTTTTCCACACTTAAAACATTTTCTAGTCCCTTTAATACAATCTCCACCATGCTTCATTCCACACATTGAGCATAAGGAAACATTCATCTTCTTTTCACCATTATTCTGAGATTTCTCCTTGAACTCCATCTTTCGTTTCTTGTCAAAACCATGATATGGATATGTAACACCAACTTCCATTTCTACCTTGATAGAAAAATGCACAATTTATTCATAGCTACTGAAGTTTCTTATATCTAATTCCCTTCAAAGACATGGTTTTATGCCACTGAAGAATCGATCAACTTTACTTTCAGGTTGGATGATAAAGCCAGATGCATACCTTGCAAGCCTTGTAAAATTGTCTTCGTATATTCTAACAGATTCATCATCCTTTTTCTTTAGTTCAAGAAACTCCTTCTCCATCTTTGTTCGAAGAATAAAAGGGAAGTACTTATTGAAAAATAAGTTCCTGAACTCGTCCCATTATATGGACTCAATTTCATCTCTTGGCCTCGTATTCTTGATAAGATTCCACCATTGATCAGCTTCACCTTCCAAATGATATACTACTAAGATGCCTTTATCATGTTCAGAACATTGAAGAACAAAAAATATCATTTCAGTGGCACTGATCCATTGTTCGGCAACAAGTGGATCAGAATACCCACTAAAAGAAGGTGGGTGTTGCCTCATGAAGGACTCAATGGAATATTGTTCCCTTCTCTGCTCATTTGGAATTCCAGAATGATTCATAACTTTTGTAAGTATATCAATCAGATTTTGAACTCCATATTCCATAACATTGGTTTGTTCATGAGGACAATCATTGCATTTTCCATTACATTGATCAACACGGTTCCTTCGGGTTCCATCCATCATCTAAAACCCAAAAAGAATAGTGTGAGAGGCAAAAAACATGCTAGGCAAAACAACATAATAAAGTTGGAGTACCTTCAATATCTAACATCATAGGTTTAATTATAATATTGTTACCGTTATTATAGGATTATAACCTAAGCTTGTACATAACCTTAGGAACATCCCTAGGCATACCTTAGAAATATCTCTAGGGATCTCACTAAAGTTCTCGCATCCTAGTTTCCAAAGTTTGACTAAACCATTGCTCTGATACCAACTATAGAGACCCAAAGCTTTACGTACATGGACATTACAATACTTTTTTGGAATGCTTAATACATAACAAAAATATACACCAAAGGACTATAATAGTTTAGTGTCTTTGGAAACTCATAAAATAATCTTCTAACCATGTTGAAAGATCTTCAACTTATCCCATAAAGATCTTACCTTTTTTTCTTACCTAAAACCTTTCTTTATATCATGGGGAAAAGAAAACATAAAAAGGGTGAGCTCAAATGCTCAGTAAGGATAAGCATAGAGAACATAAAACAATCCGTAAACATTTGCATTCAAATTCATGAACATAAAATCTGAACATCAGAATATTGAGCAAAGACATAAATCTTGGAAGTACATAAGGAATATATCATAAAGGAACGTCAATCTTGATAAAATAGAATGGGAATAAATCATGTAATTGTGGAAACCATTAAGCACGTGTTATGATTTCCCTAGTAGCCAAGACATTTCTCCCAAGACCATCTTTGTGGACAAAGTCCCATTCTGAATCGAGTTCACTCCTCATTCCAGTCCTGTAACACTGAAATGGATTAACTTACCATTCTAGAAATATCTTTCTCATGAGATATAAATATTTACCCAATGCATTGGATGGAGATATAGGTCCCACCCATCTCATAATGAAATCATTCTTACTTTTCCACAAAATAAACATACATCATTCATAATAACCAAACGAATAAAATGGGTTTCAAAAAAATCATCCCATCATCACATAATCCATATAAAATAAATGGATATCATTTAATATTAAGAAAAGTGAAACCATGTAAATCATAGAGACATTATACTTGAAACATACACATATGAAATAATGTCATATTAGATGGAAAAAAATGGTTTTGATAAAACACTTGAAATGAATTCTTGAGGAAAATATCCTTTATTCTTCAAAATCAATTTCGTTTCACAAAACGTCATACAGTTTTAAAAGAAAGAGATTTTGTTGAAAATAGTCGTGAAATATTTTGGAGGAATATTCATGAAAATAATTCTTTATAAAACTGTAAAAATCCTTTCATGCCGTATATGTTAAAAAAACATTCTTCTCGTACTTTTGCCAGAAAAGTCAAAAAGTTCCTCGTATGGTACACAAAAGAAAGATTCCTTGCATACAATATGGTAAAAGTCAAAAAATGGGTAAAAAGGACTTTAAACATACATGATATCAATATTATAAAACATGGACATGGATGATAGAAATAACCCCAGTAAATACTTACATATAAGCAATCTCAGATAAAAATGAGATTTGCAAAATTATCTCTTACCTTAGGTCTGATATGCTTCGAACGTATTCGAACCTCATGCATAATGATTTAAATAATGTCATTGACTTATTACAGAATCATATTCATTGTTATTATATCATATATGGTTCACTTATGACTTTATATTACCCATTCTTTTGTAAATTCCATGTTAAAGAACGTTTTGGGTAAAATCATTTCATTTTTCATCCGTGTTTTGACTTGTAATTATTCATATGATTACTTAGATCATGATTACTTAATTCGAGAATATAAAATATGATTTAGATATAATAATTATTCACAATATACATATATATAATAGATAGATAAATGGAAAGAAACACACTGTTCATAGAGACAGTAGGTCGTACGTTTGCATGAACGTTGTTTTCGTTTCCTCATTGAATTGAATGGAATTAATTGGATGACATACATAAATATATACATAAATCCAGTATAATTATTATGTCATATATTTCATGATTACTTATTATATATACTTTATAATCATTCATGAATGGTTAATCATTGGGAATGAATCTCATCGCGTCGTGGGGACTGTAGTCCACACGTACGCACGAGCGATGATATCATTCCCATAATTATTGAATTGAATTGAAGTGGATGATACAATATATCAGAATCAGTATGATGTTATAATAACTATGTATAGTTATTCTTTACACCATTATACCCATCCATGTAAGGTGGTGTTGGAAAAACATATTACACCATGGCATGGAGACGGTTTTCCATACGTACGCACGCGCGGTGATTTCGTTTTCCGTAGGATGGATAGAAGGTGAAATGGGGTTGTTTAAAATTTATAATAACATATCATTATATTCTTGATACTGATTTTATTACTTTATAATTAAACAACTAAGGAAGAAGAAGTTGAAGAAGAAATAAGCTTGAAATAATCGGTAGAAGAGACTACATCTTCTTCGACGCACCTCCTTTAAACTTCTTCTTAGGGCACTAGGGTTGGTCTTTTGAGAAGACCAGTACCTCTATAAGGATTCTAGGTAAGTGGAGAAGTCTAATGGTCAGAGTTTGGATGAGTTTGAACGCTCAAATTGTTGTGAGGAGGATAGGGAGGAGGTTCCCTTTTATAAGGGAGGAGAGGGGGACCTTTGGAAATATAAGAAATATTAGTTTATATTAAATCCCAACCCCACTTAAAAACTTCCAAAATGAATCATATCAAATTATTAGATGAGATAGAGTTGTAATATCATCAAATAATAAAATTTAGACATTGTAGAAATTTATTTTAAACATTATCAACTTGATTTACCCTTATTTATCAATTTAATTTTATTTGTGGTAAAAATATTCTAAATTTTAAATTATTATAAATAATTACATATGTCTTGTTAATTTTCCATAATTTAACACTTTATGAAATTTTCGACCATATAAATTTAAATTTATGATTTTTAAATATTTTTGTGATTTTTAATCAATTTTATAATATGTTATTTTTATAAAATAACAATAGTGTCAATTTTGACACTATTCATTTATTTGAATTTAAATATACAATATATATAAGATATGATCGAAATAAAAGATTTAATAGATTAATAGCATGTCATATTTATCTAAAAAATTAGTGGAGAACATTAAATAGTTTATATAATATTTATTTTAATATTGTTAAAACCATTTATTTTATATTACTCTTAATAAAATAATTTCAACATCACTATTATGTCACCTTTAATGATAATTATTTAATCCCTAAAAATTATAAATAAATTCATATAATGTAGATAAATTTAGTATCTTTTTAAAGACTATTTATATCTTATGTTCCATGAAGTTTATAACTAAACTAAAATTATTATACTTATAAGATTTAAGAAAGTGACATGTTGTCACTTTCTTTGGTTTTAATAATAATTAAATTATTTTCAAGGAAAAAAGACCATTAAATGAATATAATCTGACCCATAGGTGATATGGGTAGACTTTTTGTCATCCAATAAGATTTTTTAAGGTGTTAGGGTAATTTTATTATCTTATATTTACCCTTAATTACCCGATTTACCTTTAATTATGGTAAATAAAATTTACTGTAGTTACTATTCATAATGCCCAAGAATAAAAAGTATATTATTAACATAATTTGGACCCACAAATTCCAAATATGGAAAACATTTTTCCAAATTCAATACACAAAAGTTTCAGAAATTAAATTAATGTTGATTACATTGTCGAATGAAAACAGGTTTTTGTTTAAAACATTGCAAAAGATTGAAGTGATTTAACCTACGAATTCACGGTAAAATCAATGCTAATGACATAAATTATATTAAACGGTAAAAATATATTCTATTTATACTTTAAAACCATTAAATAATATAATTATCCAAAGAAATTATTACGATGAAAAAAGTTTTTTTTAATCAAAATATAGCGTGTTTTTACTATTAATTAAAATATAAAAGTTATCAGAAAAATATCAAAACGTTATCCAATGTAAATTTTTATTTCTTGATTCAAAAGAAGAAGTTTATTTTGTAAAATTGAACTAATAAACATGACAAAAACTAGATTTAATGTGGGTGCACCATCAAATGGCAGCAAAACTGCATTTTTTAAAAAATACTTATTTTACCCAAAACATTTATTTTGTTCACATAAAATGTTTTAGAAAATTTATAAGATGAATAATAATGTTATAAAATTTAAAATGTAGTTAATAATATTCATAATGGATAGTTCATGATAATATTGTAACCATATATCATTGTTTAGTGAAACCCGGTATTACGTACAACACTCGCTATCGAGGAAGGTCGCGATTGCATGTAATGAAAGCCAAGTCAGGGTTGCGTGTAGTGCAAGACTCCTTTGTTGTTTCGTATAACATAATCTATCCATATTTCATTTATACATTGAATATATATATATATACACTCAATGTTCTATAGAATAACTTCTATCAAATGAACTTGAAATTGTGTATAACACGATCCAAGAATTGTGTTTCTTATACTGCAAGCTAATATGGTGTTGCGTATAGCGCAAGATAATCTTGGTGTAGCATAAAACACAAGACAACAATGAAATTAAAAAAAATAATTCTAATAAAATTTTGGGTTGTTATAGGTATTAAATCTCTAATGTAATTCTCATGTACTATGATTATTCTTATGTTTTCCTCATAGATGGGATTCAATTATTAATACTTATGTTTACCGATAAGTAGAATTCGAGTTCCCCATTAGTATGTCTCCTATATACTTATGTCATGAAGAATAATATTAAATAAATTATTTTTAGTAGGGAATCAATTATTGAATAATTTTATGGAAGATGTTTAATGCTTATTGTGAAATAATAAATATGGATATAGTAAGAAAATTATCCCCTGAAGACATTGGTATTTTTAAGTTGTTTTTTTCCTAAATATCTAAATAGATTACCATGAATGGTACATTGGTATATATCTGATAAAATATTTCCATTTTCAATAGTATGTTTTGGATGGATAAAACGAGGCTACATTTTTTGATATAAATGAGAAAAATGAGAGTATAATGAATTTACAACTAGATTCGGTAGTGCAGTTATAGGGATATTATAGATACTCCACCAAACCCCTCTACCTATACATAACATCCCACTTAGAGAATTTATATTAGAGGATATTTTCCAATATTTTAAAAAATATCATTGAAGAGATAATGTTACTGATACTTTAGATAATGGACCCCAACAACAATATCCAAGTCATGTGTTGGGTAGTCCCACTCATGGGGTCTAAAAACTACCAACTCTAATTAATTTGTTGGGTAGTTCTTATCATGGGGGGCACATATGATATTTCCCATATGCAACTACCTAACAATAATGAATCAAAAAAACAACCAACCCAACTCCTAAGGAATTACAGTAAACCACATTACTAATATTAAGCTCTCAAAGGGTCAAAACCAAGGGTATGATTATTATTCAATGTATATCTATGAATAACTACTCACAATTATATAACAAATAAAACTTATTACCCTTCTTATTCAACTCCATCATAGATGACGCCAAATGGGAGAAGTCCTATATGAATCTTCAATACTAACTAGCCAAACTGACAAATCTCATGATCTCAAAAACAATCCTTGGGTGACCCAAGAAAATCATCATCTCGAACATCTTTGGGATCATTGAAATTACCACATCAGATATCAAATTCCCAAGGAAAAATGCCTTATGAATCCAAAATTGAAACATCAACATTTTTTTATATAACTCTTTTTCTTGAAGTGTACTTAATACAAATTTCAGGATCCCAACATATATATCTGATTACATGTTATCTATTAGGATATCACCATGAATACAATAATAATAGTGTCTAGATACGATTAGATTGTACTATTTATGATAACCATGAACACCACTGGAAAATTTTGCAACCCAAAATGAGTGACAAGATAATCATATAGTCTATACATACTCCTAAACATTATGTTATAAATATAATCATCTCCAACCCATATCTAATGGTAGTCTAGATAGAGATAAATCTTGGAGATACATTTAGCTCTTGGTAGAAAATTGAAGAGATTGTATACCCTAGGTAAGAGATACTTATTCTTCACAGTTACCTGATTTAGCTTCCTTTAGTCCACATTGACCTATAAAATACTATCTATATTCTTTGAAAATAGTACTAAATCTCCCTATGGATATGTGTTCAATTTGATAAATCATTTAGGCCCTAAATCCTCAAGGTTCACCTTCAACATACTAAACTCAGTTAGTACCACAAGATAAATATGGAACAATGTCTATTTTGGTACAAGAACAAGATCAATCTCAAAATAAATACCCTATCAATAAAATAATTTTATAAATTATTTACAAAGATACAATAATATAGATCTACCACTGGAGGAAAAGAATATGCTACTACTAGATGTGTCTCTATATCAAAGCCTATAACTTTCACAATAATTGATACAAAATGACTTAGGTATGGTCTTATTATACCTTCCCTAACATACCACTAACCATTCAATAGAAAAAACCCCCCATGGGTGTAGTAAATGATACCCATATTAGATAAAAATTGATATGATCATGACATCTTGTCAGCAAGCTTATCCCAGAGATCATATCAAAACAAGCTATCTTGAGTATCATGATTTCCCGTATATTTTAGTAGTCAACTACTATTATAGTATAGTCAAGAAGTATATAAATATGGTTTTATTTCTTTCCAATGGGTGTATCAAGAGATATATACTTATAATATAATGTTACCAATAATTCAAGATTGAATGTTTTTTCCAGAAAAAAAAAATTAATATGATTTTAAAGTATTGAAAAAAGTAGTATAAATCATAGAGGTGATCATCATGATACATAAAATATTTGAAATTCCCTCTTTGAAGTTATTATAAACATATTTTATCCATATAATTCCTATATAAGTTACATGGCATTCCCGCTAGGATTTATAACTCATTTGACTCATCATCATCTAAGGGGTATGAACCTACTACCGTTGACTATTTTATACACATTAACATGTGCTCCATAAATTTATATGTGATTACTTATACAAAATCACTAAACATGTTCCATATTTAAAAATAATTGAGACTTCTTAGGTGATATTACACACAATGTAAAAAAATGTTCCATATATAAATATTTTTATAACCTGGTCAAACCTCCTCTCAAATAGGGGGTAGAAGAATCCTTAATCTACTCCACCTGTCTATTTCCTGGATGTACCTACACAACCATTCTCTTACTAAAAAAATCAGAGGAACAAAATATCACACTAGGAATTTTGTTCATTAGAACACTATAATATAGGGGAGAACATGAATTCCTTTCCTACTCCATTTTCTTCTAAAAAGTACATTCCTTGTGAAAAAAATGATCATCTATCATCATGTAAAATCCGCAATCTATCAAATGAGCTATGTAATAAGGATTTTCTCAATATAAATATCATTCTAAGAATAATTACTAGAAAAAATAGTTAAAAATTGTAACAGGTCTAAGAAGAAATCTGAGTAACTAAAAATATTCATAATCTATTAATAAATATTGTTAAACCCCTGAGAAGGATATGGATTCAGAGTTTCATTTAAAAAAATACATGAAGATCAACTACGTGAAGGCCACCCAAGTAAGACAATAACACCATAAATATAGACCCATGAAACCACATAACCTCCTAGAGGGTTCCTAAAACATTAATATAGATAGCTTCATCTTTATATCCTTATGGGTCATCACCAATTCATAGATACCCACTATTATATAAATACAGTCCTCAGTAACATGAGGAACACCAGTTCCTAAGAATGATTGATGTTGCTGATGCTGAAAATATTTTTCATATTCAACCATCATCCTCTATAAGACTTATTAAAAGGGTAGGTTCACTACATGAACCACATACATAGGTGTGGGAGAATAGTTAGGTGAATCCTCATGCATACCCTATGGTCAAACAAGTGTATCATTAAGGGTACGAGAAATCAGACATATCAGATTCATTATTTTTCAAAAAACCCAAATGAATGTTTATAATTCCATTAATAAACATGTTTAATATGTAATAAATAACACAAAAGGTATTTCTACAAAACAATATACTAATAGTCTATAAAAACTAGAATTAACAAAATTCATTGAACTGCTAAAGGTTATCTATACCTCCACATTAGTCAAAATCAAAAATAAAAAATATATAACATAATGATCATTTTCAACTAAATAATTTAATCATATATATATCCCAATAATAAATAACATAGATATACCCCTCAATAAATATTATATTTCAATAACAAATAGATAGCACAAATAATGGACATATATTTAAGAACTTATAAAAATACACAATATGTATATATATTTTATGTGATCTAACATGATAACTCATGGATAATTAGTTTACCCAAATCACATATAAAATATAAATAAAATGTATACTCATAATCAATATGAAACCATAAAATCATAATTATGACAATAGTCCCAAATATTGTTACTTATAGATCCATTAAAAATGTTCTAGCTAAGTACACATTCAACTACCATGCCTAAGTCCTACATAGCTTATATCCTTTATAACTTTCCATAAAACGTAGTAAAAAAGGAAAATAATGGAAAACCTTATTTGATTAAAATTTGTAACACGCAACCATGAATTAGTAAATCCATTTTGGATTTCCTCATGGAATCATACACAACTCCACATGTGATGGTGGGTTTCAACTTGTAGTGATGGTATAATTGAAATCTGTGGGGAGACTAAACCCCCACTGTAAATAAAGGAAAGAATAAATAATAAAACAGTATAAAAGATATTGATATATCATTGACATTGAACGTTTCTCAAAATATATAGAAAAATAATGTATGTAACACCAAAGTGATAGTTCAAACTAGAGTACCAGTAATACAGGTACATAAGTAAATATTTTGGTATCAATCTAGTGTTATCTAGATACTACCTCCAATCACCATGGGATTTCCCCTATATCACTATTCTTGGGGACTTTCCCATTCTTATATCCCTGATCATCTATTCTACAAACACATTGAGATACACATATAGAGTTTTAGTATAAACCTAGTAGTATAATAGAAATTAATTCTTAATATTAATTCACTCAAATATAAGTTTACATCACAATAATAATAAAAATAATCAATCAACAACATTAAATCTTCTATATAGTTCCAATGTGCTAACCAAGATACCACAGTACCTTGAACATACCTTCTTCAACCCCATATTGTATAAAAATATATTTATATATATTCAATTATTGGTCTTAGATTATATCGAGTGATTTTTTACACCTTTAAGGAATGATATATTCTATCATTAAAGAACAATGACTTCATTCTCCTTCATGGGAATGCACATTTCTCATTTAAGGAAAAACAAATCTATTTTATTTTAATTAACAACACCATTATATATAATTAAGTACATGCACAATTCAACCCAATTAATGGCTATTGGTATATCTTTATACTACAAGTCAACCCAATTCATGACTATGGAGAAAGAAATCACATTTTATAGACTCCCCCTCTAAGGGAGTGACCAACTATATCAGGTACACCAATCAACCTAAAATGTTAAAAGGAAAGTTTGATCTGCTATAAACCAAACCAAAAATAAGACATAACATAAAAATTAACATTATAACATAATAGAATGATATTAGAGTCCACACACACACACAGACACTCACGTCATCACACTAAAACCTTGTCTCATTAGACACAAACACATGTTATCAAACATCTAATGTGGTATAAATCACATAATCAAAAAATATCATATCATCCCAAAAACAATATACATGGCTTCTATTTGGTAAGGAACAACCTACCATTAGCTTTTTGGTGACAAACTCAGAAACCCATCGAGATATGATACACCGAATCAGAATGCACTTCAAAGACTCCTATTTCTGATCCCAAATCAAATACTTCATGGTTATATAATTATATTAAAGAATATTCTATTTCAATAGATAACGTTATAAAAAAATATACATTTTAAGATCAACCAAAAGATGTATAATTGATACTGATCAATGGAGTAACATTTTACACATTGTATCGAAAACTATTTTAGAAATGATCTAATAATTAATCATTAGATGGAATCAGATTCCATATATATGGATATAGAATTATAGATCTATTATTAAACTAAAGGGGAAAGTATAGATCAATAAAAACCCCAAATAAATAATGATCATGGATCACAAACCAAATTTTTCAATATTAAATAACCTTTGAACCACCATAATGAATCATGGAGAAAGATGAATTTACCAAGGAAGAGTTATGGAGTCTCTATGTTTGAGCCGGATATACTAATAAGATAAAAAATTCAAAACTCTAACAACCCAAAACCCATACATTTGGATCCAATTATATAATAAAAATCTTAACTTTCATGTCTTTGATACTAATATATGGGACCCATTTTTAACCTCTCAAAACGTATAAGATAAAAACTGAATATTGGACAACATACATACTAAAATACCCTTTGATTTTATTGTTTTAGATAATTAGGAAAAACACTCAAAAAGTGACACAGATGGCACCTTTATCATGGGCATTATGATGAGTGGAGTTCTAGTGCAGGACCATTAGGGTACGTCATTATTTCTTTCATTATGTATTTTTGAATCAATGTACCCCCCCCCCCCAAGAAGAGGTGATGGATATTATCATAGATATCCATTTATATAGGCAAAAAATAATAGCCTGGATGATATTGGAACGGACTACTTAATGTTATACAACTCACTACAAGGTCTAGGTAATATACCATTTTCAATTACACACATTATTAGAATGTTTATGGGTCTTATATGCAACCAAATAATTGTTATACACACCTAGAGAGTGGGAACCAAAATAGAGACTAGATTTCTTTAATGGAAGAATAAGTTGAAATCATCTAATGCTTCCCTAAAATGAATTATCTATAGAAAGAGGGTGTAAATCTCATAGTTTCAGATTCCCTTGGTCTTAATTATTTCTTGGCTCCCTAAAAAATTAGGTCTGGTTTCATTCATGTTGTTTTTACTTTATATGTGGAACATCATTCCATTATATTAAAAGTTCAATGTTGATAATGAAAGGATTCAATAATCATGAGTCTTATGTTGTCAATATTGATAAAAATATCCCGTGAAAACACATAGAAATAATGAAAAAAGTGTGTCTGTATCATGTAAAATTATCTTCATAACCTGAATCCAATCAGTCTAGATGAAATTGGAGCCAATTTAAATCCATTGGATAATCCTTCATTGTTAAACATAATACACTTTAAAAGAACCATCGTACATTTATAACATGGTTAATCCATTGAAAAGAAATTAGTTTTTATAAAAATACGACTAAAATAAAAACTATATGACATCAATAAAATGATGACGGTTTTTTCATAAAATAATATTACCATTTATTTTTTTGAATCTTTAACGAATATTTACATATATAAAAATACCATTAAAATAAAAATTAAAATATTTTTTGAAATAGGAGAAAATAAACCTTTTAGAACCATTTATATTTGAAAAATCAAAAAGTATTGATAAAATTAATTTCATTAAAAATACCCTTGTAAAACTATAATAAATGTTTTAAAGAAAATATTTATCATGATGGCTGGAATATTCATTCATTTCATAAATTCTAAAAATAAACTATATTTTCATACTTTTGTGAAGAGAGATAAAAGTGATCAATATAGAGAAAATTAAAAAAATCCTTTTAAAACCTCTTATAATAATCATAACGAAAAAGTAAAATAAATTTAGTAAATAATTAATCAATAAAATAAAATTCATGATAATACTTTACAAATTATGAAGATGGAAGAGAAGGATTCCTGATCTAGAAGAAGATACAATATCATTATCACTTATACAAAACATTCTTGAAGTGTCTTCAATCAATAAGGGTGGAAATATAAATATTAATTTAAACTACATTCATAACCATATTTCTATAAAATATATTTTTTTAAGAAACTAAGCAGATTTTTTTTCTCTAAAGGAACCTTAAACATTAACAATCATTAAAATAAATTATATTGAAATAGAATTCCTTTAAAGCTTTGGTAAATTTCAAATCAAAATACATTAAAATATATACATTATTATGTATCTATAAATCCCATGAATTAATTACATTAACATGTCAATGTTCTTTAATGAGAGAGAAATTAATTTATACATGGGAATCAAGGTTTACGACATGAAACATCTCTTAAGAAAATGATATTAAGACTTCAAAATACCTTACAAAGATCATAACTTTTTATGTGATAATTAATCCACAAAGGGATTGTGTGAGAATATCTAAATCATAATAAAACAATTGTATGCAAAAAAAAAACAAATTTGATATCAATTCGCACATAATCATGGCATAAAAACATCAACAAATTATTATTATAACCCAATGAATGGAGACTCATTTAAGAACCCACTTACAAATTGGTAACTTTAAATTAAAATCTCATTACATTAAATAATTTTAATTTAATCATAAAATACCGTGAATTATTAAAAATTACTTATATTACATTTAAGTGGGTATTATATGGATCATATAAATTAAATTTGGTGAATAATATTAATGTATGTATCAATGAAAAGATGAAATCTCTTACCTCAAGTCCAGACTTTCCATATATGTACTTTAACACCTATATAATAAACATATATCAATTATTGATATGTATAATGAAAATTTCTAGGTTTCATAATTTATCATCAAACCTTTTTTATTTAATATAATGGACTATTTAATTACATAACCACCATAGTCCATATCAATTATTTCTAGGAAGATCGGTTAATAATTTCAAAATAAATTTGGTGTTTTGACAATGTTTAGTGGGATCATTATTACATAATTTTCATAATAATAATCATAAAATAATTATTATTTTTATAAATTATTATAATTTTAAAAACATCTATGAAATATATCTATGAAAAATTAATTATTTTATTTTCATGGAGAAGATAGGTTGTACATACGCATGGGTAACTTATCTTTTTTTCAAAAAAATACGATGGAAATAATGTATGTTATATTGTATCATTCAAGAATTATGATTAAATACCTAATATAATATTATTTATTTATTTACAACAATATATAACATCTTTTTATGTGTTTATGAAAAATGAAACACATCCATTAGTGGAGGTTGTATACACACGTATGCACAAACGATATTTTCATTTTCAATGGAAGGAAAGGTAAGAAAATAAATGATAGAACTTATTTCTGAAATGATAATTATTTTCTTAATTTCATATATGTATATATATATATATATTTAATTTATCATTATAAATAGTCATGCATGGTGGTGATGGAATCCAATTTCATCGATCTGCAATGCAACAGTCTGCAATACACATGAGAAAAGGATTAATTTCCAATTAGATGTGAAAATGGTATAGATATAGTTGAATCCATTAACATAAAAAATATAAGTATATTTTATATACGTTTTTATTTAATTATTTTTGAATAATATTTTATGTTGGTAGAATAATAAATAATCTAATACATTTGGTTATATGTTATACCACTTATACGGGAAACTACCTTTGATTTACACCTTATACCCTGTAATGTTTGAATTATTTCTGAACTAGGACATATATAATATGGAAATTTATTTTATAAAGGTATTTGGTTTTTTATTGGGTGATATAGTGTGATAAAAATGTGTATGTAATAGAAGAGATGAGGAGGTATTTTTATGTTATGGGAGGGTCATTCATGAAATTGGACAAAACATTAAAATATTATAAAGACGTCTTTAAGTACATGTTTCCCAAATTATATTAATTTACAAATTAATCGTATATAAGATTTTAATAAACTCAACCAATCATTTTTATAAATCTTCTTGGGATAATTTTAAGAATTATCTTCTAGTTTTACCACTTTAATTACATTTTTACCAAAATTGTGATAACCAAACATTTTTAAATTTTTTACTATATTATAATAACAAAAATAAGATAAGATTTATAGATAAATTTAATCATTATGATTAAAAAAAATGGAATTAATTTTTTAATAATAAATTTCTATAGTTGGTTGAAATTATTATTAATATTTTAAAATAAAACACATTAAGAATAGTTTTTAGGAATATACCAGATTTAAGCATAAAAACCATTTTACCTTGAAAATAAGTAATAAATTGGGTTTCATGAATTTTTTTGGTTATATAATAAAATAATTAATGGTTTCATGCTCATTTAGGAAGTAAAAATGAAACGGAAACATCCAACTATTCCATTAAATAGAAAGATCCAAAAAATGTTCAAAATTTTAATAGAGTATAACTTATCTTGTCAAAAGTCAATCTTGGGTTTCAAAATTCAATATAATGTTTCAATATAAAATAGGTAACTCAATGATATTATATTTAGTCCAAAAACTAATACAATATTATATATTATTGTATATGTTTTTTAATGTTTTACTGTGTAGTTTTAATATTATTTACCCCATTTTACCCTTTATCGAGTTGATAAATTTTATCATGGTCACTATTCATAATAAATAATAATTAATAAAGAATATTTTCCATAAAAATAATTCATAATTATATATTTTTAATATATTTTCAAAATTTAAATTCTTAGAAGTGTAAAAAATCAAGATTATTCTAAATGCATAAAACACAATCAAAAACAGTTTTTAGACAAAGGTGTTTTTAAGGTCAACTATAAACATAAATACAAATAAAGAAAAATGACGATTAAAATGTAATTAACTAAATTAAATATAATTAAATAATACCTTTGTAAATTTAATATCAAAATAAAGAAATAATATTATTTTAAATGAAAATAAATGATAATTTAAAAAAATTGTATTTTCTTTATTTACTAAAAAATAATTCTTTTTTTTTTATTATGAATTTTTTTGGCTAACATGATTTTAGTACAATGATTTCAAAAAATATAAAAATTTTATCAAATAAAATTTATAAAATTTATAAAAATTTATTATAACATTTTCTAAAAAAAGAAATAAATGCTAGTTTTTATCAAAACAAATTTTTAAAGAATAAAATGATATTACTACAAATTAAGCACCTATTGATGATGAATTTAAAAATAATATTTTTGAGTGGGAAATTTATATTTATTTCATAATTTTATTTACACTATTTATCCTTTGTAATTCAATATATAGGTCATATTGTTCATATTTAAAAAATAATATTTTTTGGTTCCTTTAAGAATAGTGTTTTGTGTTGTATACTCTATGAAACATTGTTTTTAATTTACATCATGGGGTTTTACATTCTACCCACATTAATAAATTGTTTCCTCTGAATTTTAAATTGAACATGGTAATAAGGGGCTCAAAATTTTATATTACATTTTCATAAAAGCCACATCATAAAAAGGGATAAAAAAAATTTCTGGAAAATAGGGAAAGAAAATTATGAAGTTCATTTAGAATAACACATAAATATGTTTTTCAAATGGAGAAAATTAGTGGAAGGTGAAAATAAATATATGGAGGAAAAATTTAGTGTCTAAATAATGGTTAATATTGACATTGATCATTGATCACAATAAATTGAATGATCAAGGGAAAGTCAATAGAAATAGATCGATAAATAAAAGAGGTGTGAAAAATACCATTGATTCATAAGAAATAAAGGTAATAGGATAACATTTTTTTCAAGATAAATTACCAAGAGTTAAGTAATTTATTGACCAATATAGACATTGAATCTAAAGAAATATACTTACATTAATGGTATAATTTTATCTATTAATCAATTTCTACCACAATCTCATCTTTTATCCATATAATGATTATTCAATATGCATTTTTCAAGTCTAAAGCCCTAAATTAAAATTCTAACAAATCACATATTCCTAAAAAGGATGGAAATATATTCCTATGGATTTTAAATATTGTCCAAAACTAAAATGATTAGTATAAGGAATGATAACATATATAATTTTTTAACCTTAATATAAATAAATTATACATGTATCTTTAAAATTCAATAATAACACATAATATTCAATGTATATTATTCCATAAAAAATAGTTTTTTATGAAAAATAACCTTAATACCCACAAAATTATTGGGTGTTTAATCCTAAAAGGATAACTCATACATATTAACATACATCCCCAAAATATAATATCATTTTTCTTGAATCAATCATTCATGTCAAACTTAAGGGTTACATATACCTCAACCTAATAAAACACCCCTTCAAACTTCATTAATCACATCAAAATTATATCCTTTAATACATAAAAATAGGTATCTATTTATTTGACCTTATGATCGACCTTAATATTATAAACCCATAATGGTATCCATAGACCATAAGTTAGCCTCACCTTAAAACATTGTAATCATTATAGTTGTCTAAACCCTGCTCTACTACAAACTATAATAGCTATAATCCCACACTCTCGGATCTAGGGATAAAAACACAATATTAAATTTTTTTTTATCTGACACAAATAAACATGACCCAAATATATAAATTTTAAACATATAACAAAAAAAATTATAACATACACGCCCAAATACCATTTAGGAGTATAGTTTCGTATAATTAGTACAGACTCTTACATATTAATACATAGGACTTGGAATGAGTAAGTTTATCACAATACCTATCTTCTTTAATTTTTAATAATTCTTAAACATGTATCACAAAATTATTTTTATATAAAACAGATATAGATACTTTTAATTTAGCATCAATATTAATAACTTGGTGAAATGTAAACATAAGAAGGTTGAGCTGAAATGCGCAGTAAGGGTAAACATAAGTGTTAACAATTGAATATCATGAGTGAGACTAATATGGGCATAAGAATATGATGAAACGTTAAAAGTGAAAGATCATAAAATAATATAATTTATACCCATTAATATATAGACCAACAATCTGGAAACATGTAATAAATATTTAACAAAAATTGTTATAGGATAAAATAATAATGATCTATTTGAGTTCAGTCTTGATCTAAGAAAACATTAGCAACTCAAAAATTATAATGAAAACATGTTGATATCATTTAATATAATCATCATAAAATTTTTTCACCTATGTTAGAAATAATTGGAACAAGTTAAATCCATAGGATAAAACACCCTAATTAACTCCCTCCTTCTTACTTTTAATGATATGTAACATTACTCGATGCATTGGAGAGCTATAATTGGGATCATCCATCATATAAGATGTATCAGGTTCAACCATCATATTAATGGTATCTAGATCACTACTATTATAACATGTATTATGTTCACCCATTCATCATCAATAACTTCTATCTACCATTTTAGAATAAAATATTTAAAATATTTTACTTTTCAACACAACAACCTCAAAAACAACCATCATTCCATTATATCTTGGTTATCTATTGAAAAAACATGAGGTTTTATGAAAATCTCTTAATAAAATAATTGTAATCCTTTTGTACGAATAATATTTATGGATGTATAAGATCATATTCCTATTAAATTATAGGAATCCTAAAAGTATATTGACATAGATTAAAATCCCTTTAAAAGAACATTTAAAATATTTCTTTGAAAACATGGTCGAATACACTTTTTTATACCATTAAAATATAAATATTCAAAAAAAATTGAGAAAATGATTCTATTTGAAAATAACCATGTCAACCTATAAGGTAATTTTTAATGAAAAAAACATTCATGATTATGGTAAAATCCATTCATGTAAAAAAATTTAAAAATAGTAATTCATTGAATAATTTTATAAATAGAGTCAAAAGGGACCCACTAGGAACTTTATTAATAAAATTCCTTTAAAAAAATTATAAATATGGCCAAATATCATGTAAAATAACTTAACTAAATAATTTTTTTAGAAAATAAAATTCATGAAAACAGTTTTTAAAACATGTTTATATAAGGGAAATATTCTCGATCTAAAAGATGATACAACGTAAATATCAGTTAAAAAGCATTCTTCATATTTATTTATTCAGTAAGGGTGGAAATAGAAACTAAAAATGTAAACCACAATCATAATATGAGGTGAAGAAAATATATGTGGTGAAATAAAATAAAAGAATATTATTTCCTCTAAATTATCATTGAACATAAACAATATCAAAAATAAAGGAGATTGAAACATAATGCTTTTAACACTTTTGTAATTTTCAAATCAAAAGTACATTAGATAAGTATTATAAAATGGATCTATAAGAACCATAAATTACATTATTTAATATTTAAAATTTCATTCATGAGGCATAAATTACACCATACATGTAAATCATGGTGCATGACATGAAACATTTCTCATGAAAATGATATTGAGACCATAAAAAACATACAAGTATTTTAACATTTGAATTGAAAATTAATCCATAATGGGATTATGTGAACATATTAGAATAAAAATAAAACAACACTAATTACATAAAAATTCCATTTATATATCAATTCATATATTATCATGCCATAAAAAGTCAATGATGTATATGTATAACCCAATGAATGGAAATTGAGTTATGAATCCTCTTAAAACTTAGTAACATACAATTCAACTCCCCTTGGATGAAATTATTTGAATTGAAACTAAAAATAATATGAATTAAGAAGTATTAACGATATGACATTAAAAAGGGTAGTATATGAACTATATAAAGAAAAGTGGGTGTATAAAATTAAAATATTATACAATGAAAATAAATTGAGATGAAATTTATTACCTCTATTCCAAACATTCTAGTTATCTCTTATAAATCTGATATAAAATATATATATATATTATAAAATTATTTAAGAACACTTAATCGGTTTATTAAATTTCTTTATACTATTTTTTATTTATTTTATGGACATGTTTAAATACATAATAAATTAATTTCATATGGGTTATTTTGAGAATTTATGTTCATAGTTTAATAACAGTTTATGTGTCTTGAGTGTAAGAACCCATATCATCTTTTCAGGTATGCTTCATTCTTCTGGTATTTTTGGGAAAAACGGGAATGTTTAGAAATTTATGAAGTATATTCCATGTACTTTATGAGAAAATGTTGTCTATTGGGTTTCCATAGGAGCACGTATGCTGGCCGTGTAATGACCACACACACGTCCATGTGGGGGTGACCTGGAGGCCGCCTAAAGCAGAGTATGGAAACATAAAGTACATGTCATGTAATTCAAAAGTACACGCCATGTATTTTTTTCATTAAACATACCGAGGTCAAGTCAAATCACCAAAAATGCCTTCTTCTCGACCTTGTTCTTCTGAGAGCTCCCGTACAACCACTATCTTCCTCCGAGCCCCTGACCAAGCATCTGATCTCCGATTTGACCGTCATCGATTACGTTGGGATCTCCTCGGTAAGCTCTTACTTCTTGTTGAGAAAAATTTTCTAATTCTTCTTCTTTCTCAAGTTATGCTTTATTGAACATTTTTTGCGTTTTTTTATTTAGGTTGTTCATGAGAGATTCAAGGCTTGAGGTCCACATATAGCGATCTCCCAATACCGAGGTAGTTGGTTTGTGCATTTCTGATTAATGTCATTGAGTTATACATGAAAAATTCCAATATCCATGAATGAGGTATTGAACATTTACCGTTTTGGCCTTATTGTTTACTTAAATTACTTTTATGCTTGACTATATGTTTTTTATTGTGAATACGGTGATTTGATATGCTTTGGAAGTGTTTTCCCATGCATGGTTGCATGTTCTAACCGTTGGGTCCAGTTTTCTTGTTATGCTACTGTATATCTTCAATGACTAGTATTGTAGGATGGTGTGACTATTGTTATATCATGATGATATGTTGTATACTTCTAGCCAAGTAGTTCTTGAGGATTACTTTGGTTGATACGTGATGTTATGTGTTCTTGACTTACACAGGGTCGTGAGAACCTGGTGTGGTATACCATAGGAAAAATGGATGGAAGGGATTCTTTAGAGTATCTATTTACTAACGATGCAATACCATAGGGGGAATTGATGTATGTTCTTCATCAGAGTGTCTGTAGTTCCTCGACGCGGGCCACAGAGGGAATGTGACATAAGTGCTTCCCTAGATCACATTTAGTTACATATACAAGACAATAGGGGGATTTGAAGGTGAGTGCTACCTCAGAGAGTCTATGATTAATCTAAACTAGAGGGGTTAGACTGAGCATAATTCCCAGAGGGTTGCATGTACTTGTTAGGTACGATCAGAGGTGATAGGCTGTGATTACTTCCCATAGGGTTACCTGTCATGCTATCTTTTTTCTTGTGTTTCTTGGTAGGACTAGAGGGGATAAGATGTGAGTAATTCTCAAAGGGTTACCCTTTGGGTTTAGCTATATACTTGTGTTTCAAGGTATGACCAAAGAGGATAGGATGTGAGTACTTCCCAGATGGTTACCAGTTTGTGTTTACCAGCTTTGATTAACTATTGCTGAATGCTTTGAAACTGTGGATTGTTTTCTACTAAGTACATATTTGTTTTCTGCTTTCTATACTTTCACCTGTCATATATTCACTGACTGTTAGGCACATATCTCATGGTGGATGCCTACTAGTATTTAGTCACAGACCATGTTTGGGCCATGATTTTGGGCCCAAACGGACCATATTGTTGCAGGTGTAGATAAGGGAAAGCGCCCTTCTACGTAAATTACTTGATTTGTTTAGGAGTTGGAGAGCATGGGACCAAGCTATTGATTGTGATGCTGAGGAGTTGTTTACTTTTTTTCTTTTGTACTTTGGTTTAATACTTTTTTATTCCAGAATTGTGATTTGTTTGTCTATTTTCATAGACATATGTATCATGCATCATTCAAATATATATGTGTGTGCTCCAGTTTATTATTTCCAATCTTCCTCTGTTTATTTTTGTATGGATTATTCATATTTATGCTATTACTATTGGTTTCTTCTACTATGTTACTCTGTTAAAAAAGGAATATTTTCCCCACTATCACACCCAAGGCCCTCGCTCCTAGTCGGCAACCTCTGGCGTTTGGGGAAATGAGCTTTAGGCCATATGACCAACCGGGAACGGGGAGCCCCTGGGTGGCTTTCGAAACTGGGACATTGCATTGAATGAGGTAAAATGATTATTTATTACATCATATAAAGAATAATAATAAATTAAAAATTATAATTTTTATACATTAACAAAATATTTAAATCCAACCATCAAAGATGGTTATGAAAAATGAATTACATTATAATTAAGGAGATGGTTTGTCATACACATGCTTGAGAAACAATTCCATTTTTTGAAGAACGTGATTGAATGAATTTAAGTATTAAATAGATATTATTATAACATAAATATCATATTATTTATTTAAAGAGACATATATATGACACCCATGTGATGCTGTTTTAAAAAATGAATCACATCACTTTGTAGATGTGGTAATCCACATGTATGCATGAACGAAATTATCTTTTTCAATGGAAAAAAATTTAATAAATTGTTTTAAAATTAGATTTAAATAATAATAATTATGTCATTAATATCACAGACACTCACACACACACACACACAGATATATATCGACATATATATATATAATTAATCAATCATTATAACCATATTTGATAGGTGTGTCATGACCTGACCAAATCCCAAGCTCAAGCCACAACTACCCAAGACTCGACTCCATAGGCCAAGGCATAAAGACATTTCCCGAAGGAATAACTAACATAGTAAGTAAATTTCTTATGTGATAGTACACATACAAATAGATGCCCCAATGAAAATCTGTTGAGGGATTAAATGTAAATGATGGAAAACTATATAAATGACCATGAATGAAAAACCTATAGAGTGTAACATATTGGGATAAAAAAACTAAAAAGTAAAAGTAAAAAGTTCACGCGTAACCATAAATATGTCCCAACTAGAAAAAAAATAAAAATTTAAACTACTCAAAGAGCCTAGATCTAGATCACCAAGCTATGTCCACCACATGTAGTAAAAACCACCTTGTATCCCTGTGATCTTATAATGTCACCACTGACCTCTCCATCATCTGCATTAGATGAAACACATATGGGAAATTCAAATAGAGGGGCAAGTATATACATACCCTGTAGGACACCCAGAAAGATGAAGGTGGGGGGTAGTAAAAGACACAATAAGAGGAGAAAGATATTATATAGTAAAGAAGATGAAAGATACACTGAATGAGAATCTCTCAGCCTAAACTAATGGAGTGTAACATTGTCCCATCGAAGGGGGGTCGACAGAGTGAGTATATGAACTACACCTCGAGTCTTCACCACCCATATCGTTATAGTATACTCATCCAAACATGATAATCTAAACAAAAAAATCATGTGGGATACCATGTTCATATTCACATATCATGGAAAGAGAGTAAAAAAACAAAAAGGCATGGATACAGAAGAATATACATATGATCAGTCAAAATAATCCTAAATGGGAGAGTAAGGGGATCTCTATCTCACAATTCAGCTGAAGAAGAAGAGACAAAAACAGTTCTAAAATTCCATCGATTATACACAGAATATCATGTGTATTTTTAGATGTAACAATCCAAATTAAACAACACCTTATCACTATGCCCCACAATTGAGGGGGACACAACTCCAAGTAGAGGACATAAAACCTGGTGCATCTATGGGGGTTCCACTCTATAGGTATCCATATAGGAAATGCACCCGTGTTAATGGGATGTTCCACTCTAGATATATGAGGACCTATTCCCTGTGATGATAGGGGGTCCATTATGTAGGTAGATGTCCCATGCCCAAGCTAATGAGGGGTTCCACCCTATTGGATGTGGAACTATCCCTGATGTGATAAGGGTATTCCACTCTTGTCATCAAGGACCCACACCATATCTTATAAGTGTTCCACTCAGTAGGTAGAGGACCCATTCCCAAGATGATGTGGGGTCCAATCAATATTTCAAAGACCCATGATTTAATGTGACCGGGGGGTTCTAATATGTTCATCAAGGTCCCATTACCTAACATATAGGGGGTTCCACTTAGAATGATCAATTGGGGACCCATGCACATGCCTATGGGGGTTTCACTTTATAGGAAGTCTCTGGTGACCTCGTTTGATCACTTTTGTTGTTTGGAGTCCTCTCAAATAAGGTCCTTTCAGGAAATAGTTACCATTGTTTCTCATAAGCCACGATAGAGGGAACCATTGTTTTATATGGGTAAAAATAATCAATATTGGATAGTTTTGAGCCAAAATATGTGTCTAACCAAAGGAAATATGAACACACAATGTTTCCTAAAAAGGAACCAAGGGGTAAACAATGTATGAGGTGACCCACATGGTATGTGATATCACTCCACTACTAGGTTGTGTACCTAGATTGCACACAAATAACAATCCATGTATAAGCACATGTCATGAAGGTGGAATACATGATGTGTCCAAACTATCTGTGACTAGGTCATATCGTTTTAGGTGTCTCCATTTCTATGACCTTGTATCCTTGTACATTTCTACATTCTGTGTTTCATCATGCATTGTATAAATAGTGTGATTTGTACATTTCCATGTTCTCCCAAATTGAGCCATACCCATGTAATTCACCACACTACTCATCCATCTAGGTAAGAGGTACAAAATCTGTAATATGGATACATGATGTGTTATATTTATAATTTATGAATACCAAGACTTCATACCTAGGGGGACACATGTTCTTTTTTTTTGTAGAACACATTTGGTAGCACCGATTTACTTAAATTTTAGGATCTAAAATATACACTCTGATTCATTTTGTTCCACCAGAAATTATCTCGCGGATCCACCTAATATTAGTGGATCTAGGAATTGTCATTGTTTTGTGTCATCGCTCACCAGAAATTTGATCTTCTGACCCATGGTAGTTCTGTTGTGAGTTTTTTCACATCCCTAAACCATCCACCATTGACGATCTAACCTATAACTATTAAAAAAATTCCACTGCCAACATCCTATCCAGATATGTGCTTGATTCATCGATCAATGTCTCATATTCCATTTTTAACAATTCTAATGGACTTAATGGGCTTAATACCACCTATAAATGTCAAACCAAGACTACATGGTCCTACCAGTTAAGATCAAAAATTAATAGAGAGATAAAATAAAAATAAAAATTGTTTATGAATCATTATTCACCATTTCTTAGCCAAGAATTTAGATCAGGGATTCTCAGGTTACAGAATAATTGAAATAACCCAATTAAATTCATACACATACGCTTGTAATGGATGTAATTGGTATAGATACTTGAAAAGGATCAATCTAAATAATCAATTTAAGTGGAAAAAGAATAATCCACACCTTGAAGATTACTACCTAGAGATTTTATCATTATTCATTAAAGAACACACTTGTTAATTCTTGAAGTATGCCATTGCATTCATTGCATCCCCAACTACTCTGATCCAATGTTTTGTCATCGTCTGATGTGATCCATAAAAAGGATGGAGAGGAAGAGATTAATTGGAGATTCCATGATTATAAGGATAACCCTAGGAAAATATCCCATATAGTATACTTATAATATTTCTTTTTATGTTTAAATGAATTAATTAATCCACTTAAAGTACCACCAATGTGAGAGATGTATGAACACCCCACTCCAACCTATTTTAGGTTATTCCTAGGGTAAAAATCATGTTATGAATTCAACTATGGTCATATAGTTTTAATATATGATTCCATTTATAAGAGTTATTCCATTTTATTTAAAGAAACCACTTGCATAATATCGAATATTTTTTTTATAAAATTAATTATTAACACAGTATGACTCAGAATCGCACATTCTATTAGTTCCTCGATTACGAAATATATATATATAGATATATATAGATGTCTTAAAATGAATGAAAATATCCTCTACATCATTCCATACTTTAAAATTTTCTTCCCTGTAATGAAAAACATATGTAGAACTCAGGATACTATGCCAACAATTGGATCTCTCGCTCCTTGGTACTCTCATAGACCTTACCATGTAAACACAACATATGAAATAAAGGTATGGTTCATCCATGCAGGGTCATCTTCTATTGTTACTTGATTTCCAAATGGTGTTATGAAAAGGTTGCTCCATTAAATATATACATCTCACCCCAGTCAATGAAATGCATGAGTTCATGCACATATCTCATAAATTGCAACACATGGAAGACATCATGCACCAGTTCTAACTATATGGGCAAGGTGAGGCATTATGTAACCTTTCCCACCCTCTACAAAATATCGAATAGCCTCATGAGCTTTGACTTTAGATTTCCTCCCTGCCCAATGCATTGAAATCCACTTCAAGGGGGGTATTATGAAAATGTGGTCTCATTTTTCAAACTCCTAGTTCCTACAGAAGTGATCTACTTAATATTTATACATACTATGGGTTGTCCCCATCCACTCATAGATGATTTGGACCATCTACCTTTTCACATGTACCATCTATTTTTCCAAAAGATATGTCTCACTGATATCTATCCAACACAATGTTGACCTACATGGTATTCCATAAAAGTCCTCAAAAAAAATCATGATGATGTTATAGTTGTAAATATTGTTATACACAAACTATACTAAGGAAAAGAGATCCTCCTAGCTCTGCCCAAAGTCTGACATGCATGCTCTCAACATATCCTCTAACACTAGGACATTATGATCATTGTATGCATTAGAATGGGGTGGAAGGTTATACATTCATAATTTGGGACCCAAATGCCTCTTGCAGACCTCCCCACAATTGTGATATAAACTACACGTCATGATCGGAAACAACCACCGAGGGTACCGCATGAAGGAGAAAGATCTCCCGTATATACAAATGTCCCAAAATCACCACCGAACTATACACCCTGATATTAAGGAATTGTGGTATCTTCATTAGCCAGTGAACTATCACCAAGATTGTTCCATGGGCCTTCACTATGTTTGGAATCCATTTCATCAATTCCATGGATATTCCATCCCAATTCCACTCCATGATCTTAGGGGGATACATCAAAACTGCAGAAACATGTTGGTCAGCCTTCAACTACTGATAGTTAAGGCACTGATAGATAAACTCATCTATTCTATGTCTCATTCCACACCACAAAAACAGAAACTGAAGGTCTCTGTATATCATCTCAACATCAAGATTTAGTACAAAGGGATATGTGGGTAAATCTCACATCACCTCCTCCCGCATCGTGACTAGGATCACCATTCATCCCTAAAAAAACAATATGTGATTCCCTCTTTTATAATATCTATATAGTGAGTTCCCCATGGATATTGGTCATATATGACCTAATAGTTGATGTATCTCTAATGGGACTTCTTCAAACACGAGAGAAGTGGAGGATTCAACATCATCAACTATAGAAAAGTTATTCCCTCTTGCTCCACCACATTCAATTGTAGGTAGGTTATCTACTCTAAACCCTCCTACTCCATGTGTGCCTAGGAATTTATTCCATGGGAATCTGGTACTATGGTTCTTTTCCATAGAGAGTATAATATCTCAAAGTCATAGTCCAATAGGAATTCCAACTATCATCAATGTCTTTGGATCATGTTTCTCTAAGTGAAGTCATTCCAAAGACTAGTGGTCTATGTAATTCAGAAAGTGATTCACTAGAATATATTTATTCCACATAATAAATTAAAAGACTACAGCTACAAGATCTAGGTCATTGGTAACATTTTTCTACTTGTGGTGTCTCAATTTCCTCAAACTATATGTGATAACTTATTATTGTTTCATAAACCCGAATCTCAGCCAATCTCATGAGTCATAAAAATACACTACCCACTCCGCACCCTTTATTTCTAGTCTCAACATCAGAGAAATTTTTATCCTCAAAATCAAATCCTCAATGTCCCTCTGGAATATCTCAGGCCAAATAAATATTTTCCCTTTTCATGTATGGGTTGTCAAAGTGGGTGAAATTTTGGATAATTCTTCTATAAACCATATCTTGTAACCTACCAATCCATTAAATAATTGAACCTATGATACACTCTTGATGTATAGTAAGAAATAATTCCATTAGACTTTAATGGATCCACAACTAAACCATTCTCATAGATGATATTCCCTAAAAAGTAAACCTCGTGAATCCAAGACTAGCACATTGAATGTTTCCAGTAATGCTAGTTATCTAGAAGAAAAATTTTAGTCATACTCAAGTTCTATGCATGATCCTCCTAAAATTAGGATTATATGATTATTTTGTTGATGAATATGACCACAACTTGTGCACATACAGATAGAATATCTAGTTGGAAAACCCATAAACTGGTGGCAGAATTCGTAACACCAATGGACATCACTGGGAACTCATATTTTCAATAGTGATATTAGAATTCCATATATCAAATATTAGCATCGTGAACCCCTAATAGACGGTAAATGGACCAATGATCGATCTTATAGAACCATATCACTCCTCCCAATAGTTCAAATAGGTTTTCTATCCTTATAAAATAGTACCTTTGGTTTATTATATCATGGTTCAGGTGAAAATAATCCATGAACATCTATAAGATCCCATCTTACTTTTTCATGAACAACACTAGAGCTAACCAAGGGGGAACACTAGGCATGATGAAACCCTTCTCTTTATGTTTCCCTAACTGCAATTGTAGCTCACAGAGCTTGGTAGGGGCCATTTGATATGTCATAAAAGATGTTATAGTGGTGTCAGGATGTATGTCAATACATAACTCCATCTCTTGCATTGGAGGTAGTCATAGAACAACCATGGGGATGACGTCCATATAATTCTCATGAACTGAAACAATTCAAATTCTTAGATAGCCTGCATCACCAAGGGTAATGATTTAAACTGATTGGTGATTCCATATATCCTCCTACTCATAGAACCCACTCACCCCACTAAGAGATATCTCTAACCCATAAATGTGAATATTATCTGATTTGTGAAGATGAATATCAATCATCTATGGTGATCATCAATATGGGAATAGACCTTGGATAGCCAATCAATACCAATTATGATGGCATATCATTCCATAGTGATGTTAAATGGTCCCACATGAACCACTTTCGACCAAGTGATAGTTCACACTATCCGATGATAAAATATATAGAAGAGGAATTATTGGTAGGAACCTCAAGAAGAAGCTACTAGGACAACTCCTCAAATGGGAGCTCTAGATCACACACTATCAGTATAGAGATGATGGAATTAATGGAACATGTGTCTACTGTTACTGATGTAAGAACAGACTTAACATAGTTCGTACCTTTAATCATCTTGTGCATTGTGGGTTCATTGGCCTCCAAATATTGTAGTTGTCCACTACCCTAGCCAAAATCTCCTTTATCCTAAAATGGGTATCCTTGGGGTGGTGGTGGAAGGATTTCATAATGTTTTACCCACACCCATAGCACCCCCAACTCCACTTCTTTCTCCACCTCCTTTGGGACCACCCTTCCCTTAACGGAGAGATCCCTAATCACGACACTACCTTTGTTGTGGCGGTCCATCCATTATCTTTATGTGATCCTCCACACGTCTAGTCATGAGGTCTCATGAAATGTGACATATACCTTCACAAGCATTAACCTTTTCCACAATAGGATTCCCTAGCTCTCAATGTTACCCTAAACCATGTATCCAAGTCTGATCATGGGGAGGTCTCATGCGTTGGGATCCTAGCACCTAGAGTTTTCAAACTACTGAAGATGACTCAGCTCTATGGTGACCACTTCCATCTCCATCATTCTGGTTTCCCTCTAACAAAATCTTCTCTTTCACTATTACATGCTCCATCACCATAGTAGGGGTGGGTATTCATATAGGGAACTGTGCTAACATAGATATTTATGTAGATTCCCTACATAAACTATCATGCTTGGATGTAGCCATCCAAGATCATGTTAAGTGGTTAATGTATAAATTCTATGAACCATGATGCGTACATAGCCACCAGAATCTCTCTCTACTACAGCTCCATAATATATTGAATCTGAACCGACTAAAATCTGGAGGGGTATTACTACTAATGGAACAACTATAGGAATTCATACCATGGGAGGGTAGGCTCATCATGCATCAACGTAACAAGGATCCACCGACACCAAACTACTCCATGGAAAGGGATTACTACTAGTGAAACCACATCATATGTTGTAGTCTAAATAAGCCAAAATATATGGAAAACCAACTCTATCCAATACTATGTTGGCTACGGATCTATCTTACCAAATAACCTTAGGTGGCTCTGGTGCTAGAACTCATATAGATCGTTAATCTTGTGCACATCTTCATCCTTCTCTACCCGAAAAATCTACTTCTTGACATGTGGTGGTGCTTCTACATGCCCATCTAAATGAAAAATCTCTTGGGATGGATTCTAAACAAAGTACTCATCTCTCATTGGATCATCAAAATGATCCAGAACTGGTATCCCTACTGGCTGTCATCACAAAGGCATCCTACGACTTTTCAAGACATACCATAGTTAGATGATCATAAATATAACAAAAATGTGTATTTGACTCGTGAAAGAAAGTCGAACACTCAATCCTATATTATTCAAGTACCATTGATCACTAAAAACAATGTCTTAGTATTATTAGTTGACAAGATGGTAGTCAATGTCCTCATGAATGGATATTTTGGTCGCCTAAAACATTACTGGACTTGCTTTCCTGAAAAACACACTCGATACACTCTAACAATGTTTCCCTAATCACAACCCAATCCTCATAAGGGGATACTTCAAACATTTTACCAATGAATGTACCACCTTTGATAACAATCTGTCATTACCTAACCCATGCCAGGTCTGGAGCTGCAACTACCACATGCATGCCTCCATAGGCTAGGGGCTATCAACTAGTGTCGAAGACATAACGAACATTGGTAGGCCTTTTCCTATGCTTCTTAATGTATACAAATATATATCACAATTAAAAATTTAATCATGATTAAAGGTTAAAGAATAAAAACTATGGAAACAACCATGCATGAAAAATATATAGGGTATAAATTAGTATGATCGTGAGAATTGAAAATTAAACAGGGAGAATATACAGACAACAAGAAATATGTCCCAATGTTGAAAAACTAAAATGTAAATTGCTAAGAGATACTAGCATATGATCTCCAATCCATGACCACTATATGAATTACAAAGAAACAAGTATCCCTAAGATCCTATAAATTCACCGTCGACATGTCCGTCATCTTAATAAGACACCACACGTGTGAGAAAATACCATACAGACATGAGTATTTACATGACCAGAAGGACACACAAAGAGGTTAAGGGGGGATGATAATAAATACAACATGAATAGAAAGATCATAGATAGTACATAAGATGCAAGATATAGTAAAATAGATCAAATCCTCAAAAAATGGGGGAGTAACCTCATCTCAGCACACGTGGATCAACATGATGAGTAGCTGAACTACATGTTGAGTCTTCTCCACCCATACTAGGAGAGTAGACTCATATAACCACAAGAATATAAACGCAGAATGCATGTGGCATACCCCACACGTCTTCACATCCCATGGAAAGAGAGTAACCAAATACAATGGTATGGGATGATATGAATATATATATATATATTCATATTCAAAAGAAACCCAAATTAAAGATAATTAGGATCTCAATCTCACATCTCAACCAAAGATGAAGTCTCGACTAAATTTCCTAAATTCCATCAACGATGCCCAACATCTCATGCGTCTTCTCATATATATCCTTCCACCTCATACCAAATATCATAACTGCTCTACATAGTCATTGAGGAACAAATCCAAGTAGAGGTCCCACACACTAGTGCGTTAGGGGGTTCCACTATGTAGTTTTCCATAGAGGAACCACACTCATGTTGATGGTGGGGGTTACTCTAGAGTCACAAGAAAATGTGACCGAGAATGATAGGGGTTTCGCTCCGTAGGTTGGGGAACTATTCCCAGGATAATGGGGTTCTACTCTATTGGTCGATGACCTACACCCTAATGCAACATGGTGGTTCCACTCTTGCCATCAAGGACCAGAAAACTATCTAGAAGTTGGGTTCCACTATGTTGGTTGTGGACCTATGGAATGGTTTATGGGGAGTGTGTTCCACTCTATAGTTCAAAGACTCGTACCCTATTGCAACAAGGGGGTTCCACCCTAGTCATGTGGGAGTTTTTACCAATCCGACATGGGGGTTCCACTTTGAATTTTTTTTAAAAGAAATGAGCCCATGATATTGGGGATTTTACTCTATAATAAGTCTATAGTGATCCCGTATGATCACTACCATAATCCAGAATTGAAAAAAAATGTGTTCCATACCCAAAAAAATATCAAATCATACCTCAAAAGCCACAATATAAACATAAATTTCATACTAGATGGAATAGAAATCAAGATAGGATAATTAAAGTCCAAAATCCAAGACAAAATGAAAGAGATTTATAACCTTGATGTTTCCTGAAAACCCCAAGGGGTAGAAAGTGTCTGAGGGAACCCATATTGTGTGTGGTCTTGCTCTACCACCAGGTCGTGCCCCTGAGGATTATATAAATCCAAATCCATGTAGAATTACATGTTGTAATAGTCGAATACATGATGTTTCCATGCTATTTGGGACAATGACATGTCCATCTGATCTGGTAGGTGTACATGACCCCATGTCTGTGTACATCAGCACATGACGTGTACATTCAGATTGGGTATTGTCTGCGTGCTTTGGCCATTTCTGTGTTCTTCGGTACATAGACATGTGCCTCGATGTGTACTCCAACACCGATTCCTCTATGTGTGATCCACTACATAGCACTTTGATCTTAAGCTGGTGCACACGGTATGTAGGAGGGTTACACATTATACAATATTTATAATTTCCCAATCCCTAGCCTCCACAGCAAGGGGGATTCACACCATGTGTTTATCCTATTTTATAGTGTGTTGTTGATATTTTCATAGATTTATAGATCCATGATTCATGATTTAATTCAATATGTTCTAACATAGATCCCACCTCTAATTCAACCGATATTAGCAGATCTATGTTCCATTCATAATTTTCTTCTATCATTCTCTAGAAATCCTCTCTATTAACCCAAGGGAGTTCCATCATGTATTTCAAAAATCCCCAAACCTTTCTCCATTTAATATGTGGCCTCTGATTATTGAAATAATCTTCCACAACCCACAACCTATCTAGATCTGTGGTTGACTAATCGATCGACACCTCATTTTCCATTTCTTTGTGAATCTTAGGGTATGATTGGGCACAATACCACCTGAAAATGTTGAATCAGAACTACATAGTCTGGAAAATGTAAATCTTGAATAAATTAAGTTTTATAATCACAATAAGAAATTTTTATGGATCTTTGGATAAGAAATATTGTCCAAAAATAAATAATGGGGTCTTTCAGGTTAGAAAACAATTGGAATAATCAAATTTAATTGATAAAAAAGTGTATGAAAGGGCCCCAATTGTTATAAATCCAAGAAAGAAATCAATAATCTCAATCAATATATTCCAAAAGGGTGTAATAAATATTTTTATGATTCATATTGAGATTTGTGATCATTTATTTGATGAACATAACCAATAAGGATCGATGTAGTCATTACATTCACTACGCCCTGATCTACTCTAATCTAGAGTTTCATCGTCATCTAATGAGATATTTCAATAGAAGGAGATGAATAGTATTGCTAGAAATTCTAGGATTATGAGGATAACCTTGGAAAATTCTCCATGGTATTATACTTATAGAATTTCTATTTCAGTTAAAATCAAAGAAGGAATTAATTTATAAATTAATTAATCCACTGAACATACTTCTAACGAGTGAGAAATACAAAATCTACATTTCAACCCTTTTTAGGTCATTACTAGGGTAAAAACCATGTTATTGATTCAACTGTGTTCTCATATATATGATCTGAGCTACCATTTAGGAGTTATAACATTTTCCCAATGAGATTCACATGCCTAATATAAATTATCTTTAATATTTTTTTAAATTGAATTCAGGGAACACCATGGCTCAAAATTTCCTGTCATCTAAGTTTCTAGATATAGAAATTTATATAAAAATATTTTGATGTCTTACAAGGAAAAAGCAGGGTCTCGATAAGCTGACTATGGAATATGAATTACATCAGTTCATGAGACATTATTTCTCCACACACACAAATGATGGATTGATTTCCCATTTGACAGATGAATGAGTTGGATATAGGTTACTATATTAATATTAAAACATATCAGTATATAGAATATATATTTTTATTTAATTATGTTCCAATAATATTGGAATGTGTTAGAAGAAGAAATATAACTTAAACATTCAACTAAAATCAATACCCCTTCTTCTGTCATCCTTCTATTCTTTACACCTTAATTCTTCTAATGTTAGTATTATTCCAAAAATAAGACATATAGAATGTGGTAAATGATGTTTTAAATGGACTTTGGTAGGAATTGGATGATATAGTATTCTTAAAAGGTGATAAATAGAGGAGATTAGGTTTCATTTTATATGTTCTTGGAGGGGTATTCTATTATTTATTCATAAACATTATAATATTAGAATGTCTCTTTCAAGATTGTTCAAAATTTGATTAATTAAAAAATTTATATGTTATAAGATTTAAATAAACTCAACCAATCATATTTATAAATTTTTATATATTTTTTAATCTTGATCTCCATGTTAAACAACATTAAACTTATTATAACCTTAACCATGATAATTTATTTTTTTACCATCATAACTTAATTATAAGACAAAAAATTAAGGATAATTTAAATAAAATTAAAATGTGATGATTCAGTATTTGGAATCCATTTTAGTATATGTGTTATAAATTATATTGAATATAAAAATAATAAATGTGTGGAAACCAATTTTTAAGAGAATACATGATTTAAGTGTAAAAAACATTTTACCTTGAACTCAAATAATAAATTGAAAATAAATTTTTTTTAGTTAAATAATAAATAAATTATGTTATCTAGAGATATTTATATAGATAAAATATAATTTAATATTCCAAACATTCCATTAAATTTAATGATTCAAAAAATATTTTTTAATTTGAATAAAAATATAACATATCTTCTCAATAGTCAACTTTATCTTATAAAATTAAAATTATTCTATTTAAATATATTCTTCAACTTCTTAACCATATATTTTTCCAAAAAAAGCTCATCCAATTGTATATATTTAAGTGTTAGGGTTATTTTAATGTTTTACTCTATTGTTTTTACATTATTTACACCAATTTACCCTTTACTAAGGTGAAAAGTTCTACCATGGTTGCTACTGATATGCCTAAAAATTAAAGGAACCTATTTAAAAATTAAAACATCTATATTGATAATATTTTAATCTATTTTTCATGAATAATTTATTATATTTGGATGAAATCAATTTTAATATAATTTCATAAATCACAACATAATTTTTTTTTAGAAAATGAGTTCTTAATCTCCAAAATAAACTTATACCTAAATTAGGTATAATGATGATTCAAATAAAATTAATTTTAATATATATAATTAAGTGATACCTATCTAAATTTAATATCAAATTAAAATCATAAAGGTATGATTAAATTAAATTAAATGATAAGTTTTTTAAAATTTGTATTTTTCACTATTTATTGAAAAATCAATATTTTCAGAAATATGTTAAATTTTTACACCATAATAATTTTAATATGATTATTTAAAAAATAATTTTAATTTTAAATAAAAAATTTCAATTTTTTTTAAAAATCGATTATAATATTTTCCCAATAAAATAAAAATAATTTTTGAAGAAAATATATTTTTAAGAAAGAAATGACTTAACTCAAAATTCATTTATTATTTAATAAGAATTTATCAATAAATTTTTATTGAGTATGAAATTTATATATATGTCATAATTTGGTTTATATTGTTCATACCTTCTAGTTAAACATCTATGTTAAAATGATCAAATGAAATAATAATATATTTCTTGTTTTTTTAAACACTGTGTTGCAGGTTGTATACTCAAACAAACAGGGTCTTATTTTGAAATTCCATGGTGATATAAAAATATATCATTAATGGATATTAAATAGGATTTTTGGATAATTGATTTACATTTCCGTGGATTGGTGATGTGTTTTGACATACCCAACACCAACCGTTCATTGATTTCTACCTTTCCTAGGAACCCATGAGGCCTGGTCACATGGATTGAGAAACCATGTAACAGATATGATTTTGACCATTAGAAGGTGTTTCATGGTTTTTTAGGTGAGGTCTCATGGTTTGATAAATTCTACATCTTAACCATGTTCAACCCCACGTTCCTCTTATTTATATATACAATTTTTTAGTGAATCACTACACTTTTGGAAAATAGTTCCCCTACATTGAACACTCAAAAAGGCCTCTAAAACTATATTAAACTAACTAAAAACCCCTATAATTCAGGATAAAAAATTTCTAGGTAGAAAAAAGAAATTAATGTTTGAATTTAACTCATAATACTCTTGAAAATATAAGGCTGTTTCATGGGGAAAACATCAACAAGATATGGAGTGATGGTTTTCATCATTGAATGGAGGAGTTGCCTGAACAATTACTACACCATTTTGGTTTATCATATAAATTACCTCTAATTTTTTTATTTTATTCAATTTTTTTTTTGTATTTATCCCATATATATATGTGGTTTTTTTATATGTGTATAAAACTATAGATTGTTCCCACTTGTTTATAAGTTTCAACTTTGGGACTGACTTATAAACAAACAAATAATTATAGGTTTCAAAAATAATCCACCATTAACATAGATTATCACCAATAAAGGATAATTCATTCAATGAAAAATCACATAGAAATTGGATCTTATTTTCCAACCCCTAAAAACATTGTAACATTCCTATAGAATGTGTGAATATTGTTTTATTTGAAGAAATATTTGGTTTTGGTAATTAAAATGTGGATCAGAGTAATGTATAGGATTTATAGGATTTTGAAATGGAAATATAAATATTATAGACTTGATTATAAAACTATAATAATGACAGATGAACTTATTTATAGAAAAATTTAATGTTTTAAGTGATGTTCTAGTGTTCATTCTAAACTCATTTGGTATGAGTTTTCTTTTGGTTTTATTATCTTTAGTAGAGAATAGTGTATCTCTAGAATTAATAAAGTTATAAACTAAGAACCAATAATTTCATTTCAATGCACATAATTTGGATAAAAACATATGTGAAATTGATATATCATTATTTTTAATTATTCAATGTAAATTACTTATATTATTTAAAAGTAATTAAAAATGTAATAAATGTTTTTATGAATACCTTTTTAGGGGTGATTAAATTAATGAAATTCACTTGCATCAATGTTTTTTTATAATTATGGTTTATTCTTTTATTTTTGATATGTCATAAGGAATTTTCAATTATTGTGATATTTTTACTTTTATTGGAATATTTTCATATTTAAAGACAAAAGTAAAATCGGTTTTCAATGATTCATTAATATAAAATATATTTTTGAAATGTTATTAAAATTTAGAAAATTATAGTTCTCTTTAAAAAGGTCATGAGGTGTTCTTATAATATATAATTTATAAAAATTATTTTGGAAAATTTAAAATTTTAAATGTTATTATTGGTTTTGGTTTTTAAAATTAGAATATAGGTTAAATTATTATTATTTCTTATAGGTAACTAGTATGTTTTTAAATCAGGTAGTATGGTAGTAGTGGGTAAATTATAAGGGATTCTATTAGTGTATAAAACTATATAATAATTATTTCATTAATAATTACTATTTTCAAGAATAATAATTGTTTTCTTATTACCATTTATTACTGTAAATATTTTTATATGGAAATGTACTCTAATTCTAGGAGATTCACATCGTATGTGTGGAAAAAATCATAGCATGGGATGTGGGGTATTATTGATTAATTAGTTGTATTGATGGGTAATGATTTTTTGAATAGAGATCAGTTCATTTTCTTTAGGACAAGATGTTTTATAGTGGGGAGTTTGTAGAGACCTGATTCTTATTTAATTAATAATTTCTTATTTTTTATTCAAATTGTATTTCTTTTAATGATCTACAGTAATAAGGATTTCCATTTTTTTAATTTAGAGAAATATCATTCATGGTATTTTATGAGGTTTAGAGTGATTATATAAATATATTGATGTTATTAGATAACATTGAGAAGTAAGAATAATAGTTATGCTTAACTACTAAGGGTGATGGGATAGATTAGAATCCTACCATAAACCGAATATCAACTTTCAATATTGTGGTATCCTTCCAATAGCTATAGACCCCTCTAATTGGGGTTTCATAGATGGAATTTGGGAGTTAAAAATTAATTAGAACTATAGTGTAGACCAATAAATTATATATGGGGATGTATGGACACTAATATATATTCATAATTTTCAATCCTTTACACATTTTTAATTTAACCCATTTTAGGTTCCCTTAATCCAGATCAATCACAATGAGGGGAGGCCTTCTCCCTTTCACACATTGACTCCTCCTACCTCCAATAATCCATGGGGTAGGTGGTTATTTTATTTCATTATACCAAAGTATATTCTACCTATTTTTCTTTTTTATTATTCTTATTAACACTAATTAAATTTATTAAACTAAATAAGGGATATGATATTGGATTTCACTAAAGAACAGTGAAATCCATAAAGATAAAATATATTTTTTGGGTGCTATCTGGTGGAGGGAAAAGATGTATGATTTCTTTTTTTACAATTCAAGTTCTATTTTGATTTAATAATTACCCCCCATTAAGGTTAATTTCAAACCAAAATAACGTCTGAACAAATACTAGATGAACAAACCAATCATAGGAAAACCAAAAAATTTAAATAAAAAGATAGAAAAAATGTCAACACAAAGGAAAATAAATCTCAATTCCAAATCAACAATATAAATCCACAGTAATAATTGAAAATAACACCACAAACCCTTTTCGTGTAAAAAACTATTGCTAATTCTTTCATGCTAGTCTCCTAGAAGTAGTAGACACACATAGAAATCCAAAACCCACTCCATTTACTAATAGGGGATAATCCCACGACATATTAAATGGATTATTTTCAAGATGGAAATCCTTCATAAGTTAGAAAAAATAAAATATCATCAAATATTATATTGATAGGATTATGACATCCATATTTATATAGTGATTGAATGTGGACATTTGATCTTCTAGTGATGGGTTAGTAACATTTATATTCAACAGTTTACATGGCAATGACCACAAACAATCCATGGGTGATAAAATGACTACATATACAATTTCTTGGTGATAGATTCGTGATATCAATCGTCTAATGGTGTCATGTTGAAGATATCCATTATATTCTTGTGGTAGGAAAACTACATTAATAAATATGTTGATGTAAATATGGAAACATTGTTTTTCCTGAAATTGGGTAATAACATGAGATTATAATTAGGGGTGGGGTGAAATAAGACATTCAATTTAAATTTTATTTGTTTATTTTTTCATTTAACTCTCACTACCCTAGACAGATATTTAACTCTAAAACATTTGGTTCATTCATTGTGATCCTTTTCTTAATTTTTTTATCTGATTCAATCAGTTAACCTTCCATTTTCTATATCATATTATTTATGATTCGTTTTACCCTCATTTTGTGTGCATGTAAAATGTGAATGGGGAATCATGAATTTACTCAGTTCACCCTCACTGGGACACTTCGTAGAGAATGAAATTAGTTCGTTTAAATGCACCAAATCACTCAAATCTCATTACTCATCAAATATGTCTTAGGCTAGAAAACTTCTTTCTGGCGTCTCTTCCCTTTCATGTTTTGCAATTACTCACTACTTCCCAGGGGGAACAATCTCGATTTTCTTTACGAAACTCACTATAGTTGGAAACATCACCCTCACATAGTTTATTGACATGAATATCCCTTCAGTGGAATCACATGATTGTTCAAACCATGTATAGATGGGTGACATTGAAATCCTATTCTTATCTTTATATCCCTACTATGTGTGGTATTTGTTGTCCTATAACCAAGTAATTTGTACTATGTTCATTATTAAATTCATTATCACATCTTTATTGTTCCTCTACATGACAATGCATGTGATAATTTCCTAAGGATAGTTGTTGTATTAAAGGGTCACAGAGGAACCCTGGTATGATGAAAACCCGAAAGTGGCATAACACGGTTCTTGAATATATGTTCTATGGTCGGATGATGTTATTTGAGGGACACAAATAATACAGGGCATTAGGGGTGTGGAATCATAAAACATTGAGGCACCTTCTCATGGTGTGCACCCTTTGTCATATCCATGAGTATATTATGAGAAAAAGACCCGCAAGTATGAAATCCACATTTCATAGTGTCATTAGATGTTTCTATCTGCCAAAGTGTGTATTGGTCTTTAGACTTTATGATTATTTTAAATGGGTATTACAACTTTCACACTTAAATATTGTTGGCGGAAAAATATGGGAAGAGGAAGAGAAAGAGAAGAGCCCTTGGGGTGGCCTCATGAAGCTCCTTTGTGGATCCCCGCCGCACCACGACCGATGCGAAGCTCCCCCATTGCCAAAAAGTCATGGAGTAAGGATGGAGGAGTCTCCATGATGCGATTTTAAATTTCTGAATCTACTGTAAAGAAAGGAGGTGGGAGGCTCTGTGGTTAGGACAAAGAGCCACGTGGCTCAGCGTCGAGCGAGCTCTTCTTCACGGCACCTCATGCCTGTAAATATTGGTCTCCCCTCGAGCCCAAAGGATGGATCCTCTGACCTTTTTCCTTCTTATTTATAAAATCGCAAAGAAAATTATGCTCTTATAACCATGAGTTCCTCAAAGTACTTTAGCATCATGAAGTGTGATTCCCTTTGCTTAAATTCAACCCCTCTTCAAAGGGGGATGCCCTTCACAGAGCCCATGAGACTTCACAATGGAAGGGGATCCCCAAGGGGACTCAGGTATTTGCGGAGCACATATGCTTTGAAATTTACCCTTTGTATACATCTAACCCACAAGCTAAGGTAGGGTCGTTGTTCTTCACGATGCACATTGCATCACAATGCTATGCTTCGTAGGGAACCTTTTCTTCGCAATGCACTACTCCACAAAAGCCTTTCCACTTCACAAATCACCATTCATATTCACTTATTACCTATTCCTAGTCTAGGCTAGTTCAATTCAAGAAGCATACCCCTTCATGAATCCACTTCACTATATGAAGTTGCAATGCTTCCCAAGGCCTCTTCATGTAAACCCCTTTGCTTCACAAATCCTTTTCCCATGCGAACCGCTAGGTTTGCACGAAGTGATTTCAATGTCCCTTGGGCGATGATTCACATTGAGTTTCATGGCCTCATGCTTCTTCACATAGGCACTCCAATGGACATTTCTCCATCGCATAACCATGATAACATGGGCCTCTCAATGGATCACTCCATAACACCCCCCTTTACATGGAATTTTTGATTCCTTCCCTCACCCAAGGGTAGGCGGGTGTGAGTTATATAATTCCTAGGGGGTGCAAAGTGAACCCACCTCATCCTAATAGTATGAAGTTAAACAGCCAAGCCCCTTCATCCTCATCACATGAAGTTTAACGATGGCCTTTCCTCATGCATCATACATGGGGTGCCCCACCTCGGACATTGTCCACATTCGTTAGTCTCCACGGGAGTGAGATCTTCCTCACATGGAATAAGATCCTCTTTGAAGAAGTGGCATCTGACCCTGGGGGAATGTAAACCACATTGGTGTAAGTCCCTAGCCTTTATTGTAGGAGTCATCATCTATGCTCCCCCTGTCTTCTTCTTGGAAAAGGACCATAGGTGGGGATGACCACCAAAACCCTTCTCTCTTCTATACCAAATCCCTCTCCTGTTGGGCATTATCCCCACCTAGGCCTCCATCCTAGAGTACGTTCTAGTCTCCATCTCCTTGGAATGATAACCATGTGTAGGCACCTGTTTCCTCTTTGGGTCACTAACCATGTGAAATCCCCCATTTCCTCTTTGGCATGCTTACCATGTGTAAGCCAAATTCCACTTCCCACATATGAACCTTTCGCAATGTGATCATTTTGCCTTTGATTCCACTTTTTTCTCACACCGAGCATAACTCACGTGGGCTTATAGTAAGCATCGACCATGACATCCTCTCAGGGCCACCCTAGAGTGTAATCCCGAAACACCATCCTGAACTACTAGTACTTTATCCTTGCCAAGGTAATGTACTTAGGAAGCCTCTCTAAGGTTCAAGCCCAAAAAAATTGGTCCCAACCACATCTCTCTAGATCACCTTCACCTTCTTGAACTACGTGGACTTTGATCCCTTCCAAAGTAATGTATGTAGGAAGCCATCCTGAGGATCAAGCTTAACAACCATTGGTCCCGACCCCCTTCACGTAAATTTACCAACGTCTCACCTGAACTACATGGACTTTGATCCTTTCTATGTAAATGTATGTAGGAAGCCTCTCTGAGATTCAAGCCCAAATCCCATCGGTCCCGACTACTTCACGTTGGTCCTCCCCCATCCTACATGTCACTAAACTATATGCCCATTTTTTCCCTACATGATAGTAAATTGTCCACCAATCACTTGTAGGTCGTTGTGGCCCCATCCAGCAGCAAGCAGTTGTACCCCATCTAGAAATAAGACATTGGAACCCCAATCGATGGTAAGTCATTGTGTTTCCCAACCAGCAGTAAGTCATTTTGTTTCCAATCAATGGTAAGCCATTGTAGTCTCCTTTATTGGGACCCACATATCTAATCCATACCAGTGGCGTCAGACTAACTTGGACTACTAACCACGCGTAAGCCCCATCATGTCATTGGTTCATTGTCCTCTGTGCACACCCCAATTCAATGCCTCATTTCGAACTACGTTGACTTTGATCCTTTCCTCCTAGACCAGGTACATAGGAATCCTGTTTGAGGTTCAAGCCCATCACCAATGCCTCATCCTAGTATTTCCATCGAGCCTATGTGTTTCAGGAAGGTCATTTCCTAACCCATAGGTTCCACTTCATCTACGTTCCCTTATCATGGGTCACCTCCTTCGGTGTCCCTTCACCAAACTGAACTATGAAGACATTGATTCCCTACCATGGGGATATGTAGTATGTCTCTTTGAGGCTCAAGAAAAATACTACTATCACCTTCCTAACGGTTCTGTCTCATTCCCCCACAACTTTATTCAACTCTTCGCCAACCATCTTGATTCTTACCAGGGCTGCCACATCCCGGTGAGATCATGAAAATTCACCTCTTCACTACTCTTAGAGGCCCTCGGGTAACTAACCACATTTTATCCCAAGAATCAATGCTCCCTTTAGGGGTTCCACCCATCTGATCCACCCTAGTAAGTGTTCTGGTCAGTCTGATCCATCTCCGCTAGACGTTAAACTCACGACATACCCTTTGTTAAACATGGAATGCTGAGGAAAACATCAGAGACATTTCTATGGGATACAATTCCCTGCATTCGATGTCAGAAGCATCGGGATTATGTGCCCTGGAGAATACCTATAATAAGGGGAATAAATCCAACCATGCTAGTGTTCCAGCATCTAGACATTACAGTGATCTCCAACGTGGCTACTCCCTCGAACGAAGGTTACTGCCCTGACCGGACCCCTTGGAATGTTCTGACATATGTCGTGTATTTAACTGGCCTCCATAAACATCTATCACTAGTAGGTGTTTTACAAAAAACATATTAATCTATGAGGGAGACCCGTACAAGGTAACGAGTTCCGATGAGTAATCCACAGAAAGAGGAACCGATATCCCATCATATCATTTTGATCAAGGAGAAAACATTCCTAAACAGCTGACAGATGCCACCTACCTTTGGAAAGTGGGAATGTGGGGCAATAGTCAGTGCACCCTCATCCTCCTCAAACAGATGGATGTGTGCACCCTAGATAAATCCTCAGAAATAGAAATGGTGAACCTGATGTGAATCTCTTCTCTTTAATGTGGTGATTTGTAGTGTTCGAGACAATAATGGACTAGAGTATCCCCGGATCTATTTATCTGGTGTCAGGTCCTGCCAATGAAATAGTGGAACGGGCGTGAAACTCACTAGATGTTGGGGAAGTAAAAATGTTGTACATCTCTATTTGTGAATTTTTCAGTGTGGATCCTTCTCACCAGCCATGGAAGATGGATTAGTGCTGGGGCACTAGGAGTCGATTTCCTAGTTTCAGCACAAATGGTTTAATCTCCCATCCTTCCAAGATCCAGGATGTCGTAACAGGAAACCAATCACTTCCATTCCACCGAGGCAGGGGCAGGAGCAATGTCAATGTGGCATTCTATTATGGATCCCCCACTTTTGCAACGATCTCCATTTCCACAACTATTGGTCCCCCACGCCCCATCTCCCGATCTGAATTCATTCAGCGAAGGGTGATAAATGACCTCGTCCGCCGATACGAGGAATAAGGGATTATCTTGACTTAGGATATGAACTTCTATGATTTAAAGGCATCTACGCATCATCACCAATTCCACACCCAAAGGCCGCATAGGGAGCCACTGATCCCCACTCTGATGCACACACATTTTAGGAGCCTCTCCCCAGAACACTTCAATGACTCCCTCCCCTACACCGATGAGGTGGGGGATTTCCAAGCAAACCTGGCCGGGATCCCATCCCAGGGGCTCCAAAAGAGGGCCCCCCTAGTAGGTCGTTCTTGTGCTGCCACCTATCCCCACAGGTCGAGGAACAAGTAATCTATGCACCTACTCCGCCATCCCCAGTCTGGTTGACCAGATGCTAGCATCGGGAACAGGCTGAGGAGGACGCCCTCTGAGGGCGTCAATGTTAGAAACTACCGTAGCTTGTGCCACCATTGATGTATACCATCAGTTCCCTTCCTATTCCGAGTAGGGGAATGCAGATTCCCGACTAGGATCAAGGCCCCAAATACCTCACAGGCAGGTTGGTCCGACTCTCATAGTTTCCAGCATAGGTAGTGCTCGCTACAGATCGACCCGCAACAATAGAACCTAGTACAAAGGTCCTCCCTGTACTAAAACCATAGATAATATAGGTCCTCCCTTCTTCCAAGCATGGTGTGAAGGTCCACCCGATGCCACCTTGAATACAAATGAGTGTCCTTCACTTGACAGTGACACTCCATATAAAATCTTCTTCCACACTCAATAAATCTGGTATGGTTTCATTCCTCCTCTCACAAGACACCGACGTGGAGATGTTACACATCCGTTCAATATCCAGTGTTGGGGCATCCCCTATGTCCTTACAGTGGATGGTGAAGGTTCTCCTCACCTTAGAAATCAGAGGAGTGAAGGTCATCCTCACTTCATTGCCACCCAACACAAATTTCCTACTTAGGTTTGGCTAGACCAGTACGAGGACCCTCCTCGCACTGATGCTGCTAGGGGAAACAAGCTTGGGCATCCTACCCATGATCTTACTATATCCAGCGGTGGTCATACCCACTCGAGAACGTTCCACATATATTACCTCAATAAATCATTCATTGGACACATATGTCCTCCCCCTATTCCCTTAGAAAATTTTCATGGTGATCCTCACACCCCGGCTCACTCAGGTGGAAGTCCTCTCCAGTCCAGCACCAGCTTTGTTGAAGGACCTCCCCGAGACAGAAATTTACAATGTCTCGAAGAGCCGTCCTGGGGAAGGAGGGTAGGTCGTCGCCTCCATAAAAAGAGTGGTGAGAATATATTGATAGAGATTAAACCTATCTGTTTCTTAGATATTGAGGAGGAATATGACTCAGCAATGGAACACTCACCCTGATCATCCATGTCAAGGGTCGGGGAATGAACGAGGCACATTAGCCTCATAATTCCATAATGTGACATCCAGCGAATCTCTTCCTCCCTCGTAGGTATATCCGGGAAGAATATGATTTGGAGTCTCCCTAGGGTTCAGCTTTGTAATCACCACCATCATCACCAGGATAATTCTCTACCTCATCCATAGATCACAGAGAGTTATTCTGGGGGCTGATGGCGAATGAGCAACAGAATGGTCAACCTATAGCAGTTGTAGACCCTATTCCAAAAACCGTGGTCAACATCTCATCTTATCGCAATGTGATGGCCAAGTCACTCCACTATTCGAATGATAGACCACGATGTGGATTCTTTTCATTCTTCCCAATGTATTCTACACCGGCCAACCTACCATCTCAGTGATCTACTTTAGTACTTCTATAGGTTCCCTAACCACCTCTAGTTAAAGAGTGGGGCAATGAAGGACCAAACCTCAAGTATGTATCGAGGATCTTGTAGGAATATCTTGCAGTGGAATATTTCCTAGAGATGTTTTGGCTGGTTGCAGTGACGAATTTCAGTGCACCGGAGTCGCTCACCCAGGAGAAAGTTTGATGCTTTGGCTAGACCCTATGGGCAACACAGTTCCATCTTCGTCATCGGCAGGTGACATACCCTAAAATCCCAGAACATTACGAAGACATCATCCAACAAGGGCATCTGGTTGATCTGGCTTCACTCCCCGTAGCCCAGCGCCCGGAGTCACAGGGCCGCCATATGACACTCCAACAACGATGCGTCCAGAGATTTAATGTGGTCTGCTGGATAATCAAGGAGGCTTCTCTCTACATGAAAATAAGTTTTTGGGGGAAGTAAGTGGACATCCATTTTAATTCTGTCTGGTTCTTGCCCAATTTTTCAGGTGACATAAAGTATATGCCTTCAGGGAGGGTCGCGGTTAACATGGATGACCTTCCGGGGGTTAGAACAAGCAAGAGATTTGTGGAGAGTACTTAACCCCAAAGGGTGTATCACACCTATAGGATCCATTAGAAAGGAGTTCTCATCAATAGAGAAATAAACTGGGTCATTCCGTGCCCATTGAGGCGTTGGTCCTCAGCCGAAATCCCAACAAGGGTAAGGAGAAACTCAGAGCTGTCAGACCCTCCCACCAGTCTGGGTCAGTGTAGAATGCAAAAGATGATCCCAAAAAGCCATGTTACGTCGGAAACTCACAGAACACAAGAATATGGGTGATGAACTCCTTACTGAATGCGCTATAGAATAATGACCGGACTACTGTGATCCTCGACTGAGGAAGTAGGGGCAGACAAATCCCCCCTAGTGAATTTCTTCCAGGTGATCTTGACCATTCATCCCAAGCAGATAGGGTTGAGGCTGGAAATTGTGGAAATAAGGCATGGTATTTGACACCAAATCCTCCTTAGCGATACAAAACCCCTGGGACCTAGCTCAGGATCCCCCAGCAGCTCTGCAGGTCATTCTACCAGCCGCTCCATGAGATGTCAGGCCTGCTTATAATGTTGAATAACTTTCCAATGCACTGGTGGTAATGGATCCCCATCAAGATAGGAACCACTGCCAAGATGATCCCATGGCAGCACTCATTATCACTTTGAGGTATTATAAACTCAAAAGGTGGAAATCCCACCTTATATCAAGTTGTATCGGCATGGGTGGATAATACTCCCACACCCCCGGGTTTCGTAAATCCCACATTTTCTCCCTTTAATGGGATGGGCGACTCGCTACAGCAGCCGACCCACTTCATTTCAAAGTGTGGAACCATTCTAGGAACCCCAGCACAGCAGGAGGCTACAAAACATTGATGCTTTGTAAAAACATTGTAAGCACCTATGTTTTTTCTGGTATATCCAGCTACCTATCAGGTCCATAGAAAGATGGGGATATCTTCACATGAAATTTCATTACCTGTTCAGTTTCACCACTTGGAAGATGAGTATTGAAAACTACTTCAAGTGAAAATAGAGTCCGGATGAGCATGTTGCAAAATTTGTCTCTCGATGTAAGGGGCTCACATACTCCATTGACAGGACACTAACTCAGGAACAACTACTGACGATGTGTGTGGGGAATTTCAAGACATAACTTTTCCCATCTATGATCAGCTAGAACTACCTCGAGTGTTTTAGAGACTTCTCTGATAAGGCCAAAATCTTAGAGAAATCCTTACAACAGGCCAAGTAGGCACCCCCAATGCCTCATGTAGTTTCCACAAGATTGGATGCCAAGGCTGAGCCTGCCGTGGTGGCACAAATAGAGGAATAGAAAAAAATAGTGTTGTTACTAGTGGATCTACCTCCACTTCCTCACAGAGTCCCTCCATCTCAAGCACAACCTCCGACCCACCAAATACCACCTCCGAACCGGTAGGCACCCCCGCGCAATGTGCCACTATATCCCAAAAGGGATAACCATGCTCTCCCTCGTCGACATGTTCCTATATCCACTCATCAGGGTCAGGCTCCCAGATACACCTTCTCAGATAGAAGAAACTTGACCTACCCATTTAGAGAGGGCCAGGTCCTCGGTTATATTTGCAGTGCTTTGGAATAAGGGATTGTACATTTTCTGGAATGTTGGAAGCCAGAAGAGGTTGGTCCCATTAATCACCCCAACTACTACCCCTATAACTAGATCTTGGGTAACAACCTTAAAAAATGACATGTGTTTAAGAACTAGCTTCAACACTAGGTGGATAAAAACATAGTCTAATTAGGTCCAACTAAGGAATAGGTGGAAAGTGTCTTCGTTAAGCTAGACAACAGTAGTGACAGTGAAGTCGAGTGGCATCAGGTTTCTAACCATGGGTCCTAGAAGTTCAATGACATGATGGCTCGTAAGGTAGCTGCACGTGCTCATGGTATTATTTTTTCATTCTTGAATTAACCTGAACCTTCGGAATACATTGTGTCACCCACACCAGGTACATCTGCCTCAATAGATCTTTCATCCTCTCAGATGAGCAAGCACTAGTGGCTCAAGGGATAACGATGTCTGTCCATAATGACATCGTCATCCCGTACTCTCTATGACTTCATGTCCCCATAGATAGACATTACTACCAGGATTCATCTAGTAGCAGAAAAATATTCAAGGGACAGTTAAGTGTATGTCTCTGTTAATACCGTAGAGATAGTAAACCCGTACATGATCCCTGACGATGAGGAGCGACAGGTGGATCCTCCCAACGTTCCTAGTCATTGCTAGCATCAATGGAGCTATGCCAATATAGGTAATCGGAGCACCTTGGGAAGTATATCTAGCCATTCCATGCATGCTACTGAAATCCGACAGTAGGCCATGCGCAGAGCTTAGCACATGAAGCCTTCTCATCTTGTGTCATCCGGCCTGCCTTCCTCGCTGTTTGTGTTGCTTGATCCGGTAGAGACACCTCGACAATGACATGATCTGTCGTGCTTTTCTACGTTTGGTCTCAGTCACCTGGTCCTTATACGGTTGTAACTCCATGGGCATCGACAAGTGAGCATTAGGATATTACCAACACCAGTCAGTCGTCGGTCCAGCCGGCTGAGTCCACCATACCTCCTATCATGGAGCGACCTTCTGTAAGAAGAAGCTTATGTCTGGCATAGAAGTATGATTTCCTCAAACATGTTTCCCACATTCCATCAAGGATCTCCAACCTTTAGGCCCTTCTCCTATCATCAGATATGCATCAGGCCCTCGCCAAGGCCTTATGAATCCCCCTCCAGTTCAAGATAGAGGTTGAAGTCACAGAAGCCTTCCATGTTGAGGCAGGTTTTCATGCTAAATTCCAAGCCATCATCTTTTTCTCTAGAGAAAGATGAAGGATCCCCATACAGGGGAACATTTACCCAATTTACATCTTCTGATAGTTTAATGGCGTGGAGGTTCATTGTTTTCTGGTCGACACAGGCTCCAGGATCAACCTAATCCTGAGTCGAAAACTACAAAAATTGTGGTTGTATGAGGATGATCTTAGTCCCTATGACCTGAAAATTCAAGGTAATGATAGTATAGAATAGACAGTGGTTGGTAAGATCCACCTGAAGAATATGTTTAGTGTCCTAGTATCCCGCACCGAATTCATGGTTGTTTCACCGGACACTGCATACAATGTGTTGATGGGCAGGCCATGGCTCCACCTACATGTGGTAATCCATTAATCGTATCACCAGTGTCTTATGTACTCTCTCAATGGTCGTGTGGGAGTTATTCAAGGTGACACATATTTTTTCCCTCTTCTGAAGCCCACTATCTTGATGTTGACTATTACAAGAGAAAGGACAACAGATTCAGGCTCATGAGGTTGAGCATGCTACGGCGTGACAGAACCATGGATAGATCTAGATGATACCTACATTATTTCAATCCACTGATTAGAGGCCACAACCCTAGACATGGGACAATACTTCATTGTTTCTAGAATGAGTTGGGATCAGATTCCCATGTTTAAGCAATGCCAGAATATCTCTTCGTATTCTTATATGAATCAGGCCCTAGTGATCACGGAGCCCCCTACTCCAATGAGGTATCAAGATGTATGCCCCATGGAGATGACTATATGTCATACATGATTGTTTTATCGGTATGTGATAAGCAATATCAAGACGATGAGACACTATTTCTTTTATATCATTAATCATGGCCCTTGGGCCGAAGACCCGATAGTATCAGATCGATAGCCTTCATCGTTATGCTTTCGGTAGCACATGAGTCCCCCGATGTAGATTCCACCGCCACTCAGGCTGGTACCAGTCTCCCATCAAGATTTTTGGACTCATTGGAAACTCCACCCACCAATTATCCCTCCTCCATAAGTGAAGAGGAGGATTTAGAGGATGACCCCCCCCCCCACATTTGAAAAGGTTGTATCTTCCACGGTCGATGAATTTGTATAGGTGAACCTCTATAGCGAGGTGGACTAGAAACCCTCACTAATTTGTGTTTCTATGCCCCTCAAAGAGAAAAAATAGCATATGGAATTATTTAAATAGAACCATGATCTATTCTCCTAAAGAAATGATGAGATGCCAGAACTAGATCCTTATGTTTTCATCCACTACCTCAGTCTCCTGGCAAATCATCATGGGTTTAAGAAACCTCCCAGAAAGATGCACCCTTCTCATGGGGCCATGGTCGACGCCGAAGTCAATAAGATCATTATATAAAATTTTGATAAAGAGTTATAGTACCCCAATGGGCTAGCTAACATTGTGCCATCCAGGAAGAAGAACAGACATATCATAGTTTGCATCGACATTCAAGATCTCAACTATCATTGCCTGAAGGAGGAGTTTCCACTTCATGTGATGGAATTGTTGATCGATGCTATAGATGTATTACAAGCCCTCTATTTTATGGATGGGTACTCTGGGTATAACTATATTTGAATGGCTCCCTAAGGATTACGAGTCTGCGGCTTTCAGGTCCCCACATGGTACTTTTTTTTTCAAGTCATGCACTTTGGTTTTAAAAATGCAGGTGCCGCCTATCAATGGTATAAGAATTGCATATTTAAGATGATCCTCGCGACATTGGTGGAATTATATGTGGATGATCTACTGTTCAAATATCGCCAGTGTCAGTACCATATCAAGGACCTTGAGAAAGTGTTCAGATTCTTTCGTTCCCAGCACCTAAAGAAGAATCCATTAAAGTGTGCCTTTGGGATCCGCTATAGAATGTTTCTATGCTTCGTTTTCATATACATGGGTGTTGAAATTGACCTAGAGAGGATCAAGGCCATCATCCCGATGTCTCCTTCAATAAACCTCTAGTAGAATCGAGGTTTACAAGGCCACTTGACCTATATACGCCATTTCATTGTCAATTTGGCTGGAAAGTGTAAGCCCTTTTCTCGGCTCATGAATAAATACATTTTCTATGAGTGAGATGAAGAATGTCAGAAATATTTTTAGGAAATATAGAATTAGCTGTTACAGCCTACAATTATAATGCCCCATGTTTCTGGAGTGTCGATGGTTCTTTATGTGACCTCTAGGGAATGATACCTCGATGCCCTTTTTTCCTAGATGATCAATGAGGGAACTGATAATAGTCTCTATGATCTCATTCACATGCTCTTTGACACAGATACTAGATACTCCCTTATCAATAAGAGCTTCCTTGCATTGGTATTTGGAGTACCGATGTTGCGACATTACTTACAACACTAAGAGGTACATCTGGTGTCCCTGGTAGATCTGATGAAGTACATCCTGAATCACCCCATGTTGATAGGTCATCTAGCATGGTAGGGAGTGATTATCTAGTAGTTCGACTTTAGGTTTGTTCCTCAGATGGATATTAAGGGGTATGCAATGGATGACTTCCTCACCAGTCATCCAGCTCCCGCAGACCAGTCTCCGAAAGATGAGTTTCTTGATGAGGCAATCCTCTCAGTAGACTAAGTCATTTCGTGCTACAAAATTCACTTTAATGGGGCTTCCTATAGCCCCACCAGTAGAAGGATCAATTACCCGAAGGTCAATAGAGTAGGCCTAAGTGTCATCTTCATAACACCATCACAATTTGTTCGGCCATATTCATTCTAGCTGTCAAAAGGCTGCACCATCAATGAGGTGGAATATCGGGCTCTCATTACTGGTCTCATGATGGCCCTTGAGATTGATGTTCTCTACATTCATGTGAATGGATACTATGAGCTAGTCATCAGGCATATCAATGGTGACTCTACAGTCAGAAATCTAGATCTCATACCATTTTTGTATCACACAATCCATCTAATGGCCTAGATCCCATCTCAGCCATATGTTAATCATTTCCCTCGATCTAGGAACAGTTGTGTTGAAGCCTTGGCCAGCCTAGTTGCATCACTTGTAGAGCCCAAATTAGATTAATTTATTATATATGTGGAACATTGAAGATTCATCTCTCCCATCACTCCGGGTGTCGATGAGAGCCCACAGGTAATTCACCTTACCATTGGTGCCTCAATGTCAAGTACTCCAGGTCTCCTTGATGTAGTGATTGAGGTGACTCCTGACTGGAGAAGCTCATTTGTCGAATACCATGGGAATATAAATCTTCTAATAGATCAAGCCAAGTACGAGAGAATCAGATGCCGTGCATTGCAGTTTACCTACCAGAGTGGTCTTAGTCTTGAGAATATCCTCTAAAAGCGCGGTTTTGATGGTATTATCCTCTATTTCATTCAAGGAGTTGATATTTCTCAAGTCATGTAAGAGGTTCATGCCAGATCTTATGGGGCTTATCAAACCGACCTGAAACTATCTCACCAGGTCCGGATACAAGGGTATTTTTACCCCTCCATGATTCATGATTGCATAGAGTTCGCCAAACGGTGCCATGCATGCCAAATTCATGAAAACATAATGCATCCACCACCAGAGCCTCTCAACACTACCATGTACCATTGGCCCTTTGCAGTCTAGGGACTCAATTTCATCAGTCCATATCCACCGGTGATAGATTTCTAGTACATGTTCATCCTGACCGCTACAGATTTCTTCACCAAGTTGGTAGAGTCAGTTCCACTCAAGGAGGTCAAGGATCGTTCAATCATTGACTTTGTGAGCTCTAACATCATCTACTGATTTGGACTCCCTCACACCATCCTCATTGATAATGGCACCAGCATCCAGGAAGCAGAGTTGAAAAAATTGTATGCAATGTACAACATCCTTTATAACCAAAACACCCACTACCATGCATAATAAAATGGGAATATTGAGGCATTTAAAAAACCATCTCTAATATTCTATAGAAAATTGTTGGTCTGGAAAAGAAGATTTGGCCAGAAAATATCCCCAATTCCCTATAAGAACATCAGAAAACGACTCTTAATTACCCATAGTGGACCCCATACTCCATGGTGTAAGGAAAATAGGTCTTATTTCTCATCAAGACTCAGTTTCCTCTAATGCGCACAATAGTCTAGGATCAGAAAGCATGAGATAAAGTAGCTAAAATCTAACTGGATGAATTAGAAGCACTTAACGAGAATAGGATTTGTGCCCTGCACAATTTGGAGATGCATCATAACAAGATAGATAGAGCTTTCAACAATAGATTTATCCTCCACTATTTCTTACAATGTGACTTGGTGTTGACATTGCGAACACCAAAGATACCTAGATGAAAACCACCAAAATTGGAGCCCTAGTGGGAAGGACCATACGTTATTCATAAAGTCTATCCCAATGGCACAAACTCCTTGGTTACCGTGGATGGTGAGCGTATAAATCCTCCCAGAAATTCCATGTTCCCCAAACATTACTTTTCCGGAGAAAAATGTGATCCTACATGACCATAAATTGTTCCTTCCAAACAAAAATACATTAAAATATACAACTCGGCTAAACTGAAAGACATAAAACTATTCACCACTTGTCTGGCATGATGTTAAACTGCGAGCGATAGATGTGCCTCTTGTCCCGCATGACATTAAACTGTATATTGGTCCTACATGACCTAAAACTTCCGGGTCCTACTTGACCTTAAATCATTATTTCCCGCATGAAATTAAAATGTGTGTCGTCCTGCAAGATGTTAAATAGAAAAAAACTACATATGGATTGATTCCCATTCACCTGGGATACATAGTAATGCTTGGATGCTTTGTCATGAGTCCAGCCCCAGTTTCCTCTTAAACTACCACTGGGTATAGTTCTCCTGGAGAATCCCACGTGGTGTCGTGTAGGCTTATTTGTCCCCCACTTATGTCAGTATTATAATGATCGCACCATGTGCCCTTCCTCGTTCTTCTCTTATCCCACATCCTCACTGGATGACTCTAAACTTCATGGCCTTCAGAACTATGTATTGCTTGATTCACATCCCTAGGGGATATGTAGGAACGCATGAACATTTCTTCTGTAGGCCCAACCCCAAACATCACGATCTCCCATTAGGTCGAAACACATGGTGTAGTGTAGGATTCTATCCTCATTCACGTCGAGTTCATCATGTCCATACCATGTATCCCTCCCCCTGAATATCTCCACCTCTTCCACTGTCCTGCTTTACATTAAATTTCATGAGCACATTTATTCTTTACACACTTCATATACTTCGGACTCCAACACCTTTCACACCCAAAAGGGCCCTCAAATGGTACAATTACTTAGCCTAAGGGTTCTCCTATAATTTTGGGCTAAAACTCTCAAGGGCCTCGAACAAAAAAATTGAGACAATTTCTACATTTTGAATATAGGCAGCGGTTGATGCTAATTTGTTGCCCGTATTTCAGATCACAAGATATGGATGTTGTGTTTTGAATCTAGTAAAAACATATCTGTTTTCCTTGCCACTACACCCATATGTCTGAAACATTGTGTGTATTGGTTCATTATTTCTCTAATGTGCCTCCAATATTCAGTATGCCTTAGGCAGGGGTGTGAGTCCAGCTGTCAGACCATTATATGATGGGTAGAGCCTAGTCATGATCCTTGTTTCCCACACAAAGCATTGATCACATGGTCTTAGAAGCAGAGTTTTGGTAAGACAGTACCCACATGAGGGGTCAAATTGCTATAGTTTTCTAGGACTCCCAACCTCAAGTCCATTAACCCTTTCGTCCCCTTGGCCCAACTTCTCATCTAGGATTTTGTGGCGCAGTATGGACTCAAGTTCTCATTCACATCGGGATACTTTACTAGGACACACATATCCACATGAGACATCCCTCTTTATTCTATCATCATTCCCATAAGCATAGGCCCTTCCCTGCTTTGTGTTCCCAATCATTTGGGTTTCCATCATCTTCTATATAAAAAAAACCCCGAATAGAATATATGATTGCCCCAAGGTATATCTTACAAATTTAGGCCAACATCCCCAAGTATTTCATGTGACAAATTGATACACATCCCGTGTTGCGAATACGGTCAACGGTCAATGCTCAATTGTCTGACCCCAAACCCTGATCACTCAAATATGGATACTGTGTTGCGAACATGGTAAAAAGTTATTCTCTATAATTTTTGTCATTTTTTGGTTTTCCACAGGTGAAATGATTCGATCTCTCTACTCACTTGTCCATTGCATGTTACATTAAACTAGGGACCTATGGTTCGATACCTATAACTTTAAACTAAGAGAACCATAGTCCCCACAGCAAGACAGTAAACTAAGAACTGGTTGGGACTTCCCATTTTAAGTCCCTCAACCATTATGAACCCTCAAACCAATTGTTAATTTTGGATTGTGTGATTTGGTGTGAGCTTATTCCCTCATTCACCTTAGGCTACACTTTCTGCCACACACATCATCATTGGGGTACTTTGCCTTTATTTTTGTTCTCACTGGATGATGTTAAAATGAACATCATCATTCCTCAGAACTATTTTCGGCATGACTTATATCCTCATGGGATATGTAGGACCACCTGAACATCAATTCTTCTGGTCCAACCCCATCTCTTAGAAACATCCTCATCATTCTGGACTCTTGGCCTATGTCATTCCGGGGGAAGGGTAAGCAGTGTGGTTTGGATTCACGTCCTCATTAAAGTAGGGTTGTAACAACCACACCACACACCTCTCTCTCCTGAGTTACCTTCACTCCCTTTCCCTACACTGAGCTTTTCGAGTCGGATTCTTTTTAGTTTGGATCCCTCAACGCTATTTGGTGATTCACCAATGTTCCCAAGAGTACTCTGGTTCAGAACCTATAGTGTCAGATTCTTCCATGACATGATTTCACCCATTTTCAGGCTTTGTGTTCCCCTTTATTTTGACATTCATCATCTTTCACATCTGAAGGGACCCCCAAATGGCATGATTCTTGGCCTAAGTTCCCTCCTACCATTTTGGACCAACATCCTAAGGGTTTCAAACAGCAAATTGATACAAGTCTTGTGTTGTGAATCTGGTCAGTGGTTGACGCTCATTTTCTGTTCCCGTTCCAGGTCACACGATATGGATTTTGTGTTTCGAACATAGCCAATAGTTATCCTCCATCATCACGCCAACCCCATTAAGCATTAAATGTATGTTGTAGGATTCACACCATTTTCCATCCCATCATGGTCAAATAGAATTTCAACACTCTTGGTACCATCCCTTAGTGCACATATGAATGTTGGGAGGGCAAAGCCGCAGTAAGGCATCATTCAGGGCTCCACACCAACTCCCCCTATATGTGTATCCCATGTGTTTCAAAGAACTTTTCTGCCCTTATTTCCCACACCCATTTTGTCTCACGTGGGATTAGGGAATGGATAGATGTATGCGCTCACATGGAAAAATTTCTCTTCTTCATGGTTCGAGCTCTAAAACCAAAAACTAAGATCTCCTTATGTGTTCTCTCCTTTGAAATACATATAGATTGATTCCCATTTTCAGGGGATACATAGGAACATCCAAACATATCATCTTTGGGTCCAACTCAGGATCCACTAATTATCTCTCTTATTTATCCTTTTAGGCCTGACTGTTATAGCATTGTGTGGTGTGGTTTGTGTGGGATTATGTCCTTGTTCACATCAGGTTTGAAATAGTCGCACCACGTAACCCCCTTTTGAGAGCTAGTCCCTCCTACCTTTTTTCCTTCATGAAATTAAACTATATGTCGTCCTGCAAGACGTTAAACTATATAAGGTCCTACAGGACCTTAAACAATTATTTCTCCCATGACATTAAACTGCACTCTCATTACTGTGTGTGGCTTGATTCCCATCCTCATAGGATACGTAGGAACACCTGGGAATTTCATTCATATATACAGTCCCATATTTTTTTGTCATTTTTTGGACCCTCGGCCCAAGGTTTCTTCTTCGGAATAATGCAAGGCGTATGTGGTCTTATGTCCCCGTTCATGTAGGGTGTGCTTTAGAATGTCATGTAAATTCCCCATATGGTCCCACATGACATTAAACTGTTGTGTCTTTATTGCATGACATTAAAATGAAAGGTTGGTCCTACAAAACGACCTTAAAACTGTGACATTATCGTCCTGCGAGCATGATGAAAAATGAAAAACATCATGGTGTCCTCATTTGATGGGAAATTATGTTGGGTATTGGTTATGCACTATACCATTTGTCAATTCCTACATATGTCTTGATTCCTATAGCGATACTAGGATTCTATGTCTGAGGTTTATCACTTCACAAAAAAACACACATATATCCTAATGGGAAAACATGATATATCAAATACCACTTGTTTTTGTGCGAGGAATAGACCCACAAAACTTATCCCTCGAACAAGTACCTTACCATGATATCTTTAAAACTATGTATAGCTTGATTTCCATTTCCTTGGGGTATGTAAAAACCTCCAAAAAAATTTCCTCAGGCCCAGCCTAACATTCACTTTTGGTCCCTCGACCTAAAAGGTTCCTAGGGAGCACATTGTTGTGATGTGGAATCCTTATATCCTCAATAATGTCGGGTTTAATAATTACCTCACCACGTGTCTCCCTCCCTCAGTTCCATATGGTCCGAGCTCTATGAACATAAACTAAGACCACTCCACTTTCTTTTCTGCAAGACATTAATCTATAATAGATCTTTCAGAACAATGTATGACTTCATTCCCATCCTCATGGGATACGTAGGAATGCTCGGGCATCTTGTCTTCGGATCTAGCCCCAGGAATCTGAAATCATTCCCCCTCCCTTTATCCCCTTGGCCTGAAATCTTTTGGGAACATGTTGTGTGGTGATTATTTATTTGGTTCTCATTCACGTCGGGTTTTGCAACAGTCTCACCATGTGTCTCCCTTATCTTTACCCAATCTGGTATGAGTTCTATGACCCTAAACTAAGATCTCCCTTTGGGAATTACATGTCAAGTTTGGATACATCTCCACCATACACACGGTCCCTTAAATCAAGCCCCCATCCCTTTATGTTCCATCCTACGAGCTTATGGTAAAAGCGTGAAACCCTAGAACCCTTTTCCTTGGAAAGGGACTCAACTCCATCTATCTGATACGTCTTATTCTTTTACTCAGACATGTTGTGACAATGATCCCAAAGCACTAAATTTTCATAGGGACATTTCTTTGTTCCTTGTCAAAACATGGTGTACCTATTATTTGGATCCTCATCCTCTTCCATGCTTGAAGGGACCCCCTTTATGGCCTAGTCTCATACCACATTTTCTTTCCTACCATCTTGGTCCAACATCCTTGGGGACCTCAGATGAAAAATTGATACATGTCCCGTGTTTTGAACATGTTCAGTTGTCAACCCTCATTTGTATGTCCCCATTCCAGTCTAATGAATAAAATATATTGTTTTTCGAACATGGTCATCAGTTATCCCTCATCGCCACATCCATATCATTGTGGTCTAGATCTCAAGCTTCATGATTCACATCTTTCTACTACTTTATGTTCAAGTGTAATCCCAACATACTCAGCGTTATCCATTCACGCATCTAGGTGCGTTATGTAGGCAGGTCGGTATGGGAAAGTCTTTCACCAAGCGTCCCATTTCCCTTAATGTGTGCCTCATAGTACTAGGAATTTCCCATCACTATTCCTTGTTTCCGACATCGAGTACGACTCACGCGGGCTTAGTTGTTTTGGTTGGACATGTACAAGCACATCCATTCCACACACACATCTTTCATCGTCCCACCGGACATTAAAATGCACTCTCAAAACTACGTGCGGATTTATTCCCATCCTCATGGGGTGTGTATGAACACCCGACCAATTTACTTTGGGCCCAGCCTAACTTTGAAATTTGGTCCCTTGTCCTAAAGAACATCCTCTAAGGATATGTGGTGTGGTGAAGACTCATTATATCCTCATTCATGTTAGGTTTATAGCTACTGCATCACATACTCTCTTCTTGGAATCTACCATTTCACTCATAATTATATTTTATGATGTTATACTTCCCGAGTCCATTTCTCATAAATTCATGAAACTAATCTTCAGTTATACCCTGAACAACTTTAGGATGCCCCATGTTAATCCTGGGATGCATCTATTTCCTCTCTTGGGAAGATTCTCCCAACCAGTATTGGTCTCTAACCATGTTGTGCTTCTAGAACTACATTTTCCATGAATATAATTCTTATAGGATACGTAGAAATGCCTAGGAATTCCACCTCTCGCCCATCCTTAGGGTCAATATCCCTTATGGCCCCTCAGCCCAGATCTTGGTCTAGGAAGTGTAACCTTTAAACTATATGCACCTTCTTCAACGTACGATTCAGTGAACTATGTGTCTATCTTCGTTATTAGTGTGATGTAAAATTACAGAGCATTCTAGGTCCTTACTGGAGAGGTCTTTTTTGGATATATGTTTGATCCCTGATAAGGCCGATGCATCCACCTAACGTGCATCCACCATAGTCGTGTAATTTTAGGAGTGTTGGACTCCATTTGAACAACCAATCAATTCACCCTCCATGCTTTTTGTACCCATTATTTTGACTCTTTCCCTCTTTCACATTTAATGTAACCCCCTAACAATATAGATGCTCAACCTATAGCTCTCCTACTATTCTAGGATAACGTTTCAGAAGAGAAATGGATGAAATTTCGATTCAAGCCCCGTGTTTAGAAAATGGTCAGTGGTCGGCCCGGATTTTTTATCCCCATTTCTCGCTAACACAATAAGAATACAATGTTTCGAACATGGTAAATAGTTATCCTTTATTGTCTTTCCATTCCTAGAGTATTCCAAATCTTCAGTATCATGATTCACATTTTCCATCCCCCATTGTTCGGACTGATACTAATACCCGTAGTGTTACCACGGTTGTGCACTAGATCACAATGGGAAGATGGAACTTCGATTGTTCTAAGACCTCTATTCTCTAGTCAAGTATCTCCCTTCCTTCTCGGAAATCTGGAATGGTTTGTCAAATCCCATATGCATGAAGCTTGGTTTTCACTCTTATATTTGGATGGAATAACAAGGTGGCCATCCCTTGTTTCTCCCATCGGGCCGAACCCCATGGGAGCTTAGGTATTGATCGGTGGATGTTCCACAAATGTAACGGGAATAAAATAGACAAAAACCGAATAAAATAACTCACACATGCATCAAAAATAAATAATAAAAGCATGAAAGTACGTTAAAAAGATATGTGCTTCACATAACCCAAGGAATAACCCCTCCCATGGACAGGTTGACCCTGTGAAAGGAGAATTGTAGCTCTACCACCCACTCTCTGGTGGTGTCCAGAATTTTCTATCACTTATTCAGTTCTTGCTCCTCCTCAGCAGTAATGGGGTGCATTTAATCATCCTCCATCCTAGCCCACTCCTTATTTTTTCAGATGATGTTCATCTCATCAGAGGATTTATTCATGCTCTCTTTAGCCTCTTCCAGCTGGGCCTTCATATGCAATATGATCTCTATTTGTGCGGTGAGGACAGAAGAATGCTCATCTTCCTGAACTTGAAGCTGTTGAATCTCATTTTCCACCTCCTAGAGCCTCTTGATGTTCACCACTCTTCTCCACTTCCAGCCCACACCAAGTCCAATGTCATATTCCCAAATCTTCTCTACCATGAGATCTCAAACAAGCATTTGAGGCTGCTGGGAAACCACTCCTCCAATGCATATTTCACATAGCTGAAATCGAAGCCTCCCATTCTATTCTATCCATTGTACTTGAGGGGTGTCATTGATGAAGTGCTTAATCAGATTCCATGACCAGAGACATACATTCTTGTTATCCTCTTCATCAGAGGATGCCTCATCCTGATCCATAGGGTCACCAGCTTCATATGTGGGAAACGCCCCCAAGTGGTTGTTAGCAGGATCTGCATCTAGTGTCTTATTGGGTATGGCATGAATTGTTATATCTGATTGATCTTCTTCATCAGATCTCAAGCTCTGTCCTGCTAACGGTCACACTAGTGATTGGGAGGGCGACATCTTGGTCTGTTTGGGCGTCCGCTTCCATAAGCACCAACATTCCCATTGGAAAGACACCTCCGGGAGTACCAAGAAACATTTCCAAGGCATCCCACGCAACATGAAGGACTGTTCATACCAAGAAGTGCACGAACATTAGTTAACCTGATCAATGGGTGGCGGGAATGAATTTCGTAAATAAGACTTACATACATCTAATTGTCAGTATTTCTCCTGGTGGATACCATTGGGACACCAAGGAGTGGTTCTTCATATAATTATGGGATATCTGAAAAATTCAGAAGAACTACCCTGGGTGTCTCAGCCCCGTTGGATGCGGTAATCACCATACCCGCGAGAGTATATCCTAAAGACACCGCAACTTCATCTACTATAGGGAGGGAACATGTTCTGCGTATGAGGCCCTCCTGGATAGATCATATATTAGTGATGAGTCTAAATAAACCTAGAAGTAGACACCGGGGAAGGGACTTAGAGTATTACATCGATAGCCTCTACAAACCCTTCAAGTTCTCAATCTGAATAGCCAAATTCAACCTCCTCTAGAGGACTCCCTCTACCAGCCTCTTCCCCCCATGAGGATTCATCTAATTCTTATTCTAGAGGGAATAGCTCCCTAAATTCCATAGCTGATAATTGTGGAGGGGCCATTAGATCCAACAATACTTTTACCCGATCTGTGATTGGACACGGGGTACCCCGGGAGTGCACGAAGACCTCCCACTCGGCTAGGTATTTCTCCACCTCCTCCTAAGATACTACACAGTTGGACATAACAAGGTTGATCCTCAAAAAATCCATCCCTAGATGTTTCAGGTGTTTCCACCTCTCAGAAAAGTGGATGAATTGACTGGTGACATCCTAGATGTCCCAATCTTCCAGGAAGATTGCCTTCTCCAACATGTCTTTGTGGCACAACTGCTTCCCCAGAGCCAAGGTAGATATCCTACTGAACCCCCTGGGTGGCCTACCCTTCATATTGCGCTACTCCTTTTGGACTTCTAGTTCTGCCACTCCCACCTCCCTTACAACTATTGTAGGACTCACCGCCACTATAGCCCTGACACCACGAGACGCCCTCACTGCCTTCTGGCCCCGACCTCAATGTTGGGGTGGCACCCCGTCCCTGGCCCGAACGGTTGGCTGCTTCAGCCTCTCCCCATGGTAGGCTGCCACCCATCTCTTGGAGTACTCATTAACCCGCCCAAATATGGCTATGGGTGGAGGTAGCTCGTTCCACATGTTTCCATATTCTCATGTGAACATGTGCCACATATTCCTCATTACACACGGTTGATCCTCAGGTTAGACCCCCCAAATAGACCCGCGGGGTCAACCGCTGCATACACCGAAACTTCCTCACAAATAGGTGTGGGGTGTATAGATCATAGAGGGACTCTATAACCACCTACAACACCAAGAATCCCCCCAAAATTCCAGGAGTATGGACTGATGCTCTTCCATTCCATGACCATCATTAGTGAACACACCTGTTGGAAACGATAATGGGTGTAAATTGAACTCGTCTGCCTTCCAAACCCAGGTCAGCATCGCCTGTACAGTCATCTTGGACAGAAATATCCCCACATTATTCCGATTTTACTAGAGGAAGTTTGATCTTGGAAGGTAGATGGGTTCAAATATTCATATATGGCTTTTACATTCATCACTATCCACCAATACAAGCGGTGGAATGGCCAACATATTCTATGTGGCTTCTTCCCCTCGCTGATATGCCACAACATCTTGTACATCTTGGTAAGAATTAGGATCTCAAGGTTTACATGTTCCCTTGTTTCTAGCATGGATTCCATGATTAATGTTCTTGGTTGAACACCCATGTTCATGTCTCTCATCGGAAGGATCCAACCACAGTTGAGCGCCGCAATGAATGCAGCCAACCAGACTATCGTTTGCTGCTCAGTATTGACATTGAATCCCCAAATCATCCATTGCCTATCCTTCACGAGCCGCCAGTATGAGTGCTCCATGCGTCATTTATCCCTCTTCGGGCATGTCCAAGGCCTCACAGGGAATTTACTATTTTCCAAGATGTTCAAGAACTGCTTGAACCACCGGTTGAAATGGACGTCCCTCACTGACTGCTTTTCCTCTCCCGGTACTAGGTCCATCAATGCCATCACCAGTGGTGGCATCTTCTCCGAATCCTACCACGCACCCATAACGGGGAGGAACTCATCATACATATCTTCCAGTATTGGGACCCCTACGATCTGATGCAAGTCCCATAAACTAATGTCAACCTATCCATGGTGAAAATGGAAGGTATTGGTTCTCGATGACCATCTGGACAACAAATATAGTATCAGCTGCATCAGCTGATATATATGGATTTGGGAGGCCCAATCCATCTCATATAGGCCCACTCTCATCATCTCTTCCTTGTATTTTTCACACGAGACACCTAACTAATAGGACCATTCCCATTCATCTATGATGTTTCCACCCTGACACAAATCCCACTCATCTGAAAACCCCTTCTCTATGTTCCCCAGGGCTTCCTTCAAGATAGTATGGTACAGCGATGGATATGTCTCTAGATGTATTTCCTTCCAATTGAAGTTGTTCACATGATTTTAATGGAAATCGACATTGATAGGTGTGAATTCTTCCTAGGTATGTCTGTCAACCACCCAGAACCACTGGCATCAGAACGGTGTGCTCTAGAACCAGTAAGTTGGCTCGTCCATGCTCACTTCAGGGATGAGGACGTCATCCCTTTGTCCAAATCAGTATAGAGGCAACCTCCTACACAGTGGATATTCTGTCTAACTCTCTGACAGTAGCTCTACTAGTGAATTATGGTCAGAATGGCTTCGTATGAACTCCCATATATCTAAGATATCCTCCATTTCCTCCCTTCTAGCAGCATCTAAAAACCCCCCGAGAAGACTCCTAGTGATCCATTCAGTTTTTGAAATTTTTTTACTTTTTGGTTCTGGTTCATGAAGAACCTTCATGAATCCCATCCACAAAACTCATTCGTGAATCTCTTCCCCAGCAAAGGAAATCATGGAGCCTTACCCCGACTTTCAGGTGCAAGACAAAAAGTGAACCACCGTGTAGCCAAGGACTCATAGTTCACCATGAAGCAGAAAGCCCGATTTGTGGAGAGCAATCACGGAGTACGTGGAGCTTCAAAAATCGATAGCACTAAATGCCCAAATTCTGAGGTAAGAACGGAAAAAATATAGGCAATCCTCCTTTATTTATAGGCGATGACCCCTTGTGCTCTGTGGCGCATCCAACCGCAGTGAGCTTCATGGTGTGCCCAACCCGCATGTCACCTCTCCTCCTTGCAAGCCTTCTTCGCGATCCTTCTTTGCGATTGACCAATGATTTTTGGCGATTTCCCCTCATAATTTGACCCTCCTTTTCTACTCAGTTCAAAGTTGGAAGGGGAATTTATTGGCACCAAAATTTGGGAAGAGGGAGAGAAAGCGTAGAGCTATGGGGGCGGCCTCGCGAAGCACATCAACGGTGCCCCACCACACCTCGGTCGACACGAATCTCCCAATTTGTGAAGCTGTCACGGATGAAGGAGGTGGGAGACTATATGATGGGATTTGACATTTAAAAAGCTGATCTGGATTAAGGAGGGGGGGTTCCTCGATGCAATTTGACATTTGCAAAGCCACCACGTCACAAGGAAGAAGGAGGCTCCACGGTTATGACAAATATCCACGTGGCTCAGTTATGAGCAATATTTTCTTTACGGTGCCTCAATAATTTAAATACCAAGCTCCCCTGGAGCCCAGAAAATGGATCATCCGACCTTTTTCCATTTTATCTCTCAAATTGAAAAGAAATTTCTTCTCTGCAAACCTTCATCTCTTCAAATTACTTTAGCATCATGATATTCATTTCCCTTTTTTAAATTCAACCCCTCTTCAAAGGGGGATTCCCTTCGCAGAGCCCACTGGCCTTCGTGCAGGAAGGGGATCCCCAAGGGGACTCGGGTCTTCTCAGAGCACTTATTCTTTGTGAAATACCATCTATTAACATGTAACCCATATGCTAAGGTAGGGTTACTATGTTTTGCGAAACACATTTATTCACAATGGTACTCTTCACAGGGCACCTTTGCTTCATGAGGAAATGCTTCACAAAAGCCATTCCACTTTACAGAGAACCTTCCATATGCACCTATGCCCTATTCCTAGTCTTGTTCACTTTACTTCATGAAGCATACTCCATTATGAAGCCTCTTCACTACCTAGAGCACTAGAGCTTCCCAAGGCCTCTTCCGGTGAACCCCTTTTCTCTGCAACTCCTTTTCATGTATGACCCTACAGGATTTCATGATGTGATTTCAAAGTCCCTTGGGCAGTGCTTCACGTTTCATTGCTTCACCTCATGATTCTTTGAAAATCCACGCTAATGGCTATTGCTTCTTCTCATAGCCACACTAACATGGTCCCATCAATGTATCACTATATAACACCACCCCTTTACATGGAATTTATTATTCCTTCCCTCACCCAATGGTAGGTGGGTATAAGTTATGTATGTCCTAGGGGATGCAGAGTGAACCCACCTCATCCAACCTGCAGAACGTTAAACTGCCAAGCGCCATCATCCTCGGCACATGACATTAAACTTTGGCCTCACCCCATGCATCATACGTGGGGTTTCCCACCTCAGACATTCTTCACATCCACAATCTCCACGAGAGTGAGATCTTCCTCACATGGAATGTGATCCTCTTTGCTGGAGCGGTGTATGTCTATGGGGGAAGGGAAATGTTGAAACCATGGTTTTCTATGCATGTTTTGGAGTATTGTTTGTGTTTGTTGTCAATCATCAATGGAAGTTCAGATCGTGTACCAACAAAGAGATCATATCGTTCAAGCAGACAATAGTATTGAATGTGGCGTCGTTTCCCATTGTTTACCAAATTTTTGGGGTCCAAAATCTGTAGGTTGCTGAGCATCGCAAAAAGTGGATTTCCATGAAGATAATAATTAAATATGGAAAAGGTATGAATTTCGCTAAGAGAGGATTCATGGTTTGGAAATTGTGAAGTCCAGAAGAATGGAGATGGTGAGTCATCGCGATTACGTCAAAGCTTCGTGAACAGAAGAGCTGAAGCACATCGCGCCGGTGAAGGTCTTTGTGAGGGAGCTTCAAGGCAAAGGCTAGAAGGAATGATGTCGGTGATACTCTGCGATTACGATGAGATCCGCGATCCGAAAATTGACGAGGTGCTTCGCGATTTGGACAGAATTCCGGTAGAAACTTCGGAGCTTCGCGATTTGAGATGACGTGGCGTTGACTTTGCGTGGAATGTTCGAGGGTCGGTGGAATTTCCTATAAATAGAGGTCGACCCCCTCAAGAGAAGTAGAGAGAATTTTAGAGAAAGTCCTTTGCTCTCGGTTCGCAAAGGTCTCTCGTGAAGGCAGTGTGCTTCGCGAAAGAGGAGCTTCATGGCGGCTATTCTAGCTCCGTGAAAGTAATGCACCATGCGTTGTCTTAGTGAGATTTATGAAGAGGCAGGAGCTCCGCGATAGCCAAGCATTGCGAAGGCTGGAGCATCGCGAGAGTGATTCGCGATTGAGCTTCACGAAAAGGCAGGGACTCGGCGAAGGCTTGTTTGAGCATTGCAAAATTTGGAGCCTTGTGATGAAGGGTACTTTATGAAGGCCTTTTCCAAAGGTTGTTTGCCCTATGGACAAGGGAAAATGGGGTATTCATCAGTGGTTGGAATTTGGACTTTAACAGAGCATTAACTCAGGACTCTAATGGAAGAAAAGTCTCATGTTGAACAGGAGACAAAGAACTTCATGTCAATCTATTAAAGAGACCATCACGTCTATAAACTGAGTGAGACTTCACCAATGGCAGTGAGCTAGGGGGAGTCAACGGGAGTGACTTGAGGGAAGCAGTGAGCTATCCCTGAACATTCGTAACGGTAGTGAGCCTGGGACAGAGTGACTGTGCCTTCACAATTGTAATCCACATCTTATGAAGATTAGTGGATTTTGTTACAATCGACAACTTGTCGGTGTATGCTCCTTGGACGTAGCCCTTAGTGGTGAACCAAGTAAAAAGGGATGTGTCTTCTCTATGCATGTGCATATTTTCTTTCTGATCATTTTCATCATACAGGTTCAAAAAGTTCCAACCAACGTGGGAACAAGATCCATCACATTAAAAGAAAAAAATTTCACCCTGATTCACCCCTCCCCTATCAGGGTGTCCTAGGGTCCTTCAAGTGGTATCAGAGGCAGGTTACTGGTGTCGAATCTGTCCTTTAGAACCATGGAGAATGCAGTCAATGTTAGGGGAGTCCCTCACTTCGATGGAAGTAATTTCCAGATCTGGAAGAACAGAATGAGATCTCATCTAATATCTCTTTGAATGGAAGTTCTCTTTTATACTGTGCAAGGAATACAAGTCACCGAACCAACATTCCTGGCTATGAATGAAACAGAGAGGAAAATTCTTGATGTAGATGAAAAAGCACAAAATGCACTTACTGCATCCCTTTCTGATCAGATCTACCTAAAGGTGATAAATTACACCTCAGCAAAATCAATGTGGGATAAACATGAGAATATTTTTGAAGGAGATAGCAAAGTCAAGGAGGCGAAACTACAAGTGATGCACAATCGGTTTGATGATCTGAAGATGCATGCAGACGAGAATGAAAACTCTTTCTTCAATCGAATTACTGAAGTGTTTGGATAAATTTGGAGTCTAGGTGAAAAAATCAAAGACATTGATATTGTAATGAAAATATTAAGAAGACTTCCACCTCTGTACAATGCAAAGGTGTCAGCCCTTGAGGAAAGAGATCTTTCAAAACTTTCTCTGGATGATCTACATAGCAGCTTGGTATCATATGAAATGAGAATCAAACATGAAGATGCTATGTCTTGTGTGAGAATGGAAATGGCATTCAAGGCCATGGATAAACTGAAAATCTCAAAAGATAGTAGTGGTGAAGATGAAGAAGAAAAAGAAATTTATTCTGTCATTGCAAAGAAGTTCCAGAAGGGGAAAGGGAAATTCAAAGGGAAGTTACCTCTCGCATGTTTTCATTGTGGAAAAGTTGGGAACATTGCCTCTCAGTGATTAAGAAAGATCAATGACAAAGATAGTGAAGATGAATTCATCGAGAAGCCTCGGAGAAGGTTATTCAAAAAGGGAGATTTCAAATCTGGAAAGAAAATACAATGGAAGAGTTTTGTCTATGAAGAGGAAGAAGATGATAATGAATTATGTGATGAAGAAGAACCAGAATTCAAAACTAGGAACCATGCTTCCATGATGGCCCCTGTGGAAAAGTCAGAAGATACTGGTGGAGAAAAACAACAGAGAACTTGTGTAGATCCTGAGATGCAACTTAAGGATGTGGTTAATAAGCTTACAATTAAATGCAAGAGTTGAAATAAGTGGAAATCTATTGTAGAAGAATCACCTGAATATGTTGATCAAATTGAGGCTGAAATTAAATGACTGGAAGAATTTGTGAAGTTACAGTCTAAAATAATTTAAAGCAATGATGATGTAGTGGATCTGAAGATGAGAATTGAAGAGAAGGAAAAGGTCATCAATGACCTCACCTCTAGACTAGATGAAAAATCCAAGACTGCTGAGGGTCTTGAGGAGGAAGTTGTTACTCTAAGGATTAAACTTGAGACTGAATGAATTCCAAAAGAATCGAGGAAGAAAATACAGTTTGGAAGATTCTCAGATGCAGAATTACTAGTAAGAGCCAAGTGCGGTTCTAATGGGGTTGGATAAATCTTGAGTAATTAAAGGCCTGCTTGCATGGGAAATAATGGAATTGGCTGTGAAGCTGAGACATCAACTGCTGGAAGTGAAAAGATCTAAAAGAAAGATAAGATGAAAATTGAACATGTTGAAACGTTGCCTAATGTGATGAAAAAGGAACCGTCAACCAAAACTAAAAGGAGAATAGAAAATTATCCTCAAACATTCAGAAATGACAGACAGTCTAACTTTTCTCCCAAGGAAGAAGTTATGAGGATAAATTCAAGTGAGAAGACATTTCCTCTCATGAAGTGTCAGTTCTGTGGCTATCTGGGCCATACCATGTCTTATTGTGAGGAGGCAAGAAGCTATCTGAATGGGGAAGATATAGAAGTTCAACAAAGGAGAAAAAATTAATATCTTAATTCTTATAGAAGAAACAATTTCTATGGATATTGTTTTCGTTGTTATAACTTTGGTCATAAGGCTGCTAATTGTAGGTAGAGAAGGGACATGGACACCTCATACCGAAGTTCAAGACAATTCAAGTCTCATCAGCAAGATAGTGTTGCTCTTTCAAATAGGTTTTCTCCTCTCGAAGAAGATTCTGACTACGAAGAACCTGGGTATGTGGAAGAGATAACTGAAATTCCATCAGTTATATATACTCAATCCAATGTATCATGGAAGGAAAGGAAGAAGATTGAGAAATCCAACCTTGCAGAGGTGGCCCTCAATGCTACAAAGAACAACAGTACCTGGATTCTGGATAGTAGTTGTTCATCTTATATGACGTGTAATACGGGCCTGCTAACGGATATCAAAAGGAAGGTTGATGGTACAGTACGATTTGGTAATGATGGGGCTCTAAAAATAAAATGGAGCGGAAGTACCGAGTTAGCTAATGGAGAACTAAAGAAGACTGAAGTCCCTTACGTTGATGGTCTACGTCATAATCTCCTCAGCGTGAGTCAACACTGTGACGCAGGACTTATAGTTACTTTTAATCAGAAAGGCTGCAATATTAAGGGAAAGACATGAAATTCACTCATGAAGGGATGCAGAATAGAAGGCAACTTGTATCAGGTTGATAGTGAGGAAAATGTATGTTACATGATTGTTGAAGAAGAAAACAATTTGTGGCATCGGAGACTGGTACACATCAATCAACAAGACATGGAGAAAATTTCAAAATTGAGAATTTTTATGGACATTCCCAACCAGAAGCATGAGCGTGAAAAATATTTTGATGCTTGTATTCATGGGAAGCTGGTCCCCAGTTCATATTGGCCAAAGAAGAAAAGGCCATCTCACCTTCTTGATCTGATTTATACAGATATATGTGGGCCAATAAATGTTGTCGGAACTCATAGAAAAAGGTACTTTGTCCTTTTCATAGATGATTATAGTAGAATGGCATGTGTGATGGTCATTCACAGGAAACGACAAGTCCTTGACTGCATGAAAACATATCGGCGAATCGCCAAGAATGATACTGGATGAACAATAAAAGTGTTGCGATCTGAAAATGGAGGAGAATACACGCCCATTGAATTTGAAAATTATCTGGAGAAGTATGGGATACAGCATGAGGTAGATGCTATGAGAACTCCACAACAAAATGGATTTGTTGAACATAGGAATCGATAGGTGAACAACATGGCACGAACTATGCTGATTGAGAGTCATATTCTACGACATTACTGGAAAGAGGGTGTTCAAGATGTAGTGTACATTCAAAATGGAACGGTACTTTATATAGGTGAGACGAAGACACCATATGAATTGTGGCATGGAAAGAAGCCTTCTTTAAAATACATTCGTGTCTTTGGATGTAAATGCTTCATCAGGAACAATGAAGGAAATCAAGGGAAATATGGCGACAATGCAGATGAAGGAATTTTCCTCGGTTACTCAATGAATAGCAAGGCCTACAAGTGTTTAAACAAGAATTTTGGAAGAATTGTGGAAAGCAGTGATGTTAAGATTATTGAAGGGAAAAGTACAAATGCTTCAAGGACGACATATGATGATGTGATAGAAATTCAGGAAGAAAGTGAATGGGATGAAAATACAAATGCAGAAATAGAGGAAGTTGTTCAAAACACTCAGCAGTCACATCATGATGTTGACTCAGACAAAGAATCTGAAGATAAAATCGTGAATGGTGAGAATTCGACTGAACCTCACAAGAGAAATCGAAGAGCAGATATTGATCCATCTAACATAATTGAAGACAGGAATTCACCCACACAGACAAGGAGGATGAGGAATAACACACCATCTTCATTTTTGTCAGTTGTGGAGCCATCCTCATTTGAAGAAGCTGAAAATGATGAATCTTGGGTGAAATCCATGAATGAAGAGTTAGATCAGATTGACAAGAATCAGACATGGGATCTTGTCCAGAGACTAAAAGGTCACAATGTTATTGGAACAAAATTGATATTCAAAAACATGTTTGATGACCATGGAAATGTTATCAGAAACAATGCTCGACTTGTATGTAAAGGGTATTCTCAGATAGAAGGTGTTGATGTTGAAGAGACCTTTAATCCAGTGGCTAGACTGGAGTCATTAAGCCTGTTTCTTGCCATGGATCTCAAAAGAGGATATAAAGTATATCAAATGGATTTCAAGACAACATTCTTAAATGGTGTACTCGAAGAAGAAGTCTACATTGAACAACCCGTGGGTTTTCTTCTTGGTGCTGATGAATCAAAAGTCTGCAAGCTAAAGAAAGCACTTTATGGCCTGAAACAGGCACCACGGGCGTGGTACTCCAGACTGGATTCTTACCTCAAGAAGCTAGAATTCAAAAGAGGAGGAGTAGATCACATTCTCTATGTGAATAATTCTTCGAAAGATCAGTTCATGGTTCTAGTTTACGTCGATGACATTATATTTGGTGGAAGCATGCAAAAATCAGTGGATTAATTTTCCAATCATATGAATTCGGAATTTGAAATGTCAATGATTGGGGAGCTCACATATTTCTTGGGACAGCAAGTGACTCAAAGGAAAGACTTCACTTTTATCTCCCAGGAAAAGTATGTTAGGGAGATGCTGAAAAAGTTTAATATGCAAGAATCCAAACCAATGTCAACTCCTATTGCAGTTTGAACCAAACTTGGAAAGCATGAGGAATGGATATCTGTAGATCCCACCATGTACAGAAGAATCATTGGAAGCCTATTGTACCTGACAACGACACGGCCAGATATTGTCTTTTCCACATGTCTTGTAGCACGCTTTCAGAGTTGTCCAAAGGAGGAACATATGGCGGCAGTGAAAAGAATCATGCGGTACATTCAAGGTACACACAACTTTGGGTTGCATTTTCCTGCAGGTAGGGACTGTGAATTATCAGCGTTTTTCTGATGCTGACTGGGCCGGTGATGTAGTAGACAGAAAGTCCACTAGCGGTGGAGCTTTCTATATTGGGAAGAAATGTGTTGGCTGGTTGAGAAAGAAACAAGAAAGTACTTCTCTTAGTACTGCTGAAGCTGAGTATATCTCCACCACAAAGTCATGCACTCAACTGCTATGGATGAAGCAACAATTAACTGATATTGGCGATGAGGTGAAGCAACCAATGGTGATTTACTGTGACTATAAGAGTGCAATTGATCTTATGAAGAATCTTATTCATCATTCTCGTACAAATCACATTGAAATCTAGTATCACTTTATCAAAGAGAATTTTGAGCAAAGCGTGATTAGAATGGATCATGTGGGATCAGATGAGCAAGTGGCTGATATCCTGACAAAGCCACTGTCAGCGACTGTGTTTGAGAAGCATCGGTTGAACCTCAGTCTTCGACCACCTCCCAGTTCATAAGGAGGTTACGGAATTCCCCTCTCCCCATTTGTGATAACTGTTTTTATCTATTTATGGCTATGATGCAGGTTTATGGGGGAGATACTCTCCAGGGGGAGTATGGTTTGAGCTGAACGTTGAACAAATTACTGGTCTTTGGATTTATTGTCAATGGGGGAGAAAAGAGACAGGAATAAATTAAGGCAACTACTGTGATGAGAAGAATGAGAAGCAAAAATAGTGGCACCCAATTCAAGCCTCCTCTCTTGTTTTCTACACCGAGCATTGCTCACGTAGACTTAGAGTGTTGGCTGAGATTATTCCTGCGTTTTTGGTTTTCACGTAGATGGAGATCTATTGAATTTATTTTCTGATTGCCAACAAACCCAAAGGTGGATATTGTTGGAACCATGGTCTTCTATGCATGTTTTGGAGTATGGTTTGTGTTTTTTGTTAATCATCAATGGAAGTTCGGATCGTGTACCAGCAAAGAGATCATATCGTTCAAGCAGACAACAATATTGGTGGTGGCTCCATTTCCCAGTGTTTTCCAAATTTTTGGGGTCCAAAATCTGGAAGGTGCTGAGCATCGTGAAAAGTGGATTTCCATGAAGATAATAATTATATATGGAAAAGGCATGAATTTCGAGAAGAGATGATGCATGGTTTGGAAATCGCGATGATCAGAAGAATGGAAGCGGTGAGTCTTCACGATTACGTCCAAGATTCGCGAATGGCAGAGCTGAAGCGCATCGCGGTGGTGAAGGGCTTTGCGAGGGAGCTTCGTAGTGAAGGAGCGAAGGAATGATGACGTTGATACTCCGTGATTACGACGAGCTCCGCGATCCGGAAATTTCCGAGGTGCTTCGCGATTTGGACAGAATTCCGGAAGAAACATCGGAGCTTCGCGATTTGAGATGACGTGGCATTGACTTCACATGGAATGTTCGAGGGTCGGTGGAATCTCCTATAAATAGAGGCTGACCCCCTCAGGAGAAGTAGAGAGGATTTTAGAGAAAGTCCTTTTCTCTCGGTTCACAAAGGTCCCTCGTGAAGGCAGTGTGCTTCGCGAAAAAGGAGTTTCACGGCGGCTATTCTAGCTCCGCAAAAGTCATGTGCCCCGCGTTGGCTTAGTGAGCTTCATGAAGAGGCAGGAGCTCCACGATAGCCAATCATTGCGAAGGCTGGATCATCGCGAGAGTGATTCGTGATTGATCTTTGTGAAAAGGTAGGGACTCCGTGAAGGCTTGTTTGAGCTTTGCAAAATTGGGAGCCTTGTGATGCAGGGTACTTTGTGAAGGCCTTTTCCAAAGGTTGTTTTCCTTGTAGACAAGGGAAAAAGGGGGTATTCATCAGTGGTTGGAATTTGGACTTTAATAGAGCATTAACTTAGGTCTATGATGCAAGAAAAGTATCATGGTAAACTGGAGACAAAGACCTTCATGTCTATCTATTGAAGAGACCATCACGTCTATAAACTGAGTGAGACTTCACCAACGGCATTGAGCCAGGGGGAGTAAACGGGAGTGACCTAAGGGAAGCAGTGAGCTATCCCTGAACCTTTATAAAGGCAGTGAGCCTGGGACAGAGTGACTGTGCCCGCACAATTGTAATCCACAACTTGTGATGATTAGTGGATTTTGGTATGACCGGAAACTTGTCGGCGTATGATCCTTGGACGTAGCCCATAGTGGTGAACCAAGTAAAAAAGGGATGTGTCTTCTCTTTGCATGTTCATGTTTTCTTTCTGATCATTTTCATCATACAGGTTCAACAAGTACCTACCAACGTGGGAACAAGATCCCTCACATTAAAAGAAAAATTTGTCACCCTGATTCACCCCTCCCCTCTGAGGGTGTCCCGGGGTCCTTCAGGAAACCAACTTGGTGTAAGCCCCTATCCTTTATTGACGGATGCAACATCCCTAGACCTTCTATATTTTTCCTAGTCAAGGAGCATAGGGGGGATGGGCACCGTAACCCTTCTCTATTCCATTCCAAATCCCTCTTCAATTGGGCTCTCTTGCCAACCTAGCCTTCTTCCTGTAGGAAGTCCCAATCACCATCACCATGGGTTGTTGACCATGTGTAATCCCATGCTTCCTCATTGGTCTACTAACCACACGTAAGCCCATGTTTCCTCTTTTGTCGGCTAACCAAGTGTAAGCATTATTCCCCTTCCCAAAGACGCACCTTTCGCAACATGATAGTCAAGTCTTTGCTACCTCTTGTTTATCACAACGAACATGACTCACATGAGAATAGAGTATGAATCGACCATGAAATCCTTTCTAGGCTATGCTAGGGTGTAATCCCAAAACACCATTCAAAACTACGTGGACTTTGATCTTTGCCAAGGCAAGGTACGTAGGAAGCCACACTGAGGTTCGAGCCCCACAACCAGTGGTCTAGACCACATCAGGTCGGATCACCAATACCATCTTGAACTACATGGAAATTGATCCATCCCAAGGTAAGGTACATAAAAATCCTTCTAAATATTCATGACCAATAACCATTAGTCTCAACCCCCTTTACGTCGGTTCACCAACACCTCATCCAAACTATGCTGACTTTGATCCTAGCCAAGGCAAGGTACGTAGGATGACTCTCTGATGTTCAAACCCAACTCCCATCAGTCACAACTACTTCATGTTGGTCCACCCCCATCATACATGATGCTAAAATATATTCCGCTTTTTCTCCCTCATGACACTAAATTTTCCCCCAATGAGCGGTAAGCTGTTGTGACCCCATCTAGTGGTAAGACGTTGTACCCCATCCAGCGGTAAGCTGTTTGAACCCCAATAGACGGTAAGCAATTATGTTTCCCAACCAACTATACACTGTTTTGCTTCCAATAAATGGTAATCTATTGTAGTCCCCTTTGATGGGACCCACATCACTGATCCATCCTGGTGGCGTTAGAACATCTTGCGGCTACTAATGACAGGTAAGCCCAAGCATGTCATCGGGTCATTGTCCATTGTGCATACCCCAATTCTACACCCCATTTTGAAGTACGTGGACTTTGATCCCCATATCCAAGACAAGGTATATAAGAAGCCTCCCTGAGGATCAAGCCCATCACCCATGTCTCATACTGGTCTTTCCATCGAGCCTACGTGTTTTGGGAAGGTCATGACCCATCTTAAGAGGTTCCACTTCTTCTGAGTTCCGTTCTCACGGGTCGCCTCCTTAGGTGTCCTATTGACTCACCAAGCAACGCAGACATTGATTCCCTGCTATAGGGTTACATAGGAATTCTCTTCAGGGCTCAATACCAATACTATAGTCACCTCCACTATGATCTTGGCTTATTCCCCTGCCTCATTATTCAACTCTCCATCACCCATCCTGATTCTTACCCGGGCCACCACATCCTAGTGATATCATGAAAATTCACCTCTTCACTGCTCTTAGTAGCACTATGGTAACTAACTATGTTTTATCCCTAGCATCAGTGATCCTTCTAGGGGTTTCACCCATCTGATTCACTCTAGTTAATGTTCTGGTCAGTCCAATCTGCCTTCACTAGAGGTTAAGCTCGTGACATACCCTGTGTTAAACATGTGAATATGTAGAAAACCTTTGAGGCATGCCTATGGAATACAATTCCCCATATTCGATGTGGGATGCCTCGGGCTTCCGTACCCTTGAGAGGCCCTATAATAAGGGGAAGAAACATAGGTACGCAAGTGTTTTAGCGACCAGACATGCAAGTGAAGTCCAATGTGACTACTACCCCAACTGAAGGTTGCTAGCCTAATCGGACCCCTTATTATGTTCTAACAAGAGTAGTGTAATTAGCTGGAATCCATGAAGACATGACACCAAGCAGATTTTCACAAACAATGTCTTAATCTATGATGGAGACCCAGAATTGGTAACGAGTTTCGAGGAGGAATCCACGTAAGAAGGAACCTACATCCCATCATCCCATTTCTTTCAAGGATACAAAATCCCTAGAGAGGTTATAGATGCCGCCCACCCTTAGAAAAAGGGAACATTGTGAAACAATCAGCGCACCCACATCCTCCACAAACAGATGGTTGCGTGTACCCCAAAGAAAACATTGGAAGTAGATTTTTTGATGAAAAATGTGACGACACACTGTTCACAGTGTGGTAGGATATGTTGGGTCCGTCATGAGTAATACAAAATTAATAGATAATGAGATAAAGGATTTTTGCCATATGTTCCATAAAATAAGTATATATCTGAGGCCCATTGATGTAATTGATATAGCCTAAATAAATCCATGGCCATGGTAAAGAATGGCCATGATCAATTCTCTAATGTTAAAGAAAAAATAATCGAGCACATGAGTTGATGGCACTAGCATGCAACCCACTTGATTCGAGATATCAAGAAAAAGGTATTACATTACATGGTAAGAATTCATAGGAGTTGACACCTCATTTCGGTGTTAACTTCATTTTCTAGGGGTTCCATGGCATGTTTCAATATTCTATCCTTGGACATTAGGCAGGCTTCGCCTAATCCCACTGAGAAAAAGTCCTAGAGGTCCACACAGTAAGTGGGTCCAACTATCTTATTTAAATAATAATTTAACATGTTGAATAAAGATTATTCCCAATTATGGTTTAATAATTACTCAACTATTCCTAATCCTATTTATTTCAACACTAGTTATTTGAGTGAATATATTGTGGGAGAAATAATATATTTATTAGTGAGTAATGAATTGATATTTATTTGAGAAATAAATAATCATTATTCATGGTGTAATAAATAAGGTGTAATTTAGGAAAATGGAAAAGTAAAAACCCTCTAAATAAATATACACACTGTGAAGTTTTATTAGGATTTGTGAGAAATAATATTATTTATTTCATTAAATAATATTAGGAGTAATTCAACGGGCACATGTCATGTAATAATAGTAGTCATATATTATTATTAGACATGGGCTATTACTATGAATTAAATGAAATGAATAAATGCTTTTAGGTAGTTAACTCATTTAATTATTCTATGTAATTAAAATCCAAATTATATAAATCTCATTATCCTATCTATTTTATGGGGTTGTGAAAAAAAGATCTAGATAACTCCCAATACAAGAGAGTATTATTTTATTCCAAGAAGGATCTCAAGGTAAGAGAGAGATCATCCTTGACCAGATCAAGGAGAACGCTTTACAAGCGGCTCTCAAGGCGATCTAAGGCAGACATCACAAGATAAGGCTCTTTTGTGCTTTCACCCGTAGATCCCTTCAAAGATGTCTAGATATATGTGGAGAATGGGGGGATCACCAATAGAGAAATCCTACACTTGGATTCTATAAAGAAAAGACGGATCACATCAGATCATGGCTAGAAACATCAACAGAGACATAATTCTATCATGGTAATTCTTGTCATCTAATTAAATTAATTATAACCAACTTATGATAATCCTTTATATGGTTCTGAGAATCTATTCCTTTCTTTCATTCTTCATTCTATTCCAAAGAGCCGACATTTTATTATCATTACAGATCTTGGATTGGTCATTGTTAACAGAAAAATTAATGTTGGGTACACCCAGAAATGAGCTTCCACTGTGCCCAGAACCTACAAGTGGCATCAGATTGGTCATACCATTGATTATAATTATTATTTTTATTGGTAATTTACACATTTAATATTTTAGTTGTTTGAATTCATGATTATAATTCTATAGTTTTGAATCTTGTGATCTATTCATCCTCTTTTGTTTCTCATTCACCTAACAAAAATTATTTTTTCTTTTAATTTTGATTAAAATAAATCATAGGATCTCATCTAGAGGTGCCAAAGCATCCTGGCCATACAACACCATAACACACGACATGTATTCAGCAATATATGTTGTGTAGTACAGGTTACATGCACTGGCACAGTCCCCCAAACCGGGTCCTTTCAATGGATTCTATCTAAGACTTTATGAATCTGTGTGTTGACTAGGAATAGGTGCCAGATAGTTTCTGTATTACCTTCCATGTGGCCCACTGAACATGATGTGTATTCCCTTGTGGTTAGGGTTGGACCGTGTACCCCGTACATGGCTTGTGTGACTGGAAACCATGTAACATGGATACTACATAGTGTGTGTTCCACTAAATATTCCTTGTAATCCGATGATTTATGAAGTACTTCTAAAAGCCATGTCCCCATGAGAGTATTTCGGATGGTCAGTGAAAGAAGTACACACCACGTTGTTAGAATTACATGTCATGTACTAATCCAAATTATGTAGATTTATTAAATATTATTATTTTAATATAAAAACCCTTGAGACATGTATCATAGTGTAGGAGTAAAGATGAGGCACAAAACGTGATAAGAGTTTTATATATGTTTGTTTAATTTAACATCTATGTAATGTTATTTTCAACTCACTAGGTAGTTATGAACGGGAATTCACTATATTGCCTCCAAGGGACAAGTTACATGAAAAGATAATTTTAAATGAATTTATTTATTTAAAAATATGATTGATGATAATCTCAATGAAATTTAAATAACGGGTTTAAGATAAAATTATTGATTAATTAAATATAATTAGTTGACTCGAGAGTGATTTATCTTAAACAAGAATGAGTAATGAGTTGAATGCTAGTTTTATTTATGTGTAAATATCATTTCATGTTTGGATGATCATGAGATTTACCAAGATCTTTTAATCTGACTTGTTTCTTTTAATTTATATATTTAAATTAAATTTTTTTTCCTGCAAGCCTGCTCCTCGTAAAAATATAGGGCATGCATGCCCAATATTTCATTTATGTAAGTCCACATTTAACCCCTCACCTACATGTGATATAAAATAATATGTAATGTATGGAGATTCAATGATATTGTAGGTGACTCAAGTTAGGAGCCAAGGTGAAACCAATCCAAGGTGATACAATGGAGGACATTTAGAAAGCTATAAACACGAGCGCAAATGGTTCAGGTTTTTTCTCCCCTAATTCTTGGGTTAGTTTATCTACCTCTAGATAAAGTATCCAATAGAACAATCTCCCGATCATAAAATTTATTTTATTTTTTTTAGTTTCAATATTTACTTATTGTTGGTGTGTTGTCACGATCACCCAATTAATGAATTAAACAAGCATGCATTATAGAACTAAAATAATAGCAGCTTATACGTAAATATTATCTTATACATGGTTAATAGCTTAAGTATCTCCCACTTAATATTAACAATCATGTGATAAAATATAATAAAATGTCTATTTTCGTATAAAGACAAAATCCCTCAAAGAAAATATTATGTCGGTATGGCCTTCCATAATCTTTGTTAGAATCGAACAATATTTCAAAGTGCTTGGCCAAACCTAGTTGGGGTGATTTGAATTATCAGGGAATTATAATTCAAGGTTTTGGGTTTACGTGACATGGTTCTCAACAAGGGTTGACTACCATAGTAGGACTTGATTTGACCAAGAGAAAAGGTTGAGTAAATCAAAATAAAAATAATTTCAGATTGGGGAGTCCACTCAGCGGATCAAGGAAATGTGAGTTAATGCAGTTGGAATTTGGATTTCCTACCTAAAACTATTTTCTTGACCATCCCTACTTGGGGTAATGAAAAGGGGAATCTGGATTCTTTCCACTAGAATATTTCGGCATCAAAATATTCTGAAATCAATGGAGAGGGATATGAGATTTTGATAAAATAGTGGGAGGCTAATAAGTATAAAATTATTTATTTTTCTCCATTATATCATGATAAAGTACTATACCTTTTCTCATATTAATTTTTAGAAATGACAATAAAGATTAATTTAAATGTTTAATTTCAAACCATACATGAGAATGGAAACCTTTTCATCGGCACCAATTTTCACAAATGGTAGAGGCATTTACATGTCATCCTTCACCACGAGAGGAAATTGTATGTGATGGAAGAGCATATTTCATTTGTTCCAGGAAAAGTTGCCAGTGATGAGGAACTATATCTCGATATGAAACATATGGATGATTCCACAGATGTCCAATGTTTTATTCTATCAGCCATGTCAAATGAGCTCTTGAAGAAACATGAAAACATGGATGTGTAAAGCATGATGCCTCACCTTAAGGATCACTATCTAGAGAAGGCGAGACAATAGAGAGTTGCGATCTCCAATTCATTGTTCTCAACTAAGATTGGAGAGTTTACACCAGCTGGTCCTCATGTAGTCAAACATATTGGATACATTGAATGCTTGGACATCTTAAAGATTATGTTTATGGATGAGTTTTTTACAGATCTCATCCTATCATCACTACCCAAGAACTTCTCAATCTTTATTGTCAACTACATCACGATTAAAAATGTGTAGGTTCTATCAGATCATTTGACCTTAATTATATTGGTAGATAAGGAAATGGGGCGTGATTAACCCACAATCCTTTTGGGGAATAATAAAATTAAGGAAAAGACAATGGGGACAAGGATCCATAAGCTATTTTAATCCCCTGAGCACCATCATTATAAGAAATGGAATATCAAGAGGCAGGGAAAGGATTGGGAGGTAGTATGTTTTTCATGTGGCAAGCCAAGACACAGGAAGATGAACTACACATAGAAGTGTGGAGACGCTAAATGTGTATTCGTTATCGAGTGTAATCATTCCATTTATACACATTGGGTATTATATATAGATTTTGGGGAAAAAATATGTATTCAAATGTAGGAAAACATTAGATTTAGAATGACTTTTAGAGGATAGGTGGATCTTCGAGTTGTCAACGATGCAAGGCTGGTTGTATTGGACATTAGAGATTACCATCTCTCATTGCCAACTGGGAAGCTTTTTGTATTACTTAATTGTTATTATGTGCCTAGTGTTACTAAGAACATAATTATTGTATCATGTTTGGATATATATGGATTTATTTTCATTCTCGGAAATAAGGGTTGTTTCTTTAATAAGAACAATATATGTTATGGTATGGAACATTTAAATAATGGTTTATATCTATTAAATTACAAAAAGAAAGTGTTGGAAATCAATAACAAAACAAACTCACAAGACACATACACCTCCTTATTGTGGCATCATCATCTCTATTATGTAAATGATAAGATCTTGAAAATTCTCTAAAAAGATGGTTATTTAGATACTACTGAGTTAAAACAACTTGATAGATGTAATGCTTGTTTACAAGGTAAAATGACCAAGCCGCCTTTCAGTGGACATAGTGATAGGTCCACAAAGCTTCTAGTATTGGTGCAAAAGGATGTGTGTGGACCATTTCCATTAGAATCTTGAGGTGGATATTCTTACTTCATTATTTTTAATGTTTATTTAAGTAGTTATGGCAATGTATTCTTAATGAGTTATAAGTTAGAGTCCTTAGAGAAATTTAAATAATTAATAAATGATTTAGAGAATCATTTTGGTAAGAAAATAAAGAATCTTAAATCGGATCAAGGTGGAGTATATATAAACCAAGGGTTTATCGATATTATAAGGGAGCTTGGGATTCTATCTCAACTCACTTCTCCATAAACACTATAGTGAAATGGTGTTATTGAAAGGAGGAAGTGAACCTTGTTGGACATCGTGAGGGTGATGATGATTCATGACAAGCTTCCAATATACTTTTGGGTATATGAATTTCAAACTACAACATAAACATTAAACGGAGTGTAAACTAAGGTGGAAAATGAAATTCTCTCTGAGTTGGGTAATGGAAAGACACCCATTTTGTCGCACACTCATGTATAGGGATGTGAGTCATTTATTAAGGCCTTCATAGGTTATAATCTAGCACCATGTGGAATAAGGAGTATCTTTAGAGTATATCACAATGAAAAGGAAGGATATTACCTATATAACCCTTCAGACAAGAATGTGATTGTCGTCGGACAAGCCGTTTTTCTTGAGAGGGATAAAATCCTCAAAATGGATAGTGGGATAAATTTTGACTTCGACGAAGTGGATGCTCAAGATTCATAGGAATTGGTATAGAAACAAGTTCCATAGGTCCTCGTGGAATAGGTTATAGAAACACAAGTACTTCGTAGGAACTCAAGAGAGGTAAGGGATCCAGAGAGATTTGGTTTCCTAGTTACCGAGGATGGTGAATCATTATTTTCGGACAGGGATGAACCTATCTCCATCAAAGAAGCAGTAGAAAGATGAGATGTTGAATGATGGTTAGAAGAAATAACTTTTTTGATGTATTCCATATATTAGAACCAATTTTAGGTTCTAGTCGATGATCCAATTGATGTAAAGCTTGTTGGATGGAAATGAGTATTCAAGAGAAAGTTGGGCATGGAAGGTCATGTTATCACCTATAAAGCAAGGCTAGTGGCAACAGGATTTAGACACCATCATGGAAATGACAATGATTAAGCCTTCTATCCAATTTACATATTTAAATCCATAAGAATCATACTTTCCATAGAACTATTCCATGACTATGAGATTTGGAATATGGCTATCAAGACAAGGTTCTATAACGGGAACCTATTGGAAGAAGTCTACGTGACACAACCCGAAGGGTTTGTGATTCCAGGTGAATCCAAACAGGTTATCAAGTTTTATAAATCCATTTATGGATTAAAGAAATCATGATGTTTAGTGAACATTCGATTTGATGGATCCAAAAAGGAATTTGGTTTCATTAAGAACGAATGTGAGCCATGGGGTTAAAAGTGGTTTAATGGGAATGTGTTCGTTATCCTATTAATATATGTTGATGACATATTTCTTATTGGAAATGATGTACCAGTCTTAATTTCACTAAAGGATTGGTTGAAAAAGTGTTTCTCCATCTATAATTTGGGTGAAGAAACCTAGATTCTAGGGATCAAGATCATTCATGATAGTTCCAAGAGGCTACTTGGACTATGTTTGAGTACATACATTGACAAGATACTAAAGATATTAACTATGGAACAATCCAGGAGGGGATTGGTTTCAGTGTCATATGGCCTACATCTTTCTTAGAAAATGTGTCCTTAGACACCACATGAGAAAGATAAAATTCGTAAGATCTCATACTCTTTGGCGATAGGATCTATCATATATGTTATGTTATGTACTAGGATTGATGTTGCCTATTAATTGATCAAAGTAGGATGATATCAAGTAGATCTAGGAGAACAATATTGGGCTACTATTAAGACTATCCTTAAGTATCTGAGAAGAATATGGTTTTTATTTATGGAGGAGACGAGGAGCTTGTCATTAGAGGTTATGCTGGTGCTAGTTTTCAGATAGATCAGAACGATCTAAATTCGCAATCTGGATATGTTTTCTCTCTCAATGGACGAGATGTGAGATGTAAGAGTTTAATGAAACCAGTTATTTTAGATTCTACTGTGGAGTCCGAATATATAGTGGCTTTTGATTCAGCCAAACAATCCATCTAGATTCAGATCATTTTTCAGGATCATGATGTGGTACCTAGTAGTAAAGATCCAATAACATTTTATTATGATAATACTATAGTGGTGGATCTTGAAAAAGAACTAAGGTCATATCAACAGTCAAAGAACATACTCCATAAGTATAAATTCTTGAGGTATTTCTATAAAAGGGGTGATGTTTCATTATGAAGAGTGTCCCCGGAAGGGAATTTGGAAGAACCCATGACTAAAGGCATGTCTTAGAAGAAGCATGAATATCATGTAAGATCTTGTGGGTTAAAAGTTGTTAGAACTTGTCTCTAGCCTAGGTGGGTTTCTGTTGGAGTTGGTGGCCTAGAACCAACTACTTTGTACTTTATTCACTAATAAATACCTTATCATGTCTTGATTGTTATTCTGCATGACAATGCATGTGATAATGTCCTAAGGATATATGTTGCATTAAAGGGTTATAGAGGATCCCTACTATGATTAGAACCTGGATGTTCAATAACACTATTAATGAATATATGTTCTATGGTCAGATGATGTTATTTTAGGGACACAAATAATATAGGCCATTAGGGGTGAGGACTCAAAAACAATTGAGCCACCTTCTCATGGTGTTCACCCTTGGTAATATCCAGGAGGATAATATGAGAACGAGACCCGTCAGTAGGAAATCCACATTTCAAGGTGTCATTGGATGTTCCTATCTGCAGATGTGTGTATTGGTCCTTAGACATTAAGATTATTATTAATGGGTATTACAACTCGTGCACTTAGATGTATTGACAAAAACTGTGATGACACACTGTTCGCAGTGAGGTAGGATATGTTGGGTGTGTCACGAGTAATAAAAAATTAATAGATAATGTGAGAAATGAATTGTACCTTCTCTTCCATAATGGATGTATATATATCAGGCCCTGTGATAGAATTGATGTAGCCTAAAAAATCTATCTCTATTTTAAGGAATGGGAATGTTTAATTCTAGAAATTCAAAGAATGAATAATCAGGAACATGGGTTGATGGCACTAGCATGCAACCCGCATGATTCGAGATATCAAGACAAAGGGATTACATTACACGGTAAGAATTCATAGGAGGTGACACATCATTGCAGCATTATCTTCATTCTCCATGGGTTCCTTTGAATGATTTTAGACAATAACCTTATAATTTATGTAGGATCAACATAATCCAATTCAGTAAGATTGCAAGAGGGTCACACACTAAGTAAATCCAAGTATCTCAGATAAATATTAATTTAACTAGTTGAATAATGATTATTCTAGATTGATGTTTAATAATTATTCAACGATTCCTGATCACATGTATTTCAAAACTAGTTATTCGAAAGAATATAATGTGGGTGAAATAATATATTTATTAGTGAGTAATTAGGTGATATTTATTTTTGAAATAAATAGTCATTATTCAATGTCTAATTAATATGGAGTAAATAAATAAAATATAAAATTACACACTATGAATATTAATATACATGCCATGTAGGTTTTTTGGGATTTGTGAGAAATAATATTATTTATGTCATTAAATAATATTTGGTGTAATTATATGGGTTCATGTCATGTAATAATAAAAGACAACTATTATTATAATACATGGGGGATATCTTTGAATTTAATTAAATGAATAAATAATTTTAGGTAATTAATTCATTTTATTATTCTATGTAATTAAAATCCCAATTATATAATTCTCAATAGCCTAGACATTTGGTGGGGTTGTGCATAATGGATCTAGAGAAATCTCTCAAGCCGAGAGAGAATTATTTTCTTCCAAGAATGTTCTCAATGTATGAGAGAGATCCTCCTACACTAGATCAAGGAGATCTCTTTGAATGCGGCTCTCAAGGTGATTGAAGGAGGACATCACAAGTGAAGGCTCTTCTGTGCTAGTACCTGAAGATCCCTTCAGCGCCATCCAGAGATATGCAGAGAATATGTGGATCACCACTAGAAGAATCCTATATTATTATTCTACGATTCAATGACACGTCACATCAGATCGTGACTGAAGACATCCATGGAGAGAGAATTCCATTATAGTAATTATTTTATTGTAATTAAATTAATTACAACCAAAATAGGATGATCCAATCTATGGTTCCAATACGCCCTTCCATTATTTTGTTCTTTAGTCTATTCAAAAGATCTGGTGTTTTATTATCGTGATAGATTATAGATTGATCATTGTTAATAGAAAAATTATAGTTGGGTAAACCCACCAACGCATTTCCAATGTGCCCAGAACATACACTATGATATCCTCTTGAATATATTTATTCTTTATTCTAAGAAAATTCTTGTAATTCCTCCATCTAATGTGGTACATGGAACTTTTTTCCACTTGGTTATTGCACAACAATCTTCGTCTTCGTATTCTTTGGATGGATCGTCAATGATTTCTTTGTAATTCCTCTTCATTCCACCCCCTCTCCTAGAACCATTGTTCTTCTCTTCGATCTCAGATACACAATATGATCATTTATATCACTCTCTCATGCCTCCTACATCTAGTCAACCCCTAATGAATTTATTGATTATGAGACAATAAATTAAAAACCTACCAAAATCATCATGGGTAATTCAAATCCCGCATACCTCCACCAGGACTTCTCTATATAATCTCCAAAACCAAAATTATCCATAACTAGTTTGGGTATATATGTGTTCAATTTACATTGGGGAATTTAATCTCTCTTTAATTAAATTCTATATTTATTATAATTACCATATAATCTATTCTTGATCATGACCTAAATTTGATTCCCATGATGTATTAAGAGTGATCACCTTGATGTCTCTCATTCTAGCATTCCTATGTTGGGAATATCATCCTATACCATGTCCATAAACCATATCATGGTACATGTACGTTCTTTCTTATCCTCACCATGTACATTTACTACAGTGGGGTCTTCTCATCTTGTGAAACTTTAATAAATCCTTATTTAGTTCTATATTCAATGGAATGTTCCTCATTTTATATTCCTAAAGAAGCCTTTATTATTTATTTGGTACTTATATAACCATGTATGATCCCTAAATAATAACTCTAAACATAAATTTTTCCTCTAGAATCATTTGTCTTAATGTGTAAAATTATCCCAACACACTAACATTATTGTTAAATAATCTAATATAATTCTGTAGGATTCCTACAAATCTCCCAAATATGAATTCTTGACAATATCCATCACCTTTTTCCATTATTCTTGACTCCCCCTTATATGAAATGAAATTAAAAATAAACATATTCATTCATAAAAATTTTGGACTATTCTTTGAATATTAATCTCACACTTTGAATGGGGTCATGTCCTTTCATATTTAAACCATCACCTCCTTGATTCATGGAAATCAAATTCAATAAATCTACGATCCACCTATGTCATCAATATATAATAGGAATTTTTCAATGTATTTCACTCCAACTATGAGTATAAAGAGGAATTTTCATATCTTATATAATACCCATTATTTCAATGCACCATAATCTTTTGGCATCAACCCCTAATTGGATAGAAAAATACTCTATAACAAATAGAAAAAAATTGGAAGGAAAAAATCAAAAAAATACCATAATTTAATCACTATAACATCGATAATTATTAAGAAATATATTGAGTGGCACTCACACATAGAATTTGGGATGTCAAAAAATTATCTAAGACAGCTTAATCAAATATCAGTTTAGGAAGCATGAGTTATCATAGACAAAACAAAGGTTTTCCATGTCACTCTTAAATATCATTGAAATTTTATTATTTCTAGGGATTTTTATCAAATCAAGGAAACCTATTATCTCTATAATTTCCACACCAAACAGTATATAAATAAATATTATTGATCATGGTAGTGAGGATTATAACACTTGAATATTCACCTAATATCACTTGATGAAATTAAAATATATGATACCAATTTGAATCCAATATTATTTATCACTTCAAATGAGTTAAAAATAGTTTTTAGGGCTTAATAACCTTAAAATTTCATCAAAACCCCTATGAGTCTTAAACAATTGACACCATTTTTTGTAACTCAATTTTGGAATACCACTTGTAGGAAATCTCAACATATATGTTCTTTCATACAAAAATCACGCCAAGAATCATATTTCCACATTTATTCTATGCCTATTCACAATTAGGTATAAAACATAAATAAAATGGGGAAAGGGGTATATTATGTGTTCTCATGTGGAGGAGTGAGGATTTCCAGGATAAATTATGCCTTTATCTTCCAACAGTCCTTTTTCAATGTTTTATCTTTTTGGAAAAGGAAGGGCATTATATATTCAACCTATTCATAATTATTTCTATTCAACTATCACAACCTATTTTCAATGGATCCTGTTTTTGTGTTACCTCATACACAATTTTTTTATGATTTTTGCATCAATTCCATATTTTGTACGGAGATTTTCAATATTTGTGATTATAAATCATACCTAAATAAGTATCTTCTTTTGATTCATTAGTGGTGGATGTCACCTTTTTATTTATTCTCTATTGAGTCTTAATATATTTCTTATTTTTGGTTTGTAAATGTATAATTAAGAAGTATCTATTTCATAATGTCTATTAGTCTTATCACGGGTTCATTATTACTAGTTGGATTCATCATTAGTTATACCACGATCAATTTTATAAAAAATTCTTTATTTTCTCCAAATATTATTCATGAATAAAAATAGATCTGTTTTATGAAAAAAACACTAGTTCTTAGTGAATTAATCTTTGATTCATATTCTAATTGTCCAACACATTTATCATTTTTTCATTTTAGCATTCATTTTTCTTGGATGAAATATTTCTTTGTATGTTATACTAGTGGAGTTTCTTTTTATAGAATCGTTATACTTCCATGAATTCCTATAATTAAAGTAACATTACTTATGAATGAGGTTAAAACAAGTAAATATTTTACCATTGAAAGGATACTTAATGTGGTACATCATTGATTGAGATATTTGTACTCTTGTATATCTTCTCTATTTTTTAGGATGATTGGCTTTGAAATACCTACTCATGATGTTCACAAGTCCTCCAAAAATGAATAATTTTTGTGCCACATTATTTTTTGGATCTACCCTTTATATTTTTCATGAAACGCCTCTTTTCATCCATAATTGTTTTTTTATATTTATTCATTATATTGAGAGTAACTTCATAGATATTTTAATCTTCTCATTTGAGGTGTTTATCCTCTACCTGGTTTTTATGATCTTATCATCTTTCTTTTTCAATTTTGAAACCATAAAAATTATAATTAATTTCCTATCTATCCCAAATTTTATTCTTTCTTCAATTTGAGTTTTAGAGGAATGATTCTAACATTCAATTCATTCTCTGTGGTCATTGCATCAAAATACCTTGGGAAATATCTACAATCATGTTTTGTATTCTTTTATTATTTCTACCATTTTTATTAGTCCAAAATTCAGGTTTACTTCATCATTATTTAGAAATTAAACTCCAATTAAAAATTGAAAATAATTAATAATTCACTTAATATATAACTTCTAATTATTATACCTCCTGTTTTAGAATAGGTTTATCCTCTAAGACATTACATGAACACCTCCTTGATTGGAATATTATGTGGTTTCCACCTCTCTATAAAATATTTTTTTAGATTAAAAATATAGTTTATGATTCCACAAAATTTTTCTATACTTATTTTAGAATTAGATATGACATTAGATTCATAATTTTTTATATTTGAAATAGAATTATTTCTTCTTGAATTATCCATCTTCATCCATTTGGACACAATATACTCTTTATAATTTTTTACATGGGGTTATTACAATTTCTTCCACATTACATTGGGAAACATTACCTGTGAAATCTACTTTTATATGTCTTCTCTAATAGAACATGTTAGTGAATTTTTTTATTGAGAAATAAATTATAATTCATTTTTTATCTATTTCAAAGATAAATCTATATCGGCATAGAAAAAACCCCTTCCTTATTAATGTTTTAGTGAACTCCAAGTGAATATATTGTATAGACAAGAAAATATATTATCTATATTTGGAAATTATTTCAATGAAAAACTTAAACATTGATGTCATATACTATTATTTAATATCAATTGGTCAAATTAGAGAAACAAAATAACAAAAAAAAAACAAAAAAAAAATATCATTTGATACCACATGTTAATGTCTTAATAGTGTATTAGATTAGATTATCAAGAGATTGGGGTGGGTGAAACACATTATAAAATGTATATTCAATTCATAATGTTTTTCTTTAAATATCACTTCATTAAATTTATATTTCCCTCTCAACATTGGGGGTCATTTTGGATGCTCATTTCCATATATTTTGATTAGATTTATCCAATTGACCCTCCATAAGTTATTATATGTTCTCTATTTTTCTTGTTACCATAATTTTGAATGCATGAATAAAGTAAATCAGGACATGATAATTTAGATTGATCACACTCTATAGGCAAGTCCATGTAGAATGTAATAAATATTGTGTTAATGATGGAAATCAGTAAAATCTTGTTACTCTTTAATTGGGGTTTAGGCTAGGATAATCATTATAGAGATCACTCCCCATAAATATTTAGGGAAATATAACTACTTCACTAGGGTCACTCCCTAAAACATTCATTCCTAAACTTACTGTGGTGGAATTTATCCTATTCACAATGTTTACAGACATGAATTTCCCTTAACTAACATCACTTGATTGGATTCTATGAGTATATATATGTGTCTTTGAAGCCACAATCTATTATTCAATGACCTGATGTGATATCCTATTGAATATACTTCTTCTTTATTCTAGAACAATGTATGGAATCCCACATTCTAATGTATTTCCTTGAACTCCTCACATTTCTACTACACAAAAATCTCCTTAAACATCTTATTTATAATTATCTCCAATGGTTGTAATGTTTATCTTCTTCTATCCAACCCATCTTATAGAAAAATTATTCTTATCTTTAATATCATATGTAAAATGTATTCTCTTTTCTCTATAATTCATCTAGCTTCAAGTATATCCATTATAAAATTAGGGATCACACCGAAACCAATAAAAAATAAATCAACATTATTATGGACTATTAAAATCACACATAACTACTCCATTATTTTTCTCTATGATCTTTATAATTTTATTCAACCATAATTAATTCATGGTAAAACCGCTTAAATTTTTTTTATAGAATAAAATATCAATTTAATTCCACTATACAATTGTTTTACCAACATTAAATGAATCTTGCATCAAAATTGAAAATTGCGTCCCATGATGTATGAATCATTAATGAACCATTTATGAGATATCTAAGTCAAATCCTTCACACTTAACATGTCTTCTAATGAAATACTAACCAATACATATTACATTTAGACACCATGATGTGGTCTTCACATCTACAGGCTATAACACCCTTCAACATGCCCAACTCTCTATCATAGGGGTCATTTTTCCTTCTCTTTTTGTAATAAAAATTTCCTTTCCCATCATTCAAGAAAACCACACCACCACAGCCATCACTATGACCATAAATTTCCTTCTCATAGCTCAATGGTATTTAATTAGAACACCACAGCCATAATCAAAGAATGGGTCATATCCCTTGGATGTGTTGACTACATTATATCTTCAATGTAGCATAACCTATCAAACATGTTGACTATAATATGATATGACATAAAATAGTTTCTTATATTACACTCACTAGGGAATGAACCAAAACATATTCAACCTTTAACTGAGCGGGTTACTCCACAAGGCCATCTATAGACACCATAACAACCGAAATTCTTTTCCACTACATATGGATTTTTCGTGTTACAAAACATCACTATATTTTTATTAAATGGATCACCATGACATTTATAGTTCTTTAATCTCATTTTGGGGAATACCCTTACCTATATAATAATATGATAGGGTGTGGTTTTACTTTTATTTTTCTCCTTTTTCACCACAAAAAATTACTAGAACATGTTATTTCTTATGATGATAAACATTAACACAACATGGAATCATGCATTTTTCAATTTCATGTTCCTCCTCTACCTTTAAATAAGATGCATCCAACACTTTTTTAGTCTATATTTGGACTATATTCTATCCATGGATAATACCTAGACAATTATATATTTATTCTGGGCAACATTATCTTTGTGTGGATAATGAATGTAGCAAAATAAAATTATTGTAATCAAATCCAATATAATCCCATAGTATTCGTAACGAAAATCCATCATCATATAGTGAAAGATGAAGTTTGAAATCTAACACTTGTGATTGGTCAAGGACATCATCGTCTACTTGTGAAAGTCTAAAGACCATAACCCATCCACTAGTTATAGACTAGAAACATTCATAATCTGTTGGTGATAGGGCAGTGGCCTCAATCCATTCGATAATGATAGTATAGTGTCCTCTATGAATTTTTAGTGATAGTCCAATGATATTTATCATCCACTTGTGATAGGATAATGACCCTTACTTCCCACTGATGATTAACTAGTGGATATAAATATCTTTTTCTCCATTTAGTATACGTATAGACAACCTCATTGGTGTTAGGTCCAAATGAGAATGGTCAAATGGCCAAGAGTAGGTGAATTAAAATTTTAAAATAATATGAACCACTTATCAAAACTAAGTGAATGAAGAGGAAAAATAAATAGAAAAAGATTGATGTTTATATTAGTTTGTATCTAAGTGATCCAACTGTACTCTTCACCCCTATCTCGAATTTATAGGAATTCCGTTCAATATAATAGACTCAATTATTTTATAATTGTTATTAAAAACCATTGCAATTTCAATTTTAATTCCCTATAGGCACAACCCAATATGAAATCCTTTTAAAACACCTATTGGAATAACCCAATAATAATTAATTTTCCACACATGGAGGCACAAAATAGATGCTACCTTTTAATGTGGTCGTAGAAACCAATAATTCTCTTTAACCATTAAAAGGATAAACCTAATCCCTATTTTTTTCATTTTTATAGAACATGTATAACCAGAACTTTTTCTCACCTAGAGGCACATCCCTTGCCTGAAATTTTTGGGTGTCACAACCCACTATCAAAAAATTCAATAGGAACTATAAATAAAATAAATTTATGCATAGAGAAAATAATATAATGAATTATGATAAATAATCATAAATAAAATTTAGGATCTTAGTGTCGAGGAAATGAATTTCTCGACATCAGTAAAGGGTCAAATGATTATTATCCAATTGAGAGTACTAGTTAATCACAGAATTTTTACTTGTACAGTTAGAGAATATACCTAACATCAGGTAATAATATAGATCTATATAAATTCATATATATAGAGTTCCATCATGAACAACAGATTCAAATTATGAGTCCCATTTCATTTTATCTTTCCAAATGCAACATGTGTTTTCAACAATGAATGTGCATGGAAAACAAACCCATGTGGGTAACATTTACATTATATAGTACTGAGAACATGTTTTTTAGTTATAAAATGTTATGATAAATAATAAAATATAAATAAATAACAATAATAGATAATAAATTTTTTAGTAACACTCCCATAATGTATGTGAGATAATGTGTTCATATTCCAACCACATTGAATTTTATGCTTTAGTTTTCCCAAGAAACTAGTGTGGGATGTAAAACCACATGATGAGAATTTAATAATTTATAGAATTATTCATAATTAGATTTATTTTCTTGTAAAAAATTAATACGTACTTATGGACTAATTAAATCATGATAAAATTATGAAAAAAATATGCAGTACTTCAAAATAAAGAGGTATAAATAAAACAGAGAAACTTTTGAGATAAAATATGACAAAAAATTTATTTTTTTATAGTTTATAGAGTAGGTTCAACACTTAAAAAAATTTCAACTTGAAGCCATTTCATTTTTCTTGTTATGTTCACTTCATTTCTATCCATTAGATAATTTAATTTTTGTTTTTGTGGAAAATTTATTTTTCTCCGTGCAGTCACATCATTTTTGTTCATGTGGTGTCAATATTTCTTTTAATGTGGTCACTTAATTGTTTTCATGCAGTCACTTAATTTTTTTTCATATAGTTAATTCATTTTTTTCATTCATTCATGTTATTTTTTTCATGTAGTCACTTCCATCAATTTTCAAATTTTTACTCATGATCACAAGACTCAAGGTAAGTTCTATACTTTGTAAATGTTTCACTCGTGGTCACTTCACTCAATATTAATTCCATAATTTTTCAAATTTTCACCCTCGATCAATTATCTCATGTATAATTATAGAATTTTTCAATTTATCACTCAATTACACTTCACTCATTGTCACTTCCCAAGGACACTTGTCAATGTCATTTGATAAGGTAAATTCACAATGTTACTTCATAGGGTAACATGAAAAGGTCACTTGACAATGTCACTTGATAAGATCACTCAATAAGGTAACTTGAAAAGGTCACTTCACATTGTCAATTCCCAAGTTCGATTGATATGTTCAGTTCAAAAGGTCACATGGAAGTTTCACTTCACATGGTTACTTCATAAAGTCTCATGACAAGGTCACCGTATAAGGACACTTGATAAGTAAAATTTTCAAGGTAACTTATAATTTTTTACCATTTTTTAAAGAATAATAATAATTGATTAATAGTATATAAAATATCATCCCATGATACCATTTATTTTTCTCGAACATTAAATAATTATATTGTAAAAATCAAAACATAAATTAACGAATTGGATCAAGGATCGACCCAAAATTATCACCATTTTATATAATTAAAAAACAAATATAAAATCACATATATCTCCCCCTTTTTGAAATTGATCAGAAAAATTTATACCCTTAAATTCACCAAGAGATTATGAATAATAATACTCCACTTAATTAAAATTGAAAAATTAAATCTCACCTTGAATGAATATTTAGAAGTAAACCTACCCATATAATGTGATCACTAAACAAACTATTAGATTTCTCAATTATTCATATATTTTAAAAAATTATGAGTATTAAGGATCCAGGATAAAATTTTAATATTTTCATGGAATTATTTATTTAATATTAAAAAATTAATGAGTAACAAACTATTTATGTTTATTCTAGTGAGCCAATAGTGTAAATAATGAATTATTTTCAATGGCCAAAAGGAACTGATTAAAATATTTATCTCAAATTCCAGTTCAAACTCCCACAAAATATATAATGTATGAACACATTTCTATTTTTCCATGTTGAAAATATTAATTTAATAAAATTATCCAAATGAAGGTGTTTAGTAAATATATTAGGTAACAGTTTATCTAAAGAAACATATTACATACTAATATTCACCATCCAAAAAAGGTTTTTAATGAAGTAATATCTAATGTCTATGTGATTAGTCTTGGAGTTCTATAATTTTTCTAGACATATTAATCTCATTGGAAATATCATAATAAATTAGTATCTTCTAAAAATTAAAACCATAATAAATAAGTGTTTTTAACTTATAATGAATGTGAATGAAAAAAAGAATTCTAAATATAATCACTTTTTATAGTTGATAAATCCAATAATATTTCTTTCTTATAACTCCATGAACTGAAAAATATCCCAAGAACGCATACATACTAGACACATAAAATTTGGTATAGATGATAACAAATAAAGTAAACAAACAAACATATCTCTAAACATATTATTATTAATATATTCTACATATTTTTCACAATCTAATATATAAGTGATCCTAATTTAAATATTTGATATTTAAAAATCATGAAGACCAAATGTTTTAAATGACTCTTTATTATATTTTTATTGATTTATAAAAATATTATATTTTATTTGAACTATTTGTAAACCCAAAATTAACTTATTTTCACCCTTAAGGATCTAGAAAAATTATGAATACATTAACTTTTGTAATTCTTTACAAGGTATATGACTGGAAGAACCAATGATAATATCATCAAAAAATATTTGGACTATAAAAATATCATTTGAACGTATTATTATATATAATTTTTCATAAAACATTCAATTTTAAAAATAATTTTTAAAGTAAATTAATAAAACATATCATACCAATCTCAAGGTGTTTGTTTTAATCCATAAATAGATTTTGAGACCTCTCAAGGACTATTTACATTTTCTTAAGAACATGTCTGTTATATCAACTTCAAATGTGTCAAAAAAATGGATGAAAAATTTATTAAGGTGTTCAATTGTAAGAACTCTCAATCTTAGTGGGAGTTTTCTTGTGACTATGATTATTAGAATGATGTGTTTTATTTTAATTTTTATTATTTTGATTGAGGTCAATATAGTTTTTCCCTTTCACCACTTTTATGTTATTTTTCCGTGTTGATTAATAAATGGCCAGATACATTGCTTCAAACATGATTTTTTTTAAAAAAATAAGAAAACTAAGAGGAATATATACAATAAATAATTAGAAATATATCCATTCAAAAATGAATATTTAAAATCCATTTGAAACTGTTTATTTTCGTAATGAAAAGTATATATAAACATAACTATTATAGATTCCAAAAAATAAAATAGAAAAAAATATTACTCTAAGTAAATTCACCATTCTTAGTTATAACATTGATCTAGTAACCTAGTTTTTTCCCTATATTTTTCCAGACACATCATAATTGATTCTAAAGATCCATTTGGTTCTATTAATATTTTAATCCTTAGGGATTTTAACTAAGGATAATACTATATTCCTATAAAACTTATTATATTCTTCATCCATTTCAATAATATAGTTTGAATTAGTAAAAATATGTATCAATATTGTAAGAATTAAACTCAGAAAAAAATATTGATAAGAAAAAAAATTATTAAGGAATTATTTTTTTAACATTAGAAGTTATATCACTAATTATTTATGCAACTAGATTATTTTATAAAATGTTTATTTTGTATTTTAGAACTAATCTCATGCTTAGTAGAATCATCCAATTCCAAATTATCAATTTCAGAAATGTTTAAATATCAAAATTCTTCGTCAACTTGTTCTAAATTATATTTCATTCACATTAACAAAAATAAACAAAATCAACACGAACATATTCTTCAAAAACTAATTTTTTACAAACTCTATTTTCCTTAAATAAGTCTCAATATCCTAAAAAATACCTCCATCTAATTTTTAATCAAAATATTTTTTGGAATATTTTCTATTTAGAATGTGAACATTTCATCCAAATACTCTCAAATGGCCAATTTTATTATTTCTTCCATTCCATATTTCATAAAATATCTTTTTTAAAATATGGACACAAAAAATTATATTAAAATCATTGTGTATTGAGCCAAAAAATTTTTCCCCCAAATATATTGGTAAATAATAATAATTTTTCATTGTTTTAGATATTTCTTGTAATGTACTATTTTCCCTTTCTACGATAATTTTTTTGGGTAGTCCTTGGGGATGAAAAATTGTGATTATACAATTTATCATCATACAATTTGTCAAATTTTGTATTTGGAAGCCCACTAATGCTATCATAAAAAATGATAAAATTATATGGCGTTTTTCATTTGGTACCAATTTTCAATATGAAATGAATTAAAAAAGCTATAATATCTAAGTAAATGTAAATAAGTAAATATAAATATACTACAATAATCTTATATTAAAACACATACATTTTACCTATAATATTAGAAGTTTCCATTTTACCAAATAAGTATAAATGTAAAAGATCATGTATTATGAATTTTTTTAACTCTTTGACAGGATTGAATGACTATTTATACTGCTTCATGATTAATCATGAATCACAATAATTTGTGATTTCAAAATCAAAACTGTTAGATTCAAAAAAACAATTACTTAAATAAAGCTTCTGTAACAACATAAAATTTAAATGAAAAATATTTTATTCCCCAAAACATTGTAATATTTCACAATATATAAACATTTGACATTCTATTCAGTCAACTCAATAAAATTAAATATATGAATATTTTGATTTATTTTTGTATAAAACAACATATAATATTTTATGAAACTAATAAATTTTTCATTTCTAAATATATTTTTCATATTATCTTCCCAAGGAAATGATGTACTTATTAAATTAATTTTTAGAACTTCAAAAAACAAAAATTTCAATTCCAACTAGATATGAAATTCAAACTTCTAAAAATCAGTTTTACCTTTGAATTATTATTAAATGAAACACTTCCACAATCAGATTTACTAAAGGTTATTTTTTAGAAATATCATTATCAAAATATCATTAACACACTCTATACACATTCCACACATCCTTTTAGATTCTTCCAATTCTACTTTCCTATATATGAAGATTTAAGACATCCTTTTCACCCGTACAAATTTGGGAACAATTAGGTTAGAAAAATAATTCTTAGATACCAAAATTGATTTCAAGAACACATTTACAAAAAAATTTAAAAGATATTGATTTTGGGAGAAAATCCTTAGTGTGACCAAGATATTATAGAAATCTCAAGGAACATTTATTTTCATAATGGACATTCATGTGACATCTATAGAATTTAACACTTCAAATATATCCACTTGAACAATTAAAAAATACGGTCTTTTAAATTATTGGTTATTTATATTCATAAACATAACTATTTTTGATTTATAGAACATTCTCATTCTTATCTAATTATAAAAATTTTAACTTTATTGAAAAAATATGGACATATCTGTTGTTACGTTTACACCATGAATTTTATGATTTTAATTTTATTCTATAAAAAATTAAACTTTACACTTTGAGCTTCATCACAGACAGACATAAAATATTTAATTTAGATATTTTCAAGTTGAGAACCTTTTATATCTACACATAATTTATCATTTCAAGTTGAAGGAATGTTTTTCAATTTTTCTGTATTAGTAAGAACATCCTTGTATTTTCTCTTATCATGTGTACATAATTTGGTAATATTGATAACTTTATGATATGGTCTATCAATATATCCCTAGATATAATCATTATATGAATTATAATGAGATTTATAAGAGGAAAAATAATCATATAATACAACCCATTCTAATGATGCAATTAAGTGCAGGTTTGTTGATTCATTTAATTAACTAGATTCATCGCTTAAATATAAATATGAACAGTAACTCCAATAAAATTCTATTACCTTATTTTCCTTTTAGTATTTTGACTTCTATTTTTATCATTTATCGGTCATTGGAAATTATTCTTGATGTGAACTCTTTCTCTATTCTCAAAATAGATAACTCCATAATTGTCATTGTTACACTTTATTGCTTTCATTATTTTAGGAGTAAATTTTTTATTCCTCAGTGGTTATACATTCTTTCATCTTCCTTTATCATCCTTTATAATTTATCATCTTTAAATTATTTTCAATTATCAATTAAAAGAGTAAATGGTAGCAATAATTTTTTCCTTGAAATATATACCTTTTATTTAAAAATTATCTTCTTGTGTAAAATTTGTTAATTAAAAATAATATTGAATAAAATATACAAAGATCTAATATAATGTATATTATTTCAAATTATTACATTCATCAGAATAAAAATTTTTATAATAACATTAATTTATTAAATATCTTAGAACCCTATTAATAAAAATATAATTATCTAAAAATTATTCCGAAGAACTCACATCATTTACAATACTTGTGAATCTATGAAGCATTTGATTAATTGTCTCTTCATTTCCCATATTGAAATTATAATACTTAGCTTTTAATAAGTCTAGTTTACTTCTTATTAGAATATTAGAACCCAGATGAGTAACTTAGAGTACCTTCCAAATTTCATGTTCTGTTTTCATATAAAAATATGACTATACACATTCCAATTAATAGAAAAATATAAAATATTCATGATATTATAAATTTGTACATAAATTATCTCATTATTACTAACTAATTCTATAGGATTCACTTTAGTTAGCTTGAGACATTTTATCACGATTATCCTATAGTTAATTGTCAAGTATTCAAGAAAATCCTCCATGTTAGGCTACCTATAGTGATAATCAAGTCTATAAAAGAGTCTAGGTATTTTAGGTGTCCATTAATCATTCACATTCATTCCCTCTATCCTAAAAAATTATTTCTCCTTTAGTATTTAAGTTAGTATTTGATTATAACGAATCATATAATTTATTTATAAATATAGGGACACTGATTTTTAGATCTAAATGGTCATGTGGGGGGGATGACCTTTTAAAATTAATTTATAACTAATCAATGAAAACTTAATGCAATAGAAAATAATGTAAAATGAATATTTATATTTTTATAATATTTTAAATCTAAATGATCCTATTATACTATTAACCACTCTCATGAAACAAGAGATATTTAACCCACTATAATAAACTCTATGCCTATTTAAGGCGTGTTAGAATCCTTTTAAAATTTCCATTTTAACCCCTAGAGGAATAACCCAATTCAACAACCTTTTTCTCCCCTAGTGGCATATCCCAATAATTATGGATTTTCCATTCCTAAAGGTACAATATAGAAAATGCCTTTTTATTTGGTGGAAAAAGCCAAAGTAGACTTTTATCCAGTTGAAGGAATAACCTAATCACCATCCATTTTGTGGTTATAGAAGAGCTTGAATTACCCTTCATTTTCTCATTGGGAGAAACAAACCAAAGCTTGGATTTGTTTTGGGAGATGAACCTTGTATCCTACCTTTTAATAGGTAAAATAATCCAGTATAATTATGCACATATAAAAGAATAGGAATAATAAAAATCATTGAAACTTATAGAAAAATTAAGATCTAAGGTTTGAAGAAACAATATTCTCTCCAGTAGAAAATAATCAAATGATTATACTTAAATCCAGGTAAATAGTTTTTCAAAAAAGAATATAGAACTTATATAGTAGAATAATATTCTTAACATCATCTCCAAATATGGATATTTTTTACTCCTTATATAGAGTTATTACATGCACAATAGTTTAAAAATGTAAATACCATTAAAAATTATCTATCCCAATGCAGTATGGGTTTTCCTCATTGGATGGACATGAAAAACATACCCACATGGGTCACATTGATTATATTTAGTATTTTAATCATATTTCACAATGATAACAGATTATATTTAGTATTTTAATCATATTTCTTGTGGTCACTTAATTTTTTTCATGTGAGAACTAAATTTTTGTTCTTGTGGTCACTTAATTTTTTTCATGTAGTCACATTATTTTTTTCATATGGTCACTTATTTTTTCATATTGTCACATAATTTTTAATCATGGGTAATATACATTTTTATTCTTTTTTCCACTTTATTTTTGTTCATGCAGTCACTTCCAGACATTTTCAAAATGTAACTCCCATTCACATCACTCCAGGAAACATCCAGACATTATTAAAATTTTAGTCATGGTCACTTCACTCAAGGTCATATTCAAACATTGTCTAAATTTCACCCACAATTCACTCAAGGTCTCTACTGGTATTTTAAAAAAATTCAGTCTTGTTCATTTTACTGAAGGTCACTTCTATAATATAAAAAATATTTAGTCGAGTTATCTTCTTTAAAGGTCACATACTAATGTCATTTCCCATTTTCACATAACAAGGTCACTTGGAAATGATTCCTCACAAGGAAACCTTAGAAGATCAGTTTATGATGTCACTTCAAAATAACACCTGACAAGGTCACTTGAAATGGTAACGTGAATAGGTGAATTCTAAAGGACAAATTACAAGGTTTCATCACAAGGCCACTTCACAACATCACATCATAAGATAATTTGACATGTTATCTTAACACAGTTACTTCTAGGCTTTTTAAATTTTCAATAGGATAAGCAAAATTGAATAATAGTACATAACATACCAACTCAAATTATGATCAATTTTTCTACATCATTATTTCATTAAATTTATATTATAAGAACAGAAATAAAAAAAGTGTATCAAGGAGACACAGAACACTTAGATAGCCTTAAACTCTAGATTTCCCCTATCAAATTCTTTTAACTGTTGAGTCATCACACATACAGGTCCTCATAATCATAAGCATGGAATAATTTAATTTATTTGAATTTTTTTAAAATATATTAATCAATAAACACCATTATAATAAAAATTCACCCCACTATAGTGGTAGGTGATGTAAAGCACACTAGTATAGTAATCAATATGGATTTGATAACTATGTGTTTAAATTTATATGAAAATCCAAAACTAGATGAAAACCCCAGAATTAGATGACTTGACCTCCCATGTTCTCGATTTTGATGGATAATATTTAAATTATCCATATAATTACTTTTATGATTTTCCTCATTTGGAAAGTGGTTTCTTAATAAAATTAGATAAGAAATTATCAGAAAAAACCTTATTAGCACAATATTAAATCCTTCTTTTAGAAGAGACACTGATAAATAATGGTTTATTATTTTAAACATTGATGAAAAATTCATGCTAATTTATCCATAAAGAGTGGAATTTTGATCTTATACCTTTATTCATTACATATCTATTCAATTAGTAATTTTTTACAAAGAAATGTTTATTCCATGAGAACATTTTTATGATTTAACCCATAGTTAGTCTCTCATCGTCAACTAGTCATGACCTTTCACCAATAGTAAACCTACTAAAAATGTGCCCCTAATCTATTCCACCATTGGAGCCTTTGAACTTAAAAGAACATGAGGATTCCCTATAAAACATAAAACCTCATAATAAAGGTATATAGAATCATCAAATTTGGAAAAACATCCATATAAACCATCCATAGAAAATGAATCCTTCTAAGATGATATTTGGAAGGAACATGATGATAAAAAAAATATCATTAATATACTATTCATTTTACAATATTATTTACATTGTCCTCCAATAGATAAAGGAGGAACACATACAGGACCTCTATCATAATCTACAAAAAAATTCAATCACTTCAACGTCCTGTGCATACCATATGTATGGTATGTAAATAATCTAAATATGATTTATATACAATGAAAATAGATCAATGTTATTTTTTTATAAATAGAGGGAATATTTAGATCATTTAAGTATCATGATTATATTCAAAATTCTTTCATTCAGAACCTCAGGTTTGTCCCCTGAGTAATTGATGTGTCATATTCCAATGTTTTAATTCATGGTTGGTGAAGGTATATGGAACTTCAATTCACCCTCTTGTTCGTCGATGTGAGTATTTAGAAAATTTCATGAAAAATTTATATATAGAATAACTAATTGAGTATGGTTGAAATAGAGTAACCAATAATAAAACTTGAAATCCAAGCGAATCCAATTTTCAGTCTACTCCACCACTTTATATAGCCTCATGGGTTAAAACGAGAATGGAATGACATAACTAAACCATTGATTGGGTCATCTATGAATCCATTAAAATATAAAACGATCCAGATATGTGAATAGAAAAACACATGAAGCCTATACCATGTCCAATAGTTTTATTAGCTCATCCAATTTTGTATACATCAAAGGAACTTCTCGAGAGGTCCCTTTATCTATATTGTTCCAAAATACTTGCTCATAATTAAAAAGGCTTCTAGACCTAGAAACTGATACATTATAGGGAAATCTGTATCATATAATGATTGAGAAATTATTACTATCACTTCCAAATTCTTATACAATTAGGGTAGGTATTTTTTATCCCAAGAACCACCACCACGTAAACACATAGTAGATGAAAAGGATGGATAAATGATAACAATTTCACCTTCTTAAAATAATGTATTGTTTTAGATGATCAGGGAACCCCTATAAATAGATAACTAACTTGAATATGTCAACAACTCTCATTTAGTGAATGTTTTGGGGAAAACCATCGAGATTAGGTTAGGTATAGAACCATCTATCATTTCATAATAAAATTTCCATTATGAAAAGGTAACATTCCATATAGGATGGAAAGTGGTTAGTTCATCCCACCATCAGCCACCCATGTTTGATCAAGATGATACATATGATGGGGTATTTTAATCATAATAAATCACTATACTTTATAGAAAATAATAATGATATAATACCATCAAGGTTTATATTAGTAGGTGTAATCATGATTGAGGAAACTAAATAAAACATCATATATTATCCATATAGAGAAGACCCTATAAATAAAAATTCTTCATATATGGAGGTAGTTGAGTAGGGAGTAAAAACTCATCTTTAGTGGAGGACCCAGGACATCTGTTTTACTATATAAAAAACCTTTCAAACTGGTGGGAACCTACCAATAAAGTACAATAGGAAAGGTAGTGTAGAGACCTTTATAAATCAAAAACAATGAATATTAGGATACCTAATGATGGAGATGAACTTCTTAGATGTAATATTAAAATTTAATGAAATTAGTGAACCCATTCCAAGATCCCTTAGGAGAATTACACTAATAATAATGATATTTTTGAAGAAGTGAAACCCTCATCAATAAGATATCTACATCATTATATATAAATTTATTTTCAACACTGTGTTTAACTTTCCCCAATTTTTATCTATAAGGTACACAAGCCCATCTTGCTAACCCCATCTCTTGTGGAGCACCATCAGTTTAATTAGAAAAAAAATTTCAAATACATCCTAGTAAATTATCCCTCGTAAAAATCTAATGATAATAGAAATGATAATTATAATTGAAATGTATAAACACATATATTTTAAGTTAGGTACAATAAAAAATATCTCAATATTATAACCAAGGATATGGTTGTATCCAAAGTGAGTTGATATAATATCATCATTACCAAAAATTAGTAAACCCAATTTTTTATCCATTAACGCAATATGGGATCCAAACCGGTACATCACTCATTTAATAGATCTATGTTTTCCTATCTTTGGGGATCAAAAAAATATATAATTATCCAAACATAAGTTCTTAATCCATACATTTTACGTGTTATCCATTCTTTTACACATAAACTTTTCATCAGGACTATTCTCCATCTATGAAGATCTGTAAAGACAATTCCAACAAAATTTAAAGATGATATTAAAAAAAATTATTGTGACCTCTCAAAAAAATATACGGGGAAGGATAGGTTTTATTACTTTATTTCTAGGTGGAGGTGGATGACATGATCTCTAGAAATTCAATTTCCTCAGCAATTTTTTTATAATATGTGTAGTGAACTTTTAATGTAAATTAGACATTGTTCCCATCCCATAAAAATACCCAATAAGATTTTGGGAATTTTATGACTAAGAAAACCATTGAAAATATGAACTATGTTGAGCCCAGTTGGAACCACCAAAACAAAATAAGAGGGCCTGAAAAGTTGAAACATCATTGTTCAATTCAGTAAAATAATAGTCCTTTCCTCAACTCTGAAACCAAATATTCATGTGGTACTTCTACTAAAAATTCAACCTTGGAAACAATAATATGAAAAAAATAAACAAAAAATATTCAACTCGGGGTTGAAAATGCCTTATGACTTTAAGTATTGTATGAATATAGTATACTTGTTTTGAAGTGGTTAGGTTCCTAGTTTCTTTATTCTAGCTATAGGGAATAACATTATAATATTTTCCATGTATATAAAAACTATTTAGGTGGGACATAGTGGTTATCCTAATTACATAAATTTTTTATGGATATTAGTGTAAAAATTCTAAGAATTCTATATTTTTATAGATATCATCTTGAAAATATATGATGATGGTGAAGTGACATTACCTCATTTTGAGATACACATATCTCATGTGGTCACTATAATTTCTGATGAATAAGCGGAGCATAAATAAGTACCTTATAACAATTCTAATATGTATTAAATATATATATATAAATATTAAATTAATCATAAAAATTTAATTTCCAGGAAATTATTAAACCCTAGAGTAATGATCCATTTTCCCAATATATCTACAGTAAAAATTCCTTAAATTATGGGAACTTTCTAAGGTTGATTAATCCACAATCCAAAGTATGAGGAATAAAACTAGAGGGTATCCAATCTAAAATAGAATATGTTTTACTTCATATGCCATGGATTGTGAAAATTTTCTTTATCCCACCATACAAATCCCTCCATATAATTAATATTGAAGTATTCCTTAGTAAATATCATTATATTAAAAAATTCATATAAGTTTCAAAAATAAATATATGAGTCATATAACCATCATTATACTCATGGTAGATGTTTAAAGTTAAATTATTAGGAAAAAATAACAGACAATATCTAATGATTTAGCACTCGGTCCTAGGGTATGTCACCCATACTGTAAATATAAGAAGAATAAGAATGATGAATACTTAACCAAGAAAGAAATAACTATATATAATACATTTTAGAATTAATCCAACTCCCATTATGATGGTTTACCCTTTGAATAAATATACAATTCTATGAAAACAACATAGATAAATGATACCCAACTGTTTTATCCCAAGTATAATGAAGGTTAGAACCCCTTGAAATTTAGAAACATCCCCCTTAAACACTACAAGACAATCTGACCTAAAATTTGGTAAAATGTCTAGGACATGAAACTATTGAAACTAGACCATTAATATTATATCATAATACAAATGTACATATTACCAATATAACTTATAATATTTATAAATATTCACTAATATAAGGATCTCGATGAAACCTCTATCAGAGAACAAAAAATCATCAGGAGTTAGAGATAGAGGTTATTACATGTAGGTCCTATTATGTTAAGAAATAATTTACCAACTATCCTATAGTGATATTATTTATAATTAAATGACATAGAAATATAATTAAATGTCCCATTAGTACCATCTATATCTTTATCTATCCCAGGGAAGTATTTGTTCCCTGGGATGAAGTCAATAATGATTCTATGATCAATCTCAAACTGTCTTTAACACTAAAATGACTATGAATAAAATAGTTTGATTTCAACCCATTTAGGAAAACAGTACACATATATGATTAGACTGATTATAACCCCTTAATAAATATCATACTAATAAACTTGTTTGGGGGTTTGATATCCAACATTGAATTCGTTTTCAACATTTGGATGGAAGAATTCAACAAAGTTTTTAACCCAACCTAGCCCCATATGCATGTTGTGGTATCATTTTCATATCACCAATAATTGATATATTCCTTCAATAGTCAAATAACAGTGACTCATGGTTATATTTTCACTTTTTCACATCTTAAACACATTATATTGAAGTTAGGTATTATAAAAGTGATGAACTAGAACATAAAATAGTGAAATTATTATAAATAATACATCTAAAAACATTCTAATTCAAATTTATTAATAAAATGAATAAAGTGATATTAAAATACTATTTTTCATCCACTACATTGAATAAATGAATTATCGCTTATAAAACTATCTCATACATTGAGAGAATAAAAAATTATCTCGAAATAATTACTTCTTCTATAATAAGAAAATATATAAAATAATTGAAATATTTTATTCTACCAAAAGGGGAAAAGAACCCATTAACCCAATATAGAGGGATCCCCTAGGTATACGATTATAAAAAAAATTGGGACATATAATAGATAATCGAAATTTTCTTGGGTGTTTAATAGAATACAATAACCTTAAATGCAAAAGAGTTCAGGATTAAAATTATTTTAACCCATCAATATGGTATCTAGGGATATGAAAAACACTCCATTAGACCCACATGTCAATTAAAAATATTATAATTCCACATATAGATAAAGAACACATGATTAGTTCTTAGAAATAAAAAATGGGTAAGTTCAATCCACCATTATTATCAACTTCAAAGTTAATGATGCACCTCTTTCCTTTAAAGAGTGTGTCAAGAAAAAAATTGATGACAATAATAAGATGTAACTGGGTACTGCTGAAGAACCAACTAACAATTTAATAAGTAAATCTATGCTTCTAGAGGATCATTATAATTATACTGTATTAACCAAAAAATACTAAGATGTATTCTATTGTGAACATTGAGGATTTTGTCTAATTTGTTGAATATAAATTAAGAGATTCAATGCTAGAGAATGGGAAGTCATCAAATTTTTAGTGATTTGAGAATGTCCATTAGATATCTCAAAGAGATTCACACTTATAGTAACATTAAATAATGGTGAAATGAAAAATGGAACATTATATCACTATATATCATGGCCATTTATTTAGAATTGATTTTAGTGGTTTAAGGAATATTGAGTTTGATATGAGAATATTGGATAATATTATTGAAGATAAAAAACCATTCCATGAATGAAATTTAAGTTTCTTTGTAAATATTTTCTATTTTTTTGGAGTGGAGTTCTCATGAGGGTAGGAGAAATGATTATCCCATAAAATATCTATCAATGCTATTTAGAAGATAAAATCCCCCAATATAAAAAACACTCAATTAACGAATAGGGTAGGTATAACTAATTTTATTTATTATAATAATCACTCTATATCTTGAAAAATACTAATTTAGTATAACTTTATTTTATACCTATCCTAATATATTACTTTAATAACATCAAACAATAGATATACAACTGTTAAAAATTATATATCAAAGAATAGTTTTTCCAAATACATTTGAATAATAGTATCAAAGGGGACTAACAAAAACATAAAATATATTCATTGTGGAAATATAAATAGTGGAGGTTTACTATTATGCTAAAAATAGTCCTATCCACATTAATGTAACCCACTATTAAGAATTTTTATTATTATAAACATTATGTTCCATAACTCATATTGGGTATATAGGTTACAAAATACACATGGATATACATGTTATCATACAACCCCTTCCACAATTATTTTAGGAATATAGAAGTGAAGGGAAATAAGGAAAAAATATATAATTAGTCATTTATATTTATTGTGTTTATGTTTTTAGAAGATATTCAATGTAAACTACAACAAATCAGGAGTAATATAAAATCAATATATCGAGAGAGAGAGAGAGAGAGAGTGATAATAGTGGATGAAACTTTGACATATATCAAGTTTGATTTATTTTTTAGGGTTATCCTCCCTTATTGATGAATTTTTTGTACTATAAAGGAAAATGTGGTGATCAAAAATTTGGTCTAAGATATGTTAGTGAAGAATGTTAGAAAAAACAATGTCATGAGTTTTTGAAAAAATGGTGAAGCACATGTATTTTTGTTTTTTCACCATTCTTATTATCCATATTAAAAATTATATTTTAAAATATGTTTTCTCCCTTTGAATAAATAATTTCACCAAAGAAATATTCATTAAAGAATTATCATTAAATCTCCTCATACTCAAAATGATGTCCATAAGTTTTAAATGCTCTAATGTTTCATTTAATTCTTTATAAATGGCCGTTGAAATATATTATTTTGGGATAATTCTAGTTAGTCATGGTAAATTTGTGTTGTCTTTGTTAGAATTATTTTTTATAGTCAATGAAACACTTTATAAAAAACATCAATTGATTTCCTAGATAGTTCATGTTGGAAATTGATTGAACATGTTGTCACTTCATCTATTCATGTGGCCACTTGGTGTCATCATACGATCACATCAACAATTTAGAAATATTATGACCCAATAATTTTGTAGATAGAGAATAATTTATATTAACTCTGATAATGAATAATTTACATGAAAGATATTGTATATATCACATGGTCTCTTCATTTTTCCTTATAGTTACCCCGTTATTTTTTCGTTCATTTGAGGTGTTTGAGTAAAGTTATCCAATATTGATCAAATAAGCACATAGTTAATCCACTTGTTCATGTATTCACATCCATCCTTTTGGAAAAGTTTTTGAGTTTCATATATCTTCATACAAGTGATCGAAAACATCTTTAGGATGACCCAATACATTGATAGATTTATCAAAATCAACTATTTGATACACGATCACTTTTCTGTTCTTGTGGTAAATTTATTTCCATCATGATGTCGATCATTGGATTTGTGGTATCTCAAAAACATAATAAAATTTACATATATAACTATAAAATACATGTTAATAACCTATAATAATTAATTATTTAAAAAAATAAATAATATTTGTGATTATTTTAACATGGAATTGATGGACTAATGCAATTATCTCCTCCTTTTTAATGATCACAAATCATGCAATAAATAAATAATGGGTATTAATAAATTAGGTTAATAAATAATTATTTCATATCACACCATACATTATTTAATCCCCAATTTGAGATTCTCAAAAAGACTATTGGATATAGTTACTCAATGCCAATGTACCCATTAAAAAGACATTAGATGATGTTATTAATAAAAATAAAAATAAACAGTTAAAATGTAAGATATAGGGATCCAAGAATAAATAAAATATATTACATTAACATAAAAATATTTAGAATCAGTATAAAATATCTATATTATTCCACAATTAGATTAATAATATATAGGTTCTCTAATCATGGAATGGTCAATAGGTTCCCAACCATTTCCTTAAGATAGTGTAGGGGATGGTGTCATAGAATGATGAGTAGGTGAAGAGGATCCTTGAATTAGAATTACATTCATTATAGATCTAATATGGTGTATAACCTGAATAATACTAAGACCAAAATAAGAAAGTGATAGAGTGGGTGAAGTGGTAACTTTAAATGAATTGGAAAAATAAAGAGATGGTGTAGTGAGAATTACTGTGTTGGTTATATAAATTTATGGATCTAAAAGTAGTTTGATATCGGAAAAAAATCATTTCCTATGATTTATAACAGATATGGACTCGCATTTATCAGTCATGAACTGATAAAATAAAGGGTTTATTAACATATATTATTCTTTAACTTATTATAAATATTAGATTATAAGAGACATCCATAAATAATTATCTGATGACCTAAACAAGGTTTTTAAGTCTGACTTGGTGAAAATATGATGAAGGTAATACATTATGAAACCCCTTATAACATCTTTATTATTTATAGAATTAAATATATCACCCTTAAACATATCAAATTAGTTCTCACCATTAGCAGCAAGGTACATCTATACCATCATCATAAATTCATTGAAACTATCTAAATGTTTCTCAATCTCATCAAAACCGATCCTTCGAATGAGAACATTAACTATAGTTATAGGTGAAAGTAGTGCATGATTTTTGGAATAGCGTGTCAGAAAATTGAGATATCACTTTTCTATATTAGTAAAATTATTTATTAAATATTCATAGTGATATGAAACTTGTGAACATAAACTTTAAATATCATGTTCTATATAATCAAATTGCGAAATAGTTTTGGCATAATATGGGAAGGAATGCTAGAAACTATAAAGGATACATAATTTATTATAAATTATTCACCAATACTACCCATTAACAAAAATATTTCATTCAAAATTTCCAATAATTCATTTTTAACTGAAACAAAATCAGGTGATAAAATTAATGAAGTGGAAATACCTTGTTAAAAATGAGAAGGGAAAGGTGTTGACTTACAAAAAATCAAAAATGGGAGTGAAAACATAAATATTTCATCATCTGATGAGTCACACAGAGGCTTTTCAAACTATCTAATGAAACTATTATAATATTCTAGAAGAAAATTTTCTATTTTAAGAGATAATTCATAAATTGGATCACCTCAGATGTAGTAATATGAATCATGAAATGGAAAATAATTATTAGTTGGTTTTATTAGAGTTGAAATGAAAATATTCCACAAAACATCATCAACTAAGAGGATATGATTTCCTTGTCACTCAAGTACAAGATAGAAGGGAGCCTAATAAAAAAGATCTATAACTTTGGTAATTTGTTGTATTTCCTGTCTACTGGGTTTAGGTGGATTTCATCATTATGTATATCTCCTCCTTCATGGTATAGAGAAAGAAGATCCAAAATTATGAGAGTGGTTTCTAGATAATTTTACTCCCTATGAGGTTTAGTTTCAACTATTATTTATTCCTCTGTCTCTAAAATTTTAGTACAATCTATAACCATATTTTCATTATCATCTCCTTCGAAATCTATGAGATCTAGTACTCAAAGAAAAGATCTATGAGTATTATCCTCCTCAAGAGTTTTTACTCCATCATAGGTCATGTATATTTTTCAAACATTGGGTATTGATTTATGTTTTTTTATAATCACTCATGGATTCCTCCCTATGATCAATTTACACATCCTCTTCTCTATCATTAAAAACAATAGAGAACATCAAAAACATGTTCGGGTACTAAACCTAGATCTACTATTTCTTCTATTATTAGTTGACTTTTCACAGTATTATAATTCTCATAAAACATTTTTCAATCCAAAAAACACATCTTATTTTACAGATTCCATTTAATTTTCATTCTCTTTATGGTGGTTTGACTCAAAAAATGCCACTTAATATAATATAATTCTCCTATCGTTATTGATGAAGTCACTTAAGCTATAAAAAGATCCATGATTAACTTTGGATATGCTAGATACTTAATCCAAGAATAATTATTTATCAAATCATCCATATGCCTCATAAAAATTCTTGGATGACTTATATACAAAACATTTACGATAAAATACATAATGAACAATTATTGATTTCATAAAATGATGAAATATTTATTCTACAAAAAATATCATGTGTAATAAACATAAGTAATTTCCTATACTCACAACCAAAATCAACCAAATTTAGAATTATGGGATTTACAATACTAGTTTTCTCTTCCTAGAATCTCTCGAACTCAAAATGATCATTATTGATTGGGAAATTACCTTAACAGTCTTCATTCCCACATTTATGTACTACTTCTATAATAATGATCCATAATTTTTAATAAACAAAATGATCTTGTCCATCAATAACCATTTTAATGTTATCCCATCATTCAATGCCATTGAAAAGAATATTCACATAGAACACTTTTATTAACAATTGATAGATGTGTTTTCCAATATTAATAAACCACTAAGTCCATCCTTATATTATAAAAACTCCCTATACATAGGATTGAACTGATATGAATCACATTAAATCCATTTTCATTTTTAAAATGACTTCATTAGAGATTATGTGTGGTTTACCAGTTTTATAGTTCCACTGGAGCTTTCATTCTATCATCTAAAATTGAAAAAGGATTCTAGTGTGGTATCCTCAATTGAAAGATTAATTCTTACGATTATTGAATGATATTTAAATGTTTGAAGAATAAGGATTTCAGTAGAAGGAGATTTCTAAATCATGTTAGTATTATGTTTTGATAGAAGAATCCATATTTAGATTTCATTTGGGGCTACTAAAAAATCATTTTGTGCACGATAAATGGTAAATAATTGGAATAGAATAAAATAGACATCAATGAAATAAAAACAAATAATTTATCCTAAAAATAAGGTAGTATATAATGTTTTCCAAAATTAGAAATTATTTTAGAATATAATTAATCCAACTATATGTTTAACATGATAAACTTTTTGAATTTTGATTCGAAATAACATAAACATAAAAATTAAAAAAATTAATATTACCATATTAAATATAAAATTTTTTGGATAAATTACAAAAAATAATCATCATATATTAATTTAAAAAATATGAATTAGTAAATTAATAACAAAATAATTAGACATATTTGATCATTAAAAATTCATTTTTTATATAATTTAATCTCTCAACAGTCATTGGATTTCGTAAGATGTTAGAAATATGAGGTTAAGTTCTAATGAATTCAATAGTTCTATCAATTTTATTAAAATGATCTCTCTATATGTTATGTATTATATTAATATGTTTAGTCTTGGAATGAAATAATAGATTCTTAGATATAATTACAGAACTTTTGTAGATATAATTTATAATGACATGTATAAATTCAAATCAATAATCTTGGAATTTGTAACACATGCATAGAATTTTTGAACAAAAATTTCCTTCAATAATGAACTCAACATCAGTAGTGGATAATGAAACAAGGTTATACATCATAATACAGTAAGATACTAGAAAATTTTAAAAAAATGGAATGGTCATGAGGTGAATTTTCTACCTTTCTTACAACCACCAAAATTAGAATAATAATAGCTAACTAACTCAAAATCCATTCCTTTAGAATAAGAAATTGTGAAATTAATATTATTATTGAGGTGTATAAAAATACTTTTAAATAAATTGATATTAGATTATTTGTATTTTTATTGATAATGATCACACACACAATTATAATAATTATTATTATGTTCGATATTAGTTACGTATATTGGACATTCAATTAGACCTCTATAAGCTATTTGGTATGCTGGTTCTCCAGTTTCATCCAATTCTAATTTCAATTTAAACCTATAGAAGTTCCCATGCCTTTTTTATATCAATGAAAAAGTTTTTTTAATGATCGCTCATATAATTTATTTTATTTAAAACAATTCCATAATTATTTTATGAAAAATAAAAATAAAAGAAATTTTTTAACTCACCTATCAATATCATTTAAAATTCATTTTTAATCATTCCAGATTAATAAAATATAAGATGTTCTGGACGGTAAATAAATAACAACATCAATATAGTTTTTAACTACTAAAAAATATTTTGAAATTCATTTTATGAATATGGTATGATCAATTATTTATTTTTAAAACCTTTAAAACTCATGAAAGTACAGATCATATCATATAATTCTCTATGGGTCTAATTTATACCACACTATTATTTATAATGTTTGAAAATAGTATTTCGAAAAAAGAGGATTCTGAAATCCAGGGGGTTGTTCAGTAAAAATTCAATAATAATATAACCATTAAGTAATGAAATCATAAAATTCCTTTGAAATGGTTTCAAATTTTTAGATGGATCATAAAGTAATATTACTCTAATGGGTTTTTGTCTAGCTATAGGTGAAAATCATTCTTCAAAAAAATCCTTTCTTCTTAACTATAACCTTGTGGAACCAATTTTCATTATTTATAACAATATTTTCATATTAACGAAACTTGTTTCTAAACACACATTTGGTTCTAATATTTAGAACGTATTTAGGTCATTCCACTAGATTACCAAAATTTTTTATTTCAACCTGATTTTACAATTCTTTAATATCCATGACCTAAAGTTCATCATTAATTGATCCAGTGGTGTTTTTAGGTTAAAGTTAAGACAAAAAATATTAATATTACATGTTGTTTATAATATAATATCTATTATTAATGATATAATCAACTTTTTTTTATCTAATAATATAATTTTATAGATAGTATCTATGAGTTATACTGGTTTTAGGAACACATTTACATGGTTTTTCTAAGTATTCCTCAAAATTCATATGGTTATATTGGTCTTCTTAAAAATAATTGGTATACAAATCTATAGATTGGCTAGGAGTCATTAAGGTATTATTGATATTAAAATTTGATATTACAACCTTAATATATTTTATTGATTTCTTAATTTCATATATAATTGTTTCATCAAAGGCAATATTGTATAAATTATTCCCCAAATTTGGATCATTTTTATTGAACAATCTATAATATTGTCTAGAAGATGAATAACCTATGAAAATAACATAATGTATCATTGAAAAATATTTTTCTAGGTTCTAAATTATATATAGATCGATTAATTTACATCTATAGTATTTAAATTAATTAAAAATAGATTTTATACCATTTCATAATTTACTGGGATCCTTCTTTAAAATATGTGTGATAAGAACCCTTTTAATAATATAAGTATTAATATTGATATATTTAACCCCAAAGTATATAGATATATCAAACACATTAAGTATAGCCATGAAAATAACTTGATGTATTGTATTTCTCCTTTAAATTAATCCAATTTGTAGAGGATTTTAAGTAGAATAGTGATTAAGATTATATCTATATCATGAGCATAAGTTATAAATTTCATCATTCTCAAATGAATGATTTTGATCACTTGTTAATGTAATGATGGAAATTCTTGGAAATTTTTATATATAGAGAGTTTATTTTAAAAAAATCTACTAGATTTAAATTTTTGAGTAAAAAAATATACCCTTGTGAATATGGAAGAAGCATTTACAATAACATAATGAATTTTATTTTCTATGAAAGTAGAAGCTCTATAAGGTCTAATAAAATACTTGTGATCATATTCTAATGGTTGAGTTATAGAAACCAGATTCTTTAGTCTGAAAGAAATATTATATTCCCTCCCTATTTAACAATGATTGCATGTTATATTTTTTTTAATTATATCTTTGGTAGATCACTGCATATATCAGTCATATTAATCATTCTAGGTGAGGGTATATTATAGTTTCACTATATTTCATTCCAAAAACATGATTATTTATGAACTTAACATGATAATAAATCATTCTTGAAATGAATGAATCATTATTCACTAATTATACATTACCAGTTCTTAAGGATGTAAATAATTACTTATGTTTCAAACCATAAATCCTATATGAATTATTTTCATATTTAACATGGAACCATAATAAAAAAATTGCTAAATACTAAAAAATTTATATTTTAATCCACTAACATATAAAACAATATAAGGTAAAACACACTAAAGGTTATTAATTTTTCCAAGACCAATAATCTGGCATTTAGCATTGTTACAAAAAGTGACATGCACACCATTAACTTTCAAATGATTCCTAAAACATGATAATACCTAGGTTATTTGTCTAGAAAATCCACTATATAGATAATTTTTATGATTAATGATACTTTTCAAGAAATGTTAATACATAAAAGTAATTATGAAATGATTTTAGTGCTCATGTTTCCTTTGGTCCAGAAATTTTAGCACATGCTAATTTAGGAATCCATAATTTATTAAAAGGTCTAGTAGTTACAAAAACTAGAATTAAAAATATATATAACTTCGTTATTTCAAGTTTTTATTGATTTATTATATAAATAAAGGATTTTAAACCATGAAAAAAATATTTTTAGTATGTTTCCTTTGACTATGATTGTAACCAATTGATGTAGTATATCATTGGTAGTCCATTTATGAAACATCCTGGTTATATTTTCTCTTCCCTAGTTGAACCCTTAAATGAAATTCTCATGTTTTCTATTAGACAATTTAAGTTAAATTTTTTCCATTACAAATAGATTATTATTCTATTTTTAAATAGAGTGATCAGATTTTAATGTTTTAGAAAATAATAAATTTTCATCATATTTTGGAATTACCCATTAGTATATTAAATGTTTCTTTTGGCATATTTTTGTATTCAAATAAATATTCTCTATAATTATAAGATTTATCATGATATTAATTTTTATGAGTAACATAAATAATATTTTTCACCTCATGTTTTCCCCATAAAGAAAATATTTTCCTTTTCCTGGGAATCATTCTTGGATGAGTATAAATCACATGATCTATCCTATAAATCACTCTAATTTTTCTTCACAGATTTCTTTTGTTACTTTCCTCAATAATCTTTTTTATTCATTTATTTTAATTTCATAAAATAACATTTTATGTGTCCATTTATTTTTCACTCATAATAATAAACATATATAATTTTATCAATCATATTACAGTTTATTTTATTATATTATTTACTTTAATTTTTATTTTTCTAAATAAACTTTTATTCTTATAAAAATTATTAAACCTCATGGCTAGATGATTTATTTTATTATAATTATTAGAATCTCTTTCACTCCCAATGGTGTTTTCATCTTTTATCAATATCCTTTGATTCTGATGTTGGTGCATTAAAAAAATATACTTCCTAGATTTCGTAATCTAATTATTTTTTACATTAAATTATTCGTCATGAATCACTAGTTCTATAATTAATTCTATTAATAGATATTTATTGTGGTCAAAAAAATCCATAATGGATACACTAGTTCCTCCTTAATGATCAGAAGTGCATTTCAATATTTTCCTTACATTATCTTTTTGATTCACTTCCATTCAAAGATAAAACATTGTGTTAGTCACTTCATTGAACCTAAGATTCCTTTTGGAATTAGATTCCTCATGTTTCAATTTTAAATAACTATATTTAATTTTATAGGTTTTAAATCCTATTTCCTAAAAATATTTGAGGATCATTCACAATATACGGAAATATTATCCTAGATTTGAAAAGTAGTATCACAAGTAGATATACTATCAAAATCATCCTTCTTAAATCACAATATAAATAATTCATGGATTTTTTATTAATTCATTATTAGCCTTAGTGGAAACACTCTAGTCAGCTGTTGGAGATTTTGGTTTTTTGTATGAACTTTTATTATAGTCCAAATCTCAAAAACCATTCATTCAAGATGATTTTTATTATTTTCTACTAGGCTTAATTATATTCATTAAAATAATGATGTCAATTTGTAGGATGCCCATAAAATATAGTTGGATCTATAAGTTTAGAAGTCTAAAGTTAAAATTATATATATATATATATATAATCTTTGTGACTTAATATGTGTCTAATACAAATATAAAAAAAATAATGAAATAGTTTTGAATTCCAATTGTTGTTCAGATGAGTTGAGTTATAAAGGTATTTAGGGGGAGTTAATTTCTTATCTAATTAAATTTCTATTAAAAACTATCTGTAAATAAAAATCTCCCAATTTATAAAACACCTTGTTAACAAATATTGTAGATATAAAAAATTTGATTTTTTATTATAACCTCCAAGAAGCTTGATTAAAAATAGTTGGAATACCAACAAATTATCATAATATTTCATGATCACTCCACTAACATAATATTGTAGATATATCACTAGTAAATTTTAATACCATGGTATAGTTGTCCTAAAGTGATTTGAAAAATAGTTTTAAAATAGAGAAATAAAATTCTAAAATAAACAGAAAATGAATATAAATAAAACAAGAGGTTTAGTCTAATGTCAATACCTATTCCAATCTAATTGATAGTAATCCAATAACAATAATGTTTATTAATATCAATATGATGATCCACAACCTAGATTAGGTATATAGGTTACTATAGAAAACATGGTTGTGTAGGTTATAAAATAGCCACTTTCATTGTGTTCATGGTAATACAATGCATATGAGGACTCTTATATATTTTTTAATAGTATTCACATAATTTGTATAAAAACATTAATATTCCCAACTCAAAAGTAATGTAAAATATAGAGATATAAATTAATGACTAAAGAATATTTGACACATATAGTATTTCAATTATATTTTATGTTTCTCTTATATTATCAATGATTTCGTTTTATTTTGAAAGGGTATGTGATAATTAGAAATGTTCTCTTGGATATTTTCATAAATTATTATAGAAAAATTAGTTTCCTATGTTATAAAAATAAAAAATATTCGCATGAATTATTGTTTCTTTCATGATCTCTATTCTATATCCTTGAATTTCTATATTTATTGAAATGTTTCCCACTTCAAATAAAGAAATATTAACCAAAAATATTAATTTAAGGATAATAATTTACTATCTATAGGCGATGCATGAAATATGGGAGTATTAAATGATCTAATATTTTATTTAATTCATCATATATGACCATTGTAAAATATTATTAAAATATAAATCCAATTAAACAAGAATTATTTATGTTTTCCATATTGACTTGATTCCTCATGGTATATTAAATAGTGGATAAAAACATTAGTTTATTCCATTGAAAATTCATGTGGTCGATCCTTTTAACACATCATTACTTTATTTTCTCATGTGGTAACTCAAATTCATTATATGATAGCTTAATTACTTTCCAAAAATTTCAAATCCTTCAAGAGATTAATTACGAACAATGTGGATCCAATATGATAATTTATTATTTCACTGATAGAATATTAAATATATCATATGGTTGTTTCATTTTTACTTGTGGTCACTCAGTCACTTATATAGTTGGTTGAGAATTTTGGGTAAATTACACCATTGTGGATCGATTAGGCATATTATCGATCCACTTAGTTATGTGGTCACTTCTATCCTTTATAAAATTATATAAGTATTCAAATTTATTATAAATGAAATAAATTATATATTATGATTGATCTATTAATTAAATAGACTTATATAAGAACAATAATTTATAACATGTTTTTTTATGTTCATGCATTAAGATGAGATCATTCATACATCCAATCACTGGATTTAAATTTTTGTTACCACTTAGAAAAAAAATTATATTCAATAAAAACATTAATGTTTCTAACATATGAAATATATTTCATTAATAATAAAATAAACATCAATTAAGGTAACCAAAATAAGGTATTACTATACTACAAAAACAATTTTAAATATCATACCTTGTAATTTTTATATGTGATCAAATCACAACATATTTGGCCATAACTTTAAGGGGGTATAATGAATTTTAGTGGTTTTGTAATTTTTGAGATTCTTGTGCTATCAAAAAGTTACACAACACAATATGATCCATTATTAAATATGATTGATATGGTCTATGTTGTGAGATATAGGTTACACTATAAAGGAGGCTTAGAAAAGATTCAGTAGCCCAAGAAATTATTCGGCCTTCATACCAGGATGAATGATTATATTGTGACTATTCCAGATGAAGTAAAGGTTATTCTATTAAGAAATATACCACACAACAATATATTTTGTTTGTCAAGAATTTTGGGTGTTTTAAATATTTAATAGAGTCTATTTATTAGGTTTACAAGTCCTTGTGCCCAAGAAAATAGACCACACAATAGTGAAGAATGCCATGCTGCAAAATGGATGAATTAATGAAGAAAACACCATAATGAGGGAGGTTTCATGGTAAAAAAATGATGTTTAGATTACTTTGAATATTAACGTTGAAATTAAAAATTATTATGTATTATTATTTTAGTTATTAATTTAGACACATTAGATCTTAAGTGGTACACAAAATATTTGTGGTGTATCCGCCATGATCTTATTGGAATAAAAATGTAAGAATCAATGTAAACCCTCATATTAATTGTTATATAAATTTTATATTATAAAATAACAGAAGTTATTTGTATAAAAAAGTGTAACACATAATTTCATATCGAAATTTAGAAGAAGTAGAATATGGATCTTCAGTATATTTCGATATCTTAGATTGAGATGAGAACATGGATTACACAATAACATATGTTTGGTGGAAAAAGAACTCTAGAAATAGAAATATCATTATATATAAGAAGAGGAAGATAATATTTTTTTATCATTTAATAAATAGATTCCACCCAGTCATTGAGGTATTCATCTACACTATCATGGAAAATTTGGATTATAGTGAAGTAAAGAACAAAAGAGCATAATATCAAGCGCAACGATGAAAGTCGAGTATCTAAATAAAAAAAAATATACCAACACAACATTAATTTATTAAAAAAATTATATGTTTATAAACATCCCAAGACATCATCCAAATAAATTCATCATTATAGAATATGAATGGGTTTCTATTTATTGGAAGTATACCAATATAAATACATGTATCCATTGATAATGATTATTTTGGATTCTTGTACACTAGAACGGTGATGTGTCTATGCTTCATACAATAGCCCTCAGTGGGGGACCATGTAAAGTCCTATTGTTATATGTTATTTTAATTTTTCTGTACATTTTTAATGTTCTGTGTGATTAGTGATAAAGACAACGAAGATAAATTTATTATGTTCTTATGAACATGGCTAATAAAATTTGTACTACTAAATTGACCAATTAAATGAAAATATTAAATTATGATACACCCTAATTCACCCCCAGAGGGTGTCCTAGGTTCTTATAAGTTTATTATGTAACAAAAATAACTAACATGGAGTCTAATGTCAATATATTGTTTTAATTTTTTTTCATATGGAATCTAATGTGAATCCTTTGTTTTTTGGAGGGACTTATTTTGATTACTGGAAAAAGGAAATTTTTATGTTCCATTAGGATTATGTCAAGGTCCAAAAAAATGTTTAATATGTTAATATACAAAATAACAATGTGTGAGATGGTGATTAAAATAAAAAGAAAATTTTATGAATATCACGGTCCTATTATGATCAAAAGAAACTCATTAATTTTCATTATTACATCAAAATATAGGGGACCCTATAAGTTTTTAAGAAAATATTTGATGTTATAAATGAGGGTTTGATATATAAATTAAGATAGTATTTAAAATTGTTCAAGATGAGAAAACAATTATCAAGGTTTCTAAATAATGAAAGATGAAAAAATAAAAGATGATATAGTACAACAATATGAAGGAACGTATTATGAAAGACTATTCAGTTTTGGTGAATAATTCGTATACCATTTTTAAATTAAATTAGAATTTTTTTGGATGTTACTTGCAACAATGAATATGTAGAATCATCCCAGTTGATAGATTAAAGTGTGTATTCAAGAGATTATATGGAAATGAAATTAATTTACAAGTCTGATGATTGTGTATATAGTGATAAAGAAACCATTCAATCCATAAATGAGAAGGTGTATAAATAAGAGATAATTCCCAAAGTGGATCTATAATTCATTAATGTTTTTTATATGGACCAAAAATACTATGGATATTTATAGTGGCCTTATATGTTGATATAATAAAAATGGGTGAAAATATGACGGGATAAAGTAACCAAATTACATAACATTCAAAAGATATTTGAAATAAAATGAACCTAGAGAAATGGAATAAAAGAATAATTATACCTCTAATGAATAAACATGAAGAGAAGATAAAATATTGGAAATAATCAAGATCAAGATTGAAAACTATGTATTTACAAATAAAAAAATTAGGTAAGAAGATCATGGATCTTAAATCAAAGTCTAGATCTTTATAGGGAAATGGGAAGTTAGAGATTAACTCTAATGATACAGAAATATGTGAAGTCTATATAATTCCATGATTGAAATAAATAAGAAAAATTCTATTTGAGGAAAAATTTATAAGAAAAAGAAGTAAGATAGAATTGGAAATAAAGGGACTTTTTTTAAAAGACTATGACACAACTAGAGTGTGCTTCTATAATCTCTGGGTCTTGTTGTTGGAAGGAAAACTATTACATCAACATTTCAACCCAAAAATATACAACATATGTTATTCATTAAATTAGAGATGTTATATATGTGATAATAGTTAACATAAGGAAACATAATTTAGTATGAGTATAACAAATTAATGCATAAGAAAATACTATAGTCCCAATGAATACTATGAGAGAGTCTGTACTGGATGAAAATATATTAATCTGAAAAAACTATTTTCTATTTTGAAAAAAATGAATCTCAAAAAAGGTTTCACAATGATCATATTATTCTACAATCATAAAAACCCTCATCAAAAAAATTAATAAGATGTGGAAGAGAAAGTGGGATGTTTCTGTAATTAAAAGGAAAGAATAATTACATTTTGAGTCAATATTAATAATTAATTCTAAGGTGAAACTATTGGAAATAGAATATGATATATATGAGTTATTCCATAGTGGTTACAAAAATACTAGAATAATGAAAGTGTTTATTATTGGTGGATGATATCTCTTAAGGAGGAGGAAAAATGGAGAATATTGTGAAAAAACAATACCATAAAAAGGTGACCCTTTCATCCATGGGCTTAATCTCATTATGATTATGGATACCAATACAAGGAAAATTATAAAACCTATAGATAGTATCCTAAAAGGAATTTTTGCAAGTGTGATTACTAGAATAATCACTAAGAAAATTTATAAGGAAGTGAAAACTAAAGGATTGTATCAGTGTGGCCAACCAATAGTATAAATAAAAATATATTAAACACACCCATCCCTAAATGGATTTATATTTTTCAAATATTTTATAAAATTTGTATATAATTAAGTGTGAAATAATATGTATGGGTAAAATACATTCGAAGAAGTTGGATTCATAGTGAGATGATTATTATATTTAATATAAAATACTACAACTTGTTGAGTTAGATGAAATATAGTTCATAAATATTATCAAGTATCACCATAGAGAAGAATGTTTATCAAGCTCTTCATTTGAATCAACAATTTTATCAAGAACTCATTTTGTACTTAGAAGATAAATATTGAATTTTCATATTGGGGTGAAGAAAAAAAATTTATATATAGAATAATTTGATCTATTAAAAGTGTAAATGTTAAATTCAGAAATTATAGTGGTGTAAAGAAACCATTGATGATATATATTTGATATTAGGTAAATTTAAAAGTGGTGTCTGATTACTAAAAAATGGAAGAAATATTAGTGGATATAGTTGAAATGATCATAGAAATATTGTTTATTTGTTCTCTTTTAAAATGTGTGGTATCATTTTACTATTTTGAAGGAAATGAAAGAATATTCTATAATAATTTATAATTACCAAAAATTGTTTCCCCATTAATAAATGATATTTCAAGATATGGGGTCAAGAACCATTTAAATTGTTTTGAAGTTATTGATGAGAACTCAATTGTCAGTATATTCTCATATATGGATGATCAGGACATGTAAAAAATGAATATCATAAATGGAAAGTGGTATAATAATTTTATCAATAATAAGCGGTATAAGAATGTTAAATATTTTATATGACTCACACACTAGTTCTTTAATGGTTAATCATTGATAGTTTAGTGTTTGTATGATTGAGAATGTAGGATTTTTTTTGAAAAGAATTATATATCAAGTTTCATTATTATGTATTGGTGAAAGTTCGTGAATAACATTGAATGATATGAGATTGTTAATTTTGAATGTTATTTCTTATTCTAATTTTATAGTTATTTGAATTTGAATATTTGTTAAAAACTGAAATTTAATGTGCTAAATTCAATCACAAAAATCATTAAGGAATATTCTATCGAGTTTGATAGGAAACTTTTATAATATGAAACAAAAAATATGGAAGTTTTCTTATTTCAACGAGGGGTATGATCAAGTGTAATCAAAGATGAAGTGAAATTTTAATATTTCTTTTCAACTTGATGTAAAATGTGTGATAAAAGAGTTGAAAACCCATTTAACAAATAGTTGACCTAAAAGCGGTGAAAATATTATATGAATCTAATGATTCTTAATCTTATATAGAATTATTTTTATAATAGCTCAATATATGTGATGATAACTCTCAAATGGTTGATAAATGTTTTTTTGGATGTCCAATATTAGTTTCTAATGGACTATAAATTTATTATATGAAAGATAGGGAGAACAATATCTTTTAAAATAAAATTAATGATGATTTGAACACTATTCTTTCAACATGATAATTTTGAAAATATCATTGAAAAATTAGTGTGAGGTAATTGTAGATAAATGGGGATTAAAATCGTATAGAGGTACCCTAATAGAAGATCAAATATTTAATAATAGTGGACTATAAATAAAATCTTGGGAAACCGAGAGGGAGAGAGAATGTATAGTAAAATATAGAATAGGGGTCCCTTTAAATTTTATTTACCAAGGCGGAGTAAGTTGAATACACCAAATATCCAATAATTTGTTTGTCTTGACGAATTATGAGTAAATATATAAATAATTATTTTTGATATAGTTTAAAAAATAAATAAAAGGGTGATAATTTTTAAACCCTATGTGTTGGTTATTATATTTAATGATAATAAGTGAAGGGGTTGCGTAGAAGAGTATGGGAATTCATTGTGTATTTTGTGATGTGATAATGTCCTCTTGATATTTAGAGAAGTAGTGCATATGGAATCACTTTCACTAGTGGTGTAATGTAATGTGCCACCCCAATATCTTTATATATCATTGTCATAAATTTTTATGTGATGTGCAGATGGATGAAAAATATTTAGGTCGATATGAGAATGATGGATTATATTCTTGAAGTAGTAGGTAGAAAACCTGGATTTGAATGGAATTGATTTTTCTTCACATTCATTGCATAATATATATTAATTTTTTAAAATTTTATGTGATACAAACCTTATCATAGTTTTCAATATTATAAATATAATTTTGAATATTTTAGTAGTTTTGGATTTTTATAGATGTGTACATTTTCACGAACTATTATGCTGTAATTTGAAAAATTGTAAAAAATAATTTAAGAGGTCCTTGTCCTGAGACAATTTTTAATCGATGAAGGAGGATCAAATGTGATTTTGTGGTCATATAAATTTAGGTTCTTCAAAACAATTATTTATTGTGTCATTATAACCATTTAATGGTAATAGGATGTTCATTACATGAATTATTTGACCATGTAACATCTTATTGGGTGTATCGTGAAAGTTTTTTTTGATTGAACAAATTAAGTCTCTTTTATAAGGATACAGTTACTTGCCAGATAGAATGATAAATAATTTCATAATAGTTCTATTGGTTATGAAGAATTGGAAAATATTTCAATGCTATGAAATAGAATTAAAATGATGTTATTTAGATAAAAGTTATGGATATGATTTTTGACTTCAACAATGACATAGTGAATAAAACCACACCATAAAATTTATAAAGTTGAAATGACCATGGTGAAATGATAGTGGTCATGCCATCATGTTTTGTTTTTCTATATTAACTAAAGAAATATAATGAGAATTAAAATATTATGTTGTGGATTAGGATTCTAGGGAACAATTAGGACTTTTTATCAATTAATTTCTATGAAAAATTACATATAGTACAGCTATCATGATCTCAATTGAATATATAAAGAAGGATGAATTCCAATCCTTATATTATGTGTTGGATGTTGATGGTATTATAAAAGTGATCATAGTAGTTCTGAAAAAAGAATAATACAGTTACATATCACAATTTAGAAAAAAGATAATATAGATACTAAGAATATTTTTAAATAAAATATTTAGATAAGTGGAAGGATTACATGACATCATCTAGTTGGTTAATGATCTACACAACTAGACAATTATTTTTCTAGAAAAAAAATTATTCAAATGAATAGGAATACGATTTCTTCATATCTTGAAAAAACAAATTTAACCCTCACATTGAGGTGTTTATATCACATAGAATATGAAATGGGTATCATAGTATGAAGAAAAAAAGGAAATAAAATCAACATTGATTAGTAAAATGATGTATCATGATGAATATAGATAAGAAAACATATCATTTAAATTTTTGAAGAATACCTAAAATTCCATAAACCTTCCAATCAGTGTCTGAAATCAGTGCATGGAAATACAAGAAGTAGATGTTACCTTGGATAATCCATTAAATTTTCTAAAACATTATATTCATATAATTTAGGTGTAATAGATTATGTCACACCAGCATAATTTTGTTTATGTACTCTATGGATTAGTACTGATGGGTGATGCATGTAAAATCCCTATAATCTTGTTGATTGTAATTTCTATATCTATTTTTATTATTTTTTGTGATTAGAGAGAGTAAGAAAAAAATAGATATTGAATGTGTTTCTTCTAACTTGAGAACAAAATATTTTTGTATTATAAGAAAAATTAAAATGAAAATATTAAATTAGTATGAAAAATGATCCCCCCATATATCAAGGGTTCCTACATCTTCTCTTATAATTTCATGAAGATATCAGGATTAGAACCATGTGGATTACTTATATCACTTCCTTATTATAATGATACATTATGTATATAAATATAATATGGGGAGGATGCATCCATAATATAAATACATGGATGTGGTTGACGTAGATAAATTAATCCAGGATTATTTCATTTGGAAATTCCAATACCCAAAATTTTTAACAAGTATTTTTTCACAAAAAATGAAAAAACATATTAGAGAAAATGGAACTAAATCAAAATGGAAGATGAATATTAATTAAATATATTTCTTAGAAGATATTTTCAGTGTGAATATTAATTAAATATATTGCTTAGAATATATTAGATAAAACATATTAGATAAGTGTCCTTGAAGAATTTAAATCATATAAAAAGAAAATATTAAATTAGTATGTACTATGATCCATAAAATATCTTCTAAGCAATATATTTAATTAATAAATAAAATTATACCATTATAATGTTATTAAAATGAAAATATTAAATTATTATGCACTATGATCCCCCTATATATCATGGGTTCTTACATCTTCTCTTATAATTTCATGAAGATATCAGGATTAAAACCATGTGGATTACTTATATCACTTCCTTATTATAATGATACACTATGTATATAAATATAATACGGGGAGGATGCATCCATCATATAAAGACATGGATGTGATTGACGTAGATAAATTAATCCAGGATTATTTCATTTAGTAATTCCAATACCCAAAATTTTTAACAAGTATTTTTTCCACAAAAAATGAAAAAACATATTAGAGAAAATGGAACTAAATCAAAATGGAAGATGAATATTAATTAAATATACTGCTTAGAAGATATTTTCAGTGTGAATATTAATTAAATATATTTCTCATAATATATTAGAGAAAAAATATTAGATAGGTGTCCTTGATGAATTTCAATCATATAATTTTATTTATTAATTAAATATATTGCTTATAAGATATTTTCAGTGTGAATGGATATTCTGGATGTAACTAAATCAAAATGGAAGATGGATATGGGGAATCCGAGGTATTTTGGTCACCCTAAGTATTATACTGTTATAATGTAATTCTATTATGTTTGAAATTAATCAAGGACACTTATCAACAAAAAATGCACAAAATATTGAAGACCCTTATTGAAAAAATAAGGGATTACTAACTTGATGATCTAGCGGTGAAAACCCTCTAACATAGTGATCTTCACATATTACTAGAAACAATATTCAAAATAATTGTACATCATATAATGAAAATGAATCTACTAATGTGTGACATTAGGGTCACCTAATGAAAATTTATCAAGATCACCTTCCACTTATAAGGAAAAAATGTTGACCCTAAGAACACAATATCTATTTTTGACAAGATTAATCCATGAAATTTTTAGGGGAATTAATGGTAACCTCACTGATATAATATAGTTATTTCTAGACTATAGAGAGAAAGTGTAATTATTTTTAATTGATTAATGTAGAAAAAAACTTCAAATTAGTAGTTTGACGAATTTGGAAATTATATTGACATAATGAAGAAATATTTCTCTCCTCTATTAGTTTTTATGCAACCCATATAATAAAAACATCTTATCCACTTTATGATATCTCAAGAGTGGTACTTTAATACAACTTTAGCACTAAATAATGATGAATTCAATGAAAATAGCATATATTTTCTTAGTCACACCATGGTAAAGAATGCGAGAAAATATAGTACAACTAAAAAGAACATTATTTTTTTGATCTTTTGTGTATAGAATATATTCCACAGCCTATAGAAGTATAATGTACACATCATCTCTTACATTTATCCTCTATTATATGTCCTTTTTCATCCAATGTTGACTAGGTGTCTGATACACAATGATGTAATTATGTAATTATTCAATATAAGTATTTTCTATTAGTGTAATACTAATAGAAAAGAACTTGGTAATTTCATCAACAATCACCCTTTAGTACATTAATTACCTCTAAAAAATAGCTTTAAGTTGAAGTGATTTTATTTATTGATAAATCTTCTCAAAACTATGAGATATAAATTGAAGGGGAATCTATGAACCCAACCAATAAAAATAATATATGGCCTCAATTTAAATAGTGTTCCACTGGGGAGAGAGTTAAATTACCCAAAATAATTATTTATATAATAATTATTCCCCATCTTAAACAGATATACCAATAATGATGAAAAATATAATGCCCTGATCATTGGTTTAGAGTTTTCCTTGAAAATCTTGATCACTAACTTGGACATTAAAGTAATCCCAAATTGTGTTATAAAAAATGATTATTGTGAATATTTCATTTTGAATGAAAATAAATATCCTATCCTTGAGTATACTCAAGAGCTGATGGAAATTTTTCTCAAATAACCTATGTAATTGTACAATTTTACAGTCACACAATTCCCCTTTAGACTCATTATCCAACCTATCTTCTGCTCTTACAGGATCAGGTTATATTGAAGTAGTTATTAAAGTATCCCTTTAAAGATTATTAAATTATTCTCAAATGATTGAGTTGAGATGGTGGATAAAAAAATACTATTTTACCAAAAATTGAAGCATTTATTCCCTCTCTGGACACCCAAGAAACCAATTTGATGTCCTTAGTAGTATAATGTTTACAGTCAAATGATATTTGAGATTATAAATATAATAAGGAGAATATTTATAAATAATAAATGAAAATAATCATCATTGATAGACCAAGATCCTCAAAAAATTCCTTATAAGAAATGTTTTTAGGGATTCCTTCTTTTTTTATAGAAACAGGGTTAATAAACCATGTGATAGAATATGTATATACAGTAATATGCAAGGATAACCATAATGGGACCAAACATGATCACTAAATACTAAGGATTGAGTACATTTATCCCTTGATAATGATAGAATATTACATGTTTATATATATAAATACATGACTTATTGGTTTATGACAATTTCTTACATCATCCCTCTAATCTTATATATATCACTATGTAATTTGAATAATTCGCTAAATGGGGGTTAGATATTATGGGAACATACCCATCAACAATGAGATGAAATAATATATTCATCCTTACTTTAACCTACTTCTTCTCTATATGTTATTAAAAAATACCACTAATAGATGTCAAGACTAAGGTTAGAATCACATTTTTATAATCCAATCTTATAAATTGATCCATTTTTATTCATTTTAACCTCTTATATAATGGCATGAAATTATATATGCATGTGTTTAACAGATTAAATTCAATGTAAGATATGTAATTCAACAACAACTCAAACTATCAGAGGCTTGTAACAGATATATAATGTTATGTATTATGTCTTAATCAAATATCACAAAAAGGATGGTGGACAATGAAAAAAATGGAGTGTCCAAAAAATCTTTTTGATGTGTTATGGGCCTATCACACCAATATATGAACCCCTATATAGGCACCTAAATATTCTATAGTTTATTAAGAATAGGTAGTCATTATAAGTGAGGTACAATAAATCTCAATCAGAATTTTTGTGTATGGATAGTTAATTAAAGATGAATAGTTAGATGTCTGACTAAATAAATTGGATGGTATGGATGAAAAGAGTTATCAAGCACTCCATAACTTTGATGCCCATAAAAACATATGGTCTTGAGCTTAAACAAAATATTTCATCTTTGGTCCTTTATGAATGGGAAATTTATACAAATTTCAATGATGGTAATGATATATATGAGGATAACACAAAAACAATCACCCCATAGGGAGTAACATTATGTTATACACATGGTCTTCCCCCAATGAATCGTATTTCTTAATCACTAAGGATGGAGGCCATATCTGAGCTCCTACTAATTTTAGTTTCCAAAAAATATTTCACATAAAAATAAGAAAATAACAACGACCAAGTAACTATACTATAAATTGAATAACAAAATAGTAATTTTGGAAGAACCATAAACTACATGGAATATGGTTCTTTCCACAATATTTAACATTACACGACAAGTGGTCATCCTAATTATCCATTAATCTTCTTGGATTGGTACACGTTATATTAAATTATCTCTATATGTTAGAGTCTATTATTCATAATAATTCCCCATGTAAGGAACAAACATTCATGAAATGCATACATTAGTCACCATACAAAGTGAAAGTTTTTCCCCACCCCTTTCCAAGTAAACACTTCATTGAATTATAATTACACCTATATATGAGACAGATCATCCTTGATACCTCTTTCTATGAAAAATTTATGGCATAATTACTACTATTAAATGTTAAAATGAGATATTTAATTAATATATCTTGGTCATAGTGATGAATTTAAATTTCCCACTCCAACATGGTGTTTGATCTCTAATCGATTTAAGACAGGTTTCCTCAAATATCATGTAACTAGGATGAGGTCCTTCTAATCTTTCCTACATATATCCTAGAAATGTATAGAGACCCCTTTTAAAGAATAATTTTTGTTATGATTCCTATTATTACAACATAAATACTGATTTTTGGAAATAAAATTCTAGGACATCCTGTAATTTTTGTTTTCTCTTAACGCCACCACTCCCTCAAATAATTTAGTCTTCACATTAATTTAATTTCCCATTACATTTTACTCTATGTAGGGATGGTATATTTTCATTCTAAGAACTAAATTTTTTTTATTTATATTATTGGATGGTACATAGTGATTTCCATATTTTCTACCTTGAGCACATTCATGAATATTAATTTTCAATCCCCTATAAGAATATTAGGAATTCATCATATATGTTAATCCCTAACCATCGTATTGTAAGATAATATCAACATTATTATTAAAATAAATTCAACAAAATTACATTAACACTCCAATTGTAATTGTTTCAATTTTAAAACATTAAAATTTCATTTTGAATATATGTTTCAAATTTAACCATAAATACATTCTTGGTCAATGATCCAAATCATTAAACATTCATCATGATACTATATACTTTGGAAAAACCAAAAAATGACTCAATATTCATTTAAGGTTCATACTTATTGAAATTTACTAGTAAAAACCTACTATTTGGTCAAAAATATTTGAACTAAAACTATATTTCACAATTTTTAAAAGTTGTATGGCTAATAATTCAGCACTTCATGGTCTACAAATCAAGAACCTCAACAAATAAATTAAATAAAGTAGAGGCATAAAATATCATTACACCAAACCCCCCAAAAAAATATGAATTGTAGTTGATTCCTTTACTACAATTGTAATCCACTAATAGACATAGTTTAATGTTAATACATTCCAAAAAAGCATAAAGATTGTGGGATTGACACTCAAACCCAAAAATATACAAGCCATTTCTTACTGGGTCTAATTTATCTAGGAACAATTTTGACAAATTTTTATGTTCTTGAAATATTCTTAACCTGGTCACCTTAAAAAGGAAACCAAACTATCACATTAGGGTGATTGAAACCATATTGAGAAATACGTCCAAATATACCTAACTTTTGGACGAAAATTAACTTGATCCTCCCAAACCATTTCATATATAAATAAATATTCATTAATTTAGAGTGATTTTATAGATAACATTCCCTCAAAATTATATTCCACATACACACTTCCTTGAGGGAACTTTCCTCAAATATTTATCAATGTAGATAAGACATGATTTTTAATGATTTAATACATTCAAAATTCTTGAAAATAACTACCTAAGTGTATTAATCTACGAGGAAACTAAATTCTTATTACTATTTAAAAAAACCAACCACATTTTACGGTGATGATTTAAGAGCATGTGACATTTGAATACACATTGTAGTGAATAATTCTAAAGGTTAAAAATCATTATTACTGTTCTTCCCTTGACAAAACACTACGTTAATCCTGAATTTTGACCAAACCCATATCTCTTCATGTTTCAGAGGATTCTATCATTCAATTGGTTTATTCTTGTGTACATAATTGTTTATCATGATGAAATAATACATAGAATCAAAAAATATATCTTTTAAGAAAGAAAAAACGTAAAATAAGTGATAAAAATAGTATTTCATGATAATGAATTTTATTAAATGAAATTGAGATATAGGAATACAAGTGGGTTTTCTAAAAATAAAGGAATTTTTTCGCTATATATTTCAGTTCACTCAATGTGCTTCAATGGATAACAATCTATTCATAAATATCTTGTATCTAGGTAAAATTTGATATCGATTAGGTATACCCCTATGATAATTCATTAATAAGTCCATTTTTTACATCAGATCCCCTTTTCCTAAATAGTCACTCTAGAAATATCATGTTCATCCTACTCTAGCATATATTTTATTTTTTCAATTTTATTTTTCTAATCATCCATCCATTCTAGGAAATGTGATCTATCTACTTCTTGTGGAGTTAGAATCCGAGCATATTACGTCAATAATTCATTGATATTTCTATAATATTTATACTTTTTAATTATATAATACTGGATCATAATTTATTCAAATATATCAATAACAATTTTATTAATAACATAAAGTTATCAGAAATGAAAACAGACAACACAAAGCCCCATGAAAATATTTCAGAAATGGTTTATCTTGCTACCCATATCTATTAAGGGATTCTATGTAAAATTATTTCATAATATATGATAGTAATTTCTCCATACCACTATAACATTATTAACCACTTCTTGATCAATATCTATTTTCCTTAAAAAATTATCTCATAGTCTAGAAATATATCAACCAATAAGTGCCACTTCTTAATAGTTTTATCTTGTGTTGACTTGTCCTATGATTTAATAAAAACCATCTTAGAAAAAAATATATATATAGTTTTGAGAACCTCCATAACACATGGATTTTTGGGATGGTTTACCATCTGCTGAGGACTATATAATATTAATATTCTTTTTATTTCCCCCTATTCCTTGCTCATTTATAATTTTTTACTAGACACACCAAAGTGGAGAATTAACTCAACATGTCCATGTGATTACACCATAGCTCAAATATTGAGTAAATTCATTATAAAATGTATTTTTTTCATATATGACTAATTTCACCATGATAATTATATAAAAGGGTGAACCTTATTTCGATCCCACTAAGTAGTATACTTTTATGGAAAGGACTATAGGTACATATCTTTTTGTTCAATCATTTCATCACTTATTAACCAATCAATTACTTTAGACACTATTTCCCTCCATATAACAAAACATGATCATGATTATATTAAATGAAAGGGGGGATATCTTATCAGACCCACCATGGGTAACCCTTAACAATTTCTTTATGTCATTGTATTTATCTAAACTGTTTAGTTTAATGAAATGATGGAGGTATTATAAACATATATCACGAATTTAAAGGATATACATAATGAAAAGAAATTTATTTCCCATTACATTTAAAATTATTGTGTACGTTACTAAATTCTAGAAAATGGTTATCCTTTTGATTAACATGAGGATTGCACGAACCAGTTGTTGATGACTCACAGATAACATAAACTAGTCATACATTCTAAGGAATCAATAAAATATTAAATAGATTTCGGTGAGGAAATGAATACTACACATACATGTGATGGTATCCCATAGTTTAACTAGGGTAATTATAATATTTCCATTATGAAAATAATTATGTTTTGAAAATATATGATAACCAAGATTATTCTTTAGAGAATCCCCATGATGTTTTCTATGAATTAATCTTAACATATACTAAGAGGTTAATAGGTCGGTTTTTTGATAGAATGTTGACCAATTTTTGGGAAACTCATCTCATTTTAGGGAGTACTTGATTACTATAAAACATCTTCTTCCTCCTAAAAATCATCCACCTCTTACACATCCTCATCTAGTTCTCTTTCATTAGATCCCTCATTTGAGATTTCTTGACATAGATCAACATTATTCTCTTCACTATCCTAAAAGATAATTTCTTCTTGATAAATGGCCTATCTATAACAAAAAATGGTTGATATTAGTGAGTGTAGATCCATGATTTATATAGAAACATCAATAGAATAAAAATTATATATCATGTAACTTGTATCCCTTTGGTGGCAATTTTATATTTGAAAAATAATGTGTTAAAATATTTTGTTATGTTCTATAAATTTGTTTAATCTTCTTAATTGGACCCCATTCATTTATGTGTTTATGTTCGTGCTATCAGTGATGATATATATAATGGATGGGGATTCATATAAGCTTTAATGTTTTAAGAACAATCCTTAAATAAATTTCCTGGTACTGCAAGAATTAATGTAATGAATATATCTGATAGGACTATCCAAACTACCCCCTAATAAGTTAATTCGTGAATGATTTAAGATGGATGAAATTCAAGTAGGGAATGTTTCAAAATTTTCGATAGGAATCTTCCATCTACATAAGATGGAAGTGGTTTGTCCCATACTCCATCTTCATGTTTATGTAATTGATAACTCTACAACCTCCTTGAGATAGGAAGAGTTTTCACTTAGTGAACTATCACTCATATCAAAGCCTCTAGGTATTTAGTCAACCTTTTCTAAGCATAATCCTATAATTTTCTAATGGATGTGATAACTTGTGGCATTGAAATAATTTCCAATCTCCCTTACAACATGAAAAAAAAACTAGAGTTTTCACTTGATCACTAGGTGACTATGCCAATGAATTCAAAAAATTTGATATGGATTTTTTTTATTTGAGAATATTAATTTACTAAAAAATTGAAATTGGGAATATATTTCACATATCATATCCATATTGATATGATTCAGGATAAATCCATTCTAGAATAATAATAAATATATGAAATGCTAAATGGTCCCCCATTTATTATCCACCAGTTGAATCATTTGGATATTATAATTATAAATTTATAATCATTCATGAAATTTTAAAAAATTAATAAATCATTCACCCAACTTTGGTAAGGGTTTAACACCATCAATCTTCCTAATAAGTAGTTGAAATTTAGAATGATGAAAAATGACAGGGTCCTAGAATTCATAACCCCTAGTCTTTGATAATATTAGAGAATGTAGAAATTCAAAGGGGTGAAAAATATGGATCAAAATTTATCCTTTTATGACATATCCCAATTATCCATACAACATAGCTATGATTTCTACCACAGAATTAATGAAAATCCCCTAAAAATTCACTCAACCATGAAGAAAGTAATGGGTTTTACCACTAAATCAGATTCACCATTGTGAAATAAACACCCAATAAAAAAATTACAATACCCATAATTATCAAATATGTGTTGTTAGGATGGCTAGGACATGGAATATCTACTATGTACAGTGTATTACCATTAATTAAGGAATGTATGAGCCTTATTTTACATGTTTTACATGAGTAAAAAACACTGTTTGGTCACTATATTTTTATCACATTACTAAGGGATTCAAGAAAGGGAGTTCTCTCAACCACTTTGCAGTTTGTTCTTTATTTCCCCAGATGATCGAAATGGGTAAAAATTCATCACACTTTTACAATAGTATAAGGATACCAGCTAGATAGTATAATATATACAGAGAGGCTTATATTGAAACACATGAACTACCTTGTACATCCCCAAAGCTTTTAAGATGATTCTCAAATTTATTTCGAGTGTGATAACTCAAAAGGGTCATACACGTTCACCAAAAAAGATTCACTTGGGGTGAAGGTCCCATTTCATGCTCCAACCATTAGTTTAGTCCATGGTTGAATTTCTCAACATGGTGAAATGATTTTGAATACCTGGTCATAAAATTTTGGTTTCATAAGTACCCATTTTAAAGTAATGATTAGAATGGAAGGATTTATAAGGATGTCCCTCATTATTAATAATACCATATAACAACACATTTTTATAAAGGGTGCTAGAGAAAAATAAACACTATAGGATCTCTATGTTATCAAATAATGGTGAGAATAACACGCCATTTGGAAGGCCATAATTATACAATAGAAGTGTATTTATACATAAATACTTTATTTTTTTACAATTTAATTGTTATAATTTATATGTATTCTGTGGTGTAAGGTTTAACCAACATGTAATAATATTTAGAACTATTGATTCACTTATTTTTTAAGGGATTTGAGCAGCATTCTGATCAAATCATGTTTCCATTATATGAAAGTAAGGACTATAAATAGTGGGGAAATGTTATTAATGGGGGAAATCAAGTAATTTTGATAAATTAAAAAAATCATAATCTAATTTCATTCAATCATTCCAATATAATCACCACATTGTAGAAGTGATATTTTTAAACAATTAATAAATAATACTTATGCTAAAATAATTTTCATGACATGAAATAGACCAACAGATGTCAGAGAGTCTGTTGGATTACCATACTGCAAACAGAGATCCATTAAGATTATCAATGATGTTCTAGTGGGACTTTAAATGAGATATCCTATATATATATATACAAATAAGTGACCTTTCATCTCCGTAGATGACTTTTTAAAGCTTTTTAAATTTGAAGAAAATAATGTTTTCCATAGAATAAGTATTATTTTATCCTGAATGATCCCCATTTTATGTTGTGGATTTTTAGGCACTGAAATAGTTCCCAAATAATATTTTGAAGATCTAAATTAAAATTCAAAAAAATTGGAGAAAATTCATGTATTAAATTAGTTTCATGATTCATGTGGTCAATATTGAGTTAAGGAATCACGAAATTCTTTTGTCACTAATGAAACGTTAACCCCTGGTGATTCAAACATCATCCAAACCCTATAATTACATGAGATAATTGTAATTCATGTAAATATTGTGCATCCTAAAATTGATATCACCAATGTATCTTTAACCCCTAACCTTTAGCTTGGACATCAAGACATTACTTTCTGAATTATAGACACAACATGGCCTTCCCAAGGACCAAGTAATATAACTTAAAGACAAATATTCACATAATTTAGTACTCTAATACATGTAGAAAAATAAATATGTTCTCCCTTAAAGATAATATATCCTTTTTAATATATCATACAAATTGATATTCCCCATTAGTTCCTAAATGTATTATTGCTTCAACAATACCTCGGGTACATACTAGATTGAGGAAAAAAATTATCACTATGAAAATAGTGAAAAACATAAATTTTATAGTCTCATCAGGAGACTAGTGATCCATACCAATTTTTTATCCAACTTTAAGAACATTTGTCAAGGTATCTAGGAGATCCCTTTTCAATACATATATGTGAATGTTCCCAATAATGATAACACAAAACCATGTATCACATGCACTACACCACAAAACAAAATTTATATATATATCACTCATTCAAAAATAATATATCATACATGAGGACCATGTATGATTATATTTAATATAATATTGTGCATTTGAGAACAATCCATAACTTACTCTAACATGGTGAAATATAACCTTCACACTCACATGAATACCCCTTTATCAAAATGATATTCTGAATTTACCCTTATCGATACCCATGTACTGAGGTGTTCTCCAATACAATTTCCATTGCATTATTATCATTTTATCACACCCATTAGTGGGTTTGGAATAAAACCAACAATTTTACCTTAGGATCTCAAAATTTCCTGTTATCAGCTACAAAACCCATATTACATATACCTCTCTTATGGACTATTAATTTACATTATAGGAATAGTAGGAATGCTTGTGATCCCCTTTTTTATTTTTTATTCCATTGATAAGGGTATTTGAGTATCCTATTAGAGATCTATTACTTTTTGTTATATCTAATAGGTATAGTCCATAGTGTACAAATGACAAGGCACTATTTTCATAATGAGGATCCACTATATGGGGAAATTAATAGGGCTCTACTAATACAAAGACATCCATCCTTGTCACACCAAACTGCAATCCAAAGACATGTAACATGTGATCAGAGCCCTAAGTCCACTTAATGAATAAGGGATTCAAAAAGGAAACAAATTTGACTTAATACCAACCTTATTTTACTTTTAATTCCCACACCCATGTATTTATTAATCTTCACTTCATATCTAGTTACCAATGGATAATATATGATTTAAAATGGGATATTCACCTAGTGTCAGTCCCAAATAAAACCTTTCATTATCTTGTATAACTGATGTGTTTTTCCAACTATACTTCACCATCCATTTACCAAAATATAGAGTATGGCCATAAATGTTCCTATAACCAAGTGTAATCTTGAACCTACCATCACATGATTCATCTATCACATCAAAATATAAAGGTATTCTCATATAAAATTTCGAAACTAAATTGTTTCTTGTATCCTTATAACTAGTAGTCCATTATACAATACTTCAATCTTTATGGATATTGTACTAGTCATAAAAACATAAACTACAGCTCATAATGGTCATAGTTGTAATACCATAAAATTCACCTCAACAATCCTTCTCACAATATCTTAAAAGTTATTACATGACACAATAAATGGAGGTGAAATACATGAGTTATAGTTCCCTTAATAGGTAAAAGTAGGAATCCCATCTCATAGGCCCAATCACATACCCAACGAAACCTTATATATTAAAGGTTCCAATCGAATAGACCAATATTCTGGTGATTGGTTGAAGGTAACCATATTCATATATAGACATTAAGGGGATATTAAACCTACTATCCATATGTTCATGATATCCATCTTCAGTTGGTGAATATCCAGATATATCCAATCCAATAATATTAGGATGATGAAATCAATCTTCATTTGGTCATATGATAGTTACATCATACCATATAATAGTGATAACCCACCCACATCCACCGTACTATAGAAATAATACGGTGAAATCTATCATCTTATAGGGATAGGATAGTGAAATTTATAATATACTGGGGATAGGGTGGTGTCCTCCATCAATCTAGTAGTGAAAAGCCAGGGACATCCATTATCCACATTTTAAAGGTCAATTGTATCCTCATCAAATGGTGATTGGATAATTATATCAATCTTCAACTATTGAAAATTTGATTACATAATTATTTATTTTTGACTCTTCAAATACCTCATACAATTCATTGTTGATAATCTAGAGACATCGATCAACATCGTGTATTCGATGGTGACCTTAATTTAACCAATTTTTAATATATAGAATACATCAATCATCTATTGGTGAATTGATGGAGACATCTATCATTATAAAGTGATAGTCGGGTGACCTATAGTTCTTGTTGGAAATGAAGTAGATGTCTCAACGCATCATGTCCAAGATGTGAATACATACCAACCACCTCCTTGGATGATGTTAAAATCTATTCTACTCTTCTCACATGGATTTAAACCATAGAATCATCACACACACCTTTTTCCATAGCATTACCAAGGAACAATATTTTTATAGTATCAATTTAATGTAATTACTGATAAGCCCCATTTTAATGGGCCTTTTCCCTACTATGTTTGTAGGTGACATAAAACCATGTAGCACTATTAACATATAGTATTTCTCATATATATTCTTAAATATATCAGAAATTCAATACAAGATAAAACTCCCTTATGATATTATTTATTCTCCTATCCTTTTGGTTTCAACGAATGATATTTGAATCATTATTAACACATGAATAACTATGTTCAACCTTAATAATGTGTTCCCATAGAGAAACGGGATTATAAAATTATAGAAACAACAATTATAAAATTTTAGTAGGTACCCCATACTGTAAAGGTGTTATATTTTTGATATTCCATGAGAAAGTTGGATACTTATAATTTTTTTATAAGAATCCAATTCTATCCATTGTTGTCACCAATTGAAGGTAAATTATTCCCCAAAATAATACATATACCCTAATAAATATTCAGTAACACCTCGAGATCATAAAACATGCTTGGAATAACTTAATCTTGTTCTAGTTTGATAGACAATTCAATTTTTGTGACACCCACATTGACTATTTTATCTATAACAGTTTTTTCTTATTGGTTTTATGTTTTATTTTATGGTAGGGGTTAAAATTTCATTATATTGAAGTATTTTTCTATGATACATTGGTAAGGTTCATGGTTACTAAAACATTTCGGTAAAAAATATAGCACAGACATGGGGTTCTGTAAACATTTTCACGGTCAGTGAAACTGTGAAACCCAACCACGTAAAACCATGTATTCGATAATATGATATACTATATAATTATTACATAGTTATAGAAACAATGACACTGAACCATGAAACCTGCTAAATTTTAATAAATTTCTATTTTATAATTTTAACCTAAATATAGGTATTTATTTCCTACATTGGTTTATCCATAAACTTTAGAGGACACCCCTAATTTCTCGATCCCCTATCTTTCTTCAAACATTGGATTTATCTATCAATTCTCAATGTTACATTAATTTAATTTTTTCCCTAATTGTTTCCTTCATTATCACCATTCTCTCTTCTATTCTTCCTTATCTCCTGTGGGCATGATAGACTAGTGATTTTTCCAATCTATGATTTGGGTTGAGTTACTATGTGGTATGTATTTTAATCAATATATATGGTCCATTACCTTCAAAAAATTATGTAAGGGAATAATCTAAACATGATCATAGTTAGTTCACTCAATATGTCATCCCTTATTTTTTAAACCATGAATTTCATAATGATTTCCGATAGTTTTTATTTATAAGAAAAGAAGTTTCAAAGCTTATAAAAACTACATTAATTGGTATTTGTTTTTTATTATTTTTCTCAAATAATATGTCAGTGGATGTAATAAATAATTTTTAGTTTATCTTTATTTCTAATATGAACTCATATTTTTTTATATTCTTCCACTTTCGTTCAAATAATTCTTAATTTATTTCTTTAATGATTATACATGATTTAGAATGAATTTTTATATTTGGGTTATGGTAAAATATCAATTATTTTTAGGGATTTTTGTCTTATGATAAATAATTAATTAAATTGAAATAAAAAATATCCTAGGTGTTTTTCTAATGTAATATGATCTAGAAAAATATGTTTCGTTGAATTATGATATCATATGTTGGAATAGTAGTCAAAATATTTATTTACAAACTATGGACAATAAGGGAAATAATTAGTCATATTTGATGCATTGGTTACATAGATGAGAAACATGGAACCTATCTTTCTATATTTATGTGTTACCCATATCAATGTATGTTATTATTTATTCAAGGCATTTGATTATTATAACACCCTGAGTTTCTATGGACCTTGTTTCTCGAATAAATGAAATTTTCATAGATTACTTGCATTAAACTAAGTAAAATATTCCTTTCACATGGAATAGAATTTTTGTACGTTACTTGATATATTAACTTGGCATACTACATGGAATACATTACACACAAAACTAACATACTAAAAATAAAATGCAACACTGAGTATTCTACGAAAGAATTTTTTTTGTTATAATTATTTAAATGGGATAATTATATCCTTGAAGATAGAATTAGTGATAGGAATAGTAATAAATACATTGTAAATATTTTTTATTGTTTTTATATAAATAATAATAAAATTTAAGGAATTTTTTACTTTTTTGGTGAATCCATTATATGTTTAAAAAATAATTTTTTATAAATTAACTGCTTTCATGTCCTTATGAGAAACAAATAAATTTAATTTTATACACATTTAGAAATTTAATTTGATAAAATAATATTATTTTTTGATTTTAGAAAATCTAAATTAGATTAGGATGCATTTTTTGGGATTTTTTGGAGAAACATTATTTTTAGATGAATAGTGAAAAAAGGAATTTTAATACAGAATTTTCATTTTGTAAAATTAATTTATAAGGTTAAATTATTTATCAAATTGGTATAAAATTTCATTAAGATATTATTTTTAACAGTTAATCCAATTTAGTTGTTTGGAATCAATTTCTATTTGAAATTGGGTTTAAAAACTTAGTATACTTATGGATGTTTCCACCTTAAAAAACCGCATAGTCATCCGATTTGTAGGCTTATATTTAAATTAATTTCTACCACCCATATGGTTAGAATTTTTTAAAATTTATTTCGTATCTATAATCAGTATAACATATAATATATTTTATGTTCAGCATAGTTTTTTAACAAAAATATTAGTGAAAGTGATTAAAATTAATTATAATAATTTAGAGAAAATTAGGTTAATAAAGTACTAGATCGTAAATTTAAGATTCAAAAAGACCTATAAACATATACACAATCTATTTTATGGAAATATCAAGACAAAATACTCCCATTTATTTTATTTTTTCTATTATTATACCCACTTTACATGGTAAAAATGTAACGCCCTAACCCTAGTTACCCAGAGTCGGTGCATTATTACATAACATTGGCATTATCACAAGGAAGATCAAGTCTCGAAATACTGATTAGTTTAGTAGCCTTGGAATAACTATATACATTAATAAAGTATACATTACATTATTAAATGAAAAACTACAACAATATAGTCTCCATAGTCCACACTCTTATCCCCTCATACAATCCCTACAGGTCATTCATAAAATAAATCTTCACATCCTTGGAAAAATAAAACATAGAAAGGGGTGAGCTCAAATGCCCAGTAAGGATAACAATATAGAGGAAAGTTTCATAAATAAGCATAAACATTTAAGGCAATTTATAAATAAAACAAAATCCTTTTAAAACATGAATTTCAGCATAATATGGAAGAAATAAAATGAAATAATTCTATATACTTATTCACATGGATATTCTAATAGTCGAATAATCACAGGCAATACCAATAACCACTTTCATAATGATGGAATGCATAATGCCAGACTATAATAACCACATAGCTAAGGCCTCATGCCAAGACTACAAATAATATTTTGTCAAGGACTTGTGTCAATACAGTAGTTTGTCTCATGAGAACTACCGATGCATCGAGGAGCTATAGCGGGCTCCACCAGTCACTTATTAAGTCCAATGCATTCCTCATATGAACAGGTTTAAACATAACATAAACATTCTTATTAAAACTATCATAAAAAATGTCAATAAATTATTCATAAACCATGAGTTGTATAAAAATATCACATCCAAAGTCAATCATATCACAAAACCATAAATACAATATGGAAGTTTTGTATCATAATAAATAAATGCCAAATAAACATAAAATCCATCAAAGGATGTTGACATAGATGAAATCAAAACTAGTTTTAGAGAAATATCTCTTTCTATTTTTAAATAACATAACAGTATACAATAAAAAAATTTCTTTGAAAACATTTTCATAATCTTGTAAGGGAAGCATCGATGATTTTATAACGGTGGAAAATAGCCACACCCGCCATATAAGTTAAAAACACATTCTTACATTAATTCGGTCGAAAAGTTTAAAAAGGACCTTGTTTGGAAAATGACAGAAATATTCCTATATAAACCTCTTATAAAAAGTCAAAAAAATTTATAAATGAATTTCACACATATTCTATTAAATAGTAAAAATGTTTTGAAATACATTTTTATGAAACATGGATGTGGATGATAAAGAAGTCATTGTATATTATTACGTATAAACAAACTTGGATAATGAAGAGATTGTGAAATAAACGCTTACCTTGTACTTTTCCTTGGTTGAGGGTAGGTTAACCTCTAGTATAATGGTTAAATAATTGTTATTAAATTATACAAGAATAATATATATTAATATGATATCATATATGATCTTTTATTATTGATTTGTTAATAATATCTTAGTATTATCATTTTTTCGGGTGTTAACTTACTCATTTTATTTTATATGTTTTGTTATGTAAGCCATGTTTTTCATGGATAGGTTGTATCTTATTCATATCCGTAACGATATCAAGTCCATATATACTATTATTAATCATCAAATGAGAATTATACTTGAATGGATACGATGGAGATTGAATCTCATCGCGTTTGTGGAGACGGTAGTCCGTACGTACGCACGAGCGACAATATCATTCTTTTGATATTAAAATAATATATAATTGGATGGTATATCATATATACAGTATCATTATCATGTTATATTTATTATTTACATAAATTACACATCATTATTTTCCCCATCCAAATAATAATTTATTGAATAACAATTATCACACGACATGGAGACGGTAAGTCGTACGTATGCACGTATGGTGACATGTCATTCAAAGGATGGAGAGAATAATGAATATGGGTGTACCATATATATAATAACATCACAGTTTATATAAGATACTGGATTTATTTTTTTATAATGGGAATAACAAAGAAAGATGAAGTTGAATAAGAAAGGAACGTGAATGAGGGTGGTGAAAACATTACCTCTTCTTTGGGTTCTTCCTTTTGATTTGATCAAAAGGGCTCATTAGGTGGGCTTTAGGATCAAACTAAGGCCTCTAGGTTGAATTTATGGAAGTTGAGAGAGTATTTGGTCAGGGGTTGGCCGAGAAAAAAGGCTTTGAATGTGTGAATTAGAGAGAAGGGGGAGTGCCCTTTTATAAGAGGGGTGAGGGGAACCTTTGGAAAAACTTGAAATATTATTTTATAATAAATTCACATTCAGTTTCTAATAGATTCAAAGTGGATTATTTAATGTTTAAGGTAGGGATGGGTCGAAAACCACTCAACCAATAGAATCTATGTAGATACCTGTATCTTGACGTACATGGACATTACATTACATTTGCGGAATACTTAGTACATTAGAAAAACACACACACAAGGACCGTAATAGTTTAGTGTCTTTGGAAACTCGGAACGTAATCTTCTAATCGTGGTGAAAGATCTTCAATATCTCCCATAAATATCTTCCCCTTTTCTTTTACCTAAAACCTTTCTTTATATCCTGGGGAAAAGAAAACATAAAAGGGTGAGCTCAAATGCTCAGTAAGGGTATACAAAACAAAAATCAATCACATCATATTCATAAGAACATAACTTTTGGAAATCTTAACCTGCAAAAGAGAGCATAATTTCATAACATGGGATAAATCATAGTAGTGAAATGAAATCCCAATAATCATAACTTAAAACATGAAACTTTGTGGCATACACACATAATCATAGAAAATCATTTCTTGTTAGTCAAGACTCATTGCCAAGACTATCATAGTGGACAAAGTCCCTTTCTGAATCGAGTAACCCTCGTTTCAGTCCTGTTTCACTGAACCGGTATAACTTACCATTTCAGCCATGTCTATCTCATGAGATATAAAATCTTTACCCAATTCATTGGAGGGAGATATAGGTCCCACCCATATTATAATGAATCCTTTCTTATGTGTGCCACATAATCATAAAACATACATCATCGCATAACACATGTAACAAAAATGGGATTCTTGAAACATCATGACATCATAAATCAATTCATATAAGATAAAGGAATTCATAAACATAATTCCATCACAACATAGTCAAATCAATGTAAAAATTATGGATAGAAACAGAACCCATTATTATCTTAGATGGAAAATAATTTTGATAAAACACTTGAATTGAATTCTTGATCAAAATATCCTTTCTTCTTCAAAATCAATTTCTTTTCACAAAACATCATGCAATTTTAAAAGAAAGAGATTTTATTGAAAATAGTCATGAAATCTTTTAGAGGAAGCTTCATGAAAATAAGGCTTTATAAAACAGTAGAAATCCGTTCGTGCCGTATAAGTTAAAAAAAACATTCTTCATACTTTTGTCGGAAAAGTCAAAAAGTACCTCGTACAAAAAACGACAAAAGATTCCTTTCATACGTATTACTAAAAACTCACCGAAGGGTAAAAATGGATTTAAACAATTTTAGGTGGATGGAAATAATATTACATATTGAGTAAACATGGATGTGGATGATAAAATACACCCCAGTAAATGCCAAAGTATAAACAATCTCGGATAAAAATGAGATTGTGATATTTCCCTTACCTTAGGTCCAATTTGCTTCGTATGTGTTCGAACCTCCTGTATAATGATTTAAATAATGTCATTGACTTATTACAGAATCATATTCATTGTTATGATATCATATATGGTTCACTTATGACATTATATTACCCGTTCTTTTGTAAATTCCATGTTAAAGAAGCGTTTTGGGTAAAATCGTTTCATTTATCGTAGGTGTTTTGACTTGTTGTTCTTGACATCATTATTACTTATATCATGATTTACTTACTTCCAGAATATAAAATATGATTTATATATCATATATATTCAGTATATATATATATATATAATAGATAGATAAATAAAATGAAAAACACCATTCATGGAGACGGTAGTCCGTACGTACGCATGAACGCTGTTTTTCTTTCTTTATTGTCTTGAAATGGAAGTAAGTAGATGACATACATATGTATATATATACATAAATCCAGTAGCTTTATAATTTCATATATTTCATTATTATTTCTTATATATACATTATAATCAATCTTAAATGGTTAACATGGAGAATGAATCTCATCGCGTCGTGGAGACGGTAGTCCGTACGTACGCACGAGCGATGATATCATTTTTATAAATATTGAATTGGAGTGGAGTGGATTATACAATATATCAGAATAAATATGATGTTGTAATAACTATGTATAGTTATTCTTTACACCATTATACCCATCCATGTAAGGTGGTAGTGGAAAATAGATTACACCACGGCGTGGAGACGGTATTCTGTACGTACGCACGCGCGGTGATTTCTTTTTCCGTAGGATGGATAGATAGTGAAATAGGGTTGTTTCATACTTATAATAACATATCAGTATATGATTGATACTGATGTTATTAATTCATAATGAAACAACCTAAGAAGAATAAGTGGAAGAAGAAATAAAGATGAAAGAATTGGTAACGGTAGTTACCTCTTCTTTGAAGCGCCTCTTTGAGACCTCCTCTTAGGGCACTAAAATTGGTCTTTGAGGAAGACCAGAACCTCTAGTATGTTTCTAGAGAAGTTGAGAAGAGATTTTGGCAGGGGTTGGCCGAGCTTGATTGCTCAAATTGGTGTGAGGAGGAGGGGGAGGAGGTGCCCTTTTATAAGGGAGGAGAGGGGCACCTTAGGAATATCTCAAAATATTATTTTATATTAAAGTCAAAATCTGTTTATAATGGTTCCAAAGGGTCTTATTTCGAAGATAAGGTGGGGAGGGGTCAAAATCCTATCAACCAATAGAATTTAGACAAGTTTAGGATATTATTTTAACCTTATTAATTAAATTTAACTCTAAGTTAAATAATTTAACTTTTACCATGTCTTTTTGTTTTCTTTCACTATATGGTTAATAAACTTACTATAACATGCCAAACGAACCCCAAATTGTTTATTATTAATATATATATCCTTATCTAAGTCATTTGGAAGAACCTTAGATTTTTAGGAATACAATTACAATTAATAATATAATATTTGATTTAAAAACTATTTTGTGTCAATTTTGACACTATTTGATATATTATTTTTGTGAAAGTCATAACAGAATTAAATTTTCGAAACAAGTTGATTAAATCAACATTAATATATCATAGTAACCTAGAAAATTAGTGGAATTCATAAAAAATCTCAAATTACATTTATTTTGGTGTTTATAACATCAATTATGTCAATATTTCATTAATAAGATAATTACTGCATAATCGTTGTGTCATAAATAAATTAAATTATTTTATGTCTAAAATTTACAAATAAAATACCATCATGTAGGAAATCTTTTTATCTTTCTAATTAATATTTACAATCGAATTTATCTTATGTATAACCCCATATTAAAAATGATTTACTTATTAAACTTTGATTTTAACTATTTTAACGTTTCTTTAAATAAATTAATAATAAATGTCCTAATCTAATCCAAGTGGGCCTAAATGGTCATATTTTATTCCTAAGTTTGTTTTTGGTCGAATTAAACTTGTCCAATAGAATTAGGACATGTGTTAGGGTAATAGTAATATCATATTTACCCTTAGTTACCCTATTTACTATTAACCACGGTAAAAAAAGTAAAAAGTTACTATTCACCAAAAAAATTATTTTCATCTCATTGAACCACATTTTAGTCCTTGATATTAACCGTGTCTCTCGGATTTTCGAAATTCCATTCACAGAAGCAGAAAAATTAAGTTTTATGAAAAATTCAGTTTTTTTAACTACCACTTAGTAGTTTCACTATTCATCAAAAATTGATGTTTTTCAGAACAATGCCAAAATTTCATCCTAAGCTATATTTCATATTCTGAATTCAAAAATGAAATCTATTTTACCAAATTCATAACATAGAAGTTGCATTAATTAATTTTATAATTAAATCCCGCTGTTAAAATAAATAGCATGTTTTTAGGAAACAATATATATCAAAAGATTGACACTTGATTATGTCTGGTTTAAATGTGAAATTACAACCAATGACCAACATTGTATTAAATTGTAAAAATATATTCTAAATATACTTTAAAACCACTCAAATTAATAATTTATCACTATTAATTATTTCTATTAAAAAAAATTTAATTATAATTTAGTAATTTTTCACTATTCATCAGAATATGAAAGTTATCCGAAAAGTACCAAAATTTCACCTTAGGCTAAATTCGATACTCCGAATCCAAGAATGAAGTTCATTTTGAAAAATAAGATTTACAGAATTTTAAAAAGTGGTTATTACTATTCATAACGGCTAGTTTTAATAATATTTTAATAGCACATCGTTGTTTAGTGAAACTCGGTATTGCGTATTACACACGCTATCGAGGAAGGTCGCGATTGCGTGTAATGCAAGGCAAGACAAGGATGCGTGTTGTGCAAGCTCCTTTTGGTGTAGCGTACAACACAAGACATTAATAAAATAAAAAAGAATATTTCTTTATAAAATCTTGGGCTGTTACATTCTACCCCCCTTAAAATGAATTTCGCCCTCGAAATTCGTCGGGATTATAAATGGTTTACTATTCGAAAGTTTCTTTAATAGAAACCCACATCGTAAAAAGGAATATCAAAACCAATCTTTAAAAACAAAAGTATGAAACGTAACGGTTACCCAAATAAACTAATCATTGGGTTTCCACATAGGTTAAAATATGGATATGGAAGAGAAATCTAACCATCATGTTCTGATGGAGAGTGGTAGAGAACATGGCTATGGAAAAGCCAGTAATCAAAAATCCATAGATTTGTGATGATATAAGGTACCATCTGATTCATCAGGTATAAGATCACTAGGACAACATTTTTGGTTTTCAAGATCATTTCCCCTAAAGTTGAAAATTTGAATTAGAATAAATACTTACTTTATTTTGGTACAATCTCACTGTTGTTCGTGCTTTGAACAATTTCCACTTCATCTCTTAAATAAATGAAGTTGAATTTGTTATTCGTGAAGTGTTAGCAGATCATGTGATAGAATGACAGGTCATTCCATCTGTCTCAAACAAATGGTTAGCAAAAATTATATGCATAATTCATTCTATAGTGAGATTAATCATATATGGTTCCTAAAATGGACTTATACTTCATATATCATTCTGCTTAATATAATAAAACTAGTTTCTACTAAACAGGGACTTCCTGTAGGCCAGTGGTAGGCGATAAAGGCCAGTCGCACTTCGGTTGTGGGTTCGATTCCCACAGCCTTGTCCGAAGCGATGGGCTGTCGCCCGTCCTGCAGGTTGTCCTTTTTATAAAACTATATTATTATAACATCCCATCAATAATATCGAAAAAACTTCTGTCCTTAAACAATACTAACTTATGTCCAACATAATCCATTCCAATCTTTAGGCTTATCCATAATACTGCAGTCGACTCTCATAATATAGTGAAAATGATTACCAGAGATTTAACACCATCATCGATCCCCATATATCATAAGATATGTTTTGTTGGTCACATTCCAAACATTCAAAGTCCTTAATCGTGTATTCTCTTGAATACCTTAGTGAAAACATGAATGCAGTTAAAAGTTAACACCTTCCACATACTAAAATCCTCAAAATTCTATATACTCAAACCATGATATCACTTAGTCCTTATATCAATCATGAGCTCATGAATACTATCAAACATTTAATTTTCTCCTTATCCCTTCATTATGCGCATATCATCTACATTCCAAAAATATCTGAATAACCTTTCATGGATACTGGTAAAATTAATCATACACTTTCAAAACACAAGGAAAGACAACAGTGTAACAATCCATAGATGTCTCTTTATTCCATAGTAGCATGAGATTACTTATACAAAATTACACATGATAAACATGTAATCATTCCACTACATTCTCAAACCATTGACCGAGCTTCAAAAAAAATTTCATCTCACATATCATTTGTAGACTCTTCATCATCATCCACATAAATACTACCCATATGACCATACTGATTCTCTTCATGAGTCTTTCCCTTAGGGCATTTGTTTGCATAATGCCCATACATTCCACATTTAAAACACTTAACCATTTTTGATGTCGTAGCAATACCATTATCCTCATCCATGGTGTTAACCGACCCTTTTCCTTTGCACTTACTTGCTTTGTGTCCTTCTTTTCCACACCCAAAGCATCTTCCAGTTCCCTTGAAACATTCTCCTTGATGCCTCTTCCCACATGATTTACATGAGGGAAATTGAACTTTCTTTCCTCTATGGTCGTCATGAAACTCCATCTTTCTCTTATTAGCTGAGTCAGGAAACTTACCAAATTTTACTTTATTGATCATATTATGAGATTGCTTATTCGGCATAATAATGATTTTTGGACTTCCAAATCCCATTTCATTTGGTTTCTCATGAAGAATATCATTCCATTGTCCATCATATCCTCCATTATCATGAATCATCTTGTTTCCAGCCATTTTCTAAAACCCAAACAGAATAGTGTTAGATGCAAAAATCATA